>CM019073.1:75603736-76323021 GCA_009667805.1 Leptobrachium leishanense | reverse complement strand
CATTTGAAGGGCAAGGTATATATTGACACGGACCTGGGCCCATCCCGCTCGGTAATCACGAGCCCACGGTCACAGTAAGAGTGGGAGATAAAGATGAAATTTTTATGTTTGATACCGGTTCCGAATATTCTGTTGTAACACAGCAAATTGCACCTCCAATGGGAAATGAGGTTGATATTATGGGAGCAATGGGGGTATCTGCTAAGTATCCTTTTCTTGCTTCTCGAAAATGTAGTTTGGGTGGGCACAATGTAGAACATGAATTTTTGAATATGCCCGAATGTCCCATCCAACTCCTGGGGCGGTATATCCTTTGCAAATTGCAAGCCCAAATTACATTTCTTCCCAGGGGTCACGCTAGATTAGACCTGCCAGAGAGTGGCAGCTCTACACGGCAGTACAGCCCAGCCAGCCAGCCAGCATACCCAACCTGTAAAAATTGCAGTAATTATGCCAAGAGAAGAAGAATGGCGCATGGCACCAACCCCGCCGGCCCCCCAGACCCGTACGCACTACTTTTGGAATCCCTGGAGTCTGGGAAGAGAAACCCGCCCGGACTAGCTGTAAATATTCCTCCAGTGTATGTTGATCTGAAACCAGGCGCAACGAATGTGGCTCTAAGACAATATCATATCCCACAAAAAGCCAAGCAGAATATTCAGACACATTTGCAAAGACTTAAAGACCACGGGATATTGAAATTCTGCATGTCACCATGGAACACACCACTGTTGCCAGTACAGAAAGAGGGCACACAAGAGTACCGCCCAGTCCAAGATTTACGGGCCGTCAATGAAGCCACAGTAACCCTACACCCTGTGGTTCCCAACCCATACAATTTATTGGCATTAATTCCCGGTGATACAAAATATTACACGGTGCTTGATTTGAAAGACGCTTTCTTTTGCATCCGTCTGGCTCCAGCAAGCCAGCCCCTTTTTGCATTTCAGTGGGAGGAATCTACCACGGGAGCGCACCATCAGATGACCTGGACACACCTCCCTCAAGGTTTCAAAAACTCGCCCACGATTTTCAGATGCGCGCTCAGCCAGGACCTCCTGTCCTTCAACGCTCAGCCAGACAAAGTCGTCTTGCTACAGTATGTAGATGATTTATTGCTTGCTTCCCCCACAGAAAAAGACTGTCTCTCTGCCACAAAGGCCCTGCTGCATCTGCTGTGCCACGCAGGTTACAGAGTTTCCAAAAAGAAAGCACAAATATGCAAACAAAGTGTAAAATACCTAGGTTTTCAATTAACAGGTACCAAGCGTGCATTGGAGGCAGAAAGAAAGAAACAGTATGCCGAATACCCCAACCAAAGACAAGGAGACAAGTCCGTGAATTCCTAGGAGCTGCAGGCTTCTGCCGCCTGTGGATCCCCAACTTTGCAGATATTGCAAAGCCCCTTCATCAAGCCACCAAGGGGGGAGAGCATGACCCCTTTCTCTGGGAAGAAGAACAAGCGGCAGCTTTCCTGAAATTAAAAACTCTCCTGATGGAAGCTCCAGCACTGGGTCTGCCAGATCACAGCAAGCCCTTCCAGCTGTATGTGCATTAACACAACCAAACAGTCACAGGAGTGCTGATTCAGAACTTTGGCTAATGGCCAAGGCCTGTGGCCTACCTGTCCAAGCAACTTGACCCTGTGGCCTGCGGCCTACCCCATGTCTGAAAGCAGTGGCAGCCACCGCAATGTTGATAGCGGAAGCAGACAAGCTGACCCTTGGACAAGTTCTTCATGTCAAAGTGTCACATACAGTCAAAGCCCTGCTTGATGTAAAAGGAAGTTACTGGTTCAGTAATAGCCGGATGACAAAGTACCAAGCTATGATGTGTGAGAATCCACGGGTTCATCTGGACCTCATCGCTACCTTAAACCCAGCTACACTACTGCCTGACTGTGAAGAGGATCCAAATCATGAATGCCTCCAAGTCATGGAAGAAGTATTCAGTAGCAGACCAGATCTGAAAGACGTACCCCTAGACAAATACGATCTACAGTTATTCACTGATGGTAGCAGCTACATGGATGATGGGAAGAAAGTCTCCAGCTATGCAATTGTCTCAGCAGAAGAAATTATTGAAGCAAATCCTCTACCAGGCCATACGTCAGCACAACTGGCTGAAATAACAGCCCTGACCAGGGCCCTGGAAATCTCTGAAGGCAAAAGAGTGAACATATATACTGACTCCAAATATGCCTTTATGACTGTCCATGCACATGGTGCACTCTACAAAGAAAGAGGCCTGCTTACTTCCTCAGGACAACAAATCAAGTATGCAGCTGAAATCGCAGCCCTTCTAGAAGCTGTATGGAAACCATGTGCTGTCAGTATTATGCACTGTCGTGGCCACCAGAAAGGTCATGATGAAATCCCAAAAGGCAACAGACGCGCTGACCAAGCCGCAAAAGCTGCTGCTAAACCTCTAAATCCTCCTAACCAAATATCCAGAGTGCTGCTCTGCAAGCAAGATGATCAACTCCCCATGCCGAATTACGAATTCTATATGAATTGGAGAAAATTCGAACCAAAAGGCGAATTCATTGAAACCATTCTGCAAAAATGGCATAACAATTACGAAATGCTGGAAGAAAACCATGACTATATACAGTGGCTCTTCCCAACACGGTCCCAAGGCCGAAATTTCTACTCCTCTCCTCTTCACCCTCAAGAGACACGTCTTATGATTGACACCTCAGAAGTTCAGCAAAGACTCCGCAGAGCATACAAGATGATGCTGAAATTCTTCGTTTTAAAAATAGTGGGGGAGTATGGAGAAGATACAGAAGTAACCGAAGTTGAACGAGCAGAAAATTTTGCCTCACGTTTTGACAATCTAACAGCCAACCCTCATAAAAATTTGAGGATCACACGAGTACTGGTGAGCTTGGGAGAATTGGGAGCAGAAGAATATCAAGCCCCGTTGGTGAGGTTCTTTCTCAAAGAGACCCTTATCAAAAACAAACTGCCAAGAATGAAGAAAAGTGTGATGAACTTCTTTGTACCAGCAGTGAGAGATACGCAGAAGAGACAAGATCTGCTGTTCTTTGCCTGGCGATACTATTTTCCAAAAGAGGAATTTATCTGGGGAAACCAGGAAGAATTGGCAAGATACAAAGCAACACCGGTGGTGGCTGCACTTCTACCGGCGCCACTGAGTGAATGGACACCTGTGTATTCAGAAAAAGAGAAGAAATGGCTATCAGAAGAACAAGGTGGATATGGAGAAGACGGATGGTTTCAGTTGAAGAATGGACAAATAGTCCTGCCAGCGACATTGGCACCTGAGATCGTGAGAGCGCTTCACGCAAGTACCCATGGAGGAAGAGAGATGATGGAACAACAGTTGGAACCACATTTCTATGTGCCAGGGATGTCAGTAATCTGCAAAGCAATAGCCCAGCAGTGCGTGACATGTGCCAAGAATAATCCAAGAACAGGCCCATCTCAACCTCCAGGGAAACAGCCAATCGGGCTGTCCCCAATGGCGTCAATACAGATAGACTTCACAGTGCTGCCACCCTGCAAGGGATATAAATATCTACTGGTAATGGTGTGTACTCTCACTGGATGGGTGGAAGCCTTCCCGACGAGGACAGAGAAAACAACGGAAGTGGTGAAGAGCTTAATGAAAAAAATAATACCACACTATGGACTTCCCCTCGAGATAGGGTCGGATAATGGCCCAGCATTCATACAGAACTGTTTACAACAGCTCGCCCGTCTGTTGGGTATCACCTGGAAGCTACATACAGCTTACCGGCCCCAAAGCTCGGGAAAAGTCGAAAGAATGAACCGCACATTAAAAACTTTGATTCATTGTCCAAACTATGCCAAGAGACGTCACTAGGCTGGTTGGATGTGCTGCCAATAGTCCTATTGCACATCAGGTGCAGGCCAACCCCCCAATTGAAGCTAAGTCCGTACGAGCTTATGTTCGGATGGCCTACCCCTCTGATTAATGGACTAAGGGGGGACCTTCGGGCATTGGGGGAAACTAAACTAAATGATCAGGTTGTACTGTTAGGTAAATCAATGCAGAAATTGAATACTTGGGTGGGAGATAATATACCTCACTTTTTATATCCCCCACTGCATAAGTATTGTCCAGGTGACTCGGTTTGGGTGAAGGAGTGGAAAAATGACCCACTAGGCCCAAAATGGAGAGGTCCTTATCTTGTCCTGTTGTCAACTCCCACAGCAGTGAAAGTTGCCGAGGTGGTTCCGTGGATACATCATTCCAGGCTGAAAGTAGCGGCAGCCAACCCTGAACCAGAGTGGAAGGTCATCACCAACGAGACCAATCCATTAAGGTTAAAGCTGACAAGGTCCACGGTTCCAAGCACCTAAAGGATTCAACAAGTGGGTGTTTGACGGACACAATAATGCCTGACCACCCACCAACAAGAGAGCAAAGGGATCCCCCGGGGGATACCCCAAGGGCTATTTTTAGGGTACCCGCCCCGACCCTTGATCAACCAGAAATGTCTTTTGTTTTTGAAATTCCGGTGGGGAGGGATTGGGTTTATGTGACTGTGAAAAGAATTGCCCAAGGGATTTTGACATTTGGGGCATTTGTGGTACTGATTTTGTACCTTGCAAATTTGATTTATGGGCTATCACATGGAGCATGCCCCAGGTGCCCAAGCACCACTGAGAAAGTGGATATCTCCCATATCATAATTGATATGATATGATCACAATAATTAACGGGGGAGGGTTGTGTAATTCAAGTAAGTTCAAATTGGACATCGTACATTTACACATTCAACACAAAGAAGCAGGCGCAATTTTCATATAATACGATGTAGAAAGCTCACTAGAGACCAAGAGGTGGTAATTGCGAATGTACTAATGGCAGGCAAAGGTGCATTGGATATGATGAGACGACTGAGACAACTGTATTGATAGAAATATCAAAGGGAACACTACATTTTATCACCATTTATATTGAAAAATACCAGGTTGTGTTGTGAAAGGGTGTGTTACACATGGGTACCACTACAATAACGGAATGTGCTATCTGGCTAAACTGATTCCAATTCAGAGAGTAAGGGGAGATGACACTGATACAGATACTGCACTACACCTAGGTACCCACTGGCATTGAGAAACAGAAGAGAGAGTTGTTTAAGAAAGCGGATCGGGTGTTGGGGGCATGGTTCCCAGCATGGACTGGATGGGGAAGAGAGTTAATGGCAAGAATGAACAGTTATGCCAGTCTGATGGACGAGATTTTGAATAAGACTAGTATGGACATTCAGTTGCTGAATCTGGAAGTACGAGAGATACGAAAGGTACAAATGATACATGATATGGCACTGGAACAGGTCAGTGCAGCTCTGAATGGACTTTGTGAGATGACAATGCATTATGAATGTTGCACATTCATCAAGAACACCACACATGATGTCCCTGTCTATTACCAGGTAATCCAAGATCACCAGGAGAAAGTAGCACAGTTGCAGAACACAGCAAGACGGATCGCTGCTGAAGGCTGGAATCCACTCCGTGGGTTCGGAGCAATCGGAGATTGGTTCGGATCCATCGTGAGATTTATTTCGCAGATTGGATCCATGATTCTGATGTTGGTGGTGATCTTGGTCGTAGGGACACTCCTGTACCGCATAGGGCTATGTCTATGGCCACTATGCAAGAGAGCACTGACACCTACACAGACACAAAAGATACCACTGATAATCCCACAAAACATGTTCCCAACAAAAATAGGTCCCCTAAAGTACGAGGAGTTCAAGGATAACACTAGTGGAGTGTAGTGGCTACAAGTCTCAGGTTCAGAACCTGAGGCTTGAGCCAAGGGGGGAATGAAGGAGATTCAGGCCAGGAGATGGTCGCCATTCTGAGCCAGGCGGCATCTTGTTCAGAATATTGGTTCACTTGAATATAACTAGGTAGATATTAGTTGGAATTAGAATGAAGTTTACATAGAGTCTTAGGAATGTGTTAGATCAGCAGTAAAAGCAATTAAAATAGGGAAGATCTGGGCTGTTGCTGGCACGGAGAGACAGGATGAGGGATGGATACATCAAGGTCACAGAGGCCTGTAGCTGAGACAAAGAAGAGTGTGAAAGCAGACCAGGCCTTATCTAAAGCAAACAATGAACAAGCCCAAGGGAGGTGGGCACAGGCAAGATCCAGAGTAGTAGCAAATCATTTTCTGTCAAACTAACATGAAGCTTGCCAATTTATGACCATTGTATGGAATGTCTTTGTATTCGATTAAGGGAGGTACGGACCCACGTGGGGTGGGATAGTGTCACCGGGAGGTGGGCTAATTGGGATGTACCTAATTATGTATTCGGGGTATAAAACCTCATGTCACTGGGGATTCGGGGCTCATTCTTTGCAATTGAATCCTGTTTGAGCATCTGTTGTGTTATCACAATAAAGTTTGCCTTTCCTGAAGAGACTCGTGTTCAGTCAATCCTTGTCCGTGCCGGCCCGGCTTCGTCCCGAGTGAACCAAGTGGATTCTGGTTACAACATGAGCAGCAGAGCAGACCAGCGCTGCCTGTGTTTTCTGCCAAAGCTCAAGCTGCCGTGTGTGCTGTTTGCCGCCTCTCTGCTTGATTTTTAGAAGGCTCGAACGCAAGCTGCAGGCTCGATGTGGGTGATGGATGCTCCACCACTCACTAACAGTGTGGGGGTGGTCTGTGGCAACTTCCCCTCCCATCAGTCACTAGCTCCCGCTCACTGCCACGTGTTCGTTGGGAGAGGCAGCAGGGCCAAGAGGAGTTGTGGATGCATCTGCTCATGCTGTGGTGGTGGCTCATGTAGCTGGCTGTTGGAAGAATGGATACTTACAGATTCCAAGAATAAAGCAGGTGAGAACTGCAATCTGATATTGCCAGCCCCACCCCCACTCCCATTCTATCTGGCCAGGCACAGTGGGGACAGAATGCAGCTACAGAGTCTCCCTGTGTCTCCACTGTGTGCTGGCTCCACCCCGTCCATCCCAGCAGCATTGTCCTGATAAACAGGCAGGTCTCTACCCCATCTCTTCTGCAGCCTCTCTATCTTTGTCCCCTTCTCTCACTTCCCCTTCCTCTCTTCACTTCCCCCTCTTCCCCCTTCCTCTCCACCCTTCCCCCTCTCCTCTTTTATCTCTCCCCTTTTCTCTCTCTTCCTCTCCCTTTTCTCTCACTCCCTCTCCCTTTTCTCTCTGGGTAAAAGGAGCTGATTGGTGGTTCGGGGTTAATGGGGCTGATTTGGGAGGTGAATGGGGCTTATTTGGGGGGGTGAATAGTGTTGATTTGAGGTTTGGGGTGAATGATGCTGATTTGGGTAGGTGAATGGGGCTGAAATGGGAAGGAGATGTACAGTATATATATACACGTGTGTGAGTGTCTGTGACAGCATATACTGTACCTGAGCAGCAAAAATATTTTGCCATCAGTGCGGGAGTGTTCGGTTTGACAACCCTAGCTCAGATATGCACATACACAGCGCACGTTTCTGTGGGTTTTATTGCTTGTGTTGCTCGGATATGCACATACACAGCGCACGTTTCTGTGGGTTTTATTGCTGTGTGTTGCTGGGATATGCACATACACAGCGCATGTTTCTGTGGGTTTTATTGCTGTGTGTTGCTCGGGTATTCTCATACACAGCGTGCGTTTCTGTGGGTTTTATTGCTGTGTGTTGCTCGGATATGCTCATACACAATGCACGTTTCTGTGGGATTTATTGCTATGTGTTGCTCTGATATGCTCATACACAGCGCGTGTTTCTGTGCGTTTTATTGCGGTGTTGCTCAGATATGCTCATACGCAGCGCATGTTTCTGTGGGTTTTATTGTTGTGTTGCTCGGATATGTTCATACCCAGCGCACATTTCTGTGGGTTTTATTGCTGTGTGTTGCTCGGATATGCTCATACACAGTGCACGTTTCTGTGGGTTTTATTGCTGTGTGCACCCCGCTACTTTTTGTACACTATTTACCCTCACCTAATGTGTCACCCCTCTCCGCTTAGATTGTAAACTCTCGAGCAGGGACTGTTCTCTTACTGTTCTGTGTATGTAATGTGTATGTATATTTGTTATTCTGTCTCTCCCATTGTACAGCGATACAGTACTTGTTGGCACTTTATAAATGCTTGTAACTGTTTCTGACGATTATACATGTGGCTTTGTTTATGAACCCACACTGGATGGCTTCTGCTTATTCAACAACTTGCACTTATTTCTTTCTATAATATTTATATATTCGTTTTAATTAAAGTTATTAAAAACCTCGTCATCTCTGTTTCATGATTGTAAGTATAGAGTGAATAGTGTGCGATTATGTGTGCTAAGGCAAAAGTAGAATAAAAGACTGGATGTGTTGGTATGTACAGTGGCACGGTCTTGTATAAATGGTGTATAAATGTCCAGTAACAGTGGTTTAAGCCTTGGCGCAGCGTTAGTGTTCACGTGGACTGACCACGTGCTAATTCAAATAATTAGAGCACCTGTGATCCAGTATACTTGACATGCATGACTGATTTTTGAAAAAAGGGCTGAATTTACATATTTCATTATTTTATTTGATTATCTCGTAAAATAAGAGATACAACATTTGAAATGGTATACAAAATATACAACTATTCACTTGGTATCCACTTTTAATAATATAGAGAGGAAGAGGCGGAGCTCTAAGAGGGAAAGGTGGAGCTTAACTAGGAATGGGTGTGGTTTAAACATGAAGAGGCGTGACCTTGACAGGAAGGGGTGTGTCAAATTTAAATTGGGGGTGCACAAGTTTAGTCAGGCCTAGGGCAGCACAAAACCTAAATACACCACTGGTGCAATGGATAAAAACCACATGTGAAAATGCATATATAAAGAAAATCCTCATATAAAGTGCATACACACAATGTGTCAAAATTAAAGTGCACAGTATTCCAGAAATGGTGTCTATCTCCAAAAAAACACTTATTCCTAAAAAGTCTCTAAATCACAATAGTGCACGTGCAAATGTGCAAAGAAATCATACGGAATGTCGAAGAACAGACGAAGTACACTGTAAAGATTGGCATCCACCTAACGTGTCCTTTCTCCTCAGTTGATGAGTCTCAATATAAATGCAGATAAGGGGGAGAGAGAAAAGAGAAAAAAACACAATCGTGCAGATTGTTTCATACAGATTCTGGTGAGAGTACAATAGAAACTCACTCACAGATTACTGAGCCTAATGAATCCCGGCTCTAGGTTGATGCGCCTTATGCCAAATATAGGGTGGCGTTCCCCTTCTTTTCGTCCTCCAATTGGCCTCAAAATAAACACACACAGAGAGATGGCGCTCCCATAGCATAACACAGTTTATAAATATGCAATAAGGTTGTAGCGTCGGTCTAACTCACCGATGATGGAGCCTCTCATATATCAGGCTCTGCTTGTAAGCATATGGTACTCCTTATCAGGTGGGTACCTAACCCCTCTTTTGCAGATCAGCTCCTGGGTCTGTCCTGAGATCAGGTGCAATTTCGGGTTTGGAGGGGAGTCTCCTGTCCTTATGCTCCCTTTAAACCTCAGGTGGTCAGGATAAGGAAAAAAATCAGCAGGCACAACAAAAAAAATGATCGCAGATGTAAGTAAAAAGTTTTTTATTTTTTATTTATAAGACAAGATAAAAAACGTTTTTATCTTGTCTTATCAATAAAAAAAAAACTTTTTACGTTTTACTTATATCTGCGATAATTTTTTTGGTTGTGCCTGCTGATTTTTTCCCTATCCTGACCACCATGCTAGCGGTGAAACGTGTCCTGGGCTCTAGTCTACCTTTTAATTTTCTTGTTTTATTTTAATAATTTTTTTAAGAACCAAGTCCTGCATGCTATTTGTTTTTTTTATTGGATTTGACCTAACAAAATCTATATGCGCCTTACCTTGAGCTTGGATAAGCTCCAACAAATGTGAGTTGCCATTTGTTATGATATTATTACCATCTTTATAATATCAGATACACACAGAGAGATTGTCTCTGTTTATATACCTTCCTGCTTACCAACGATTATGGCGAGGAATCTCCGTTATTAAGGAGTGGGTTACCTGTGAAAATTCCAGAAAACAACCCGAAGACGTGAACCCGCTCATAGCCAGTGTTGGAGCTCTTGCTTTGTGAGTGGATCTACAACAGAATACTATATATTTATACATCAGATGAGATATACTACACCAATGTATTTTCTTGCTTTTTGTCTTAATATGTACCCTCGTTGGTGATGTTATTGTGAGAGCCGCCTGAATCCCACTTGCATTGTGTTTCGCGCTGACCAGATACGTATTTCTTCTTGGTTTGGGGGAAACCACTAACCTTCTGGTTCAGCTGGGTATTCGGTGGTGGTACATTCTGTGGGCGCTTACCATTCTTCTGTCTCTTCGCTGGATGTGTTCATACTTATACAAGCTTGTGAGGGCAGGGGATAGGTATGGGCAGGCACTCTGACTGGAAAAAAACAGTTCTATCCTGTACACAACCGCATTAGCGCTGGGTTTCAGCCCGTCTGGGTCTGGATCTCTTAGTGTTTCCCTAGAGTGTGCCAAACGACCTTGTACATGGACTACCGTGGACAAGGTGATCTGTTAGTAGGTCGTCAGGCACTAAGTTTTAGCAACTCGCGCTAAATTTTTCCTTTAGCGATGGCGTTTTAGCTCACACCAGGTGATATGGCCCTTAGTTTAATTCAGTGGTATGATTTAGTGGTGAAAATTATTAGTGCCCCCCCCCCCAGTTTTGACTATAGTCTCTTATGTGCCCCCCTAAATATTGCTCCTAGAGTCACCAATGAGCATATGAGATGGATTTTACAATATTCCTGATACCGATCTTGTGGTATCGGTCAACAATTGGACCAAGAAGAAGGTCTGGAACAGGAGACCTTGTCAAAGGGGATATTTGTTGGAAACATAAAATGCATTAAAATTCATCCAGTCAGATACATTTAATCAGGCAAATAAATTTAAAAATTCCATTTGTCTTTTATATAGTGCTCATAATTGGGGAATTCTATGGCAGAGTTCCAACAATCCATCTGTGGAACGTATCCTAGACATGACGTCTTTCTGGTTATCCAACCACTTCCTCCCTTCCACACGTTCATTGCATTTCACTCATAGGTGACCTTTTCATTATCCCTTCAGCCATCTCCACATTTACATCTTCATTTTGAACTTGTTGTGAAAAGTGGACTCCCCTTATCACATCTGGTAAGGTTTTATATGTTTCAGACATGGAAATCATATATAGTGAAACAAATTTAAATTTATGTAAACTATTTACACTAAAAACATTATAAATCTACACCCAGATATTGCATGAACAGTTAGAAACAAAGGTTGTATCGGCCTCTCCCTGACCTGAGCCTCCACAGAGGAGTATAGAACAATCCGACTGCACCCCTGAGACTATAGGCTACAAAAAAGATTTTAAAAGGGATAGAACTTTTTATAATCACCTAACCAGTTCATCTTTCTCTACAATCCAGTGCTTATGGAACACATTTCATGGTTATATCTTCATTAACCCCTTCACTAGTAAGTGAGTTTCCAAAAAAACAAACATTGTCAGGAACCAGTGGTATTTTTGAAAAATCATTTTTAATTAATTACACAGTATGAAATATTTGGGCATATACAGTGTATTTCTTACTGTAATAACCTATTTGGCCAATAGATGGTTCTGTCTACTGTTACATAGTTACATAGGCTGAAAAAAGACATGCCTCCATCAGGTTCAGCCTTTCACACAACACCTACTGCTGTTGATCCAAAAGAAGGCAAAAACCCAGTCTGAAGGGCTCGCCAATACGCAACACCCTGGGGAAAAAATCCTTCTTGACCCCAGAATGGCAGTCAGATTTCTCCTTGGATCAAGAATCTTTTACCCACATATTAAATATTATGACCCTTAATATTCTGTGTCTGCAGGAAGTCATCCAGTCATTTTTTAAAAGTATGTAGAGTCTCTGACCCAACCACCTCAACAGGCAGAGAATTCCACAGCTTTAGTGTTCTCACCATAAAATAACCCTTCTTATGCTTTAGGCTGAATTTCCTTTCGTCCAGTCTAAATGGGTGACCTCGTGTACTATGCATAGTCCTGTTAATGAATAAGTTTCCAGACAATGGTTATAATGGCCCCGTATAGATTTATATAAAGTTATCAGATCCCTTCTAATACGTTGTTTCTCTAAACTAAACAGGTTTAAACTTGTTAGTCTTTCCTCATAACTTAAATCTTCCATTCCCCTTATTAATTTAGTCGCCCGTCTCTGCACTTTTTCTAGCACTATAATACCCTTTCTTAAGACAGGTGCCCAAATTTGCACGCATATTCAAGGTGCGGTTTTACCATTGATTTATACAGAGGCAAAATTATGTTTTCACTCCGAGAGTGAATTCCCCTTTTAATGCATGCCAATACTTTGCTGGCCTTGGCGGCTGCTGTTTGACATTGCGCATTGTGTTACTTAGTTTGAAGTCTATGATTATACCCAAATCCTTCTCCTGCTTTGATTTCCCTAACTCAGTACCATTTTGGGTATAAGTTGCTTGAGTGTTCTTCACTCCAAAGTGCATAACTTTACATTTCTATGTACCGTAATGCAGGTGGGACAATCAGGCTAACCTGATACCATTAAACTTCATCCCACTGGGCATATAAATACTAGCTCTCATGGGGAATCCTCCCTATATATATATGTATTCTCTGTTTTCTTTTTTTATGTTTATTATCAACTGATGAAGCCCTAAACGGTGAAACGCATATTGTTTTATTGTTTTAACTTTTTTTGTGTCTTACAATAAATGTTTTTCTAGTAAACAGGAAAGTTTTCCTTTTACATTAACTTTTTGAGTACCTCACTATCCAATTACCACTGGACCTGTGGACCACCCGGGACCCCCAAAGAGAATCGAGACTGCTCGATGGGCTAACCAGTGAGGGCTATTGGGTGAGCCGACTGAAACACCCACAGGCGAGGTGATCGAGCCTAACGAGGCTCTGGAAAGTGTGAGTGGATCCATCTCCCTATTCTTGTTATTTCTTGTGAAAGCTGGACTTCACTATTATATTTTTCCTCCTTTTTAGGAAAATCTTGATGAACTATGAACCATTATACCTACTGAATATTCGTACATGTTTATGCGATGCATGTATGTATTTCTAGTATATAAGGAATACTTTCTATATTGTGAACGCGGGGGCGCCGAGTACCTATTTTTTTTTCTGAATAACGTTACATTTATTTACATTAAATTTCATCTGCCATTTAAGTGCCCAGTCCCCCAATATATTTAAATCCCTCTGCAGCAAGGTAACATCCTGCACATATTGTATTACTTTTCCTAGTTTTGTGTCATCTGCAAACACTGATACATGACTTTCGATGCCTATCTCAAGTTCATTTATAAATACATTGAATAGAATTGGTCCTATAACAGACCCCTGAGGGACACCACTTACCACTGATGTCCATCTTGAAAATGTACCATTTATGACCACTCTCTGTACCCTATCTTTTAGCCAGTTTTCTATCCAAGAACAAGTATTTTCATCTAGACCAATTTTTCTTAATTTAAATAGTAAACTTGTGTGGAACTGTGTCGAAAGCTTTGGCAAAATCCAAGTAAATGACATCCACTGCTACCCCATGATCTATACTTCTACTTACTTCCTCATAAAAGGCAATTAGGTTAGTCTGACATGATCTGTGTCTCATAAAACCATGCAGATTTTTGCCAATTACATTATACCTCCCAATAAATTCCGGAATATTATCCCTTAGTAACCCCTCAAATACTTTCCCAGCCACAGATGTTAATCTCACAGGTCGATAGCTGCCAAACTGAGTTACAGCCATTACAGCTGCAGCTCGAGGTTCCCTGCATCGGCTGCTGAATGTACGATATCAGGGCATTCTTAAGCCGATTTTACGCAGTTTTAGCTCTTTGGGCAAAACTTTGGGGTTACCTTCTGGAGCCCAAAAGCAAATGAAATTTGTTTGCAGCAAACTAATTTCAGTTGCTTTTGTCCTTCAGAGCTGCAGATTGAGATATCTCGATATCAGACACTGGGTGGTGCCTGTGAAGCCCGAGATATCTCAATCACGTTAGTGAAGGGGTTAACTGGACAACCTGTCACTTTAGAATCTGAAAGTAATGAGTTTGCTATGCTTGAACATTTGCGTGTAGACTTGTCTAGTTACTTAACCCTTTCCATGCGGCAGACGCACTCAACGCATCCTGCCGCATGGCCACTTCGCTGCGGAGGACGCGCTGAGCGAGTCCTCCCTTTGCAGCAGCGATCGACCGGGATTCCGGCCGATCGCGGCGGCCCCCCGGTGCGGGCTGACATCCTCGATGTCAGCCCAGCCTCCGGGACCCCGGCGGGCACGATAGACATCATTGCCGCTGCGCGATGATGTCTATTTCAGGCACCCCCCCGCCGTTGCGGGGAAGGTGCCTGAAGGGGAAGGCCTTCAGATGGCCTTCGGACCTCCCCCCCTCCCCATCCGTGAAGGCCATCGGTTAAAGACAGGTACCGCTTGGAAGGGCACAGCCTGCCCTTCGAAGCGGCGGCTGTCTTTAACCCCTAGGGTGCTGGATCGCGATATGGCGCTAACATGCACCATATCGCGGTCCCCTCCCGGAGCTGGCAGACATCTTGGATGTCAGGCAAGCATCCGGGATATCCCCCTAACGACTGGCGTCGTCCAATGAAATCCCTATCTCCCGATCTGTGACAGCTAGGGGTTAATGTTTGCTATCATTGGAACGGCCAGAGCGTGGCAAACATGACCATGTATAATGTAAAAAAAAAATAATTAAAAATAAAATTTAAAAAAAAAAAAATTTAAAAAACTTTTTTGTTTTTGTTTTATTAGTGCAACAATATTGTTCCCATTTCAATTATAATGTGAACAATGATGCTGCACTAACGATTTTTTTCTATGGGGGGCGTTTGCTAAAAAACACGTAATTTTCCCCAAAAAAAGTAACGATTCCCCGTTTCTAATTTTTTGAAAAAGCGCAACTCATAGAAAATATAACCGTAAACGCTCGCATGTTAAAATGTGAAGAAAAACACTTTACATGTTACAAATTATTGAAAATTCTAATTTTATTGCATTTTTTGTTATAATACACAGACAGGACATAACGTATACATATAATAATGATATATTATGAATCTGCCGAGTCTCCCGGAAAGAACGATATATAATATGTCTGGGTCTTATAATAAAATGTGACTTCAAATCACATTTAAACATGATGAGCGAAACCGGTAAAAATTAGCTCAGCACAGAGGTGTGAAAAGGCTCAGCAGCGAAAGGGTTGAAGTATGAATTACCTTCTTCTCTAGACAAAACAATGAATCTATGCATCCATATAGATTAGCTATCCAAAGGTGAAGGTTGGAGCAGTCTGTACAAAGAGCATTGGTCACAGCTTCCACACTATTGTACCACTGATTCTGTGTAGAGACGTGCTAGTAGACAACGGCCACCAAAGTAGAAAGGACAAGGGGATCTATAGTATAATGCATGTATTGCAGTACAGCAGCAAAAGCACCCGTCAAATGTGCAAATCCCATGAGATAAGCTATGTAGAACCTCATTTTTGTGTAGTAGAGAATATTCACTGCTCATCTGCATATTCTTCTACTTTAACAGTGGATTAAAAAATGTTGTTACTGAATATGATGAACTTTGTGTCTCTTTTAGAAGTACTCACCATTGTTAAGTAATCCTATACCTATTTATTTTATAGATGGAACCTCTATGAACACAGGTTCCATATCCAAATAGACCATTTGTCAGGGTCAGTACACTCTAACCCCTGGCAGCCCCTTTAAGCCCTGCATGCATACAATATGTAGGTTCCTGGACTCTCTGTCTGAACACCCCATGCTCTCAAGCCTTGAAGCCTCAGCTGTACTCCTTCCTGATTGAGGAGTCCTGCTTCAAAGGAAGCTACACCCATAAGTCCTCGCTTCCACATTGACATTCCTAACTGTGGATCTAAACAGAACTGCCTCCTGAAACCCTTACTGAATACCTCCTGATCTCCACAGACTCTCCTTGTATCCTTATTGCTGAACCCTCCTTTGAACTATCTGGACATTCGCTACCTCAATTTACCGGTACCCTCCTTTGCTTCCTGTGCCTCCTATCTTGGATCCCCTGTGTACCAGACCCCCTTGCTTGGACTTTGACCACCCTGTTGCCTGTCGCCTGCCTAGACCCCTGCTCTGGATTACCGACTATTCTCATTGCCTGTTCCCTGTCGGACACCGTTGCCATATATATATTTGTGTTATCCTATATTATTGTGTAGCGCTGTGATAGTTTGGCTTTATATAATGGACTGATGCTACCACTAGAGGGAGACAGAGCCAGAGACATTGTGGACTATGTTGTGCCAAAAAACTCCATCTTCCAGAGACCTTTGCAAAGGGAACAGGAAGTGGGCGTGCGGCGCCAAGAGAGATATCCGAAGCCTTGTGCAAGACAGGGGCAGAGCGAGCAGAGCAACGAGAGGAGTAGGACACAAGCAGGACACTGTCAGGGATCGCAATCAGGCCCGGAGAGTGGACGCTGCCATATCCGGTGCTGGAGATTGGGGACGGAGAGCGTGCTGTCACCTACTACCTTCCGCTGAGCAACTGAGAGGGCAACCGAGTTCCAGAAGGACCCCTGAGTGAGGAGGCCATGAGGATCGTTTGGGAGTGCAGGCGGCAGATCTATTCCGGTAGCGGAGAACGGCGATCGGGAGAGTGGATTCGTTGGCACCGGGTTCCAGTCGTGGAGAGAGATCCTTGGTCGAGTCATCGGTTCTGGACACTTTGTTCGTCGGATGGGTGAGAGGCCTCAAAGCCTACGGTTCCGAAACGAAAGTGCGCACTTGGTTAATTGCTTCAATCCACAGGGCCCCAACTTTGACTAGTCGAAGATAACTTTACTCATTCACTGGCCAGTTGAATATAGTACCCGGGTACCCTAAGACACCACTTTTTGAGCCTTTTTGAACGGGACTTAAACTCGCGAACTGAGGGATATTAACCGTTTCTTTTCCGCCGTGTGTTTTTCCCGCGTAGCGCATTCCTGTTATTTTCCTTCAACGTACATGTGTATTATATGCCACTTTATTGATCCAGTAAAGTATATATTTTAGAAAATCCACAACAGTGCTGGTGTATAGGGATTCCTAGTGCGGTGAGACTATCCTGGGTTTATTCAGCGGCTCCTCCGAGGGTGAGCGCTACACGTGGGGGCTCATCCGGGATTTCAGTCTCTGAATATACTGCAATTAAAGGGTTAACATGGATCTGCAGAATGGTGTAAGGAGCAGAATAGCCAGTTAGGGTTAAGTGTAGTTATGGAAATTGCTGCAGACACTTGGGCCGAAGACCAAATTCGCCGGGCTGTGGTCGTGCTGACACCGGATCATCGGGGGTTAATACTGGACATTAAAGCGAACCCAGAGACTTCTCACACATATGTTCTTTTTGAGTGGAGAAAGGGTGTTCCAGTGTGTTTTCAGGGTGCGAGTGTTAAACTGGCCGACGATGTGGAAGTTCGACTGGTCCAGCCAAGTACGCCACGTGGTGATCCTGCGAACGTTCCTGCGCCTGGCCCGCTAGCCACGATAGGGCCAGAGTTCATTGTGGCTATTGGAGACTTGCTAGCTAAATGTCAAAGAACAAACCCTCCTCACACTAATTTTGGTTACTGAAGGTTGAGAAATTTTTCAGGGAGCGCGCCAACTCCAGCGGGAGAAGAAACCTTCAAGGAATGGGTGGAACAGGCGATGCAGGCTCTAGACGAGTGGGACAGCACAGAAGAAACAGAGAATTACTGAGAGCTTGAAGGAACCTGCATCAGAGGCTGTCAGAAACCTGAAGTTGAGTAAGCAAGACTGTACTGCTTTAGATTACCTAAATATCTTACAGGAAGTTTTCAGGAGAACAGAAAAGACTGCTGAGCTCATGTACTAGTACGAACACATGTTCCAGTGGAAAGGTGAGAAAATGACTGATTATATGAGGCGCCTGGATAAGATTCTGCACCAAATACTTCTCAAGAAAGGGGCCGAACCTGCCACGATAGACCAAATCAGAATGTGGCAGATATTGAGGGGAGCTCAACCTCTAGACCCTGTGATGTTATAGCTGAAGACCAGAGAAGGTAACAGAGAACTAAAATACCTAGAACTGATTTGAGCTGTTAGAGAAGAAGAGGCTCTTTTGGAAGAGAAATTCTTAAGAAGAGGGGAAAGAGCTTACGTGCAACCCGTGAGACACAACGAATGTTCGCCGACTGAAGATGATTCGTTGGATGCCTATGGGCCTGAAGTTGACAGACAAGAGCAGTTTGTTGATCCTATAACGTCAGAGAATACTGCAAAAGAGTCAACTGTTCAGACTTATGGTGAGATACAAAAGACTGTTAAGAAAGTGCAAGAAGCTCAAGCTGAACTGGAACAGGCGCACACGGATCTGTGCCGGGTAATTCTGAAGGTAGCAGAGACACAGACTGATATGCAAAAGTTCCTGACAGATATGCAGACGACAGGAGTTGCTGTGGCCTCTGGCCAGTGCCCTTCAAATGAATCACCGAGAGAAGGTGCGCCTCTGTCCTCAAAGAAGAGATGCTTCAGCTGTGGAGAAATGGGTCATTTCAGAGCGCAGTGCACGAACCGAAGGCCAGAGCGGAGAACAGTAGAAGAGTTTTTAAAGGCATTAGAAGGACTGTTATCTACCTCACAGGCAGGAAACTACAGGGGGCCCTGGTGAGGGAGCAAACTAGGTGCCCGACCGTCGAAAACCGCTCCAATTTTCAAGTCCGAAATGAAAGGCCGAGAGGGCCCAGATCTGTGCCAAATGCTGTGCCTGCCAGGACTGAAAGAGTTACTCCCTTAGTATCCGGTCCTATGTCACGGGAAAACAATGCACACCCAAAATCTTCACGAGTCAGAAAAAAGGTTAGAGTGCAACAAACTGGGTCTATACCTCCTGCTGCCACAAACAAGTTTCCTGACCAGCTGATAGGTCCTTCACCCATCATTCCGATCCAAGTAGAGAGGGTTTATACTAAAGCTCTGCTAGATTCAGGTGCTCAAGTGACGTTGATCTATCGAGATTTCTATGAGAAACATTTGAAGCACATACCCCTGAAGAAGATAAAGGACCTTGAAATCTGGGGTATTGGAACTGAGAAGCTCCCCTATGATGGATATCTACAGGTGAGGTTGGAGTTCGGCTCGGAGGTCGTCGGACAGTCTGGTGGCTGTGACGCATTGGCCATTGTGTGTCTTCGCCCTTCGGGGGCCAGCCGAAGTTCTATGATAGTGGGGACGAATACTGATCTGGTGAGACGTCTTCTGACTCCGATAGCAATGGAAGAAGGGTCTACCAAAGAAGTACATCCAATGTTACATCCGGTCTATCAAAGAATGGTCAAAGAACAGAGAGCACCTGCCGAGGTGGGACGTCTGTGGAGATTGGGAGGAACCGAGAAGGTTCTACAATCAGGAGAAGTGGCGAGCTTTCGGGCTTCAGTCAAGTTAAATGGATCACAACCGGGTCCTTATGTGGTACTGGAAACTAATCTCAGTCATGGGAGTAAGGCCGGAGTAGAAGTAATCCCTGAAATAATCTCTACAAGAGCTTTGAAACGGACACGAGGAAGAGTTTCAGTTAGTGTGTGTAATGTGCCTGATTCTCCAGTGGTCCTGAAGGCACGAATGCCCATCAGACAAGTGGCTTCTATTACGCCTCTCTCCCCTACCGATTTAGGGGGGGAGTGAACAAAGAGATTCCAGCTGAACGTTCTATCCTAAAGACTCTCCTATCTTGCTTGAATGGAAGAAACGACTCCAGTCCCAGATCCTAAAGTGGAAGGATTTGTTCTCTAAGGATGAGTTTGACGTGGGATGTGCTAAGAGTACTGAACATCGCATTCGACTACAGGAGGATAAACTGTTTCGAGAAAGGTCAAGACGAGTTCCGCTGGGAGACTTGGATGATATACGAGAACAGTTGGCTGAACTGCAAAGGACTAAGGTGATTCAAGAATCCAGGAGTTCTTATGCTTCTCCCATAGAAAGAAGAATGTCTCTATCCGTTTATGTATAGACTATCGCACACTAAATCAAAGGACCATTTCTGACCAATATGCTACTGCTCGAATAGAAGATGCCTTGCAGTGTTTGTCTGGAGCAAAATGGTATAGTGTACTAGACCTGCGAAGTGGGTATTATCAGATACCAATGCATCCTGAAGACAAAGAGAAGACTGCGTTCATCTGCCCACTGGGGTTCTTTGAATTCAACAGAATGCCTCAAGGCCTCACAGGAGCTCCTGCCACGTCCCAACGGTTAATGGAGAAGACGGTTGGAGACATGAACCTGATAAAGGTGTTAGTGTATCTGGATGACCTGATTGTTTTCGGAAGGACTTTGTAAGAACATGAGCAACGGTTGGAGAAGGTCCTGAAGCGGCTCCATGAAGAGGGGTTGAAACTGTCCTTGGAGACGTGTCAATTTTGCTTACCTTCAGTTACGTACCTGGCTCATGTCGTTTCTGCGGAAGGCGTTTCAACGAATCCTCGAAAGTTGGAAGCCGGAGCTTCCTGGCCTAGACCCCGAAATGTTAGCAAACTTAGATCCTTCCTGGGATTCTGCTCATACTACCGAAGATTCATGGAAAAGTGCCTTCATGAAACTGAAAGAGAGTCTAACTCGAGATCCCGTCCTGGCTTACGCTGATCCTCATAAGCCATACGAATTGCATGTGGATGCCAGCAGAGAAGGTCTAGGGGGAGTCTTGTATCAGAATATGATGGTCTGCTGAGGCATGTAGCGTATGTAAGCCGAAGCCTTACGCCTTCAGAGAAGAACTATCCTACCCACAAATTAGAGTTCTTAGCCTTGAAGTGGGCGGTAGTAGACAAGCTGAAAGATTATCTCTATGGGGCTGAATTTGTGATAAAGACCGACAACAATCCTCTTACGTACGTCCTTATTACTGCAAAACTGGATGCAACAGGACATCGTGGTTGGCCGCTCTGTCAGGGTTTCGGTTCAGCATCACATATCGCCCTGGAGTGAATAATCGGGATGCAGAGGCTTTGTCTAGAAGACCCTACACTACAGAATGGACTCAGTTGACTCCAGATGGGGTACAAGCCTTATGTCAGGGGGCAGAGCGCCGGGTCAAGGGAGCGGTTGAGGCAAAAGCTATAGGAGTTATGGCTGTGGGCGTTCCAGAACTTTATTGTAATCCTACACAGCTGAGGAGTGAAAGTCTACCTACTCTCTCGAAACAGGACCTGAGAGCAGATCAAGCTGAAGATCCTCTAATCGGATTGACAATGAAAGCTAGTCAAAGGGGATTTCTGCTGACTAATTCACCCAAAGGGGCCCGATTGGTCTGTAAAGAATGGGAGCAGCTGAAGATGCTAGATGGGGTGGTCTACCGAAGGGGCCCCTTGAACAATGCTGAAGAAATGCAATAATTGTTCCTCTTAGAAATGCACAGAGAAAGTGTGTTGAGAGCATTGCACGATGATCATGGACATTTGGGTGCAGAGAGAACTTTTAAACTGGTGCGAGACAGATTCTATTGGCCCTGCATGAGAGCTGAAGTTGAAAGTTACTGCCATTCGTGTCTGAGGTGTATTCAGAGGAAGACTCTACCAACCCGAACTGCTCCAATGAGTCACCTGCAAAGTCAAGGGCCCATGGATTTGGTGTGCATTGATTTCCAGTGCTTAGAGCCTGATGCTAGTGGGCAGGGAAATATTTTGGTGGTGACCGATCACTTCACCCGTTATGCTCAAGCTTTCTCTACAACAGACCAACGTGCTCCTACAGTGGCCAAAGTTTTGATGGAGAAGTTTTTTGTTCATTACGGCATACCAAAGATAATCCACTCAGATCAAGGCAGAGATTTTGAGAGCCGACTTGTTGGGCAATTGTTAGAAGTGCTAGGAATTCAGAAGATCGGAACTTCTCCGTATCACCAACAAGGTGATGCTCAACAGTAAAGATTTAATCGCACTCTGTTGAATATGTTGGGGACATTGTCAACCAAAGAGAAGCAGAATTGGAGTCGTCACATATCTACGCTGGTGCATGCATATAACAGTACTGAGCGTGATGCTACTGGATACTCGCCTTATCGTCTCATGTTTGGGAGAGAAGCTTGGCTGCCAGTTGACTTAGCTTTTGGCCTGTCCCTGGATCAGATGTCTGTCACTTCCTACAAAAATTATGTGGACAGACTCCGGAGAAACTTGGCTTCTGCATTAGAACAGGCCCGCTTGACTTCAGAAGGCAGAGAACAGAGGAACAAGCGAAATTACGATTTGAGAGTTTGAGTTTATTACCTGTGATAGTGTTTTGTTGAGGAACATGGGTGTTTCTGCAAGGCACAAGCTGGTCGATAGATGGAGTTCTTAAATTTACATTGTCTGCAAGCAACTGCCTGGTCTGCCAGTATACCAAATCTGTCCGGATGGAAAGGCCGGACCTCTAAAGAACTGGCATAGAAATCATTTGCTACCTTTGAGAGAGGCTGTACGGATACCAGTTGGAGATGAACTTTCTTTGCCACCTGTACCTCATTTGGCTCCTGTTACTCGATCTCAGCAATTGCGTTCTGTTGGCGAAAGTGAGGAGAACAGTGAAGAAGGAAGTTTTTGTCTGGGCTGGGTGTGCCCACCTGAACCTGAAGAAGTTATTCCGGCCTCTGACCAATGTGAAAGTAACCTGAGGCCTGATGCTCTTGAATTCAGGCCTGAAGTACCTGAAACCGCGGAAGTCCCTGAAGTTCTAGAAGATGTATCCATAGATTACAGTTCTATGCCTTCCCTGGAAGGATCATACTCTGAAGAGGTGTCTGCTCCTATTGTTGATGAGAGAATTGAGCCTGTAAGTGTGACCCTTCCACCTGAAGAGGAGATTACTGAATCTGAGTCCAAACGTTCAATACGGCCTCCTCAGAGACTTACATATGATTCACCGGGACACAGCACAGAAGAAGCGGTTACAACTGTGCGAAGGATGCCCAAAGTGTCTGCTATGCTGGTTGAAGTAGCTAGGGACATGAGTCAAATTGAGGATGCATATCTGACCCATTATATGTTTGTTGCTGAGCCTGAATGTATTGGTTAATGTGAATATTGCAATGTTATGTATCCGTTACACGCCCTTGGAGGAACCCAAGAGTTTAACGGGGGAGAGTGTAGCGCTGTGATAGTTTGGCTTTATATAATGGACTGATGCTAGCACTGGAGGGAGACAGAGCCAGAGACATTGTGGACTATGTTGTGCCAAAAGACTCCATCTCCCAGAAACCTTTGCAAAGGGAACAGGAAGTGGGAGTGCGGCACCAAGAGAGACATCCGAAGCCTTGTGCAACACAGGGACAGAGTGACAACAGGAGTAGGACGCACGCAGGACACTGTCAGGGATCGCAACCAGGCCGGAGTGTGGATGCTGCCATATCCGGTGCTGGAGATTGGGGATGGAGAGCGTGCTGTCACCTACTACCTTCCGCTGAGCAACTGAGAGGGCAACCGAATTCCAGAAGGACCCCGAGTGAGGAGGCAGCGAGGATCATTTGGGAGTGCAGGCGGCGGATCGATTCCGGTAGCGGAGAACGGCGACCGGGAGAGCAGATTCGTTGGCACCGGGTTCCAGTCGCGGAGAGAGATCCTTGGTCGAGTCATCGGTTCTGGACACTTTGTTCATCGGATGGGTGAGAGGCCTCAAGGCCTACGGTTCCGAAATGAAAGTGCGCACTTGGTTAATTGCTTCAATCCACAGGGCCCCAGCGTTGACTAGTCGAAGATACCTTTGCTCATCACTGGCCATCACTGGTCATCACTAAGACACCAATTTTTTAGCCTTTTTGATCGGGACTTAAACTCGCGAACTGAGGGGTATTAACAGTTTCTTTTCAGCCGTGTGTTTTTCCTGCGTAGCGCATTCCTGTTATTTTCCTTCAACGTACATGTGTATTATATGCCACTTTATTGATCCAGTAAAGTATATAATTTAGAAAATCCACAACAGTGCTGGTGTATAGTGATTCCTAGTGCGGTGAGACTATCCTGGGTTTATTCAGCGGCTCCTCCGGGGGTGAGCGCTACAATTGTTTATCCAGTGTCTGCCCTTCTGTGCTTTTAGTTTCCCCTGTGTCTATTCCTCCTCTCGTCTCTCTAGTATCTTATTCCCATCTTGTTATTCCTTGTTTCTCCTGACTTCTAGCTACTCCAATATTCAGTTCTCACTAAACCTCCATTCCCACTACTCTCAACCCTCCTTTCTATTGCCTCAACCTCTTTTTCTGCATCTCCTCTCTTCTCTGTTCTATAACGTATTTTGCCCAGCCGCCTCCATTGTTCAGTTCATATTTCCTGTCTATGTTCTTGTGTTTTTCTAATAAATCCTGTTGTTGCCTTGTAACCTGTCTAACCCTTTCGCTGCTGACCCATTTCATGCCTCTGTGCTGAGGTCATTTTTACCGGTTTTGCTCATCATGTTTAAACGTGTTTTGAGGCCTTATTTTATAATATGACCCAGACATATTATATATCGTTCTTTCCGGCAGACTCGGCAGATTCATAATATATCATTATTATATGTATAAGTCATGTCCTGTCTGTATATTATAACAAAAAATGCAATAAAATTCGAATTTTCAATAATTTCAAAAGTGTAAAGTTTATTTTCACATTTTAACATGCGAGCGTTTGCAGTTATATTTTCTATGAGTTGTGCTTGTTAAAAAAATTTGAAATGGGGGACGTGTTACATTTTTTTGGTGGAAAATGACACGATTTTTAACAAATGCACCCCATACAATAATCGTTAGTGCAGCATCATTGTTCACATTATAATTGAAATGGGAACAATATTGCTGCATTATCAAAACAAAACAAGAAAAAAACCTGTTAATTTTTTTTTATTTACTTTTTTTTATATTTTTTATTCTCATTTTTTTTGTTTGTTTTTTTTTTAACTTTTATCATGGTCATGTTTGGTATTGTTGGAAAGTCCTAACGCTGATTAACGTCCGGCTGTGGATAACAAAAAGTTAACCACAGCCAGGACTTGGTTCTAATGAATTCCGCTGGTGCAGAATCCAATAGCACCAGCCAAAACCCCCCCCCCCAAAAAATTCAGATACTCACCTCCTATCCCACGACGAGAACTGCAGCTCCAACCACCTCCTCCATCCAGCGGGAGCAGGGAGAGAATGGGGAAAAAGTCCGCAGTCCCCCCTGCGGATCACTACTATTTGCTCCCTAAGGCTAGGGTCAGACAAAAGCAGTTTGAACGTGCGTTTAGACGCACGAAATCACGGCCGTGCTAGCAGCAAATGACGTCCAATGCCGGGGAACACACGAAGTACGGCCGCACGAACGTTCGTCCGCGCAACGCAAGTGGCAAACGAATGCATTTTTTCTAGAACGTCAAACCTCTAGTACGGACGTACAGAGTGCGCTGCGTCCGCTAGAGGCGTGTGTGCGTGATTGGGAGACGTCAGACGCTGTTAATGTTCGGCCACATAAACGTCCAGACACAAAAAGTGTTTTATTGATGATCCGTACAAAATCACGGACGAAAAGGCGCATCGTATGACCGCTATCGCGTACTCCGTGAAAAAATGCGTCCATTCGTTCGAAACATGCACTTTTTCACAGACAACGCGAAAATGCGTTCGTCTGACCCTAGCCTTAGGCTAGGGTCAGACGAACGCATTTTTCACGTTGTCCGTGAAAAAGTGCGTTCGAACGAATGGACGTATTTTTTCACGGAATACGTGATAGCGGTCATACGATGCGCATTTTCGTCCGTGATTTTGTACTGATCATCAATAAAACCCTTTTGCGTCTGGACGTTATGTGGGCCGGACGTGTGCAGCGTCTGACGTCTCCCAATCACGCAAACACGCCGCTATGCGGCCGCAGCGCACTCTGTACGTCAGTAGTAGCGGTTTGACGTTCTCGAAAAAATGCGTTCGTTTGCCACTTGCGTTGCACGGATGAACTTTCGTGCGGCGTTCGTCGTATGTTCCCCGGCATTGACGTCATTTGCGTCCTACTAGCACGGCCGTGATTTCGTGTGGCTAAACGCACGTTAAAACTGCTTTCGTCTGACCTTAGCCTAATACGTTCACACATGCAGGTTAGCGCTATCGTTAGCACCAAGAATGTAATGTGGCCCCAGGTGTGCTGTAATGGCAGAAAATGCAAGCCACATTTTCCTTAATGTGCTAAATAGCAATAGAAAACAGGATTTTTTTTCACAACTGAAGTTTTGTATACTCAGAATAAAATGGGTAGGATTAGTGTTATGTACAATCACTTTAGATTTTTTTATACTGAATAATGTTTTATGTACACATCTTGTGGCTAATTTCTGGACTACACTTGTAATCATTGAATTTATTGCCATTTTATTTGCCTCAGTAATAGGAATAGGCCTATAAGGTTTTTTCCCTAAATATGGGATCGTCCACATATTTTGGAGGTAGTTCCATATGGGCATATTCCTATTCATGACTAGAAACATTTGAAATGTCACCAGCCGCCACTGGACGGATATGTAGTAATTTCTACTGGGGGTCTTAAATGGCAAGGGGCTTCTGAACCCATTGCCACAGGGGATGGGGGTGGAATGGACATACTTAGTAACACATAAGAAATGTTGTAGCTGACAACTGTGCTTATGTGTGGGGGTTGTTGTCATTAACTCCATACCCACTGTGCATGGATGATGGGAGGGGGCACAAAACTATGCCTCCCACTTTATATTAAAGTGGGTGGTGGTTGGGGCTGGCCATCTGTCCATCCTTCCCTATTGTCATTTAATGACTACCTGCGTGATCTGCATAGGTATTTATTCATTCATTTTAATTTACACAGTATACTACATTCATTTTTGCAGCGACGAATTGAATAGTCTCAAATACAATTATTGGTGCAAGTTGTGTACAAACCAAATCAGTGCGCGAAATTAATTTCAAACAAAACCTTTTTGACAAACAAATTAAATGAAATACATTTTGTTTATTTCCATATGTCTAGAATTAACTCTCTAAACCCTAAAATTACCTCTGCTAATGTTAAGGTCCGATTTTCGGAGTGAATCTAGCAGATGAGTAAGAGTGACTAATTGCATTTGTGTTGCTTGAACACTCTATTGAGAGGATTCAAACGCTCCATCAAATTTCAAAAATAAAAAAAAGTGTGCATCATCTCGCAGAGGGACATAGCAACATTTCAACCCAGCCAGGGTTTTTGTTAAGCTTGACAAAACTCTGTTCGGGCTGAAATGTTGCTGGGTCCCTCTGTGGGATGATTCATGGATAAAACATTTTCAGTTTGTTGGAGGTTTGGAGTCCTTTCAATATTGAGTATTTGCCTGGGACCTTCTGGTGGAGGTGCGTGGAATTTTTTCTTCACGCATTCTTTTATTTCTTTGGGAAGAAGATGAATATTACAGTAGTATGTTGACAAGGCTAGACTAATAATAAGTATTATATTTAATTTATCAGCAAAGGTTGTCTACACCCTAGAAATGCTAAGCAGGTAATATAAACCTATTCTTGATATAGACAGGGAGATGCTGTGGACTCTGAGCCGTATTTATAATTAGGCAGAGTTGGCATGTGTCTGCCTAAAGGCGCAACCTTTAAATGTCATCTGCGCTTATTCCCATTATACCGTGTGAAACAAAACACAATTAGAGGATTATGTGGCCTGGAGCGGGATGACAGCAGACGTGTAGGCTGATCTCTCCGTCCTGACGAGCTAAGAACCCGAGCTACACCGGAGCAGATCCTTTCCACATCGACTCCCGTCACCGCTAACTGCCTCCTGATGTCTCCCGCTAAGGTTTCGCGGGCGAAGGGGACCCCGGGCTCGTCGGTGGCCCCAATTTTTCGCCCTCTCTCATCTGGGCCTAGTCGTCAAGATAGCGTCCGGAATTCCCCATCAGCTTCCTCCGCGTGTTCGAGCCCTGGAGGGCCTCCTGAGGCGGCCACCAAAGATGATGTGCAGCAGATCCTCTGCTGGCTGGTCGAGGTCCAGCAATTTTTAGCAGGGGAGCTGGACAGGTCGGCGTGCGCCATTCGGGAGGAGGTACACGCAGTTGGCGCCCGAACGTCCGCTTTGGAGGAAGCGGTGACTACGCTGTCCAGAGGCCATAACACAGTGGTTGATAGGTCCAACCTGTTAGTGGAGCGCATCCAGCACCTGGAGCAACAAGTGGAGGACCTTTCCAACAGGTTGAGACGCAATATTTTACGGCTCCGGGGGCTCCCGGAGTCGGTACCCTCTACTGCCTTGGGACAGACGGTAATGACTATGCTACACTCCCTGATGCCCGATTTTACCGCTGAACAACTGCTGCTGGACCGGGTGCACCAAGCCCCGAGAGCGAGGGCGGCCCCTCCGGCAGGCCCTAGAGACGTGATCTTCCGATTTCACTATTTTACTTCGAAAGCAGCAGTGCTGCGGGCACTGCGTGACTCTCCCCTTATGTATCATGATGTAGAGCTACAGGTTTTCCAAGACTTGGCACCTAGTACGCTGGCTCAACGCCGTCCCTGGAAGCCCATTGCTGACGACCTGAGGGGCCACGGAGTTCGCTTCGCATGGGGTTTTCCCCTGAAAATGTTGGCCTTCCATAATGGCACCATGACCATTTGCGTCTCTTTGGCGGAGGCTCCCACCTTCCTGGCCCAGCTTGGACTTCCAGCCTTGGAGTTACAAATGCCAGAAACCTCCCTTGGAACCGGTGGAAGTGGAGTGGGAGGTTATTCCCTCGACGGGCTCCCCTCGCCCTCCGCCATGAGAAGAGCATTGCAAAGCCTCGTGGGTCCGGGTCTTCTTCTTCATCCAGCTGTTCTCACCCCGGTGATGACCTCCGTTTATGGGCGCCTTGGGTACTGTAGTTTAGTGCTGGGGCCGGCGGGCCTGTGGTCACTTGGGTAACAGTGCCCTGTTGGGGGTGGAGGTTTTATTCCTTCCTCTCCCCACGGCACTAGCGGGGTCTTCCCCATTGTTATAATTTTGTCAAATTCATTGATTGGCTGTTTTTATGATCTGCGTATACATTATATTGTCATATTTTTATTTTTTATTTTTGGGTTCTTTCTAAGTTCATATATATGCCGCTTCACGCGTCAATTAAGGAGGTGACATGTGTGGAGACCATGTCCTCCTTATCCGTCCCCCCTTTCGAGGGACTACTCGAGACTCTGTTGAGATTGTCTCGGGCTTTCCTTTTTTGTCTTTTTGTGTTATTTTCTCTTCCCCTTTTGTTTCTCCCTTTTTGTGTCTTGCTTATGTTAGTTCTTTTTGTCCGCGTGTTGTCTTGTCTATGTTACATGTGAGTCTGGCACTGATGTGGGTTGGGAGCGCTGGAGTACAACGTCACCTCATTCTTAGGGCCTTTGATGCCACCTAACAAGGTTACTGTCCTCTCACTTAACGTGAAGGGCTCAAATTCTCTCCAGAAGAGGAGATTGTTATTTCAGGATCTTCGACGCAAACATGTCGACATAGCGTTCCTCCAGGAAACCAGACTGCCTCGGCAGGATTCAAACAGGCTGCGTGATCCCCGTTTCCCCCAAGTGTTTTCCTCCTGTGCTCTCAACAAACATAACGGAGTTGCTATCCTTATAAATAGAACTTGTCTTTTTACAAAACATGATGTGTATACTGATCAGGCCGGACGCTATGTTATTCTCTCTGGCACCCTAGGTCTGAGACCCGTCACCTTGGTTAATATTTATGCCCCGAACACACCGGATAAGCTTTTCCGGGATACCCTCCACTCTGACTTGGACAGATGTGCCTTTGAGGAAGTTCTTATAGGTGGGGACTTTAACGCGGTCCCTTATCCCGCAATTGACCGGTCCCGCCCTGCCGCTGACCCTCCCCCGACCGTCGGCTCAAGACAGGACGCCTTGTTTGGCTCTTTTTTAACCCAGAGGGCCTTGATTGACATATGGCGGGTCTCCCATCCCTCCACTAAAGATTTTACCTTTTCTTCTAATCCCCACGGGTCCTACTCCAGAATCGACAACATTCTTATCTCTCCCTCCCTCCTCCCTTGGGCGACAGTGGCCTCTATTGGAGTTATCAGCTGGTCAGACCATGCAGAGGTGGTCCTGGAGCTTGGTCTCCCTGACTGCTCCCTGGTGTGGAACTGGCGGCTCGGCTCCCATACATTACAGGACACAGGGTTAGTCGAGGAGCTGACGGGGGAACTGGAGGCGTACTTCCGTGACAACGTAGCGGGGGAGGTTTCTTTTTCCACCGTTTAGGCAGCGCACAAAGCAGTACTGCGAGGGGAGATCATTAAAAAGGTTTCCTACCGCAAACGCCTCACGTTGCGACACATACTAGAATTGCAGCGCACGCTACAGGTGCAGGAATTAGCTCATAAATCTACGCCCTCGCAGGAGGGTTTTGACTGTTTACAGGGTACCCGACACGCTCTGAACAGGTTGTTGCTCGAAGATGTTGCTAGGTCAATGACATGGTCAAAGCACAGATATTACGAATCCGCAAACAAAAAGGACACTCTGGTGGCGCGACAGATACACCCGCATCCTCCCCTTATTACTTCCCTCAAACACTCCACAGGTAGACCGATCAACTCCCCACAGAGTATTACGCGTGCCTTGAAAGATTACTACTCCTCCCTTTATAACCACTCCCCTCTACACTCACCTCCCACGGCATCCCATGTTGCAGATATCAATTATTTTCTTTCCAGCGTTGACTTGCCCAAACTCTTGTAGGCCCAGGGGGAAGCGCTTGCGAAGGACTTCTCTCTCGAGGAGATCTCGGAGGCTATCGCTTCACTTAAACCAAATAAAGTTCCCGGACCAGACGACTACACAGCCCGCTCTTATAAGACATTCCTCCCGGGACTTGGTCCCCACCTAGTCACTCTATTAAATGCAGTCAAGGGGGGCAGCCCTTTCCCGACTGATTCTCTACTGGCGTCACTGGTAGTTCTCCATAAGCCAGGCAAGAACCTCTCCAACCCATCGTGGTATCGCCCCATCTCCCTGTTGAATCTGGATGTCAAGATCTACACAAAGTGTTGGCTACCAGACTCAACCCGCTGTTGCCGTCTATAGTTCACCCTGACCAGGTGGGATTCATCCAGTGGCGCCAGGCATATGAGAACACCCGTAGAGCGGCAAGCGCGATTTGGCACTTAGAAAAGGAGGGTCAGCCTTCTTTGCTTTTGTCCCTGGACGCGGAGAAGGCATTTGACCGCATCGAATGGCCCTTTCTTTTTGCCCTACTGGAACATATGTCCTTCCCCTCTGACTTCTGCTCCGCTGTTCGGGCCCTCTATCATAACCCTAGGGCTGATGTCTCTATTCCCGGCTCTCAGGCGTCCCCTTTTGCTATCCATAATGGTACCCGCCAGGGCTCTCTCCCCTTCTCCTCGCTCTCACCCTAGAACCCCTATTGACACACATACGCTCCTCCCCTGACATAAAAGGCATAACGATCCAGGACAACTCCTTTAAGGTGTCCGCCTAAGCAGGACGATGTGCTGCTTACCCTGACTTCCCCAGAGTCCTCGCTAACGGCCACCTCCGCATTGCTGTCCCTTTTTTCGGCTGTTTTGGGGTATAAAGTTAATCTCGATAAATCGATTATTCTGCCTTTCCACCTCTCCCGATATAGGATTCAGGTTTTGATTGCTGAACTCGGGTTTAAGATAGCTTCTACCTCAATCCCGTATTTGGGTGTACATTTACCGAGTAAGCATAAGGACTTATATAAGGTTAATTATCCACCTTTGTATGCTAAACTTCGACGGGAGATGGAGGCGTGGAACAAGGAATGCATTTCCTGGCTCGGACACGTATATTGTATTAAAATGAATCTCTTGCTGCGCTTATACCTGTTTCAGGCAGTTCCATCTCCTGTCGACCCAAGTGACCTCAGGTTTTTGCAATCTCAAATTGATGCGTTTATGTGGAGGGGAGGTAGGAGCAGGGTGGCCCGTTCTATACTTTACCGCCCACGGGAGTTGGGGGGCCCCCAGACTCCCTAACATACAATGGTACTTCCATGCGGCGCAACTGTCACAGGTGGTGGCACTACACTTCCCGCCTAACACCCACCGCTGGGCAGACTTTGAATCGGCATGCATGTTCCCGGAGGATCCCAGATACTGGATGTGGCTTCCAAAATGTCTGCGACCCAAGGAGCCTGTGCCCTGCCCTCCGCTACGACACTCAACTGGAATATGGGATTCCCTTGCCTCCTCTAAAAAGCTACGCCAAAAATCATCTTCCATGCTCCCACTATGGAGAAATCCACAGTTCCTGCCGGGGCAATCGCCGGATCAATTTTCTAGATTTGTCAAGGGGGGCATCCTCAGGCTCAGAGACCTGCGAGATCATACTGGATTATATTCTTTCGACTCCATGTCCGCCCGCTCCTAGTTGCTCCCGTGGGATTCTTTCCGATACATGCAGCTCCATCATTTTGCCTTTACCCCCGAGAATAAAACAGCAGGCTCCTCTCCCCTCACTTTCTTCGAGCGTTTGTGCTTGTCTGGAGCTCCACCCCGACGTCTTATCTCTAAACTCTATGCCCATCTGGTGAGCCCACCCTCCTTGCCTACTATCACCTACATGGCTGCATGGGAAAGGGACCTTGGATCAACTCTCGAAGGTGATGAATGGTTAGATATCTGGGAGGCAGCGCGGAAAGTATCCATATGCACTACCTTACAGGAGTAGGTGCTGAAGACTATGATGAGGTGGTACACTACCCCAGTGCTCCTACACAAAGCTAACGCTGCTATCCCTGACGATTGCTGGAGGGGATGTGGGGAAAGGGGCACTCAGGCCCATATGTGGTGGTCATGCCCAGCGATTTCCAAATACTGGGACTCGGTACAGGCTCTGTTGGAACAGATCTTCGGACCCAGAGTGCCAAGAGACCCCTGTACATACCTGTTTGCCAACCCGGTACTGGACCTCACCATGCACCACAACCGCCTCCTCTCCAAAATTTTACTAGCAGCAAGGAAAGTAGTGGCTGAGTCCTGGAGGTCTCCGAGGCTCCCTTCACAGAGACGTTTGTTACAGATCATGGACCATATTCAATTGATGGACGAACTCTCGGCGAAACTGCATCATACATTGCCGGCGTACCGGAAAGTTTGGGATATCTGGGACTCCTTTGGGGTGTAACGGCCTCATAGGAATGATTGTTTGAAAAACTTCTGATCAAATCCCAGCATATTCTCGGCTCCTTTAGTGCCTTTGTTTGTTTGTGTTTTTTTTTCTCATGTTGTCCAGTAGTGTCTTTGTCTATGTGTGTTTTGTTCCCTCCACCTCTCAGCGTGTCTTGTACCTCTGACATATCTTTCTTTTCTCTTTTTCTCTTTTAGTTCTGTTGCTCTTTGTAGTATGTTCTGCTTAAGTACAATCAAAAATCTGGGTTGGGAACTGATCCCCATTTCACTCATATTTTGTATTACTGATTATTTATAGAAGTCAGGGCAGATCATATAAAGTCTTTAAAAAAAAACAAACACAATTAGAGGCTTTGGTTTCTATTAATGGCCATTAAAAGAGTAAGTAGTAGAATAAAACAAATAGTTGTCCTGCACACTAAAGAGCAAGGGTGCACCATCTATAGGAGGCTTCCCATAAACCTATAAAGTATTTGAAAAAAAACAGAATAGAATGCACTCCAGTAGAAAAAAATACAATTTATTGGTATCCAGTAAAATAAAATATGACATATAAAGTATAACCAAATACTACAAGATCACAAAGAATAAGTCAATAATCCAAGCATAGAACCAACATGTAGCAAATATAGAAAAGTTACCAGGCACTTTAGGAAAAAAATGGCCAATAGAGAGCATAGCCAGGGATCCCAACGTTTCGACCTCAGTCTTTGTCAAGGGACAAAGACTGAGGTCGAAACATTGGGACAAAGACTGAGGTCGAAACGTTGGGATTCCTGGCTCTTCTCTCTATTGGCTATTTTTTTCCTAAAGTGCCTGGTAACTTTTCTATATTTGCTACATGTTGGTTCTATGCTTGGATTATTGACTTATTCTTTGTGATCTTGTAGTATTTGGTTATTGGAAACAACGCCATTTTTTCTGTATTTACAGTATGTATATCATGCTTGTAACACCAGTTCGTCATTCTGCAGCTGTTCCTCTTTCCATGTTTTTGTTTTTAATCCCAAATGGGAAGTGTTTGGTGCGTGTATAAATAAAACCCACCATCTCTGCCTCTCCTTGGCTGAAAAGCAGCAGGAGGGGCTTGGAGCTGCTCAGTAGAGTGGCCTTTTGGTACATGTTAGGTACTCACTCTGTAAAGAGGTGCCGTGAAGTGGCAAGTGAGCTTACGTTGCAATGGCCATTGAAACAAACAAAAATCTCAGTTTTGTTGTACATGGAACACATAGAAACGAGTGCAGATGACACCTTTTTTCCTTGTTATGTTTTATACATTAACTGGGCTGTTACTCCTGGCAGTTGCTGCCGCTCCGGTGAGTATGGGCGCGACGCCATTTTTTCTGTGTTTATATTTAGGGCCTTGCCTATGCCCGTCCCATTGTCCTTTTTCAAAGACCTTCAAAAGATTATTACTAGTTTTATATGGGCGGGGAGGAGGGCGAGAATTAAGGTAGCGATCTTACATCAACCGATCGATCGGGGGGGGGGAATGGGACTCCCTAATTTTCTGTTATATTATAGGGCGGCGGGGTTAGCAGCGGTGGGGTCCCTTCTGGCGTCATCCAACCCTCCACAATGGGCAAGGGTGGTGCTCCCCCAGTTTACGCCTACGAATCTGGCGACAGCCCTCTGGCTCCCGAGGCCCCGACGTCCAATCTGGTCGGAACTACTTTCTTTTCCAAACTGGTTAGTGCGTATCTGGCACACTTGGTACACTTCTCCGCCAGGTTCACCCCCTTGCTATGGCGACCCCCCTAGCTGCCCTGGAACCGGTTATTCTTACCTTTCGCTCGGGACTGTGGGAGGGGGCGGGGGTGACAAGAATCTGTCATTTATTTAACTCTGAAGGTCCGGTGCCCATTGCCCGCTTGAAAGAGAAGGTTCCCTTCTCCGGAAGTATAAGTTTGTCATACATGCAATTGAGATCTTACTTCACTCAACTAGGGATATTTCGGGCATCATTATTGCCTTCCTCGCTCCTTTCGGATTTTGAGAATTACTGTGTCCAACCTACCAAGTCGGTGAAGCTGCTCTCTCTATGCTATAAGATGGTGCTAGCTAAAAGGGGACAGGACAAGTGGCTATTTCAAAGGAACTGGGAGAGGGACATAGGGAGGGTTTGGTCGGTGACTGAATGGAGCGGATCGTTTGCTGGGGACAGGGGGACATTCCGTAATGCCTCCCTTCTCGAGGCCCGGAAGAAGCTATTATATAGAGTGGCAAGAAAAAGTATGTGAACCCTTTGGGATTACGTGGAGTTTTGCATGAATTGGTCATAAAATGTGCTCTGATCTTCATCTAAGTCACAACAATTTGAAAAACACAGTCTACTCAAAATAATACAACACAAACATTATATGTTTTCATGTGTTTATTGAACATAACATGTAAACATTCACAGTGCAGGGTGGAAAAAGTATGTGAACCCCTAGACTAATGACTTCTCCAAGAGATAATTGGAGCCAGGAGTGAGCCAACCTTGAGTCCAATCAGTGTGATATTATTGGATGTGTTGCTGAAAGCTGTCCTGCCCTTTAAAAACACACACCAGTTTTGGGTTTACTGGTTTCAAGAAGCACTGCCTGATGCGAATCATGCCTCGCAGAAAAGAGCTCTCAGAAAACCTACGATCAAGAATTGTTGACTTGCATGAAGCTGGAAAGGGTTACAAAAGTATACCCAAAAGCCTTGATGTTCATGTGTCCACGGTAAGACAGACTGTCTACATATGGAGAAAGTTCAGCACTGTTGCTACTCTTCCTAGGCGTAGTCGTCCTGTAAAGCTGACAGCAAGAGCACAGCGCAGAATGCTTAATGAGGTAAAGAAGAATCCTAGAGTGTCAGCTAAAGACTTACAGAAACCTCTGGCACATGCTAACATTTTTGTTGACACATCTACAATAAGGAAAACATTAAACAAGAATGGAGTACATGGGAGGACACCACGGAGGAAGCCATTGCTGTCCAAAAAGAATATTGCAGCACGTTTGAAGTTTGCAAAAGAGCACCTGGATGTTCCACAGCACTACTGGCAAAATATTCTGTGGACAGATGGAACCAAAATTGATTTTTTTGGAAAAAACACACAACACTATGTGTGAAGAAAAAAAGGCACAGCACACCAACATCAAAACCTCATCCCCACTGTAAAACACGGCAGAGGGAGCATCATGGTTTTGGGCTGCTTTGCTGCCTCAGGGCCTGGACGGATTGCTGTCATTGATGGAAAAATGAATTCCAGAGTTTATCAAGACATTTTGCAGGAAAACGTAAGACCATCTGTCCGCCAACTGAAGCTCCGCAGAAGATGGGTGATGCAACAGGACAATGACCCAAAGCATACAAGTATTTCAACAAAAGAATGGCTTCAACAAAACAAAATACGCCTTCTGGAGTGGCCCAGTCAGAGTCCTGACCTCGACCCGATTGAAATGCTGTGGCATGACCTTAAGAGAGCGATTCACACCAGACATCCCAAGAATATTGCTACACTGAAACAGTTTTGTGAAGAGGAGTGGTCCAAAATTACTCCAGATCGTTGTACAGGTCTGATCTGCAACTACAGGAAACGTTTGGTTGAGGTTATTGCTGCCAAAGGAGGGTCAACCAGTTATTAAGTCCAAAGGTTCACATACTTTTTCCACCCTGCACTGTGAATGTTTACATGTTCTGTTCAATAAAAACATGAAAACATATAATGTTTGTGTTGTATTATTTTAAGCAGACTGTGTTTTTCAAATTGTTGTGACTAAAATGAAGATCAGAGCACATTTTATGACCAATTCATGCAAAACTCCACGTAATCCCAAAGGGTTCACAATTTTTTTCTTGCCACTGTAGGTGGCACATTACACCTGACAGGGAACACCATATGAATCCAACTATCTCCCCAATGTGCTGGTGTTGTGGGAGGGCTTCCGGGTCTTTCTTCCATGTGTAGTGGGTCTGTAACGTAGTAACTCCGTATTGGCAAGAAGTAGCTACCTTTTGTACCGCGGTTCTGGGCTCCCCGATTCCCCCAGAACCGGACCTTTGTCTGACCCACTTCTTTCCACCACACCTGACAAAATCACAGAAGAGAGTCTTATCACATATATTGACGGTGGCGGCGTCCTTACTGGCCTCTAAATGGAAATCAGTAAATGTACCTACGATAGCTGAGGTTCAGAAACGTATTACTGATATTAGAACTCTCGACTCTATGGCCTTTCAAGTACAGGGAAGGAACCTGGGCACCAGGGATCCTTGGTGGGTGTGGGACGCTTATGTAGTTGCGAGGTGAGGTAATGTTCATACAGAGAACCCTTTCCAGGAGTGTTCTGGGTGCATTTTATTTTGGCTGTGAAATAATTCATGTTCTTTGATGTTGATGTATTTTCCTTCCCCTTTTCCTTTCTGTATCCCACTGTTTGATTTGAAAATGGAAAAATAAAATTTCATATTTAAAATAAAAAATATCCAAGCATGAAGATCAGAAAAATGTTCAATTGCATATATGCTTTATTTCCAAAAAACTTTTACAATCTCCAACATTTCAACAAAAAATTCAAAAATGAATAAAATCTCCAGCAATTTCATAAAAGTAAATTGTATGGGTATAAATATCTGTATTGTCCCTTTAAATTTGTAGATCACAATCCGGCTTGCATACCAGTCTTATCTGCATCCCTCTCGTGTTGTTTAGGCACTCCACTTGTACTGACAACAATGAAATGAGGTTACAAGGTCCGGTCGTGGGGCCACGAAGCATATGAGGTTACTAGGTCTGGTGTATAGGAATAGTGACGCAATGCTGATGCGTTTCGTCCAGCCCACAGGACTTCATCAGAGCTTACTTCACAATGGTTCTGTGGCTATAAATATCCTCCTCCCAGAGAAAACCACTCCTCTTAATTAAAAAACATTCCTACTATGTTAATTGGTTAATTGCATTATCCCCACTATAAATATCCTCTTTCGGGACCCGTAGGGATCTACTGCTGCAGCATTCAATTCCTCATTATAACAATGTATACATTCTACTTATCGTGAACTCACAAGAATCACAGAAAATTATACAGATCAAATTCAACATTCAATCCTGATGGGACAAATGATTTTAAATTATCCTTATCTCTTCCTGGCCCATTTTCTTAATATTATCACCTCCTCTCCAATATTTCTTAACTCTTTTGATGCCTACAAAAAAATTAAACCATTCGGATTAGAATTATGTCAATGGAAAAAATGTGCAGACACACTGTGCTGCATAAAATTATTTCTAATGTTACGAACATGTTCATTAACCCGTTTATATAACAGTTTGGATGTACATCCTACGTATTGGAGTCCACATGGGCACTCCAACATGTAGATCACATTATTTGTATGACATGTAATCAAATCACTTATTTTGTACTCAACCGTAACATTAGATATATATATGGTTATAGCTTTTCTTTCTGGGTCAACCGTATGTTTACACGATTGACAAATTCTGAAGTAGAAAAAACCCTTCTCTTGTTGTAACCAACATTCTCTCTTTTCTTCTTTAATATACTAATATATATATATATATATATATATATACTATATACTGATGCTACTCTCTGCTGATCCTTCTTGACCTCTCTGCTGCCTTTGATACAGTCAATCCTTCTGCAAACTCATAGCGATATAAGACTTCAAAGTACTGTTCTTTCATGGTTCGCTTCCTACCTGTCCCAACGATCGTTCAGTGTCTCATTTGCTGGAAGTACCTCCTCCCGGCAGCCTGTCTCTGTTGGGGTGTCCCAAGGGTCAGTACTGGGACCTCTACTTATTTCAATCTATGTGGCCTCTCTAGGCAAACTGATCAGCTCCTTTGGATTCCAGTGCCACCTATACACTGATGACACTCAAATATACCTCTCCTCCCCCGATCTCTCTCCAGCTCTCCTGGATCGAGTTACTGACTGTCACTCTGCCATCTCAAATTGGAGGTCTTCCCGCTTCCTTAAACTCAATCTTGCCAAAACTGAAATTTTCGTCATTCCTCCCTCCAAGAAGAACCCAATACCACCTATCTCTCTACAAGTAAATGGACCGCTCATTAGCCCAACGCCTCAAGCTCGCTGCCTTGGTGTCACTTTTGATTCTGACCTACCGTTCTTTCCCCACATCAGACAGTGACCATATACTGTTACTTTCAACTCAAAAAACATTGCCCGTGTCCGCCCCTTTCTGACACAAGATACCGCAAATGTGTTGGTTCACGCTCTTGTCATTTCACGACTTGACTACTGCAACTCGCTCCTCATTGGCCTCCCCAACTCCCATATTGCCCCTTTGCAATCTGTAATGAATGCAGGTGCCAGGCTTATTTTTCTCACCAGACGCACCTCGTGTACCTCCCCCCTCTGCTGGTCCCTCCATTGGCTTCCTGTACAGTTCCAGGATACAGTTTAACCCTTTCGCTGCTGAGGCGTTTCACACCTCTGTGCTGAGGTAATTTTTACCGGTTTTGCTCATCATGTTTAAATGCGTTTTGAAGGCTTATTTTAGTATATGACCCAGACATATTATAGATCGTTCTTTCCGTCAGACTCGGCAGATTCATAATATGTCATTATTATATGTATACATCATGACCTGTCTGTATATTATAACAAAAAATGCAATAAAATATGAACTTTCAATAATTTACAACGTGTAAAGTGTTTTTTTTCACATTTTAACATGCGAGCAATTGCGGTTATATTTTGTATGGGGTGCGCTTGTTAAAAAAATTAGAGATGGGGTCTCGTTACATTTTTTTTTGGGGAAAATTACGTGATTTTTAACAAACGCACCGCATACAAAAATCGTTAGTGCAGCATCATTGTTCACATTATAATTGAAATGGGAGCAATATTGCTGCATTAACAAAACAAAAAAAAACAAAAACTTTTTTTTAGAATTTTTTTTTAAATATATTTTTAGTTTTAGTTTTAATTTTTATTTTTTTTAAAAAACTTTTTTCGCGGATTGCTGCCTCCTGTGCTCGGATGCGCTGAGCGCGTCCGTAGCACAGGAGAACCACTTGGCTGGACGCGCTGAGCCCGTCCACAGCAGCCAAGTGGTTAAAATACTGACGCTCACATTTAAATCGCTCAATAACTCATCTCCTCCCTAAATTTCTTCATTACTCAGCAAGCACGTACCGTCCAGACAACTTCGGTCAGCAGGCGATCTTCTCCTGTTATCGGTCTACACGCGCACGGCCAACTCTCGCCTCCAAGACTTTTCACGGGCAGCACTGTGGAATGACTTGCCTCGCCCTATCAAACTCTCCCCTAATCTTCAAGCCTTCAAGAAATCCCTCAAAACCCATCTCTTCAGATTAGCGTACCACATCACTGACGCAACTCATCCCCCTGCATAAGATCGACTCACAAATGATTGAAGCTGCTTCTATGGCCCCACCATTTCCAAACCACTGGCAATCATGATCCTGCTATCTAGTTAAATTCCTCTTTTCTTCCTCAACCCCAATCCCTTTAGATTGTAAACTCCTATGAGCAGGGCCCTCTACACCTTTTGTTTCCATCATATGTCCGCTTATCTCGTTCCCTTTGGTTATTGTAAAGCGCTGCGGAAACTGTTGGCGCTATATAAATGATGACAATAATAATAATAATAACTTTGTACCAGCGATTGTTTCAAACTCTGGGCCCCTCTAAACATAATAACAGGTCTCACATCTACAAAAAGTATCTAAATCTGGATCTCCCTGCAAAATATGTCAATGCTTATTGATTATTTTTTTGATATCTCTATGAGCCCTAATATAATTAGAAACCATCCTTACTTTTGTTTCTTTGTTATTCTGTGTATTCTGATTATCTTGTAATAATATTTGTCTATACATAGTTGCTACTGTCTCAACCGCTGTTCCGAAGGTTGAGTACGAAATAAGTGATTTGTAGAGATGTGCGTTTCGTTTCGTACCGATTCATTTTTCTCACGAAACAGGCCGATTCGGTGCTTCGGATTTGTCCGATGTTCAGAACCAGACCGGCAACCAAATACGAAAAAAAATTGTTATTTCGTATGGACATGAAATTTGTAAAATCGCAAGTCATTTTTGTTCTATTCGCAATTTCGGTTCCAGTTCGGTTCATTTCAGTCAACGTATTTTTGTATCGTTTCGAGTCTGTTTCGGTTCCGTTGCTGATCTCGTAATTTAGTATCTTCAGTCACTTTTTTCACTTGTTCCAGTGCTTTCTTTCTGCATCAATAATATATTTATTTTAAATATTTAATTAGCTTTTCCCTATATCCCCAGTCTAACAGTACAAGATCTTGATATTTTATATGATTAAATAAAGTTGTGCAATGCATATTCAAAAGAAAAAACAGGATCTTTCATAAAAAAACGATACGTCCAAACGGCAGAATTACTGTATCAACGGAAATATCGGAGCATCCGAAATACCATACGTCTAAAGTCAAAATGAAATGGACCCTTTGAAATAAAGAGAAAAGATGATCTGAAAGACTGAAATTCCCCGAATTCACAAAAAATAATCGATACGAAACAACGATCCGAAACGAAAGTGGGCCGAAACGATCCGAAACGAAACTTTTAAAAAACCGAAAGAGCCGAAACGAAACGAAAAAAAAATTCGTGCACATCTCTACATGTCATAAAAATAATGTGATCTACATGAGTGCCCATGTGGACTCCAATATGTAGGACGTACATCCAGACCTTTGTATAAACGGGTTTATGAACATGTTCGTAAAATTAGAAATACTTTTATGCAGCACAGTGTGTCTGCACATTTTTTCCATTCACATAATTCTAACCCAAATGGTTTAATTTTTGTAGGCATCAAAAGAGTTAAGAAATATTAGAGAGGAGGTGATAACATTAAGAAAATGGATCAGGAAGAGATAAGGATAGCATACAATTTAAAATCATTTGTCCCATCAGGATTGAATGTTGAATTTGATCTGTATAATTTTCTGTGATTCTTGTGAGTTCACGATAAGTAAAATGTATACATTGTTATAATGAGGAATTGAATGCTGCGGCAGTAGATCCCTACGGGTCCCGAAAGAGGATATTTATAGTGGGGATAATGCAATTAACATAGTAGGAATGTTTTTTAATTAAGAGGAGTAGTTTTCTCTGGGAAGAGGTTATTTATAGCCACGTAGCCATTGTGAAGTATGCTCTGATGAAGTCATGTGGGCGGGACGAAACGTATCAGCATTGCGTGACTATTCCTATACACACCAGACCTTGTAACTTCATATGCTTCCGTGAGCACGACTGGACCTTGTATCCTTATTTCATTGTTGTCAGTACGAGTGGAGCTCCTAAATAACACGAGAGGGATGCAGATAAGGACGGTATGCAAGCCGGATTGTGATATACAAATTTAATGGGACAATACAGATACATATACCCATACAATTTACTTTTATTGAAATTGCTGGAGATTTTATTCATTTTTGTATTTTTTATTGAAATGTTGGAGATTGTATTTTAAATGTTTTTTGGAAATAAAGCATATGTGCAATTGAACATTTTTCTGATCTTCATGCTTGGATATTTTAACGGAAGATTTACCCCATATGAAAAAACGTGTTTGCTGACAAAGTAGGGAGTTTTTCTTCATGCAGATTCTGGGAGAACATATTGCTCTCTGATTATGGATTCGGCCTTTCTTCCTGTTTTCTCAATCAAAGTCAAAAACACAGTGACAGATAGCTCTTTAAAAATTATTTTTTTTTACAGAGATCGGGTATTGTGCAAATTGAACATTGACTTTTAAATTAAATACATACATATTTATATACATCTGGTGCAAGATATGCAATAACGGGAGATTTAGCAGGTTTTATTGTCAATGCACTTAAGCCCTTTTTACAATTACATTGTTAAGATACAACAGCTCTTTTTAAGTTAGCACCAACTTTGGAATATTGTGCCTTGTCTTTTCTGTAATATAAATTACCCCAAGGTAGATATTATTGCATCAGAAATAATACAACTAACCGTTTTTAAGTCCTACGAAGCATGTTGGTGCTTTGTAGCAGCATCCTCTTGCAAGACATTGAGTTGCATTCTGTGGCTCTGCTGCACATGGACTACCTTGAAGTACACTGCAGTCTGAAAGAGACATTATAAAGAGTGTTATTCACTAAGGTCCGAATTTGCCACCAAATTGCACCGAACAGTGAATTTCACCATATGTGCATTTTCAGAGCAATTAGTCTAATCACTAACAAAAAGGGAAGAGAAGGACGGCAATAGTTGTTTCTCCACACAAGCATAACCCAAAATGAAGCAAAAAACAAGACAGCACCAAAGCGCTAATCACTATGCTGTCAATTCGCCAAATGACACCTCTTTTGACAGCAAAATACGGTGCATTTCGCCGCAATCGGTGTGATTTGGCGACTTTTGGTGGCACTGAAATTATCCGGTAGAGAATAGGGATGGGCTGGCGGTTCAATTTGAACATAAGTTCGATTCGAACACTGGCCGTTCGTCGAACAGCGAACATTTCCGCGTGTTCGCCCACAATGCACCACAATGCACTTTTCCACTGGCCTGAAGCTTGTAATTGGCTACAGCCTTGCACTTGACCGAAGGTGAGGTGCAAGACAGGTGCAAGACTATGCCAATCAAAGCTCAGAGTCCTGATTGGGCAAATTTTGCACAATCATGGGCTGACAGAGCTAAGTCCCGCAGCACACTATATAAGGCTTCCCTGCAGCCCCAGCGTGTGTTTGTTGCAGGAGTGAATCAGAGAGCAGAGGAGATTGTTGCATATCAGGCTGTATCACTGACTTATACAAGAGTTCTGGAAATTACAATCTGTGTATTGGCACTTTTAGCTATCAGGGACAGGCTGTATCACTGAGTTATATCTGATTTCTGGAAATTGGAATCTTTGTGTTGGCACTTTTAGCTATCAAGGACAGGCTGTATCACTGAGTTATATCTGATTTCTGGAAATTGGAATCTGTGTGTTGGCACTGACAGCTATCAGGGACAGGCTGTATCACTGACTTATACCAGAGTTCTGGGAATTTGAATCTGTGTGTTGGCATTGCAAAGGCTATCAGGGTGTATCACTGATTTATACCAGTGTTCTGGGAATTTTAATCTCTGTCTTGGCACTGCCAGCTACCAGGGACAGGGTGTATCACTGATTTATAGAATTGTTCTGGAAAATCTGTATATCTTTAATCTAATTCTAGATACCCTACAATAACACAGTTTAATCAGAGTTCATATGTTTATCTATTGAGAGTTGAATCTGGGTGTTGCCAGCTATCAGGGTGTATCACTGATTTATAGCATTGTTCTGAAAAATCTGTATATCTTTAATCCAATTCTAGATACCATACAATAAAACAGTTTAATTAGAGTTCATCTGTTTATCTATTGAGAGTTGAATCTGTGTCTTGCCAGGTATCAGGATGTTGCAGCCTGCAGGAGAGGAAGTGAATCAGAGAGAGAGTAGAGGACATTGGCAGCATTGCAGGGAAAATATCAGTAAAATCGGTGACTTATAGCAGAGTTCTGAATATCTTTAATCTATATACCAGAGTTTAATTAGAGTTCTGCATATCTCCAATCTTTATACCAAAGTTAAATCAGAGTTCTGTATATCTTTAATCTATATATCACTCACCAGGTCAGAAAGACCAAAAACGACAGGCAGATGCTCCCAGACACAGATAAGAGGGCAAACAGCCTATCTGTCGGAAGGCTTTGCCCCTGTTCGTCATAGACGTGGTGCAGCCTCTGCAGGGGCATGCATGTCCTTTCTAACTGGTGCTGGCCGTCTTAAGCAGCAGCAACATACAGAGGATTTGCAGGATTGGCTAACCAGGCCATCCTCATCCTCCGAGTCCTCTGCCAGCCAGGCTTGTAGTGGTTTACAGTCCACCTCAGCTGCCAAAACATCTAATTCAGCCTCCATGTCCACAGCTACTGCTGCCGTAGCCTCACCATCATACACGGAGGAGTCAGCTGAATTGTTTGACTACAATGACAGTGACATGCTGCTTGAGGATGCACAGCAACTCCAGTGCTCTGATTCAAACTGTGAGGTTGAGGAAGGGTATAAAATCAGCCTAGAGGGAGGGTGTGCCAATGACACACATAGAACTGGCACTCATGTTCCCCCAGCAGCTGCAGCATTTGCCAGGTTGGTTCCAGTGATGAAGAGATAGGGGGTGATGACAATGATGATGAGGTCACTGACTCCACCTGGGTGCCTGATCGAACAGAGGAGTCAAGTGAGGAGGAGGCGCAACAAAAATGAGGCACAACGTCCTCTGTGACCAACCGTAGCCAGTCCAAGGCATCAGAAGTCAGAGCTGCTCAGGTGCAGAGCACTGTTGTTTAAAAGCATACGTGCAGGAACTCTGCTGTCTGGGAGTTCTTCACAAAATGCGCAGCAGACTGCAGCGTTGCTATTTGTAAGCTATGTCTGATGAGGCTCAAGTGTGGGAAAAACATCACACACTTGGGTACCATGTGCTTGATAAGACAAATGACCACCTGCCACGCATCCCGTTGGCACAACACTTTGCATAGGTCCTCCTCCTCATCCACATCTGTCTCTACCCCCACTATATGTCCTGCCATGTCATTGCCTAAAACCTCCACTGACAGGGATGATGCTACAGTAATGGGTGTACCAGGTCCTTCTTCAGAATATGACAGCATCCCATTAGCTGTAGATTTACGCAGTCAGATTTCATTGCCCGAGCTGCTGCAGCGTAAGAAAAAATATAGTCCCAACCATCCCCTTGCACAGCGTCTAAATGCCAGCTTGGCAAAATTACTTGCATTACAGCTGCTGCCTTTCCAGCTGGTGGACTCTGCCTCCTTCCGTGAATTTGCTGAATGTTTTGTACCATAGTGGCAGGTTCCAAAAAGCCAGTTCTTTTCACGGAAGGCCATTCCATTTGGGTGCACTGACGCGTGTATCAGATTCCAATAATTTTAATATTTGAATGCAGAGTCCACCCCTGCACTCTTCCACAATACCTCAGAGGGGTTACGGTGTGAAGGCACTAGCTGGCACCAAAGGTCCAATTTTAATGTACCTGTTGTTACTGTCATCCAAAGCCTGCATAGGTTTCACCATAATTTAGCCAAAAAATCACTAAACTTGTTCTGCATGTCCTAAAACGTCTATGCTTTTTATACAGGCTGCCGCCCCAAGCAGTTGTTTATTAATAGATTAAAGGAAAACCATTTACCGTCATTTGAAATGTCTTTTTTTTTTTTTAAATGTTTCTATACATCCTACAAATCCGCCACTTCACGGGCAGGTTATGGGGACCTCCTAGGCACGATATTTGAAGGAGTTTTTCGTTTTTATTCTTAACCTTTATTTCATGGAAAAATCACTGTTCCTTTAAAAACATTTTTTTTTTTAACTTTTTTTCCTTGTTTCCTTTCCCCCAGGGCACTACCCGGACCCCCATACACCTTTTATGGCCAATATCTTGCATATATGCCCTCTTGGACGGCACTCTAAAAATCGAACGTTCGAGTCCCATTGACTTGCATTGAGTTCGAAATGTGTTCGCGTTCGAATCCTAACTATTTCAAATGTTCGTGTTCGAATGCAAACCGAACACGGGGGTGTTCAACCCATCACTAGTAGAGAACTAATGATTTGTCTATTCACAGAATGGTGAAATTACCTGATTTCGGTGTTTCAATTCAACAGGTTTAGTCAGACAAATCTTACAGGTTATAATGTAACAATCGTATTATGATTTTTATTTTTTTTCTTTAAAGACCATTTATTATTTTAATTTGTTTACAAAACCCTTTTTTAATGGTTTTATTTTAAAAAAATGTTTATTATATTTTAACAGACCTTTTTTATTATTTAGATATATTTTTTACAAAATTTTTATTGATTAAACCTCCTATTAGGAGACTTCCTTTTTCTTTTCTTCCATTCAGTGGAATTTGCTGAGGCCAATTCAGTGCTATTCGGCGCATTCTGCTGACGTCTAATAATTGCTTTGGCGACACTGGTATTGCCGATTTTGGCACAATACGGTGTGAGTAGTGAATGCACAGTATTTTCTGTGAAATGGAATTGCCGACGTGTGCAGACATATGGCGAAATTAAAAGAACAGAAACTGAACTCAGTTTTGGTGCTTTGTGAATAACCCTCTATGTGATTTCATTTTCCTTACAACTTTAACTTTTGGAAAACAAAAAAATCATACATTTTTGTTTAATTTGTGCAGTCCTTAAAACCTGTGCACTCACTCTTGTTTTGTATAATTTACTAAAGTAATTGGGCACTATTCCTCTTGTGACCGCTAAAGTTAGCGTTCGGATGTTTAAGTGTTAACCCAGGATAAGTGTGTTTAATGCATGTGTTTACTTTCCTGATGCTAAACCCGTAAGAAATCACTTAGCGCATCAGTTATTGCTCTAGCTTCACCGAGCTTATTGCACTTTTCGTTTCCTATACTTAACATAGGGAGTGCAATCATTAGTTGGCTTTAAGATAAGTAAGGCATTAAAGTATTATTGCGCAGCGATGCACAAGACAAAAAGTTTAACTACTCCTAAAAGCCGTTGCTACAAGATTCTCCATTTGCTGAATCATGTAGCAACCCCTAAAATTCCTCGATTTAAATCCAATACTCAACTATCATCCTGCGTTGAGAAAAGTGTCTCGATTCGCCGCTGTTGCCAGGAGGAGCAGAGTGAGACTGGGAACAAAGAGTTCCCAGTCTCGCTCCGGGGCACTGTACGATCTTGCGAGAGCAAGGTCAATGAGAGCTCGCAGCCCGGAAGCGCAACCCTCCATGGAGGGATACTTGTGGCAGCGCGTTAGCTACCGCGAGTATCACAGTGGTTACGGCTGTTTTCTGGGGCCAGGTGCTGAGCCAGACCCTGCCCCAGAATATCGCACTAAAATGTGGACATTACAAGGAAATCTGCATGTACAGATTTTCCTCGTTAGCATCCTCATTTTAGAGCAAACTAGGGAAAAGTGCATATTATGTTTTATGTGATGAGCATCTCATAACAGATATATTTAAACCTTTAGTTCAATAAATAATTATATATACAATGTCAGGAATGCCAATATTACGTTTTTTTCCCCAGTTCTTCTGTATACAGCACATCTAAATAAATCTAAACATTATATTATTCTTGCTCTCTTGCAAGAACTCTCTCCCCCCAAATACAGTACAAGTTTTGGTAGAGTGACAGCTGTGGCAGAAGAATTGGTTACGGCATGTTGGATTAACGCTACAAGCTGTTATGTATTACAGGTCAAGTCTTTTAGCTGTGACTAAAATAATTGTATATAATTGGTAAAACTAAAAAAAACAAACCTTAAAGTACATATACTGTATCAGTTTGCCCAGATTTCGAGAAAACCCAGTATGCATGGGATTCACTTTTATCAAAATCTGGTACACTGAGGTTAAAAGTTTATTAGTAGTCTAGGAAATCAGAATGGCTAAACAATAGTATATTCTTGAAATGCAGATACTCAACCATTTTCAGTAGTTCAACAATTTTCATGATCCCTGTTAGCTGAATTATCAGGCATGTTTTTCTTTCTTGGACACACATAATACATTGTGTTGAGGAAATCAATTATGTGCCATGCATATTCTTCTACGGGAAAAAATAATAATTTGTTTTACCTCCTCTGAATTTAGTAACAAACCTTTTGAGCAGTTTTACAGTTACCAATTACTGAAGAAACCACGAAAGGACATTGACAAAGGAAAGTTGAAGTCCTCATAAACCGTGACTAGGAATCCCACTGACCTGGAGATGAGATGGGTAGACTAGGAATGCCATTGGTCAGTAGGTTAAATGGAACGTTAATCCTGTCACCTATGTTCTAGACCTTCCTTGCTTTGAAATTACCCATCACATTCCACACTTCTGAACTGAAGATTCAGCACTCAACAGACATGCTACAAGAGATCTGGCCCTATTCTAGTAGAGGGCCAAGAGGAATAACAAGTCCATGCCATATTCAATTCCAGGTGGTTCATAGGTGTCAATATCTGGTTCACTGGGAGGTGTACGGGCCTGAGAAGAAACCATTCGCCAATAATAATAGCATGTTCGTGCTCCACACTTCATACGTACCTTTCAATGTGACTATTATGACAGTTTATCTCATCACCCAGAGGATGGTGTTAGGAGAGAAAGGGTACTTTATAATTATCTCAGCTCTCAGCATTTTTCTGCAGGTCCTTCTTCTGGACTCTTGGTCAACTTCCAGGAGTTCAGTCACATCTTGAGTCAATATCTGCCTAGTTTTATTCTGCCACTTCTCTCGATGCAGCTTGTGTCAATCTTCCACCTACATACAGATGTTTTAATGCTGGACACTGCTTTCCTTCGATCATTCATGGTAATTCCTGCCTGAATTAATTGGGTATCCAAGTGTATCTTTCATGAAACTGATTCTGGTGCAAGGGAATCATGCTAGACTATAACACTATATAACAAGAGATGGGCTGAACACCCCCATGTTCGGTTCGCATTCGAACTCGAACAATTTAAAAAGTTTGAATTCGAACGCGAACACGATTCAAACTCAATGCAAGTAAATGGGACTCGAACGTTCGAATTTTAGAGTGCCCTCCAAGAGGGCATATATGCAAGATATTGGCCATAAAAGGTGTATGGGGGTCCGAGTAGTGCCCTGGGGGACAGGAAACAAGGAAAAAAGTTTTAAAAAAAAAGTTTTTAAAGGAACAGTGATTTTTCCATGACATAAAGGTTAAGAATAAAAACAAAAAAATCCTTCAAATATCGTGCCTAGGAGGTCCCCATAACCTGCCCGTGAAGTGGCGGATTTGTAGGATGTATAGAAACACTTAAAGACAAAAAAATGACATTTCAAATGACGGTAAATGGTTTTCCTTTAATCTATTCATAAACAACTGCTTGGGGCGGCAGCCTGTATGAAAAGAGGAGACGTTTTAGGACACGCAGAACAAGTTTAGTTATTTTTTGGCTAAATTATGGTGCCTCTTATGCAGGCTTTGGATAAAAGTAACAATAGGAGCTTTAAAATTGGGCCTTTAGTGTCGGCAACAGTGCCTTCACACCGTCCATAACCCCTCTGAGGTATTGTGGAAGAGTGCAGTGGTGGAGGTTTTGGGAATGGAGAAGAGATCCCCGATCTATTCAGTTACATCAGCATCAGGGGAGTGATAGCTGCTGATCCAGGACTAATTAATTTTTATAAATGTCAGCCGGTCTACAGAGTCGGTGGACAGACGCACTCTTTTGTCTGTGACAAAACCTCCAGCGGCACTGAACGTCCTTTCAGAAAGCATGCTAGATGAAGGGCAACCTAGTAGCTCCATAGCATACTGGCTAAGTTCTGGCCAGAACCCTCTCTTGAGGAATCCCCACCTTCAATGCTCCCATGACATAAATATTCCTCCTCCTCCTCCTCCTCATCCTCCTCCTGTCTGATCTGAGGACCCGCAGGAATGCTGTCTGCATAAAGACTGGGGCCTTTAGAGCTAGGAAAGTCTTCCTCCCGCTGCTCTGCCTCTAGTGCCACATCTATAATTCCCCGCAGAGTACGCTCCAGCAGGAACACTAAAGGAATTGTGTCACTGATGCATGCACTGTCCCTGCTCACCATCCTCGTTGCCTCCTCAAATGGTAACAGTACAGTGCATGCATCCTTGATCATCAGCCACTGTGGGGGGGGGAACAAGTTGACCTGAACCTGTCCTTGTGCCATACTTACACAGGTACTCATTGATGGCCCTCTGCTGCTTGTGCAGACGCTGCAGCATAGCCAATGTCGAGTTCCACCTGGTGGGCATGTCACAGATCAGATGGTTTGTGGGAAGGTGGAATTCTCTTTGAATTTTTGCCAGGCGAACACTTGCTGGGAATGACCGTCTGAAGTGGCTGCAGACTTTTCTGGTCTGGCTGAGAAGCTCTGCCAGCCCTGGGTACCTGGTTAGGAAATGCTGTACCACCAGATTTAGGACGTGTGCTAGGCATGGTACATGCGTCAACTTACCCAGGCATAGGGCGGAGAGAAGGTTGCTGCCATTATCACAGACAACCATTCCCAGCTCAAGCTGGCGTGGTGTTAACCATCTCTATGCCTGCCCCTGCAGAGCTGACTGCCTTTCCCAATGACTCCATAACATTGTCTTCCACGTGCTGGTATAGTGCTGGAATGGCCTTCCGTGAAAAGAACTGGCATTTTGGAACCTGTCACTGTGGTACAGCACATTCGGAAAATTCACGGAAGGAGGCAGAGTCCACCAGCTGGAAAGGCAGCAGCTGTAATGCGAGTAATTGCATTTAGACGCTGTGCAAGGGGATGGTTGAGACTATATTTTTTCTTACGCTGCAGCAGCTGGGGCAAAGAAATCTGACTGCGTAAATCTGCAGCTGATGGGATGCTGTCACATTCTGATGAAGGACCTGGTACACCCATTACTGTAGCATTGTCAGGATCGGGTAACCCCGCTTGCAGACTGTAAGCCAACAGACCCTGACCAACCGGTCCTTCGAAATGGCCGGGTTATGGTCATTAATACTGAGAATGATGAACACAAATAAAGTGGTGGAGTGCAAAGAAAAACAACCTGCGGAATAAAGTAACCCACAATGCTCTAGCTAGCCGGTCCTTAATAATGGCCGGGTTAAGCAGGACATACTTGAAAACGAGAGAAATCTCAATGTATCCTTCCTGGTAAAATCCTTTATAAATAAATAAATAAACCAACAAAACACACATAGGCAGGGGTTAAGGAAATAGAGGTCCGTTATACTATGCCAGAAATCAGGGCGCCAGAATACAGGGAAGTCGAGACAAGCCGGGATCGTATAAACCAGGAAATCAGTCAGAATAGGAATCAAGAAATAACAACAAGGCACTAGGAGTAACAGGAACCACGCTAGGACAACTTGCTAAGAGAAAGGAAGCCCTTTAAATAGAGCCACAGCACTACCTATTGGTGCTCAGAGGAGACGCCCTGCTCTGCTATAGGATACCTGGTCATGTGCTGCGATTGGTTGTCCTTCCTGCATGTTGCATCTGATTCGCGGGCAGCACCATTCCCTGTCCTGTAGTACATAGTACCCTGGAATAAGGCTTTCTGGATATCAGCTGCTGTGACGGCCGCAACATTTCCCCGGACATGGGGCGAAGGTGCAACATTTCCCCAGACATGGGGCGAAGGTGCAACATTTCCCCAGACATGGGGCGAAGGTGCAACATTTCCCCAGACATGGGGCGAAGGTGCAACATTTCGCCGGACATGGGGCGAAGGTGCAACATTTCCCCGGACATGGGGCGAAGGTGCAACATTTCCCCAGACATGGGGCGAAGGTGCAACATTTCCCCAGACATGGGGCGAAGGTGCAACATTTCCCCAGACATGGGGCGAAGGTGCAACATTTCGCCGGACATGGGGCGAAGGTGCAACATTTCCCCGGACATGGGGCGAAGGTGCAACATTTCCCCAGACATGGGGCGAAGGTGCAACATTTCCCCAGACATGGGCCACCGTGACAGCATCCCCATCCCTGACGGCGGGCCCGAGGGCGAGAAGGGAAGCGGCGATGATAGGCGGAGACCAGCCCCGGGGCATGAACATCAGAGGCAGCAACCCAGGAACGTTCCTCCTGGCCGTACCCCTTCCAATGCACAAGATATTGCAATCCGCCTCTAGACCACCTGGAATCGATGAGAGCCTGCACCTCGGATTCCTCCTGACCTTGAACTTGGACAGGAGGAGGCTGGTTCACGGGAGTGGTATACCGGTTACAGACAAGGGGCTTGAGTAGGGAGGTATGGAAGGAGTTGGGGATTCTCAAGGAGTTAGGCAACTCCAAGGCATAAGAGACAGGATTAATGCATCAGAGGACCCTGTACGGACCGATAAACCGTGGTGCCAATTTGTGAGAGGGCACCCGGAGTTTGATATGCCGAGTGGAGAGCCATACCCTTTGACCAGGGACATAAGAAGGTCCTGGTCGTCTGTGGCGGTCTGCAAACTTCTTATGGGCTAAAGAAGCTTTTTGCAAAGCGGATTGAATCCGCGTCCAGGACTGACGTAGGAGTTGTAAGTGATTGTTAAGTGCAGGAATGGGTGATTCAGATGGAGTGCCAGGTAATAAAGCAGGATGGAACACATAGGTCGCAAAGAACGGGGTATGACCAGAGCTGTCATGTACCACGTTATTCCTAGCCAACTCAGCCCAAGGTAATAAGGAACTCCAATTATCTTGTTGGTGGGAGATGAAGAACCGTAAATATTGTTCTAAGGACTGGTTGGTACGTTCAGCAGCACCGTTAGATTGTGGGTGGTAGGCAGAAGAAAAGGATAAGTTGATACCCATTTCTTTACAGAAGGATCTCCAGAATCGGGAAATGAACTGAGTACCACGATCTGAGACTATTTCCTGCGGTATCCCATGTAACCGTACCACCTCCTTAGCAAATATATCGGCTAGCTGTTCTGAAGAAGGAAGTTTTTTCAGTGGAACAAAATGGGCCATTTTAGAAAAACGGTCAATAACAGTGAGAATAGTGGTATTACCCTCAGATGGGGGTAGGTCCACAATAAAGTCCATGGAGAAATGGGTCCATGGTCTCGAAGGCACAGGGAGAGGTTGTAATAGACCCACTGGAAGATCAGCAGGGGTCTTATTCTGGGCACACACGTTACAGGATGCAATAAGCTCTCTGATATCAACACGAAGAGTGGGCCACCAATATAGACGAGAAACGGCGAGAATGGTCTTATTGACTCCTGGGTGACCTGCAACCTTTGATGCATGCATAACTTGTAATAACTCCCTTCTCTCGTTCTCTCCTACATACAATCTTTCTAGAGGTAGAGAGCTAGGGGTGGCATTCTGATAGGACAGAATGCGCTCGATCAACTGAGAAGACACTTGCATACACACATTGGCGATTATATGAGTACTGGGTATGAGAGAAACCGGTTCGGTGTGAGGCAGTTCCTCTTCCTCAAACTGTCTGGAAAGAGCATCCGCCTTGGTATTACGTGACCCTGGGCGGTAGGTGATCAAATAATTGAAGCAACTTAGGAACAACGACTATCTGGCCTGGCGGGGGGACAGTCGCTTCACGTCTGCCAGGTAGGCTAGGTTCTTGTGGTCAGTTAGAATGATCACTGGAATTTGCGAACCCTCCAACAGATGTCTCCATTCTTTTAAAGCTATTATAATAGCCAAGAGTTCTCTGTTGCCAATGTCATAGTTTCTCTCTGAGTCGGACAACTTCTGGGAGAAGTAGGCACAAGGGTGAAGTGGGGCATCCCAGGTGTCTCTCTGGGAAAGTACTGCCCCTATAACAGATTCTGATGCGTCGACCTCCATTATAAATGGTTTAGAAGGGTTAGGATGTGCTAGAATAGGTGCAGAGGCAAAGGCCGTTTTTAAATCCTCAAAGGCTTTAAGGGCAGCGGGAGACCATTTGGTTGTATTGGCCCCTTTCTTGGTCATAGAGGTGATAGGAGCAATTACAGAAGAAAAGTGTGGGATAAACTTTCTGTAATAATTGGCGAATCCAATAAATCTCTGGATAGGTTTCAAACCTTTGGGTAGAGGCCAAGATAGGATGGATTCCAGTTTTTTGGGATCCATTAAAAAACCCTTGGACGACACAATGTACCCCAGAAATGGAACCTGTGTCACATGGAATATGCATTTTTCTAGCTTACAATATAAACCATTTCGTAACAAAGTGCTGAGAACAGAACGCATGTGATCATAATGTGTATGTAGGTCAGGAGAGTGCACCAGAATGTCATCTAGATAGACTATGACACATGAGGAGAGGTTGTCCCGAAGGACGTCATTTATAAAATCCTGAAAAACCGCAGGGGCGTTGCACAACCCAAACGGCATGACCAGATATTCGTAGTGGCCGCTATGGGTGTTGAATGCAGTCATCCACTCCTCTCCCTCCTTTATGCGTACCAGGTTGTATGCACCCCTAAGATCCAATTTAGAAAACACCGTGGAACCTCTAAGATGGTCAAAGAGGTCAGAGATTAGAGGAATGGGGTAGGCATTCTTGATGGTGATACGATTCAACCCACTAATCTATGCACGGACGGAGTTCACCCTCTTTTTTGGCTACAAAGAAGAACCCTGCCCCAGCTGGGGAAGAAGATCTTCGTATGAAACCCTTCTCCAGCAATTCCTGGATATATTCCTCCATAATACTATGTTCCTCTGGGGACAGTGGATAAATTCTCCCTTTAGGGGGAATGGTACCTGGGTATAACTTGATAGCACAGTCATACGGACGGTGCGGGGGTAGCTTATCGGCCTCTTTTTTGTCAAACACTTGTTTAACAGACAGATATTGCTCCGGAATGGTAGAAGACAAAGGTTTTGCAGTAGGAGTATTGAGTAACCTGATAGGTAACATAGAGGGAAAACAAGAGGAGGAACAGGTGGAACCCCATGTGACGACCTTTCCCTTTACCCAGTCAATGTGAGGATAATGTTTTTGTAACCATGTGAGACCTAAAACGACTGAACAAGACGGTGATGATATGATTTGAAACACTATGGATTCGTCATGATGATCCCCAAGACACATGGAAATAGCTTTAGTCTCTTGGGTTATAACAGGAGAGGCAAGGGGCCTACCATCAATGGCCTGTACCATTAAGGGTTTGGATCTAGGGGACAGAGGGACAAGATGACCTGAGGCAAAGGACTCATCCATAAGATTATCAGCAGCCCCTGAATCCAGCAATGCATCACAATCGAATTTGACAGAACCCCATGTTAGACAGACAGGAAGAAGTAATCGTAGTGAGGTCGGTTTGGGACACAAAGTAAGAACACCTAAGGCCGGTCCCCTCCTAGGACTTAGGTGCGAGCGTTTTCCGGGCGTGATGGGCACTTAAGGCGTATGGTGCCCCCCAAGTCCGCAATATAGGCAAATACCCTCTCTACGCCTATAGGATTTCTCTTCTTCTGTCAATTTGGTGTGACCCAATTGCATGGGTTCGGTATCAGAGACCTGTGAAGTGCGAGATGGTGGACTAACGAACATCGTGTAGGAACCCTAGCAACGCTTTTTCTGGGTCTCTCTCTGTGTTTAGCTCTATCCCTGATTCTGTTATCAATATCAATCACGTAATCGATCAAATCCTCTAACTCCTCAGGCAAATTCTTAGCTGCTATCTCATCTAGGATAGTATCAGAAAGGCCCTCCTGGAACAGCAATACAAGGCAATCATTAGTCCAATCAACCTCTGCTACTAGGGTTTTGAAGTCTATGGCATAATCTGCAACAGACCTTGAACCTTGCTTAATTCTGAGCAGGGATCTCCCAGCCCTCTTGGAACGACCAGAGCACGTACAAAGTTGTGGTAGTTATAGACCACGGCATCATCATTTTCCCACAATGGGTTAGCCCATGCTAGGGCTCTACCAGACAAATGATTTATCATAAATCCCACACGGCACGATCTGAAACATACAGTTGTGTTCAAAATTATTCAACCCCCACTGAAATTGAGTGTTTTGGCCAGTTTGACATTGATTTTGATCATTCAGTCATCTTGCTTACAATTAAATCAAAGAGGCACGTGTAGGTCCGACAAATATAACATAACATTTATAATGAAATAACCACAAATGTCTTTTCTGTGCTCACATCATTATCAGTTTTATTCAACCCCCAAGTGACATTCAATCTTAGTACTTAGTACAACATCCTTTTACAGTTATAACAGCTTTTAAACGTGAAGCATAGCTTGACACAAGTGTCTTGCAGCGATCTACAGGTATCTTCGCCCATTCGTCATCGGTAAAAGCCTCCAGTTCAGTCAGATTCTTAGGCTTGCGCACTGCAACTGCTTTCTTTAAGTCCCACCAGAGGTTCTCAATCGGATTTAAGTCAGGTGACTGCGATGGCCACTCCAAAATGTTCCAGCCTTTAATCTGCAACCATGCTCTAGTGGACTTGGAGGTATGCTTGGGATCATTGTCCTGTTGAAAGGTCCAACGTCTCCCAAGCCTCAGGTTTGTGACGGACTGCATCACATTGTCATCCAATATCTCCTGGTACTGAAGAGAATTCATGGTACCTTGAACACGCTGAAGCTTCCCTGTACCTGCAGAAGCAAAACAGCCCCAAAGCATGATTGACCCCCCGCCATGCTTCACAGTAGGCAAGGTGTTCTTTTCTTCATAGGCCTTGTTCTTCCTCCTCCAAACATAGCGTTGATCCATGGGCCCAAACAGTTCTAATTTTGTTTCATCAGTCCACAGAACACTATCCCAAAACTTCTGTGGTTTGTCCACATGACTTTGGCATACTGCAGTCGACTCTTCTTATTCTTTGGAGACAGCAAGGGGGTGCGCCTGGGAGTTCTAGCATGGAGGCCTTCATTACGCAGTGTGTGCCGTATTGTCTGAGCTGAAACTTCAGTACCCACATCTGACAAATCTTTTCTCAGTTCCTCAGCAGTCACACGGGGACTTTTCTCCACTCTACGCTTCAGGTAGCGCACAGCAGTCGAAGTCAGCATCTTCTTTCTGCCACGACCAGGTAGCGTTTCAACAGTGCCCTTTGCCTTGAATTTGTGAATGATGCTTCCTATGGTCTCTCTTGGTATGTTTAACATCTTTGCAATCTTCTTATAGCCATTGCCCTTCCTGTGAAGAGTTATCACCTCTTCTCTTGTCTTCCTGGACCATTCTCTTGACTTCACCATGTTTGTAACCACACCAGTAAATGTCTAGAAGGAGCTGAGTATCACAGTCATTTTAAAGCTGCCTAATTGGTGCTTATTATGCTTTATTGCTGCTCCTTGACATCCACAGGTGTTTTCAATACCTGATTGAAAACACTTGAATGAACCTCTGTTCTTCAGAGTGGTAGTCTTTAAGGGGTTGAATAATTGTGTCAATGAAGAATTCACAAAAGAAACATTTACTACTGTATTAGAAAACCAATTGATGTCATTTTAGTTGCATATGGTTCTTTAAAAAGGATTTTTTGTAGGATTTCATTCTGAATACAATTACAAATGTACACTAAATTCCCTAAAACCCTTTACAGCATTGGGGGTTGAATAATTTTGAACACAACTGTACATTCTAGGGTTTAGTTCAAAATGAATGCTGACCTGAGTCAAAAAGCCACGACACCCAGTCTGTTCCCCACCAAAATGAATTGGAGAAGTCATGGATACATGGGAGGCAGGTAAAGCAACCTCAGGTGTGTGGGATTGCAGGACCGGGGCAGAGGTCGCCACCTGTGGTTCAGGCTGCAAATAGGCAGTACGGACAAGAATAGTTTGTATAGCCTGAGCAAAGGCATCCATGCAGTGGTCTAATTCATCGACACGAGAGGCACATGCAGCGAGTTGCTGACCTACGTCTGCAGGGTCCATGGCCCTAGCGTAATGTCAGGATCGGGTAACCCCGCTTGCAGACTGTAAGCCAACAGACCCTGACCAACCGGTCCTTAGAAATGGCCGGGTTATGGTCATTAATACTGAGAATGATGAACACAAATAAAGTGGTGGAGTGCAAAGAAAAACAACCTGCGGAATAAAGTAACCCACAATGCTCTAGCTAGCCGGTCATTAATAATGGCCGGGTTAAGCAGGGCAAACCAACAAAACACACATAGGCAGGGGTTAAGGAAATAGAGGTCCGTTATACTATGCCAGAAATCAGGGTGCCAGAATACAGGGAAGTCGAGACAAGCCGGGATCATATAAACCAGGAAATCAGTCAGAATAGGAATCAAGAAATAACAACAAGGCACTAGGAGTAACAGGAACCACGCTAGGGCAACTTGCTAAGAGAAAGGAAGCCCTTTAAATAGAGCCACAGCACTACCTATTGGTGCTCAGAGGAGACGCCCTGCTCTGCTATAGGATAGCTGGTCATGTGCTGCGATTGGTTGTCCTTCCTGCATGTTGCATCTGATTCGCGGGCAGCACCATTCCCTGTCCTGTAGTACACAGTACCCTGGAATAAGGCTTTCTGGATATCAGCTGCTGTGACGGCCGCAACATTTCCCCGGACATGGGGCGAAGGTGCAACATTTCCCCAGACATGGGTCGAAGGTGCAACATTTCCCCAGACATGGGGCGAAGGTGCAACATTTCCCCAGACATGGGGCGAAGGTGCAACATTTCCCCAGACATGGGGCGAAGGTGCAAAAATTCCCCAGACATGGGGCGAAGGTGCAACATTTCCCTGGACATGGGGCGAAGATGCAACATTTCCCCAGACATGGGGCACAGGTGCAACATTTCCCCAGACATGGGACGAAGGTGCAACATTTCCCCAGACATGGGCCACCGTGACAAGCATCATCCCTGTCAGTGGAGGTTGTAGACAATGACATGGCAGGACATATAGCGGGGGTAGAGACAGATGAGGAGGAGGACCTATGCAAAGTGTTGTGCCAACGGGATGCATGGCAGGTGGTCATATGTCGCATCAAGCACGTGGTACCCCACGCTTGATCCTCTTCAGACATAGAGGACGTTGTGCCTCATATTTGTTGTGCCTTCTCCTCCTCACTTGACTCCTCTGTTCGATCAGGCACCCAGGTGGAGTCAGTGACCTCATCATCGTCATCACCCCCTATCTCCTCGTCACTGGAGCCAACCTGGCAGTATGCTGCAGCTGCTGGGGGAACATGAGTGCCAGTTGTTTGTGTGTCACTGGCACCCCCTCCCTCTAGGCTGATTTTACTCCCTTCCTCAACTTCAGAGTCAACATCAGAGCACTGTAATTGCTGCGCATTCTCAAGCAGCATGTCACTGTCATTGTAGTCAAACAATTCAGCTGACTCCTCTGTGTATGATGGTAAGGCTACGGCAGGAGTAGCTGTAGACATGGAGGCTGAATTAGATGTTTTGGCAGCTGAGATGGACTGTAAACCACTACAAGCCTGGCTGGCAAAGGACTCGGAGGATGAGGATGGCCTGGTTAGCCAATCCACCAAATCCTCTGTATGTTGCTGCTGCATAAGACGGCCAGCACCAGTTAGAAAGGACAAGTGTGCCCCTGCAGAGGATGCACCACGTCCACGATTAAAGATTTACAGAACTCTGGTATAACTCAGAGAGACACCCTGATAGCTAGCAGCCAGTGACAAGACACAGATTACAATTCCCAGAAACCTCCTATAAATCAGTGAGACCCCCTGATGGCTGGCAGTGAGAGAAGACACAGATTACAAGTCTCAGAAACCACCTATAAATCAGTGAGACCCCCTGATGGGTGGCAGCCAGTGAGAACACACGGATTATAACAATTCCCAAATATTTTGTAGAAATTTGTGACCCCCAAAATACTGCGTGGTACTGGCTGTGTGACAAGACACAGATCACCTCAATTCCCAAATGTTTTGTAGAAATTTGTGACCCCCAAAATACTTGCTGGCAGTGACAAGACACAGATCACCTCAATTCCCAAATATTTTGTAGAAATTATTGACCCCCCAAAATACTTGCTGGCAGTGACAAGACACAGATCACCTCAATTCCCAAATGTTTTGTAGAAATTAGTGACCCCCAAAATACTGCGTGGTACTGGCTGTGTGACAAGACACAGATCACCTCAGTTCCCAAATGTTTTGTATAAATGTGTGACCCCCCAAAATACTTGCTGGGACTGAGCACAAAGATTACAACAATTCCCTGATATTTGGTAGAAATGAGACCCCCCAGACCCCCCCACCCCCAGTAGCGTGGCAGACCGGCAGTAAGAACACACAACAATCTCCTATGAAATCTCCTCTCAAATGCGTGCAGAAGCGCTGCGTGGAAACCTTATATTGTGTGCTGCGGGACTTAGCTCTGTGAGCCCATGATTGGGCAAAATTTGCCCAATCAGGACTCTGAGCCATGATTGGCATAGTGTTGAACCTGTCTTGCACCAAACCTGTGGTCAGGTGCAAGGCTGTAGCCAATTACGAGCTTCAGGCCAGTGGAAAAGTGCATTGTGGTCCATTGTGGTGCATTGTGGGCGAACACGTGGCGAACACCCGGAAATGTTCGTAGTTCACGAACAAACGAACAGGCTCAGGGTTATCCAAAGAGCTCCGATTTGCTTGAGAAAGGTAACTGAACGCTGAAAATCAGCGTTCGGTTACCTTTCCTGACCATTCGGCTATCCAGAGAGCAGGCAATTCGCCAAATCCTGGCGAATTGCCTGAACATACGGTGCCTGTTCGGTGCCTGTTCGGTGCCTGTTCAAGGGCAGTGAAATCCCCATGAAAAAGCACTGCTTCGGCTATTCAGAAAACACAAACCAGCAGTGAAAGGTTCCCCTAATGCCCTGCCATTCGGTGGTTTAATTCGGCAAATTTATTCAGGAGAATCCCATAGACTTCAATGTTAAAAATATTCCCGTTTTAATTCAATATCTAATAAACCCTTCATTATAAAATTATGCAGTAAAGAGTCTCTTTATTTATAGATTTTTTAGGATACTTTAAGCATTTTTTTCAGATTTTTTTTTTTTAAAAGTCCGATTTTTTTTTAGTTTACTTATTTTTTTTGTAACAGCCCTTTTTATTATCATTCCCTGTACCTCCTGTGTAAATTTCAGACATTTTCGCTCAGTAGTTTCTTTGCAAACAGCGTTTCACTTTCACATTCATACAAACAGTTTTGCTAATTTATTCACCTCCCTCGTCTGCTGTGTCGGCTGCTTCGGCTGGGTGTGTTCAGCTCCTGCTCGGGCTTTTCGACGGGTTTATCCAGATGTTTTTGTGGCTTTTCAGCGTGCATTCGGTGGGTTTTGCGGTTAGTTTTCGTCAGGTTTGCGGCAGCTTTTCCCTGCAATTCGGGGACCCTGTGGTGTTTGCTGAATACACCGCAGGGTCACCGAAATGGGATCGGCAAAAGGAACCGAATTGAAGAGTACGAAAAGTCACCGAACGTGCGGTGACTTTTCGAATCTCTTTGGATAACCCTGGCTATGTTCGATGCGAACTCCGAACCGATCGGACCGAACAGCTCATCCCTAGTCTTGACACAGTACCAGCTAGGATGAAGCAAGAGAAGTCCAGGGAAATAGCCAGGGGTCCGGTACACAGGAATCAATAGTAGAGTCTCCGCAAGGCTGGTCACTGGGCTCAGGAACTTACTTCCTTCAAAACGATCAGACGTTAATGACAGAGCACTGGCTGGATGTAGGAGTGGTTCTTTTAAGGAACCCAACCAGTGCTCATTACATACATCTGATGCAGTACATCCAAAGCTGGGCTAAGGCATACTGCTATACATGAGCTTGCCACCAGGGTTGGTCTCAGGACTTGGTCTTTTTGCCACGGCGTCGCCGTGGGACCTGACATTCAGATAATGCTAAATTCTTTTTTTATGAGAGCAATAAAATATTCCCAGCTCTCATTTAATATAAGATTAAATAATCAACAACCCCTCATCATGTTTATGAAGATCTAAAGAAAGATTGGAAATTGTCACATTTTATATAGCAATCTAACTCTAATTAATTTGAATAAAGCAACCACTTCAAATCTGTTCAAATTTAGTGCCCATATGGTTATATCAATCAAATCACATACTTTTACTTTATTGTCCTTCAAATATATGAATCCCTTACCTGGCTCACCAGATAAAAGGAAACTCCATCTTCCTCCTTTACAAGAAAACGGAAATGAGATATAAAATAATTAAATATGCATGTTTGTGTTAGACGACAAAGCTGTTTTGTTACATATGTTGAAAATTCTGTCAGTTGTAAAAAAAATGAAATAAAAGGTATGATTCGATTTCTGAATCTCTTCTTTATAGTATTACTTTGATCCAGTGGAGGTTCATTCATGCTAAATATTGAAGAAATCCAGCACAACGTGGTATATTAGAAATAGGTTTATTCCATCACCAACAGAACAGACGTTTTGACCTCACATAGGTCTTTGTCAAGTACTTGAAAAAGACCTATGTGAGGTTGAAACGTCTGTTCTGTTGGTGATGGAATAAATCTATTTCTAATATACCACGTTGTGCTGGATTTCTTAAATAATTTGCTGTCTTGAGGCCTTGGAGTGAGGAGGACCTCCTCTAGCTGTGGACCTAAACAAGTATGTGAGTACATCTTCTGCATAGAGGCTCATCCATGGACTTGTTCAGAATGCTGCTTCGGACCACATTGGCATAGAGAAGATTACATTTCTTTATAAATGGGAACCAAAAAATATAATAGGCCATTTACCAGGCTACCTCCACTATAGGTGGATAAACAGAAGAAGGTACCATGTGGCCTGTCTGCTACACAGTTTATAATATGTGTATGCTTACAAAGTGTGTACATCTGTAGACTCTAAGCTAAATCTAGAAAAGAACTGTCCGGTCATAATTAAATGGTTGCATCTTCGAACTGGGCCCATCCTTCTATAGTGCTGCAGAAACACACTCTGTGAACCTGACAGCTCCATATACTGGCAGGGTGAATTGAGGAATAAAAAATCCAGATTACAGAGCCGGTGTCAGGCGCTGGCACTTTATCACTTCAAATCCAGTGGGGGCTATCCAGCCCAATGTTGTTTCCTTCGAGGGTCGGTCAATGAAGAGATAGGGAAGATAAAACAGAAAAAGGTTTTGTGCAGACTGTAAAATCCCAGTTGGAATAATTGCAGTAAAGAAGAACTACTCACATTTTAAGGTGCCAATTTAAGCAAATAGGCACCAAACAGCATGCAGATCGGTGGATTTAAAATCAGGGGCACTGATTCCCCTATCAACGATCCCAAGAGCAGAAGTCTCGATCTTTGAAGATGTCTTTCCGGAACACCAAAAGGATTAAATCACCAAGAGTCAATCGAGATGATAAAATCCACGAGTGGTTTATTAAACAATATAAAAAACACCTCAAACGCGTTTCGCTATATGTAGCTTCATCAGTGGGTGTAATTCATACAATACACATAGTCACTATATATAGCTGCATTGCTAGAGTCAAATCCCGTGGTGCAGCTTCTGGGTAATTGACATAATTAGTGCAATTAGGTGTGTACAGAGAACATTAAAAGAAGTAAGCGCTTATTACAATAAAAACAGCATTTATCAATAAAAAAAGACATCATATTAATAAAACATAACGAGCGGGACAAAAAGAGTGCAGAAACGGTAAGCCTGTGCATATCTAGCGAAAATACATTTAAATGAGAGGAAGGAAAATGTATAATTGACAAGCGTCTTCAAATTATAATTCAGAGAGTATGCAGAAGGATTAGGAAATTTCAAAAACGTTTGCTCATTATACCCGATAGAGTGGTATACCAAAAGCGAGGGAGAGGGAATATCTGTAATGTTTAAATTGTAGAGAAACATCGAGGTAGTTAAAACACTGAGGAACCTAACAGCTGTAACCAAATCAGCCCAGGTTCTTAGAGGTTAACATTAGAAATGGAGATGGTTAAACTGAAGCGATAAAAAAGAATCAGTACATAAATTCCAAACCATATGGAGTATAGCAGGCCTCAAAATTTCCACTCGCCTACTCGCATTTGGTGAGTGGAAATTACATGAGGGCGAGTGGAAATGCAGATGCAAGGCAGGATAAGGGTTAGGTGGGGCAACTAGTGGCGAGTAACTCTTAAGGCCTGGCTAGTAACTTGGGACTTGAAATTTTGAGCCCTGGAGTATAGAATCGGTGTATGCAGGCACCTAAACAATACAAGTGTCACCTGGTAAAACATAGACCGGATCAGATTCTCTAAAATAAATTGGCAGCATATTTAAAAATAAAAGGAGACAAAGCGATTCTTACTGACTGGATAGGGGTCAAAAAGGAAATATCCTAAAAACACGAGTGAGTCCTAAAACTCGTGTTCAGGGATAAAAAGTAAATGTCTGGTTTGATGATGTGCTAAAAAGCATACATCTTACAAACATAAACAGATTAATCAGACCGGCGATCTTCAAGATTAAATAAAAAGGTACAGCACGGGTATGATTAATTAAAACAGTTAAAGGGATAGGCACTTAAAATATGGATAAGCAGATATAAATATTTTAAAATTGGACTAAAAGGAAAATAGACTAAAAAAGAAGTTTAAGATAAAAGCGCCATTGGCGATGCAATAAATAACGGATTAATACTGATATATAACTAAAAACATATGTGGAGCTAGATATTGTAGCACAAATATAAAAGGGGGGTACCTTGTACTGTATCTTGACATAAATACAATGTATGGTGACCATACTGGGAGTGATCATTAACTCCCATCGAGTAAAGCGAATTGGTGGAATGAAACAGCGAGAAAAACTACAGACAACTAGCTAAAATTTGTACCGGATTTAGACTGGTATAGCGATGTTACATATACAATATGGAAAAAACAATAAATGGGCTATAGTAGAATGAAAGCTTCATTAATTGATTAATTATTGCCATACATAAAAACTCTATATAGACCTAGTCAAAGAGAGTATGACTACAATCAATACAGAGGCAGGAGAACCAATGAGGAAAAGAGCTAATAAACAGGACGGGTAAGGCAGACATTAGGACGATTCATCCAATAAAGGCTGAAAAAGAAACAATGGAGGTCGTAGAGAACAGACCAAATACTAGAACCGGCAGGATAATGTACAAAAATTATTATATAAATATATATACGGATGTATCATAAAACAGGGGAAGTTTGGTGTTAATACTGAAAAAAATGAAAACAATTCGGGACAGAGGAGATCAGAGGAAAAGATCGTTAAATAGTGGTATTTAAAACATATGTTAAAGAGGATGATCCTAAAGAAAATGGCATAACTCGAAATCTTGGTTTAGACCCTTTGGAAGTAGGGTTTTAAGTGTGAAGATCCACTTCATTTCTTCTCTGCTAATTTTGTTAATAAAGTTTCCCCCTCTCCAGTCCTTATTAACTTGTTTAATTGCCAGAAATTTTATACCATGGGGATTTTTTTGATGGTGTAACTTAACCCTTTCGCTGCTGAGGCTTTTCCCGCCTCTGTGCTGAGGTCATTTTTACCGGTTTTGCTCATCATGTTTAAACGTGTTTTTAAGGCTTATTTTAGTATATGACCCAGACATATTATATATCGTTCTTTCCGTCAGACTCGGTAGATTCATAATATGTCATTATTATATGTATACATTATGTCATGTCTGTATATTATAACAAAAAATGCAATAAAATATGTATTTTCAATAATTTACAACGTGTAAAGTGTTTTTTTTCACATTTTAACATGCGAGCAATTGCGGTTATATTTTGTATGGGGTGCGCTTGTTAAAAAAATTAGAGATGGGGTCTCGTTACATTTTTTTTTGGGGAAAATTACACGATTTTTAACAAACGCACCGCATACAAAAATCGTTAGTGCAGCATCATTGTTCACATTATAATTGAAATGGGAACAATATTGCTGCATTAACGAACCAAAAAAAAGAAAAACAAAAGGCTTATTTTTTTTTTTATAATTTTGTTTTTAAATATATTTTTATTTTTATTTTTAATTTTTATTTTTAAAAAAAAACTTTTTTCACTTTCGTGTTTGGTATCGTTGGAACGGCCATGCTCTGGCCGATCCAACCATACCAAACATTAACCCCTAGCTTCCACGGATCGGGAGATAGGGAGTTCATTGGAACTCCCTATCTCCACCGTTGGTGGCAGTTAGGGGTTAACTCTAGGACTGGCGTCATCGTGCTATGCACGATGATGCCAGTCCTCAGGGGAAGTCCCCGGAGGCTTGGCCGACATCCAAGATGTCGGCCAGCTCCGGGAAAGGATCACGAACCGGCGCTTTTCAGCGCCGATTCGCGATCCGGCTCCCCAGGGGTTAATGCCAGGCACCATTTGGAAGGGCAGGCTGTGCCCTTCCAAATGGTGCCTGGGTTAACCCCCGCAATGCCGCCTATCGGGAGGGAGAGAGGTCCGAAGGACCTCCTCCCTCCCTTTCAGGCGCCTCCTCCGCACATGCGGGGGGGGGCGCCTGAATTAGGTGTCATCGCGCTGTCGCGATGACACCTAATTTCACCGGCGGCGGTTCCGGATGCCGGGCTGACATCGAGGATGTCAGCCCGCACCGGGGGGGCCAGCGATCGGCCGGAACCCGGCCGAACGCTGACCCCAAAGTGAGGACACGCTCAGCGCGTCCTCAGCACACCAGCAGCCATGCGGAGGACGCGCTGAGCGCGTCCTCCGCATCGAAGTGGTTAAAATGCAAGGTTACAGAGTGTGTTTCTACTCCTTTTTTTATGTTATTGATATGTTCCCTGATACAAATATTAAGACTTCTAGTGGTTCTTCCTATATATTGCTTGCCACAAGGGCAGACGATCATATAAATCACGTCATTTGAAAAACAGGTAAGTAGATCATGAATTTTATACTTATTGATATTGTCCATATCTGAGAATTCCTGAATTCGTTGTTTAGGACAACCTGTCGTTCTACAGCACAAACAGTTCCCACATCCGAAAAAACCTTTATTAGTCGCTAGAAAATTGGGATGAACTACCGTGGGGTTATTCTTAACTAATTTTCGTTTCAAATTTTTGGCCCCCCTAAAAATAATTTTTGGACTTTCTTCTAACAGTCCTTTTAAGTCTGGATCCCCCAATAAAACAGGCCAATATTTCTTAATAAAGATAAACAGAAGGAGGTACCATGTGGCCTGTCTACTACACAGTTTATAATATGTGTATGCTTACAAAGTGTGTACATCTGTAGACTCTAAGCTAAATCTAGAAAAGAACTGTCCGGTCATAATTAAATGGTTGCATTTTCGAACTGGGCCCATCCTTCTATAGTGCTGCAGAAACACACTCTGTGAACCTGACAGCTCCATATACTGGCAGGGTGAATTGAGGAATAAGCATCAGGAGGAAGCATTGCTCAAGATTCCATGCACCTTTCATAGCACAGAAGGCATTTGTATACATGTCAGTGTGCATGTCACTAGAAGTTTCTCCATTGAGCAGTCTGGGCAGCACCCCACCAATTTTTTTGGGCAAAAAAGAAATACAATTAAATAGCAAGAAAATAATTATAATTTGTATATAAGCTCAAGGGTAGTATTGTATGCTGGCAGTGGGTATTATATTTAAAAAAGAAAGAAAATAAACTGTTAAGGTTTTTGCCTGATTGGAGCAACAACACTGAGCAGACAGAGATCTGTTAAAAAGAAAAAAAAGGCAATTTTTTTTCTCCACCAAGCAAAGCAGATAGTAACCATGCTCAGGGCTCTGGGTTTGCTGCTCTGGGAATTTAATGATGGCTGAGAATACTAGGACATATAGCTCATAAGAATACTGGCTTATGACACTGACAGAACAGGGCTGTATCCTGCTGATAGAGCATGCATCGCAACAAAATAAAACATCAAAAGGAGAAGGAGAGGTGCTAGGCCTGTATGCAATATAAAAAATCCAACAGATGGCCACACTCAATCAAAAAATAATATAACAAAAGTTATTAAAGCATATTTAACCCCTTAAGGATGGGAGTAATTTTACAAGTTCGGCGCTGTTTCGAAGTAGAAGTTTGCTGAGCTCATTTTGACGGTTTTAAAGGCGGTTTTAAGTCACGTATTATTATACCACCCAGACAAATTATATATCGTTCTTTCCGGCAGACTTGACAGATTAATAATATATCATTATTATATGTATAGGTCATGCCCTGCGAAAATGCTATAACAAAATTGTAAACAAAATGTTAATTTTCAATAAAATTTCAATCATCCACAGTGTATAAAGTGTTTTTTCTTTTGCATTTTATTACCCGAGACTTTGCGGATATATTCTATGGGGTAGACTTGTTAAAAAAAATTGAACTTTTTCTTTTTACGAGAAATTACGTGATTTTAGCTAAACCCCCCCAAAAAAAAATTATTAGTGAAGCATCATTGTTCACATTATCAGGGTTATCCAAACAGATTCGAAAAGTCACCGCACGTTCGGTGACTTTTCGTTCTCTTCAATTCGGTTCCTTTTGCCGATTGCATTTCGGTGACCCTGCGGTGTATTCAGCAAACAGCACAGGGTCCCCGAATTGCAGGGAAAGGCTGCCGCAAACCTGACGAAAACTAACCGAATGCACGCTGAAAACAAGCAAAAACATCTGGATTAACCTTCGAAAAAAACGAACAGGAGCCGAACAGGAGCCGAATCACACAGAGCCGAAGCAGCTGTGACGTAGAGGAGGCAGTGAATAAATTAGCAAAACCATTTGTATGAATCTGGGAAAATGAAACGCTGTTTGCAAAGAAACTACTGAGCGAAAATGTCTGAAATTTTCACAGGAGGTCCAGGGAATGATAATAAAGAGGGCTGTTACAAAAAAAATAAGTAAACTGAAAAAATAAATTAAAAAAATTGGACTTTTAAAAAAAAAAAAATTTGAAAAATGCTTAAAGTATCCTAAAAAATCTATAAATAAAGAGACTTTTTGCTGCAGAATTTTATAATGAACGGTTTATTAGATATTGAATTAAAACCGGAATATTTTTAAGATTGAAACCTATGGGATTCTCCTGAATAAACCTGCCGAATTAAACCACCGAATGGCAGGGCATTAGGGGAACCTTTCACTGCTGGTTTGTGTTCTCTGAATAGCCGAAGCAGTGCTTTTTCATGGGGATTTCACTGCCCTCGAACAGGCACCGAACAGGCACCGTATGTGCAGGCAATTCGCCAGGATTTGGCGAATTGTCTGCTCTCTGGATAGCCGAATGGCCAGGAAAGGTAACCGAACACTGAGTTTCAGCGTTCGGTTAACTTTCTCAAGCAATTCGGAGCTCTTTGGATAACCTTGTGTAATTGAAATGTGAACAATAGTGCTGCATTAAAAAAAATTAAAAAGCACGTTTTTATTTTTAATTAATTATTTTTTTATTATTTTTTAATTTGTTTTCACTTTTATTTTACAAGTAATATGGTCATGTTGTTTGATATTATTCGAAAGGCCATGATCAGGCCTTTCCAATGATACCCTGCATGACCCCCTAGCTGTCACCGATCATGAGATAAAGGGGTTATATCTCCACCATGGGATTTCCTTAGGAAATCCCTTGGCAGCTAGGGGTTCCCTGGTTAACTGATGTCATCGGGCCACGCCCAATGATGTCAGTGGATGTGGGGAGTCCCGGAGGTGGGGCTGCCATCCAAGATGGCGGCCCCCACCGGAAAAAGGCTGTGACCTGGCACCTATTGGTGCTGGGTCACAGCCTTGCCATCAAGGGGTTAATGCCATACATCCCTGGAAAGGCCAGGCTGTGCCCTTTCCAGGGATGCCTGGCATTAGCTGATAGCCCCCGGCGATGGGGAGATAGAGGGATCCAAAGGATCCCCCCTCCCCTCCAGGCTCTTCCCCTGCTCCGGCTGGGGGGGGACGCCTGAAACTGACGTCATCGCGTCCGGCGTCATAGCGTCCACCAAAAGTGCCGGTCTGACTCCATGGGAGTCAGAGCAGCGCGGGAGCCGCCGGAGCAGGTGAGTATCTGCCGCCGGGGGGCTGCAGACGCCGGAGACCTACAGTTACGTCCTGCGGCGTTAAAGCCCACCTAATGCAGGACGTAACTGTACGTCCCGCGGTGTTAAGGGGTTATAAAGCAAGCCCCGACATTTCGGCTATTTTAGGAGCCATTGATAATGGCTCCTAAGAGAGCCGAAACGTCGGGACTTGCATTTTAAATATAAATATATATACATATATATATCGTAGATACTCGAGTATAACGCGAATATAACGCGATGAATAGAGATTTATTATGGAAGTGAGAGAATACTCAAGACTCGAATATAACGTGAGGAACAAAATTATACTGTACCGATAAACAATTAAAATCCTTCCAGGTTCTCTTAACATAGTCAGGCTACCCCTCAGGCCAGGGTGCTCTGCTCTAGAATGATTGCAGTTGTTACTAAGTATGAAGCAGCCGGCCACCCGTCTTCTTTACTAGCGATTTAGATGTCCGGCGGAGGCGGGCGAGGGGAATGATTGCCTTAAACCGAGCTAGCCCTCTGGTCATAATGGATCCCAAATCTCCTGAATCCGGGAGTTCCTGTAATGTTTGCAAGCAACAGGGAGCCCCGCATTCACTTCAGCGAGACTACCGGAATTTCCGGGAGACTAGGGATCTAGAAATTAACTCAAAAAAACACATTCATAAGGGGCATGCTAAAACATATTATTTTAAAAAGGCCAACTTTATTAAAATAAAGGAAGCTCTCAATGTCATTGACTGGCAGAAACTCTTTCACGGGAAAAACACTGAGGATAAGTGGAATATCTTTAAACTAACACTAGAAAAGTACACGTCACAATATATTCCACTGGTTAATAAATATAAAAGAAACAGACTGAACCCAATGTGGCTTAGTAGGAAGGTAACTAAGGAAATGAAAACTAAAAAGGCATTTAAAGCTTTTAAATCTGATAAATCTGAGGCATCCTATAAAGCATATAGGGCAGCCAATAAAGTATGTAAAAATGCGATTAGATGGGCTAAACTAGAAAATGAAAAAGAAATAGCCAAAGAGCGCAAGATCAACCCTAAAAGATTCTTTAGGTACATAAATTCTAAAAAACCCAAGAGTGAAAATGTAGGTTCACTAAAATCTGAGTCAGGGTTATTGTTAACTGAAGATCAAGATAAGGCAGAAATTTTAAATGATTATATTTCTTCAGTATTTATCAAAGAGAAACCTATAACAGGAGACATGAAATTCATTAATAAAAACTTACAATACAAAGTGACTGGTTGACTCAGGACAAGGTTTTACACAAATTAAACAATGTGAATGTGAATAAAGCCCCAGGGCCAGATGGAATTCACCCGTGAGTACTGAGAGAGCTATGTGTTGAAATATGTAAACCTCTGTTCTTAATCTTTCGAGATTCTTTTCTTTCAGGAATAGTACCAGAGGATTGGAGAAAAGCTGACGTGGTCCCTATATTTAAGAAAGGTTTAAAATTTGTGCCTGGGAATTATAGACCTGTGAGCTTAACATCTGTGGCTGGGAAAGTATTTGAGGGGTTACTAAGGGATAATATTCAGGAATTTATTGGGAGGTATAATGAAACTGGCAAAAATCAGCATTGTTTCATGAAACACAGATCATGTCAGACTAACCTAATTATGTTCTATGAGGAAGTAAGTAGAAGTATAGATCAGGGGGTCGCAGTGGATGTGATTTACTTAGATTTTGCCAAAGCTTTTGACACAGTTCCACACAAAAGGTTACTATTTAAATTAAGAAAAATTGGTCTAGATGAAAATACTTGTTCTTGGATAGAAAACTGGATAAAAGATAGGGTACAGAGAGCAGGGCCGCCATCAGGGCATTACACCCCATGCTGTGGTAAGGGGCCCGCCAGCAGGGGGGGCCCGCCGTTGGCAGGGTCCTTCCCTGATCTTGGAACTCTCAGAGCCCGGCTAGCAACATCTTGTCAGCTCAGCTGACAGCCCGGGCCCTGCAGATTTCTTGATGTCCCCCCTTCCTCCTATCCCTGGTGGTCTGTTGGCGCAGGCGCAGGCGCTGGGAGTGCTATACACCCTGTGCTTTCACTGAGCGCAGAGCATTTCTCCCACACAGAGCAGGCTGCGTCTGATGACGTTTCAGAGCACCAGCTATCAGTGGGGACAGAGGTCAGTGAGGTCCTAGAAGGGCGATACACTTCCCCTGTCTTGATTTTCCACTAGAGAACAGGCAGCAATCCCTGCAAATATTTTTTCACACATTATTTTTACAGGTGTGCTGGGGACTTCACAGGGATTGCTGCCTGTTATTTTCTGGAATTATCACTTGGAAACTAGAGATGTGGGGTTACTGGGGGTGTATCGCCCTTGCAGGACCTTACTCAGTGTGGGAGCAGAGGGCAGCAGCAGTGTGTTAAGGATGGAGTCCAGTGATTATCCCACCAGGTATATCTCCTGCTGGGCCTCCACAGAATTAACCCCTCCTGCTCAAAAAGGTAAGCAGGTGAGGGGGCTACATGTGCATTTTATTAATAATGGATTATTTTATTAGATTTGTTTAAATACATATATTATTGGAATTTTTTAAATCTATAAATTGTTTTTTAAGTGAAAGGGCATCACATAGATATTTTTGCTGAAATATATTGTTGGAAAAAGGGATTTTTTTAAAAAAAGACTGCCTCCCTCTTTATAATTCTATATTTCTACACCAAAAGCTGATCTAAGAAAAGGTAGAGATTTCCTGTCAAGTGGGAAAACTCGTTTAGCCATAACAGGTTGACTTTAATAATAGATATCTTTGGGTTTTATTGCTGTTGAGCTGTGTGTGTGTGTGTGTGCTTTTCATTTCACCAAAAATACTATCTGGTCTATTCAAAGAAAGGTGAAACTCAGGAGAATTGGCTGGAGAAGTGAAAATTCTAGGTCAATATAACCAAACCAGAAAAATTCTTCCATTTATCTCCCTTTCCAAATTGGCTATTTGGTCTAGATTGTTCTCTTCTCCTGCCAGTTCTTCTGGTTTTCACCTTTCTCTGAATAACCCTGTAATAATTTATTATTTAGAGAATGTTCACCATATTTTCCCAAAAGTGGAATCGCCGTAGCAGTTCTCGGACGTCTACGAAAAATACAGAAATTGCGCAACTTCCACTAAACTGGAAAAAAAGTCTAATAAGAGCTTAATTCAATGAAAATGTAGTAAAAATGTGTCTAAATAATGTCCTTTAACCCCTTAACGACAGGCGGGGGACCCCAGGCGCTGCGGCAGACCTCTGCTTCGGCCTGACCATGCAGCTGACGCACGATACGCATCAATGACTGCAGGGGGATGGCCTGAGGTGGCCCATAGAAGTCAACTGGGTGCACTAGAACGCCCTACGTTGTCTAAGCCCATCCGCCGCAGGGACATCATAGTATGCCCTGCGACGGGAAAAGGTTAGAAATAAGGTCTTTTAAAAGAACAATAAAAAAACAATTTTTAAAAAAGGAAAACTGTCTTTTAGAAAATTCAAAAAATACAAAAAGGTCTTATAAAAAAAATTAAGTTTTTTGCAAAAGATGAAAAAAAAGAGTAAATGGTCGTTAATTTTTTTTTTAAAAATGTTTTTTTTCCACATTACAACCTATGGGATTTGCCTGTTTAAACCTGTCGAATGGAAACACCGAAAATCAGGTAATTTCACCAGAAGTTTGGTGCTATTTGGCATTTTGTGAATAGAAGACACAATAGTCTTCCTTGGGACAATTTTGGTGCCAACAAGTTGTGGCGATTTGCATCGTAGATTGACAGCTTTGTGAATAGATGAATTGCATTGAACGGTTAAACTCACTATTCGGGGGCCAATTCGGAGGATGTGGAGCTCTGATACACACTACACATTTCTGTGAGGTATATTGCTGTGGAACTCTGTCATTTACTTTTTGGTTTTTTTCGAGGGTGGGGGGGAAAAAAGCAATCTTTTAAAGGGTTGAGGGAGTGCAAGGGGGGCCCCATCCTTAGGTTCAGTAAGGGGCCCCAAGATTTTTGATGGCTGCCCTGACAGAGAGTGGTCATAAATGGTACATTTTCAAGATGGACACCAGTGGTAAGCGGTGTCCCTCAGGGGTCTGTTATCGGACCAATACTATTCAATTTATTTATAAATGACCTTGAGATAGGCATTGAAAGCCATGTATCAGTGTTTGCGGATGACACAAAACTAGGAAAAGTAATACAATGTGAGCAGGATGTTACTTCGCTGCAGAGGGATTTAGATAGATTGGGGGACTGGGCACTTAAATGGCAGATGAAATTTAATCTAGATAAATGCAAAGTTATGTACTTTGGAGTGAAGAACACACAAGTAATTTATACCCTAAATGGTACGGAGTTAGGGAAATCCAAGCAGTAGAAGGATTTGGGAATAATCATAGACTTCAAACTAAGTAACAATGTGCAATGTCAAACAGCAGCCGCCAAGGCCAGCAAAGTATTGGCATTAGGGATGAGCTGTTCGGATTCGGACGGTTCGGAGTTCGACCCGAACTTTGGCAGTTCTAAAGTTCGCGAATTTCGAACTTTTTGGGCGTGTTCGGTTCGGGTTCGAAAAAAAAAGAAATTTTGAAAAAAGTATAGAAAATGCTTAAAAAAAATACTAAAAAATCTAGAAATAAAGAGACTCTTTACTGCAGAATATTATAAGCAACGGTTTATTAGATATTGAATTAAAAACTAATGTCTACGTGGAAAGATTATCAACTCTAAGGCTAGGGTCAGACTAGCGCATTTTTAACGTGCGTTTAGCCGCACGAAATCACGGCCGTACTAGCAGCAAATGACGTCCAATGCCGGGGAACATACGACGAACGGCCGCACGAAAGTTCGTCCGCGCAACGCAAGTGGCCAACGAACGCATTTTTTCGAGAACGTCAAACCGCTACTACTGACGTACAGAGTGCGCTGCGTCTGCATAGCGGCGTGTGTGCGTGATTAGGAGACGTCAGACGCTGCTAATGTCCGGCTAACATAACGTCCAGACTCAAAAAGTGTTTTATTGAGGATCCGTACAAAATCACGGACGAAAATGCGCATCGTATGACCGCTATCGCGTATTCCGTGAAAAAATACGTACGTTCGTTCGACTGTACTTTTCTACGGGCAACGTGAAAAATGCGTTCGTCTGACCCTAGCCTTAATGACCTCTGTTCACAAACGGGCATAACACTAGGTGTTTTTAGTCTGGTAATCAATTTGATACATTGTACAATATACTGAGGGTGGGGTGGTGTCTGCTTCTGATTGAGATTTGAGAATTAATTTCCCTAAAACATCCTAATATGCTGCATTTAACTGGTGTTTGAAAAAAATCTAAAGCAATGTTATTTTTCACCTCGGGATTAAACATTCACAGGGTTATTCAGAGAGCGGTGAAAAGCAGGAGAATAACTGGAGAAGTGAAAATTCTAGGTCAAAATAGCCAAACCAGAAAAATTCTCCCATTTGTCTCACTTTCCAAATCGGCTATTTGGTCTAGATTGTTCTCTTCTCTTGCCAGTTCTCCTGGCTTTCACCTCTCTCTCAGGGTTGTTCAGAGAAAGGTTAAAACCAAGAGAATGGCAGGAAAAGAGAACAATCTGGACCAAATAGCCGATTTGGAAAGTGAGATAAGGCTAGGGTCAGACTAACGCATTTTTCGCAGCGACCGTCAAAATGTGCGTCCGAACGCATTGCCGTATTTTTTCACGGATTGCGCGAAAACGGTCATACGATGCGCATTTTTGTGCGTGATTTTTTACGGATCCAAACCAGGAAACTTTGGGTGTCTGGACGTTATGTTGGCCAGAGATGATCAGGGTCTGACGTCTCCAAATCACGCACACACGCCGCTAGTGGACGCAGCGCACTCTGTACGTCCATACTAGCGGTTCTGCGTTCTCAAAAAAATGCGTTAATTTTCCACTTGCGTTGCGCAGCCGGACTTTCGTGCGACCGTACTTCGTATATTGGCCGTCATTGCCCGTCATTTGCTGCTAGTGTGGCCGTGATTAAGTGCGCCTAAACGCACGTTAAAAATTCGCTAGTCTGACCCTAGCCTAAATGGGAGAATTTTTCTGGTTTGGCTATTTTGACCTAGAATTTTCCATTCTCCTGCTCTTCGCCGCTCTCTGAATAACCCTGACAGGGTTATTCAGAGAAAGGTGAAACTCAGGAGAATTACTGGAGAATGGAAAATTCTAGGTCAAAATAGCCAAACCAGAAAAATTCTCCCATTTATCTCACTTTCCAAATCGGCTTTTTGGTCTAGAAGTTTCCATTCTCCTGCTTTTCACTGCCAAAAAATCAGTAAACTTTTTCTGCGTGTCCGAAAATGTCTCCTCTTTTCATACAGACTGCCGCCCCAAGCAGTTGTTTATGGATAGATTAAAGGAAAAGCATTTACCGTCATTTGAAATGTCATTTTTTGGTTTTTACATATTTCTATACATCCTAGAAATCCACCACTTCACGGGCAGGTTATGGGGACCTCCTAGGCACGATATTTGAAGGAATTTTTATTTTTTATTTTTAACCCTTATTTCATGGAAAACTCACTGTCCCTTTAAAAACGTTTTTTTTTAAAACATTTTGTCCTTGTTTCCTGTCCCCCAGGGCACTACCCGGACCCCCATACACCTTTTATGGCAAATATGTAGCATATATGCCCTCTTGGAGGGCACTCCAAAAAACCGAATTTTCAGCCCCATTGACTTGCATGGGGGTTAGGGTTCGGTCCCGAACAAATGGGAAGTTGGGCTCGAACCGAACTCGGAGAGTGTTCGGCTCATCCCTAATTGGCATGCATTAAAAGGGGAGTTCACTCTTGGGATGAAAACATAATTTTGCCTCTGTATAAATCAATGGTCAGGCTGCACCTTGAATATGCCGTGCAAAAATTTTGGGCACCTGTCTTAAAAAAAGATATTATAGCGCTAGAAAAAGTGCAGAGACGGGCAACTAAATTAATAAGGGGAATGAAAGGGTTAAGTTATGAGGAAAGACTAACAAGCTTAAACCTGTTTATTTTAGAGAAACGGCGCCTTAGAGGGGATCTGATAACCTTATATAAATATATACGGGGCCATTATCAACCATTGTCTGATAACCTATTCATTAACAGGACTATACACAGGACAAGAGGTCATCCATTTAGACTGGAAGAAGGAAAATTTAGCTTAAAGCATAGGAAGGGTTATTTTACGGTGAGAACAATAAAGCTGTGGAATTCTCTGCCTGTTGAGGTGGTTGGGTTAGAGTCTGTACAGACTTTTAAAAAATGACTGGATGACTTCCTGTAGACACAGAATATTAAGGGTTATAATATTTAATATGTGGGTAAAAGCTTCTTGATCCAAGGAGAAATCTGACTGCCATTCTGGGGTCAAGAAGGAATTTTTAGCCAGTATGTTGCATATTGGCAAGCATTTCAGACTGGGTTTTTTGCCTTCTTTTGGATCAACAGCAGTAGGTTATGTGGGAGAGGCTGAACCCGATGGACGCATGTCTTTTTTCAGCCTATATAACTATGTAAGAGCACGGCAAGTTTTTTTGTTGTTTTTACACGCGATGCAGATGTCTCAAATATAATGCAACCCTTCCAATTTTATGGTAAATTTTTGTCACCAAAATCTAGCGGTATACTTGAGTATCTACAGTAATTTTGTGTGTATTTATGGAATGGCAGGGAACCACTGTAAATGTGCACATTGTCTTAAATAGTAATCCAATTTCTAGTGTTTCCCTGCAGTATGTACAATTCCTGGGCTGCAGGGGGGAATTAACTCTTTCGCTGCGGACGACATGTGGGAGACATCTTGGAGTATCACCACTGTGTGCAGAGGACGTCCCCCCACACATCGTTGAGTCTCCGCTGTGAAAGATCCCCATACTCACTTTTCCAGCCGGGGTTCCGCAGTAGTCTGATTTCCTTGAAGCCACACCCTCAATTTTATACCCCGGCCAGCGCATTGACGTCATTGCACCAGACGCGATGATAGATGTCAGTTTCAGCCCCCCCTCTGCATGGCCTTTCCAATGATACCAAACATGACCAGGTTATAGGTAAAACAAAAATTAAAAATAAATAAATAAAAATTTATAAAAATGTGTTTTTTTATAATGCTATTGCTCACTTTACAATTATAATGTAAACAATGATGCTGCACAAACTCACCTTCTCATTTCCCACAATGAAAAATTTTGTTTTTTCAGTTTTAGTTAGAGTAACAGGTTCCCATTTAAAAAATGTTTAATAAGAGTACCCCATAGAATATATAACCACAAAGGCTCAGATGATGAAATATGAAAAAAATCATTTTGCGTGCTGTAAGGCTAGAGTCAGACGAAAGCATTTTTCCCCGCGAACGTCAAAAAGTGCGTCCGAACGCATTGATGTATTTTTTCACGGAATGCGCAAAAACAGACGACGCGTATTTTCGTGCGTGATTTTTTACGGATCGTCAATAAAACACTTTTTTGCATCTGGACGTTATGTAGGCTGGACATAAGCAGTGTCTGACATCTCCTAATCACGCACACATGCCGCTATGCCGCCGCAGCGCACTCTGTACGTCAGTACTAGCGGTTCTGCGTACTCGAAAAAATGCATTCAAATTCCCCTTGCGTTGCACGGCCGGACATTTGTGCGGCCGTACTTCGTATATTGGCCGTCATTGCCCGTCATTTGCTGCTAGTGCGGCCGTAATTAAGTGCGCCAGAACGCACGTTAAAAGTGCGCTGGTCTGACCCCAGCCTAAATGATTGTAATCTGAATGGAATTTTTATCCATTTTTTGTTATAGCATTTTGACAGGACACAATGTATACATATAATAATGATATATTATGAATCTGCCGAGTGTGTAGAGGAAAAGGATATATAATTTGTTTGGGTCGTACAATAAAACAAGACTTCAAATCGCATTTAAACATGATGAGAACAAAACGGTCAAAATGAGCTCAGAATGCAGAGGTGAAATGGCTCTGCAGTGAAGTGCTTAAATCACTAACAGGATAATTCAAAGAGAATCGAAAAGTCACCGCACGTTCGGTGACTTTTCGTTCTCTTCAGTTCGTTTTCCTGATCCCATTTCGGCGACCCTGCGGTGTATTCAGCAAGCACCACAGGGTCCCCGAATTGCAGGGAAAGGCCCCGGAAACGCCGGAAAAACCTGAGCAGGAGCCGATCACACGCAGCGCAGCCTCCTCAAAAAGCCGAGACCGCAGACGAAGGAGGTGAATAAATTAGCAAAACAGTTTGCTTGAATGCCTGAAAAGTGAAACGCTGTTTGCAAAGAAACTACTAAGTGAAAATGTCTGAAATTTACATATGCGGTCCAATGAATGATAATAAAAAGGACTGTTACAGAAAAAAGAAGTAAACGTAAAAAAAACCTGAATTTTTAAAAAAATAAAAAAATCCCGAAAAATGCTTAAAATATCCGAAAAAATCTATAAATTTATTGCAGAATTTTATAATGAACGGTTTATTAGAATTGAAACAGGAATATTTTTAACATTGAAGCCTATGGGATTCGCCTTAATAAACCTGCCGAATTAAACCACCGAATGGCAGGGCATTTCGGGAACCTTTCACTGCTGGTTTGTGCTCTCTGAATAGCTGAACCAGTGCTTTTTAAGGGGATTTCACTACCCTCGAACAGGCACCGAAAAGGCACCGTATGTACAGACAATTCGCCAGGATTTAGCGAATTGCCTGCTCTCTGAATAGCCGAATGGCCAGGAAAGGTAACCGAACGCTGATTTTCAGCGTTCGGTTACCTTTCTCCAGCCATTCGGATCTCTTTGGATAACCCTGTAATTCAGTGTAATTTCCTACATCATTTGAATTCTGCATACTGCAGGAAAGAATTTTCACATACTTTCAATTAGCATGCAGACGCTTCCCTAGCCTCCACTGGTGCCAAATGCTATGCAATATATTAATGTCGTTAAACGGTTATTGTACATTTTAGTTTTTTTTTTATTTCAATATTGTACTTACTTGATATAGAGCCAATCATTTCTTTAATATTCAGACCTTAACAGGGAGAAATTATGATTTCAGATTAAATGATGCAAATATTTATAGTTTCACCTTTTGATATGTAGCGAAATGAAAACAAAACACATTTCTGAATTCATAAAATGTTAGAAAACTACCTATTGTATAGTATATGATTCATTATTGATATTATGTTAAGTTTACATTTATCACTGTAATCTAAAAAGTTAAAAGCTTTACCTGTTCAAAAACATTATTGCAACAAAATCTAAAAAGTCCATATGGTGCAAACAGTGAAATAAATCTCAATAAATAACAGTTTTCTAGTGCAAACATGCACATGCAAGTGTTTAACAACCAATTGGGCAATGTCTGTGTAATAAATACAAAGAATACTTAAATTTGCAGTGATGGATGTGTCCTCTGTGGCATAAATCTTAAAGACAAAAAAAGGGAGAAGGAAAATCAATGATGTAGATTCAGCTAATAAGCGCTGAATCGCACCGAATTGGCATCTAAAAATTCCTCTGAACTGAAAAAAGTCTCCTATTCTCCTAATAGGAGCTTAAATCAATAAAAATGTGTCTAGATTAAAAAATAATACTAAATTAAAAAGTCTTAAAAATCTAAAACAAGAATGTCTAATTAAAATACAAAAGGATCTTTTTATAAAAATTACAAACTAAAGTGTTTTTGCAAAATATAAAAATAATGGTGTTTAAAAAAAAAGGTGATAAAAAAAGGCACCCCCAGGCTCGGCCGGCGGCCAAGCTCAGGCGACTGCCAGGCTCGATCAGCGGCCAGGCCCAGGCGATCATCAGGCTCTATCGGTGCCCAGGCCCAGGTGATCCCCAGGCTCGGCCGGCAGCCAGTCCAGGCATGGCTGGCATTCCGTCCCACCGAGCCATCAGCATACCGGGAATCTCCCTGTAGTCCCGATGGCCAGTACATGCCTGCTATGTGGTTCTATTTGTCTTGTTTAGTTATGAGGATTTTCATGGTTATTATTGAATAGTACAAGCTCTAAAAGATTTGGAAAAAGTCAAGTGACGCCACCTTCTTCATTCATCTCCTGTATAGACTTTATAAACTGGATTTGGGTAAAATGAGTTGAAAGTTTACACCCACTGATATTTACAATATCCCTATAACTACTATTCTGCTCATTTTATGTTGTTTTTGGTACGTTACATGTGTGTTTTTAAGGTATACACTATAATCCATTAGCAGCAGCTTCCATTTACTATAGTTTATACTTTGAGTGCACCAACTGCTTATACTATACATATATTGAAAATCAGCCTAATGCCATGGAAACAAATCAAATAAACCAGAAAACACACAACATGTCTCCAGCACGTTTGAAACTACACACAACAAGCTATATAAGCAGACAAAACGTGCAAATGCCTAGCTAAATTGCAATTCCAAAGTCCCAATCCTTGACCGCAAGACCAAACATTTAGGAAAGCAAATGCATCCTTTTGTGAATGTCCATACTGCTCCCACTCCTGTTGCAAAAAAACAGAGGAAGGTCAATAAAATGCCTGCATTCCCCCTATAAGTGGATCAATGAAGACAGCAATATTTCGTACTCAATGACGAATGAGAAAAGCAGAGGAAGAAAAAATGGAAAAAAACTGACAGACATATCCTGAACAAAGCTAAAAACGCTGCAAATGACACTTTTCAAAATGTGAGTCGCCAAAAGCATGGAATGAACTGTCATGAACTGTCTATATGTCTACATAAAATCAGTGAGTTTAACATAAACACAACATGAGTACTTCCCAGCTGTGAGATCATGCATGTGGTCCACCGATGCTGGCTTTCCTCAAAGCCATTACACCTATTAGCAATCAGCTCACACATTCCATATCGGAAGTATTGTCACTGGAGAGTTTCCTCACACCGCAGACAAAACCAGTTGTGGACATAATGACCATTGAAGAATCTCTACAATAAAATAATATTTTTACTACAGGACCAAATGCAAATCAATCTATATATATATAAGGTGACATATGCACTGGACTTCCACCAAGTCCTCGGCAAGGTGCCATTTAGGATGACCTGTCTCCCTCAGTAACTCCAAGAAGCAAATGACCTGGACACCTAAGGACAGCAAGGATTGAAGAGCCTTTATTGGGAAGAAGTTGACCTGACTTTTCAACTCCTACATGGAGCTTTTTTCAAGTGTACACTGTCTCTTCAGTCCAATAACACCTTGCTGTGTTTGGGTGCCCAGGTCATTTGATTCTTGCATATGGCAAATCAGGACATCTAAAATGTCCAGTATGGTTTAAATCAAGTTGTGTGAAATCTCAAAACGAATTTATTTATATGCGGAAAACTGATTCGCATAAGCGATTTCTTACTTCTTTCAACATTGCCACCAGTTCGAGTAAGAACGGTAATCCCAGGACATACTTGAAAATGAGAGACATTTTAAAGTAAAATATTTTTTAAATAAAGGCTAAGAATTAAAAAGGAAGGTCCTGTAAAAGAACGCCCAAGCAATAGCAATGAAATTTTAATTTAAAAAAATTGTAAAAATATGAAACAATTCAAATTTAATCTCTTACAAAACAAGTATCAATAAGGAAAGCACAAAAAATGGAAGTTGTAATTTTATAAAAATATTAATTACCTCGAAATACATGCTTAATACAATTTTGAAATATGGTCCAGTGACTTGTGGCAAGTGTATACCTATGGGTGTAGAGTCTGAAACGGGTTCTTGTGACCTGTTCACTCTTAGGCTTAGGCGGCACCAGTGGGATACAAGCCTGACCTTCACAAGATGGCGTACCTTTGGACATGGATTGGACGATTCTTTGCGAGTCGTCATCCCCGGACATGGATTGGACGATACTTTGCGAGTCGTCATTTTTGGCTGCACCGGAAATGGACGGGGGGATGGAAGGAGATCACCATCGAAAGGAGCGGATATGCGTTCCTCTGTGGGACGCAGTGTACCCCACCTATCTGGACTGATTGGGACAATGAGAACACTTTTCTAATTACTTATGTGATAGCTCTAATGTTTTAGGAACTTTATGACAGTATATAAATGTGATATCGCAAACGAACACATTATCCCATATGAAGTCTTTCATGTGTGAGAGACAAAACGCATTGGATTGTGTTCCGACCCTTTTAATTTATGTTATTTTAATAAAAAAAAATTAATTGAAGAGCCCCATGCCTGCATTTTATTTCTCAAGCCCGAATCCTGTACTACCGATCGGTGATCTTTGGCGGTGCTCCAGACGGTTGTACTTCAGGAGACAATTTATCCTAGCCAGGAGAGGGTAAAAAAGAATCCGTTATATGCCTGATTTGATCTTATATCTTGTGAGTGCTATTTCAGCAGGGGGCTCGTTATTTAACCACTTGGCTGCTATGGATGCGCTCAGCGCGTCCAGCCAAGTGGTTCTCCTGTGCTATGGACGCTCTGAGTGCGTCCATGCACAGGAGGCAGCAATCGGCCGGATTCCCGGTGGGGGGACCCCGGCGGCGGCGCAATGACATCTAATTCAGGCGCCCCCCGTGTGTGCGGAGGAGGCGCCTGAAAGGGAGGGGGGAGGTCCTCCGGATCGGGTCCTTCCCTCCCGATCGCCGGGGGCCACAGGGTTAAGGCAGGCACCGTTTGGAAGGGCACAGCCTGCCCTTCCAAACGGTGGCTGACATTAACCCCTGGGGAGCCGAATCACGATTCGGCGCTGAAAAGCGCCGGATCGTGATCCTGTCCCGAGCTGGGTGACATCTTGGATGTCGGCCAAGCCTCCAGGAACTCCCCCTGAGGACTGGCATCATCGTGCATATGATGACGCCAGTCCTGGAGTTAACCCCTAGCTGCCAGCAATGGTGGAGATAGGGGGTTTCAATGAACCCCCTATCTCCTGATCCGTGGCAGCTAGGGGTTAATGTTTGTTATAGAGCATGGCCTTTCCAATGATACCAAACATGATCATGTAAAAAGTTTTTTAAAAAAAATAAAAATAAAAAATATTTTAAAAAAATTCTAAACAAAAATATAAACAAGTTTTTTTGTTTTGTTAATGCAGCAATATTGTTATCGTTGGATCGGCCAGAGCATGTCCTTTCCAATGATACCAAACATGATCATGTAAAAAGTTTTTTAAAAAAAATAAAAATAAAAAATATTTAAAAAAAATTCTAGACCAAAATATAAACAAGTTTTTTTGGTTTTGTTAATGCAGCAATATTGTTCCCATTTCAATTATAATGTGAACAATGATGCTGCACTAATGATTTTTGTATGCGGTGCGTTTGTTAAAAATAGCAAAATTTTCCCCCAAAAAAAATGTAACGAGTCCCCATTTCAATTTTTTTTAACAAGCGCACCCCATAGAAAATATAACCGCAAATGCTCGCATGTTAAAATGTGAAAAAAAACACTTTACACATTGTAAATTATTGAAAATTCTAATTTTATTGCATTTTTTGTTATAATATACAGACAGGACATGACGTATACATATAATGATGACATATTATGAATCTGCCGAGTCTGCCAGAAAGAACGATATATAATATGTCTGGGTCATATATCAAAATATGGCTTCAAAACGCAGTTAAACATGATGAGCGAAAGCGGTAAAAATGAGCTCAGCACAGAGGTGTGAAATGTCTCAGCAGCGAAAGGGTTAAATTCTGTATCTGCGGTCTGCACTATGCTTGTATAATTTTTCTTGCAGATTTCACTTCACAATTTTCACTCTTAGGCTAATGTCAGACGAGCGCATTTTGTACGGAATGTGCGTCCGTGCTCAACGTACGTACTTTCTGACTGACGACAAGGTAGTGGCCACACAGTCCGTTTCTTTCACTGATGTTATTTTTGACTGATGTAGCAGGGAAAATAAATTAAAATGCAAAGCCATTTTGTCCGTAAAAAATGCTGTACGCACAAATGCAGTCCGTCTGACCTCGTGCATCACTCACACACAAAGCTATGTGGACGTTGCGGACATGGCGCACTCTGCACGTCCGTTCTAGCGGTTTTACGTTCTTGCCTAACCTGCGTCTGTTTCCCGCGTCCTTTGTGCTTTCGCACTTCTGTGCGGACGTACTTCGTGTGTGGGTCTCTATTGATCATAATTGTATGCTACCACGGACGTTAAAATGTGCGGCAACACGGACGTGATAACTGCGATCGGTGATTCAGGGTGAAAGGCGCATATACATAGGAGGATAGATTCCAAGCAAGGGGTCCTATACCAACCATCTTGTAAACTTGACCAGAGCTGCTGTAAACCTAGTCTAAAGACTTCAGGCCAGATCACAACTGGCACCTTAGTGATGAGGTGCAGAAAGGAAAAAGCTGTGTGAGCCTTTTCCCCTTTGCAGCTTGCCATTAATGTCCATATTCCGGCTGAGCCACTATGGCTAGGGTCAGACTAACGCATTTTTCACGTTGTCCGTGAAAATGTGCGTTCGAAGAATGGACGTATTTTTTCACGGAATACGCGAGAGCGGTCATACGATGCGCAGTTTCATCCGTGATTTTGTACGGATCATCAATAAAACACTTTGTGCATCTGGACGTTATGTTGGCCGGACATTAGCAGCGTCTGATGTCTCCAATTCACGCACACACGCCTCTAGCGGACGCAGCGCACTCTGTACGTCAGTACTAGTGGTTTAACGTTCTCGAAAAAATGCGTTCATTTTCCACTTGCGTTGCGCAGCCGGACTTTTGTGCGACCGTACTTCGTATATTGGCCGTCATTGCCCGGCATTTGCTGCTACTACGGCCGTGATTAAGTGCGCCAGAACGCGCGTTCGCACTGCCTCAGTCTGACCCTAGCCTAAAATAGCAACTCCAGACAGAATAGATTTTGCTATTGCATGATACTGACAGTGTGTTGTGTGTATGAATGTATCACACAGCTCCAAACCAGTTACATTCACAGTAATGGGCTGTGTCTAAGAGTGTATCATCAGGCATCACACCAATAAAATTCACAGTAATGTGCGGAGTGTGGGAGTATGTCACAGAGCATTGTGTATGAGTCTATTACAGGGCTACAAAATAATAAAACTCATAGTAATGTGTGGTATGCATGAGCTCACAGAGCTCCATAACAATAAAACTCACAGTAATATGCAGTGTGTGTGAGCGTATCACAAAAGTCCACAGCAATAAAAATCACAATAATGCGCAGTGTATGAGACACATATACACACATGGGTTTATTCACTGAACTGGTATTATGTTGTTTGTGCTCGCTTTTCTCTTGCTTTCGTGTGTAAGTATATACACATTTTATACATTCGGCTTTCCTATATATATATAATTCAAAGGACAATTTGGCCCTCCATAACAAATCAGTTTGATACCCCTGGTTTAGGCTAGGGTCAGACTGAGGCAGTGCGAACGCGCGTTCTGGCGCACTTAATCACGGCCGTGCTAGCAGCAGATGCCAGGCAATGACGGCCAATATACGAAGTACGGTCGCACAAAAGTCCGGCTGCGCAACGCAAGTGGAAAATGAACGCATTTTTTCGAGAACGTTAAACCACTAGTACTGACGTACAGAGTGCGCTGCGTCCGCTAGCGGCGTGTGTGCGTGAATTGGAGACGTCAGACGCTGCTAATGTCCGGCCAACATAACGTCCAGATGCACAAAGTGTTTTATTGAAGATCCGTACAAAATCACGGATGAAACTGCGCATCGTATGACCGCTACTGCGTATTCCGTGAAAAAATACGTCCATTCTTCGAACGCACATTTTCACGGACAACGCGAAAAATGCGTTAGTCTGACCCTAGCCTTAGAGACTCATTGCTCTGATTTCTATTGATTTGTAGCAGGTCTGCACACCGGCAAAGGAACAAAAAAAAATAAAAAACCTTCCAGCTTCCAATCTGCTGCCCTAGATACAGGAATAGTTGGCCAATGTAAGATCATGTAACTTTGCCACTGTGAGCAAGTACTCACCTTCTGCTTTGAAATCTCCCTTTAAAGCAATCAGAAACACTAAAATCTTCACATAGAATTTAAGCACATTTTTTAAAATAAATGGCATTTTTTTACTATTTTTTATCAAAGGTTTTAAAACGCTTCTTTTCTTGTGTTTCATTAATTTTGGTAGGCAGTTAGCACATTGGCTTTATAATTAATTGACAGATTAAAGCTGGCCTTTGTTCTGCACAGAGTAGTGTTTTGCCTGAAAGGGGGATCTGCGAGCGGAAACTGATATTCTCTGCAACTCGCTCTTATATTATTAGCAGTATTCCAAGTAAAGCATTAATTTTACTTGAAAAAGGTATTTTCCTATTAAATCTCTGTGGCGTATAGTATTTGTGCTGCTGAGGCTTATGTACCAAAAAGCTCAGGTGACAATTGGGGAGTAAATGGTGACAGTTTATTAACAGACGGTACAGGAGGCAAATAACTGTTGCTCATTGAGAGGCTGCAAAATTATAACTGCCTCAACTGACACTAGGAAAGGTTCCCCTGGACTAGTCAGAAGAATGGGGGGGGCATGACTGCTGGGCTGGGCCGGACTGTGAGGATAAAAACAGTTTCTGTTGGGAGGAAAGGCAGCACTGTTGTACGTGCAGGTATATAAGTGAGGTTGTGGGTGTGGCTTACCTCTTTGGATCCTGTCAACTGAGTGAAGCAGAACTCTGTCCCGCCCACCCATCCTAGTTCAGTTATAGTGTTGTCATTTTTCTTTCTCCTGTATTTTCCTTGTGTAGTCATAGCTGGGGTATGCCTTGCCATCGGCGGTATTATAATGGTATAAGCCGCCGAAAGGTGGGCCTTGATCGAGACAAGCTCTGTGTAATTGGGGTCAGGTAGGGCGACGAGCTCTTGGAATTGTATGGTTAATCTGCCCTCTGCAGGTTTTGGGCAGAGGGGTCAGAATTTTTACACTATATAATGTGTGTTATGTATTGGGTTCTTTAATAAAGCCTAATATTTATGTCTCTATGTGGTTATTGGGGTAAAGGGTCATAGGTGTTGGAGAAGGATCCAGACCTAAGAAGTCAAGGTAAAGGTCATCACGTGATATGAATACTGCTAAGTGATTGGTTGGAACATATAAATGCAAATATACAATCTCATTTATTAACGTATAAAGTTTAACTTGCAAAGTGAGAATTGAAACTAGAACGAATCCTCATATTTCTGGTAATGTTCCATTGTTCTTCATTAACTCAGATTCGAAAATGGCAAAAATTTTCCTTAACCACTTAACGCTGCGATGCGTACTATACTGTCCCCAAGACAGGTGAGAATGAACGCCGTGGGACAGCATAGCATGCCCCGCTGGCATCTACGGGCTGCCTCCAGCCTGTCCACCAGCGAGTGTGCGCCACGCATCATTCGCTGCCGCGAAAAGGCCTGAACTCAAGCCGTCCCCCTGCAGCCAACTATGCGCACAGTGCGTCAGCTGTGTAGTCAGCCTGGAGGAGGGCCAAAGTAGCAGCCAGAGAGCAGGACATACAAGAACAAGTACACCCTGCTGGCGTTTAGACCCACAACCCATCCAGCAGTAAGGGGCTAAGAAGTTGTTTTTATTTATTTCCTAGCTTTATGTATCTTCTTTAAAATTACTATCTTCAGACCTCATTAACCCTTTCGCTGCAGAGGAATTTCCCGCCTCTGTGCTGAGCTCATTTTTACCGATTTTGCTCATCATGTTTAAACGTGTTATGAAGGCTTATTTTAGTATATGACCCAGACATATTATATATCGTTCTTTCCGTCAGACTCGGAAGATTCATAATATGTCATTATTATATGTATACGTCATGTCCTGTCTGTATATTATAACAAAAAATGCAATAAAATATGAATTTTCAATAATTTACAATGTGTAAAGTGTTTTTTTTTCACATTTTAACATGCGAGCAATTGCGGTTATATTTTGTATGGGGTGCGCTTGTTAAAAAAATTAGAGATGGGGTCTCGTTACTTTTTTTTGGGGGAAATTTTGCTATTTTTAACAAACGCACCGCATACAAAAATCGTTAGTGCAGCATCATTGTTCACATTATAATTGAAATGGGAACAATATTGCTGCATTAACGAACCAAAAAAAAGAAAAAAAAACTTGTTTATTTTTTTTATTATTTTTTTTAAATATTTTTTGATTTTAATTTTTAGTTTTCATTTTTTTAGAAAAACTTTTTTCATAGTCAAGTTTGGTATTGTTGGAACGGCCATGCTCTGGCCGATCCAACAATACCAAACATTAACCCCTAACTGCCACGGATCGGGAGATAGGGGGTTCATTGGAACCCCCTATCTCCACCATTGGTGGCAGTTAGGGGTTAACTCCAGGACTGGCGTCATCGTGCTATGCACGATGACGCCAGTCCTCAGGGGGCATTCCCGGAAGCTTGGCCGACATCCAAGATGTCGGCCAGCTCCGGGAAAGGATCACGAACCGGCGCTTTTCGGCGCCGATTCGTGATCCAGCCCCCATGGGGTTAATTCCAGGTACCGTTAGGAAGGGCAAGCTGTGCCCTTCCAAACGGTGCCTGGATTAACCCTGCAACGCCGGCGATCGGGAGGGAGAGAGGTTCGAACCCGGCCGAATGCTGGCCCCAAAGGGAGGACGCGCTCAGCGCGTCCACCACAAGGAACGTTACCTGCGGGTGGACGCGCTGAGCGCGTCCTCCGCAGCGAAGGGGTTAAAAAATAGTTGCATTTGATAAGGAAAATACCAAGCAGCTTGAGATGAAAAAAATATGATGGATCTTATTCCAAACTAGCCATTATTGCAACTCATGAATGGAAAAATTGTGCATTAGCTCTTAATTGGAGTCTTGCTAACTCTACTGTAATCAAGCTGCTGTTGAGTCGTAATATTTGGGAGCTGCTGATCTATATTGGCACTGGTGCTGCACCCTGCCTCTGATTTCATCACCAGGAGTCCATAGGAAACCACGGAGCGAGAAAATTAACCTGTGTGAGATCTGCACTAGTGATGAGCCGAACACCCCCGTGTTCGGTTCGCATTCAAACTTGAACAATTTCAAAAGTTCGGGTTCGAACGCGAACACGATTCGAACTCAATGCAAGTCAATGGGACCCGAACGTTCGATTTTTAGAGTGCCCTCCAAGAGGGCATATATGCAAGATATTTGCCATAAAAGGTGTATGGGGGTCCGGGTAGTGCCCTGGGGGACAGGAAACAAGGACTATCAGGGTTATTCAGAGAGCGTGAAAAGCAGGAGAATAATTGGAGAATGAATGGAGAATGAAAAATTCTAGGTCAAAATAGCCGATTTGGAAAGTGAGATAAAAGGGAGAATTTTTCTGGTTTGGCTATTTTGACCTAGAATTTTTCATTCTCCAGTCATTCTCCTGCTTTTCACTCTCTCTGAATAACCCTGAAAAAGTAAAAAAAACATTTTTAAAGGGACAGTGAGTTTTCCATGAAATAAAGGTTAAGAATAAAAACGAAAAATTCCTTCAAATATCGTGCCTAGGAGGTACCCATAACCTACCCGTGAAGTGGCGGATTTGTAGGATGTATAGAAACATTTAAAAAGAAAAAAATGACATTTCAAATGACGGTAAATGCTTTTCCTTTAATCTATTCATAATCAACTGCTTGGGGCGGCAGCCTGTATGAAAAGAGGAAACGTTTTAGGACACGCAGAACAAGTTTAGTGATTTTTTGGCTAAATTATGGTGAAACTTATGCAGGCTTTGGATGAAAGTAACAATAGGTGCTTTAAAATTGAGCCTTTAGTGCCGTCACACCGTAACCTCTCTGTGGTATTGTGGAAGAGTGCAGGGTTGGACCCTGCGGTCCAATATTAAAATGATATGAATCTGGTATAGGTGTCAGTGGCAGTGCACCCAAATATTGTGCCTTTTGTGGCAGCAAGTGCCTTCACACCATAACCCCTCTGTGGTATTGTGGAAGAGTGCAGCGGTGGACCCTGCGGTCCAATATTAAAATGATATGAATCTGGTATAGGCGTCAGTGGCAGAGCACCCAAATATTGGTCCTTTGGTGGCAGTAAGTGCCTTCACGCTGTAACCCCTCTGTGGTATTGTGGAAGAGTGCAGGGTTGGACCCTGTGGTCCAATATTAAAATGATATGAATCTGGTATAGGGTTCAGTGACAGTGCACCCAAATATTGTGCCTTTGGTGGCAGCAAGTGCCTTCACACCATAACTAGGGATGAGCTGTTCGGTTCGATCGGTTCGGAGTTCGATTCGAACATCGCCTGTTCGCGAACTCCGAACATTTCCGCGTGTTCGCCGCATGTTCGCCCACAATGCACCCCACTGGACCACAATGCACTTTTTCACTGGCCTGAAGCTAGTAATTCTCTACAGCCTTGCACCTGACCACAGGTCAGGTGCAAGACAGGTTCAAGACTATGCCAATCACGGCTCAGAGTCCTGATTGGGCAAATTTTGCCCAATCATGGGCTCACAGAGCTAAGTCCCGCAGCACACTATATAAGGCTTCACACAGCGCTTCAGCACATGTTTGAGAGGAGATTGTTCTTGTGTTAGTGTGTGTTCTCACTGCCAATCTGCCAACAGCTACTGGGGGGGTCTCATTTCTACAATATTTCTGGGAATTGTTCTAATTTGTGTGTTCTCACTGCCACCAAGTATTTTGGGGGGTCAATGATTTCTACAAAATATTTGGGAATTGTTCTAATCCGTGTGTTCTCACTGCCACCAAGTATTTTGGGGGGTCAATGATTTCTACAAAATATTTGGGAATTGTTCTAATCCGTGTGTTCTCACTGCCACCCAGTATTTTGGGGGGTCAGTAATTTCGACAAAATATTTGGGAAATGTTCTAATCCGTGTGTTCTCACTGCCACCAAGTATTTTGGGGGGTCAGTAATTTCTACAAAATATTTGGGAATTGTTCTAATCCGTGTGTTCTCACTGCCACCCAGTATTTTGGGGGGTCAGTAATTTCTACAAAATATTTGGGAATCGTTCTAATCTGTGTGTTCTCACTGCCACCCAGTATTTTGGGGGGTCAGTAATTTCTACAAAATATCTGGGAATTGTGGTAATCTGTGTCTTGTCACTGCCACCCATCAGGTGGTCTCACTGATTTATAGGAGGTTTCTGGGAATTGTAATCTGTGTCTTGTCACTGGCTGCCAGCTATCAGGGTGTCTCACTGAGTTATACCAGAGTTCTGGAAATCCTTAATCTTTACACCAGAGTTGAATCAGAATTCTGCAGCATATCTCCAATTTTTATAACAGAGTTGAATCAGAGTTCTGTATATATTTAATCTATATATCACTCACCATGTCAGAAAGACCAAAAAGGACAGGCAGACGCTCCCAGGCACAGATAAGAGGGCAAGCAGCCTCTGTGTCGGGAGGCTGTGCCTCTGGTCATCGTGGACGTGGTGCATCCTCTGCAGGGGCACGTTTGTCCTTTCTAACTGGTGCTGGCCATCTTAAGCATCAGCAACATACAGAGGATTTGGTGGATTGGCAAACCAGGCAGTCCTCAACCTCCGAGTCCTCTGCCAGCCAGACTTCTAGTGCTTTACAGTCCACCTCAGCTGCCAAAGCATCTAATGCAGCCTCCATGTCCACAGCTACTCCTGCCGTAGCCTCACTATCACACGCGGAGGAGTCAGCTGAATTGTTTGACTACAATGACAGTGACATGCTGCTTGAGGATGCGCAGCAACTACAGTGCTCTGATTCAATCTCTGAGGTTGAGGAAGGGAATATAATGAACCTAGAGGAAGGGGGTGCCAGTGACACACAAATAACTGGCACTCATGTTGCCCCAGCAGCTGCAGCATACTGCCAAGTTGGCTCCAGTGACGAGGAAATAGGGGGTGATGACAATGATGATGAGGACACTGACTCCACCTGGGTGCCTGATTGAACAGAGGAGTCAAGTGAGGAGGAGGCACAACAAACACGAGGCACAACGTCCTCTATGACCAACCGTAGCACTAGCCAGTCCAAGGCATCAGAAGTCACAGCTGCTCAGGTGCAGAGCGCTGTTGTCTCAAAGCACACATCCAGGAACTCTGCTTTCTGGGAGTTCTTTAGGAAATGTGCAGCAGACCCCACCGTTGCTATTTGTAATCTATGTCAGATGAGGCTCAAGCGTGGGAAAGACACCGGACGCTTGGGTACCACGTGCTTGAGGCGACATATGACCACCTGCCACGCATCCTATTGGCGCAAAACTTTGCATAGGTCCTCCTCACCTGTCTCTACCCCCACTATATGTGTGCCATGTCATTGACTCCAACCTCCACTGACAGGGATGATGCTACAGTAATGGATGACAGCAGCCCATCAACTGAAGATTTAAGCAGTCAGATTTCGTTGCCCCAGCTGCTGCAGTGTAAGAAAAAATATAGTCCCAACCATCCCCAAGCATAGCGTCTAAATGCCAGCTTATCAAAATTACTCGCATTGCAGCTGCTGCCTTTCCAGCTGGTGGACTCTGCTCCCTTCCGTGAATTTGCTGAATGTGCTGTACCACAGTGGCATGTTCCAAAACGCCATTACTTTTCACGGAAGGCCATTCCAGCACTATACCAGCACATAGAAGACAATGTTATTGAGTCAATGGGAAAGGCAGTCAGCAGCAAGGTGCATGTGACTTTAGACATGTGGTCCAGCAAGCAAGGACAGGGCCGTTACATTCCCTTCATGGCACACTGGGTAACACTGATTGCAGCTGGAAAGGATCCAAGATGGGGCTCTGTGCTGGAGCTTGTTCATCTACCACAACTCCAGAAAGCTGCTTGTATGAGGTCTGTCTGCTCCACCACCACCTCTCCCTCTTCCTCCTCCTCCTCCTTCTCTGTCTCTGGCGAAGTGGCAGTTAAACCGAGTTTGCACCCAAATAATGTGCCTTTCATGGCAGCAAGTGCCTTCACACCGTAACCCTTTTGTGGTATTGTGGAAGAGTTCAGTGGCGGAGGTTTTGTGAATGCAGAAGAGATCCCCGATCTATTCCGTTATGTCAGCATCAGAGGATTGATAGCTGCTGATCCAGGACCGATTCATTTTTATAAATGTCAGCCGGTCTACAGAGTCGGTGGACAGATGCACTCTTTTGTCTGTGACAAAACCTCCAGCGGCACTGAACGTCCTTTCAGAAAGAACGCTGGATGAAGGGCAACCTAGTAGCTGCATAACATATTGGCTAAGTTCTGGCCAGTGATCCAATCTCAACACCCAGTAAGCCAGTGGATCATCTGCTGTAATGGTATCCAGGTCTGCCCTTGCCCCTAGGTAGTCCTGCACCATATGGTGAAGATGATGGCAATGGGTGCCTACATTTAACGTCCCTGGGCGTCGTGGACTAAAAAAATTTAAAAAGGCATCCGTCAAGCGGCCCCGGCCTTCATCGCTCTTCCTCTGATCGTCCGCAGCCTGAGAATCACCTGTGTCATCACTGGGTAACCTACCAGTGCCTGGAAAGGTGTTACACAAGTGTCGCTTTAGAGCGTACTCAAGTGGTTTCATCCTGTGCTCCCTCTGTGTGGCAGGATGAGCTCTGCCCTTGTATCGTGGATCAAGAAGGCTTTCCAACCAGTAATGATCCCTCTCCTTGATAGCATGAATCCTGGGGTCCTTTACCAGGCTTTGCAGGATAAGGGAGCCCATGCAGCGTAGGTTGGAGGTAGCATTAGCTTCCGAGTCTTCCTGGTCAATGAGGAGGATGACCCCATCGTTCACTTCCTCCTCCCAGCCACGTACTAGTCCTTGGGTTTCTGGGCCCACAAAACCCTCTCTTGAGGAATCCCCACCTTCAATGACCCCACTACTTAAATATTCCTCCTCCTCCTCATCCTCCTCCTGTCTGATCTGAGGACCTGCAGGAATGCTGTCTGCGTAAAGACTGTGGCCTTGAGAGCTAGGGAAGGCCTCCTCTTCCTCCTGCTGCTCTGCTTCTAGTGCCACATCTATAATTCCCCGCAGAGTGCGCTCCAGCAGGAACACTAAAGGAATTGTGTCACTGATGCATGCACTGTCCCTGCTCACCATCCTCATTGCCTCCTCAAATGGTGACAGTACAGTGCATGCATCCTTGATCATCAGCCACTGCAGGGGGGGAAAAACCAAGTTGACCTGAATCTGTCCTTGTGCCATACTCACTCAGGTACTCCTTGATGGCCCTCAGCTGCTTGTGCAGACGCTGCAGCATTGCTAATGTCGAGTTCCACCTGGTGGGCATGTCACAGATCAGACGGTTTGTGGGAAGGTAGAATTCTTTTTGAATTTCTGCCAGGCGAACACTTCATGGGAATGACCGTCTGAAGTGGCTGCAGACTTTTCTGGCCTGGCTGAGAAGCTGTGTAAGCCCTGGGAACCTGGTTAGGAAACGCTGTACCACCAGATTTAGGACGTGTGCTAGGCATGGTACATGCGTCAAATTACGCTGGCGTAGGGCGGAGAGAAGGTTGCTGCCATTATCACAGATGACCATTCCCATCTTTTTGCTTAAGCCATTGCGTAGCCCCTGCCACGCGTCGGTTTAACTACCACTTCGCCAGAGACAGAGAAGGAGGAGGAGGAGGAGAAGAGGTGGTGGAGCAGACAGACCTCATACAAGCAGCTTTCTGGAGGCATGGTGGAGGAACAAGCTCCAGCACAGAGCCCTGTCCTGGAACCCTCCCAGCTGCAGAGCAGAGTTACCCAGTGAGCCGTGAAGGAAATGTAATGGCCCTGTCCATGCTTGCTGGACCACGTGTCTAAAGTCATGTGCACCTTGCTGCTGACGGTCTTTTCCAATGATTCCATAACATTGTCTTCCATGTGCTGGTATAGTGCTGGAATGGCCTTTCGTGAAAAAAATGGCGTTTTGGAACCTGCCACTGTGGTACAGCACATTCGACAAATTCACGGAAGGGAGCAGAGTCCAACAGCTGGAAAGGCAGCATCTGTAATGCGAGTAATTTTGCTAAGCTGGCATCTAGACGCTGTGCTTGGGGATGGTTGGGACTATATTTTTTCTTACTCTGCAGCAGCTGGGGCAACGTAGTCTGACTGCGTAAATCTTCAGTTGATGGGATGCTGTCACATTCTGAGGAAGGACCTGGTACACTCAATACTGTAGCATCATCCCTGTCAGTGGAGGTTGTAGGCAATGACATGGCAGGACATATAGTGGGGGTAGAGACAGATGAGGAGGAGGACCTATGCAAAGTGTTGTACCAATGGGATGCGTGGCAGGTGGTCATATGTCACCTCAAGCACGTGGTACCCAAGCGTGGGATGCCTTTCCCACACTTGATCCTCATCTGACATAGATTACAAATAGCAACGGTGCTGTCTGCTGCACATTTCTTAAAGAACTCCCAGACAGCAGACTTCCTGTACATGTGCTTTGAGTCAACAGCGCTCTGCACCTGAGCAGCTGTGCCTTCTGATGCCTTGGACTGGCTACGGTTGCTCATAGAGGACGTTGTGCCTCGTGTTTATTGTGCCTCCTCCTCCTCCTCACTTGACTCCTGTTCGATCAGGCACCCAGGTGGAGTCAGTGACCTCATCATCATTGTCATCACCCCCTATCTCCTCGTCACTGGAGCCAACTTGGCAGTATGCTGCAGCTGCTGGGGCAACATGATTGCCAGTTATTTGTGTGTCACTGGCACCCCCTTCCTCTAGGTTGATTATACTCCCTTCCTCAACCTCAGAGTTTGAATCAGAGCACTGTAGTTGCTGCGCATCCTCAAGCAGCATGTCACTGTCATTGTAGTCAAACAATTCAGCTGACTCCTCCGTGTATGTTGGTGAGGCTACGGCAGGAGAAGCTGTGGACATGGAGGCTGCATTAGATGCTTTGGCAGCTGAGGTGAACTGTAAAGCACTACAAGCATGGCTGGCAGAGGACTCGGAGGATGAGGATGGCCTGGTTAGCCAATCCACCAAATCCTCTGTATGTTGCTGCTGCTTAAGATGGCCAGCACCAGTTAGAAAGGACAAGTGTGCCCCTGCTGAGGATGCACCACGTCCACAATGACCAGAGGCACAGCCTCCCGACACAGAAGCTGCTTGCCCTCTTATCTGTGTCTGGGAGTGTCTGCCTGTCCTTTTTGGTCTTTCTGACATGGTGAGTGATATATAGATTAAAGATATACAGAACTCTGTTATAAAAATTGGAGATATGCAGAACTCTGTTTCAACTGTGTTATCTAGATTAAAGATTTCCAGAACTCTGGTATAACTCAGTGAGACACCCTGATAGCTGGCAGCCAGTGACAAGACATAGATTAAAATTAGCTGAAATCTGCTACAAGTCTGTGAGACCCCCTGATAGGACTCCCTGATAGCTGGCAACAGTGACAAGACACAGATTACAATTCCCAGATATCTGCTACAAGTCTGTGAGACCCCCTGGTGGGTGGCAGTGACAAGACACAAATTACAATTCCCAGGAACCTACTATAAATCAGTGAGACCCCCTGATGGGTGACAGTGACATAACACAGATTAAAATTCCCAGAAACCACCTATAAATCAGTGAGACCCCCTGATGGGTGGCAGTGACAAGACACAGATTATAATTCCTAGATATCTGATACAAGTCTGTGAGACCTTCTGATGGGTGGCAGTGACAAGACACAAATTAAAATTCCCAGAAACCTCCTATAAATCAGTGAGACCCCCTGATGGGTGGCAGTGACAAGACACAGAGTATAATTCCCGGATATCTGCTACAAGTCTGTGAGACCCCCTGATGGGTGGCAGTGACAAAACACAAATTACAATTCCCAGAAACCTCCTATAAATCAGTGAGACCCCCTGATGGGTGTCAGTGACAAGACACAGATTAAAATTCCCAGAAACCTCCTATAAATCAGTGAGACCCCTTGATGGGTGTCAGTGACAAGACACATATTAAAATTCCCAGAAACTACCTATAAATCAGTGAGACCCCAGATTGGAGATATGCAGAACTCTGATTCAACTGTGTTATCTAGATTAAAGATTTCCAGAACTCTGGTATAACTCAGTGAGACACCCTGATAGCTGGCAGCCAATGACAAGACATAGATTAAAATTCGCAGAAATCTGCTACAAGTCTGTGAGACCCCCTGATAGGACTCCCTGATAGCTGGCAACAGTGACAAGACACAGATTACAATTCCCAGATATCTGCTACATGTCTGTGAGACCCCCTGGTGGGTGGCAGTGACAAGACACAAATTACAATTCCCAGGAACCTACTATAAATCAGTGAGACCCCCTGATGGGTGGCAGTGACAAGACACAGATTATAATTCCTAGATATCTGCTACAAGTCTGTGAGACCTTCTGATGGGTGGCAGTGACAAGACACAGATTAAAATTCCCAGAAACCTCCTATAAATCAGTGAGACCCCTTGATGGGTGTCAGTGACAAGACACAGATTATAATTCCCAGATACCTGCTACAAGTCTGTGAGACCCCCTGATAGGACACCCTGATAGCTGGCAAGAGTGTCAAAACACAGATTACAATTCACAGATATCTGCTAGAAGTGAGACCCCCCAATAGCTTCTGGCACTGACAAGACACAGATTACAACAATTCCAAAATATCTGCTACAAGCGAGACCCCCCAATAGCTGCTGGCACTGACAAAACACAGATTACAACAATTCCCAGACATCTGCTAGAAGTGAGACCTCCCAATAACTGCTGGCACTGAGAAGACACACTAACAGAACAATCTCCTCTCAAAAAACACGTGCTGGGGCTGCGAGGGACGCCTTATATAGTGTGCTGCGGGATTTAGCTCTGTGAGTCCATGATTGGGCAAAATTTTCCCAATCAGGACTCTGAGCTGTGATTGGCATAGTCTTTCACGTGTCTTGCACCTGACCTGTGATCAGGTGCAAGGCTGTAGCCAATTACAAGCTTCAGGCCAGTGGAAAAGTGCATTGTGGTCCATTGTGGTGCATTGTGGGCGAACATGTGGCGAACACGAGGAAATGTTCGGAGTTCGACGAATAGCCGAACAGGCAATGTTCGAATCGAACACCTAACAGATCGAACCGAACAGCTCATCCCTAATCTGCACAAGCTCATGAATGCAGAATCATCCTGGGTGCTTGGAAGGACACTGGGAATTAACACTGTGCGGCTCATTTGGAACAGTGGCTCAAGTCACTATAAAGCTCTCCGTGGCTAGCTTAATGGATCGGGCCTGTGAGGTCTTTCTTATAGACAAACTCACAGTGATTTTTGCATTACTTCCCTATTTTTTTCATAAAGTTACTTTACAAACGTGGAAATTTGTTGTTGTGGTATTAGCATGTTTTTATTAAAAGGAATTTCTAAATTGCGTGTTTTTCGTGGTGCCAACACTGAAAATATAAAAATCCAGGTTCAATAGCCTTCAAAAAAGAGATTTTTCAAATCCAAATTAAATTTAAAATAAACATATAAAAAATTGGATATATACTTACCAAAGAGGTTCCCTTGTAATTCGGACCAGAATCCATTGTCTCATTTTGCTGCTTTATAGAGAACACCTACTTCATCTGGTTAACAAAGGACATTACTCAGGGTAGGTATCTCCATGCAAAAAGGCTCCCTGTCACCATCAGTATCCCCAAGAAGTGCTGATTCTGGCCCATTCCCGCCAGTCATTACCCGGAGATAATTGTAGGGAGAACACAAAACCTAATACTGCTTTATTTTGGTTTCTCAGACAAAATATACATACAGGGAACACCCAGGAAAAAAAAGAACAGGAGAACTAATGGGACAACACACACAGGGGATGGACAGCCCAACCAAGGTAAAACATGTCCCAGCATTAACAACCTGTATAGCCTCCCTCCCACATGCATTATCTTGTCTATCAGGCAAAGGAAGAAACTCACCTCCCCAGCATGACAGGGAGGAGAGATACGTGGTTCCAGAATTGGCTTCCACCAGTTCCTGAGGGAGGTTACAGAGATCTGGTTTAATCCAGCTCTCAGAGTCAGATGGGAGGACAGAGAAACATGTCAAGACAAAAATAAGAACAATACAACACAACACAGACAACAGGGAATAGGACACAGAGAACACAGACAAGGTGCACAAGATATTTAATTTTCTATTTTAATTGTTGTTTATTTTAGCTCATGCAATCACATGTTCAACAGTCTAGTGCTCACAGGATACTTATTTTCTTTGAATAATGCCTTAGGACTTCAGATAAATAAACACTGGAGCCCTTGGCACCAACAGGATCACAGCTGTTCATAACTGCCATAGCTGCCTTTGTCTCAGAACAACTCCTGGCATCATGCATGGGAGTGTGGTCTGACATCACTTCTTGGCATCCTGCTTCACTACAGCTCTTGCTGCTGGGCCCTATGTCGTGTTAACGTTGGCGCTTGGAGTGGCTGCTTTTTCTAGATACATATAAAAGGAAATTCCAGAATAACATTTTAAATACAAAAAAGTTTGCTATGTCTTGTTTAAAGGTAGATTTGGATTTCATCAGCATAGAGATGATATTGAAATCCACAGGAAGAAATGAGGTTGCCAAGAGAGGCGGTATAGATCGAGAAGAGTAGGGGACCCCGAACAGAGCCTTGCAGTACCCCAACTGAGAGAGGCGTTGGGGGGGAAGAGGCACCAGCAAAGGAGACACTGAAGGAGCGAAGAGAAAGAGGTAGGAAGAGAACCAGGAGAGAGAGCGGTGTCACTGAGGCCAAGTTGATGCAGCGTGAGGAGCAGAAAAAGGTGGTCAACAGTATCAAATGCAGCAGAAAGATCAAAAAGAATAAGGAGGCAGAAGTGACCTTTGCTTTTAGCAGCAACTAATTCATTAGTCATCTTGGCAGGTTCAGAGGTGCTGGGAGAAAAAGCTGGACTGGTGCCGGTCAAGTAGAGAGTTAGCAGTGAGATAACCAGCGAGGTGGTTATAGACCAGGCGTTCTAAGATTTTGGAGGCAAAAGGGAACAGAGAGATGGGACGGTAGTTTGAGAGGGAGGTGGGATTACCTCCGTTTGAATGCACCGCCCAAGCTGGGGAGTTTAATAGTTATAATATTTTCTTTTGTTTATTAAAATAAATTACTTATCAGACATTTGAGATGAAATAATTTCAAATATTTTTATTTGTTCAGAGTTGTGAGTAAATTAAAAACAAATAATAAGTTTAAAGCTAAGTGACGTTGCTTCCACTAAGAAACAGAATTGTATGCACAGTGATTTACCATCTAAAAGATTTATTGGCCTAATAAGGACACATCTGACCTTTAATTGGGTTTCACACTAGTAAAATAACTGCTGAGTGAAACTTTAAATACAAATATGAAACGGCAATACTCAGATTTCGATGTCCTGGAAATGTGAGGTGGCCCTAAAAATTAAATTAATGATTTTACGATGTGCTTTTATTTTATGAGCACTTTGAAGTCTGTTTAATATTGAATCATTACTTTTCTTTCTAGGTGTTGAATCAGCAGACTTTTCAAAGCTCATAAATTGGGACTTAAATAGTATGGTTTTAAGTACAACTTTAAAAAAAGCAAACGGCGCCTTTGAGTTTTTTCATTTGCGTTCCTACATCAAGAGGTAAAACAACGTGAGAGGTGCAGAGATGATGTACAAACCACAATGTTTGATGCCTGTAGAAAAAAAAGTTTCTCAGTTCCCTTAGAGACCCTGACTCAGCACTTCAGTTACAATTTATTGTCTACATGTTTTCCTGTGACTGTTACTCAAATATATACACATACAAAACAGTGCATTTTAGGTATGTTGATTAGCTATTTTTTTTTGTTCAAAAGGTCTTTTAAACTATCTTTCATTTCAAGAGAAAAAAAAAAGTGTGTGGTCTTTGCCCACCAGGATTTAATAGTTATGATAAACCAAGAATGTTTACCTTGAGGCAGACTGGCAAATGGGGAAGACTGTATAGACTGTAATTTGTAGAATTATTTGCAGTTTGCATAAAGCAAATGGTTTTGTGATTTTTATGGACAAGAAACATCCTATATATAACTCCTATTTGCAGCGCTGCCATCAGAAATCTTGAGACCCCCCTTACTGATCCATTGATCGGGGGCCCCAAAGCAATTTTCCCTCAACCAGCCCTGGCATAACAACCCCAATGATAACGCGTACACAAATATTTTGTCCAAATAATATTTGTTGACTGTAAGTAATGTGTGCAACATGTCTGTGTGACGTGTGCAATCTGCACATGACGTGTGTAACGTGTGTGTGACACTTGTAACATATACGTGATGTGTGTATCATGTGTGTGATTTGTACGATGAGTGTGTAGTGTCTGTAATGCGTTTATAATGTGTGCAGTGTGTGTATAATGTGCATTGTGGTATTTATAATTATTTAAAAAAATACAATCCAATAAACCACCCTTATCCCTCAGTCCTTTAAACAATTTCACAAAGTCATTTTAAATTGGTTAATTGGGTAAATGGACACATCCTCCGTCGATTCCGCCGATCATGCCACTTCCATCTCTCAATGATGACATTCTGTTGCCCGGTAATGCTGTTCTGTAGTCTTGTTGCACTTGAACCTTCTCCTGATACGTCATAGGATATCCAGTTGTTTGCATCCAAATTTGTTTCAAAGCAATCTAGCTTCCTAGTGCTACATCATTTCAAAGAATTCCCAGGATCTGGAAAATCCTTTTAACCCGTGATATCCTCTTCACATTACCTCCTGGACCTACACTACAGAACAACAGCCCAAAGTCCCCCTTCCATCAACACCAGAATAATGAGGAAAAAGAAGAAAACATATGTGTATTAGAAACAAGCCCAATCTATTTCTTCATTCAAACCAATAGGTGATACAATTTCAGTATGTTTCCCTCTGCAGCACTATATTATATTAGCTCTAAACGTTGGCATATTAAAAAAACTCACAATTTGTGCAATGCCTTGGTACAGAATGTTTTATAGATTTTCTTATATTCCCTAAAATCTCTAAAATTCTTTCCTTTAACGTTCGGGTAATTACTACTAGGAAGCTAGATTACTTTCTAAACCAGTTTGGAAGCAAGCAACCTGATATGACGTATTGGGAGGAAATTCAAGAGTGACAAGACTACAAAAGAGCATCATTGGGCAACGAAACATCATCATTGGGAGACAGAAGCTATTTTGGATCAACAGCAGTAGGTGATGTGGAAAAGGCTGAACTGGATGTCTTTTTTCAGCCTATGTAACTATGTAAGTGGAGCGAACAGCAGAATCGACGGAGGATGTATCCAAATAGCCAATTAACCAATTTAAAAAGACTTTGTGGAACTTTTTAACCCCTCCCCGACCGCTGATGTACCATGTACATCATGGCCATGGGTCTCCCTTAGACCCGTGGACATACGTGGTACGTCAGCGGTCTCCTAACCTCCCTCCCGCCGATACTTACCTCCCTCACCGGCTCCCACGGCATGTCTGGCAGGCTGGAAGCAGTTTGCACAGTTTCCTGGGGGCCGGTAGATGCAATGACATCATCACGCTGCGTGATGATGTCATCGGCAGGCTCCCACCGGTGCCTGCAGTAAAATTCAGGAAGGGGCGGTGGGCTCTTTTGGAGCCCTCTATCTTCCCAACTGTGTAAGAAAAGAAGAAACAAATTGCACTGCTGGAAAGGGGAGAGTCTCGCTGCCGGATTGCGATTCAAACCTGGAGATGTCTGACATCTTGGATGTCAGCCAAGCCTCCAGGTCACTCCCCACCCACTGACATCCTCACCATATGCGTTAGGATGTCAGTGAGCCAGTTAACCCCCTAGCTGCCAAGTGGATATATGGGGATCATCATTTCCAATGATGTCAAACATAATCAGGTTTGGTGTCAAAATAAAATAATAAAAAATAATAATAATAAACTGTTTTTTTTTTAAAAACAAATTGTCTGGGGGGTTTAATTAAATCGGACCTAGGCTGTCATCTAAAAATTATGAGCATAAAATGGTCATAATGAGCTCAGCTCACATAGATGAACTGGCTCAGCAGTGAAGGGGTTAAAAAGCAAAAACATGTAAAAATTGGGTATTTCTATTCTCGGGACAAAATTTTGAAACTATTTAACCGGGGTAATGTTTTGTGGTTGTAGATTTTTAGGGATTAAATTACGAAAAAGTGTGTTTTTTTACCATTTTTTCATCATATTTCATATTTTTTATAGTAAATTATAGGATATGATGGAAATAATGGTATTTTTAGAAAGTCAATTTAATGGCGGGAAAAACGGTGTATAATATGTGTGACTTGCATAATCGAGTAAGAGGAAAATTTGACCTAAACACTAACAGGGCAGAAACGTAAAAACAGCAGCGGGCACTAAAGGATGGATTTGCGTATAACTGCCCGGTCACTAAGGGGTTAAAGAACTGAGGGATAAGGGTGGTTTATGGGATTGTATTTTCGGTAAAATATTAATTATTTTCCGCTGAGGAAGTCCTTTTTTGAGACAAAATTCTTGAGGATATGTTTTTTTATTGTTTTACATCAATAAATATACCATTAATACGCTTTCCTGCACTCTGGTTGCTGCCAATCTAGGTCTCTGTGAGGTGGAGTAGAGAGATCGGAGCTATGGAGCATGAAGAATAAGTATTTCTGAGGATCCTGTGAGTTTAATCCAATTTTGGAGAGATCTTTAGTGTTTCAATATTACACTACATACAGGGTTACTCAGAGAGCCGATCTGGCCCCAAAATGTCACTGAAAAGGGAATTTCCCCGTATGGTGACATTTCGGGGCCATTCGGCTATTCAGAAAGCAGGCAGTTAGCCAAATTTGGCAAATTGCCTGGATGTATGGTGCCTGTTCGAAGGCAGTGAAAATCCTCCAAAGAGAAGTAATGGTTAACCTATTCAGAGAACACTGAAAAGTAGTGAAAAGTTGTTGAACTGCCCTGCTGTTTAGTGCTTTCATTCGGCAGGTTTATTCAGGCGAATCCCATAGGCTTCAATGTTAAAAATATTCCCGTTTTGTATTCAGTATCTAATAAACCATTTATTATTTTAATCTGCAGTAAAAAGTCTCTTTATTTATTGATTATTTTAGGATCTCTTAGGCTGGGATCCCACCTGAGCGTATCTCATATGCGCGTTTTACACGCGTTTTTTGTCGGGTGTTTTATGAGCGTTTTTGACAATTAGAAACGCACGTCGTACACGTGTTTTTTGAAGTCTATGGCTGCAAACGCGCTGTAATACGCCCCAAAGAAGCTCCTGTACTTCTTTGGGCGTAGGGCGTTTTACAGCGCGTTCCTACACGCTGTAATACGCCCAGGTGTGAACCATACCCATAGGAAATAATGGGATTTCAGTGTTTGAGAGTTTTACAGTGCGTAGGAACGCGCTGTAAAACGCCCAGGTGTGAACCAGGCCTTAGGCATTTTTCTGAATTTTTTGGGGCAAAACTGTTTTTCGTTTGATTTTTTTAAAAGCGGGTTTTATTTTGTCTGTAACAGAACTTTTTATCATCATTCATAGGACCTTATATTTAATTCCAGGCATTTTTGTTCAGTATTTTTTTTTTCAAACAGCATTTCAATTTTGACACGTTCAATTGTATTGTTTTTTGTTTTTTTACTCCGTTCGTCAGCTTGTCGACTACAGGCAGCTGGTCTTCGCTGTGATCGGCGGCTCGTCTGCTTTTTCCAACATATTCGGCGTGTTTTTTGCAGCAGTTCCGGCGGGGTTTCGATGAGTGTTCGGTGAGTGTTTGGCTGGTGTTCAATGGGTGTTCAGTGGGTTTTCCTTGCAATTCGGGATCCTGCAGTGAATGCTGAATTCACCGCAAGGTGGGGAACTTTGATTCCCCGAAGTGCAGGGAAGCTCGGGGAACGAGAGAGCACTGAAATGTTGACGACATTTCGGTGCTTTCTGAATAACTCCTACAGTTTTTTTAAAAATATTATATGGCTGGATTCTCCAATGGTGGTTATGGCTAGAATGGGATAAATACATATTGCAAGGAGTCTCTCCTAAATCACAATATATCTTATAAAGCAATCTCTCAAGCTGATTGCTAAACAGTGTAACTGCCAGGAAAATGCCATCCACAGTGGCCACGAATTAAAATAAGAGTTTGCGATGACTACATGCCAACTGGGGAAAGATGACAATGATAGACCAAGTTGCGATAGTCCTTACATGTTTAAATGATGTCACAGAGAAACTTAGTCATAGCTCTTTCCTAACTTTAAAGCTGCTTTGTTCTTACTCTTACTGGTAGAGAGTTAGTGCCTTCATTGCCAGAAAGATTTGTTTAACAACCTCTGATCTCCCTTTGCGCTCTACTCCTATTAAAAGTGACACAAACGAATTATTAGATAAGATGGGAAAAATAAATGAAACATCAACTTCTAGAATTTGTGATCTACCAAAATAAATCATCCAACACTATAGGGTTTAGGATTAAGCCTTTTAAAAAACATTCAGAGAATGGGACTAGCACCCGTATTTAACTCAGTGCCGACTCATTTGTATTCCTGACCAGGGGACTCAGGTTAATTTTAAATAAGGTCTTACTTGCAGTTCAATTCCTGATAAAAATTTGGTTTGAATATGAACAGTCCCAGCTACACTGTTATTTTTAACTTTATTTATAAATTCAGTTCAACAGTACAAAAGCACAGTGTAGAAAACAAAAGTATATTGCATTAGTACAACATTCCCCCCCAACTTCCAAAATAAACAGTCAAATGAGCAGACCTTACAAGTTCGTATTGGCAGTATGCATAAAACTCGCATACTCAACATGCAAAAATGTTTGGCGTTTTGCACGATCTTACTGTACTTAAACGTTTGCTATACCTAACATGGGGAGCGGCAATATTTTTTTAGCATCAACAAGATAGGTATTACAAAGTGCAGGTGCATATAAGTCGCCTACTGATGACCAAGTCGTACGCAGGGAGACAATAAATACTCAAAAATACACGACACATAACTGTGGAATAATATATATATTTATTATATATACAGGCCACAGCTAAAAACTCCACACAATAAATCCACCATCATGACATAAAAATCCCATAACAAAAATAATACAAAAACCCAGTGCTGAAAGAGGACTCCACACAACCACCACACACCTCCAAACCAACCAACCACAAAAACCTCCCAACCATCTGACCAAAATTAGCCTAAATAAAAGGAACCCCAACCCAGCACTGCCTACAAGCCCCAGCCGTGACAAAAGGAGCCCAACAAAACTAATACTCTAACCAAAAACCAACCCAACCCGTAACTAAATAAAACAGGGTGGGAGGGTGGGGATTTTTCCAGCTCTACCTCAGGAGAAAAAGGCGTGCAGAGCCTCTCCACACATGCCTTAAGTACCCTCCTGGTGACTCCCACACCACTCCCGCTCAAACCTCCACACACGCTGAAAACCCTTCTAGAAAAATCCTCCCTGCGTCCTGGCATCAGAGGCAACTTAAGGGCCCTACGCCTTAGGTGCTTCAGGCCTTCATAAGTCGCCTACTGATGACCGAGTCATTCGCAGGGAGACAATAAATACTCAAAGATACACGACACATAACTGTGGAATAATATATATATATTTATTATATATACAGGCCACAGCTAAAAACTCCACACAATAAAACCACCACCATGACATAAAAATTCCCATAACAAAAATAATACAATAACACAGTGCTGAAAGAGGACTCCACACAACCACCACACACCTCCAAACCAACCAACCACAAAAACATCCCAACCATCTGACCAAAATTAGCCTAAATAAAAGGAACCCCTACCCAGCACTGCCTACAAGCCCCCGCCAAGAGCTCCTCACATAACCCCCTTATGGGAGAGCTCTCCCCACCAAGGAAAAACAGGGCTTGTTCAATCCCCTCCTTGAGTCCCAGGATGAACAGATCCTGGCCCACATCATTCAGGTGAACCCCATCCTCCATAAAATAACACGCCGCATCCCCCTCTTCAATGGGTAGATGCCGCACCACCACACCATCCATCCACCTCACAAACCTTCCCATACAGCGATTCACCTTGATCCGGCAAAGCCGCACCGCCTCCTCATTCTCCACCTGCCTCCACACCATCCTTGGCAACATCTCCGACCACACCACCACCATCCATGGCGACCACTCCCTCAGCTGCCGCAGATCTGCTCTCATCTGCTCCAGCAGCTTTCCATGAGGGACCACTCCCAAATCCCTCAACTGCCGCAGATCCGCCTGCATCTGCTCCAGCAGCACACCAAGAGGGACCACACCCAAATCGTTCCCTCCCATGTGAACCACCAGCACATGGGGAACTTCACCATGCCTAAGGGCACCCAAAACTTTTGGCTTAAACTCCTCCCATAGGAGTCCACGGATTCCGAACCACCGTACCCGTTTACCGACCCATGCAAAACCATCTGTACTCCAGATGTTCGCACCAACTCCATTCTCCTCGCCCAAAAAACCAACGAGTCTCCAATGATCCATACAACTCTCGAAGGATCTGCAAAAAACAAAAACAAATTACCAACATCTCCACCACACAAAATACTCAGAAAAAAGAAAAAACTCCCCGCCAAACCACCACACACCCCACCAAATAAACGATGTCCATACCTGCAAATAAACATAACATAAGAAATGACCATACTCCTCTCCTCCAAATCCTCCAACCCCCACACTCCTCCCCAAACAACAAACAAATATACAAAGATAAAATAGAATAAATATATATTCCATATAAAAGGTATAAATCCATATTCCATGTATAAGTTTGATATACATATATTTTTTTTTAAAGTGAAAAACATAACAGAACAGATAATACAGCAAACTTTTCTCCACATAACCTCCCAGCATTAACAAGTGTTTCCAAAATTCATAACACCAAACCTGGACGCACGTAGGACTGAAAAGCCCTTGAGTTCCATCTTCCCAATTCTTGAATTTCCGCTGCCGACAAACCCAACCTTGAAGCTTCTGTTGCTGCCCCAATACGAAATGAATGAGAACCAAATTCCTCTGGATTTCTCCCTAAACTCAACAAACCCTTCTTAAAAATGGTAACAAACTGATACCTCGATAAAGCCGACCCGTACCTCCAAAAATTCCTTAACGTTCTTCACTGGACAAACCACGCAGTTATCCACACTGGATAAACCGACTCTATGCCACCTACCCAACTGATCAGTCTTGGAGTTAGAAACCCAAATAACAATTTCCTTAACTCCCAACCAAACCGCATCAGCTCCAAAACCCTCCTCTCCTAGAATTGCACACCAGCTCACCCACTCGAAATGCCCCAAAAAACCCCAAACAAAAAGCCGCCCTCAGAAGCAGAACCTCATAAGGTGAAGAACAAAAATTTCTGACAAAATCCCATAGACCCTCCAATAACTGCTTCGAAACTGGACACCGAGCGTCAAACCCTGCACCTCCCCCTCACATAACCCCAAACTGCACACCTGATAACAAAATCCTTGGTGATATCTCTCTTCCCCGATACCTGGAAAAGGAAAGCCAAGGCGGCCAATGACTGCTGTACCACCCCAGGAGATGCCCCTGATTCGAATAACCGAATGAGGTATGCCCTAAGCAATCCTCATCCAATTCACCCACCGAAATGTACCTGAACCGTACAGCCAATGCATCCCAATCCCTCCAAACTCGTGAGTAGGCCTTCCAAGAGGACTCAGACAAAGAACCTCTCCCCCATCTTCCAAAAATTCTGAGCCTAGCTGCCAAAGGCCCTCCGGACAAGGGGTGCCCACCTCCTCCGCAAACGGAGCCAGGGAACGAAACCTGTCCCACTGAAAACGAGACAAAGCATCCGCCACTGAGTTAAGGCGACCCGGAACATGTCGTGCCCTGCATAAAACATTAAATTTAAAACAAAGCAACGCAAACTTCTTCAGCAATCTAATGACTGGCACTGAAGAAGCCGACAAAGAATTAACCACCGACACCACCGCCATGTTGTCAGAACGGAAGAGAATCCTTCTCCCCTCCAGAACACCTCCCCACAGCTCAAAGGCCACCACTAATGGAAACAACTCCAAAAATGCCAAATATCGCACCAATGTAGATGCTAACCAATGATCAGGCCAACGAGAAGCACACCAACGCCCCCCAAAGTATACCCCAAAACCAACACCTCCCGAGGCGTCCGTGAAAAATTCCAGTTCCCTTGCCAAAACTTTTTTCGAAGGGAATATGGCCACCCCATTAAACAAAACCAAAAAGGATCTCCACACTTCCAAATCTTCCTTCATGGCACCAGATATTCTAACAAAATGATGACCTTCCCGAATATCCCGTGTCGCCAAAGCCAATCCTCGCAAAAAGACTCTCCCAACTGGAAAAAAGGAACAGGAAATGGAGCAACCCATAGGCAAACATAGATCCACATAAAATTCACCTTCAAACCAAAACCCCAGAAGATGATGACACGAAGGATGAATAGGTAAGAGCCAAAATAAACACCTTCTCCTGAACTACCTCCGGATAAACTCTAGCCGACTTTAAATTTCTTAACTTGCCACCCCTGGCCTTACCACAAAAGGAATCTGAAAACATCACCAAAACTGTCCTCCAGAAACTCCACATCCCTACGTCTTCCGTAAAGCCTAAGCCACGGTATCATCTCGTCGAGTTTCATCTCCAGACCCTCCAAAAGGCAGACCTCCCTGTCTAGCCCTCTTAAAACATCTGGACAATGAATGCAATCCTCCACAATTTGAACATTTGTGCTTGAACCTGCACCCATTACCAAACTTGCACTGACCCTCGTTAAACTGCCAGCAAGATCCCTTTTTAACACCTGCCGGTGGAGAACTGACCCTTCCCCCTGCCAGCGCTCCCTGGAAAGGGCAAAGCCTTCTGAGCCCCCATCAGATGCAACCACAGCGTAATGTCCATCTGATCCCACCCCATCCCTGGGTGAGCCGCCAAACGTTGCCTAAACTGCTCATCGTATTTCCACCACGCCCAACCACCATAAATCCGATAAGCCTCCCAAATCCCATCCACATAACAAAAAAGAGCCGAACAGTGTTGGGGGTTCTTTTCCCCAACCACACTTGCCAAAATACAAAAGGTCCGGAGCCAATTTCCAAACGACTTAGGAATCCTCCGATACCTCTTTTTCCTTTCCTCTTCCTACTTTAAACCTTCTTTAGACAAATCATCCTTAACCCCTGCCACCTCATCCAAAGGAAGCAGGGAAAAAAGCTCCACATACTCACCCCGCCAGATACCTTCTTTAACCTCTTGTTTCAAATGAAATCCCAAAGGACCAGAAAATGACACGTAAGCATTCCTCCTGGCCACATCCGCCATCCCTGTGGACTCACCGAGTGAACCTGACACACCACATGGTCCTATTGAAGCCAGAGCTTCACCACCAAGAGCTCCACCAACTCTCCCAACTGGCCCACCTGCACCCTTCCATGCTTGAGCCAAATCAACTCCCTGGCTCACACCCCCTTTTGAAACCGACCACGCTTCAAAGGCCCCCTGTAAAAAAGACATGAAAGAACTCATATCACCTCCGCTTCCATTACCTGTCGCCACATTAGGTCCAGCCGATCTTCCTGGAAACTCCTGTGCCACAATCTCCGAACCCCTCACTCCAACAGTCTGGAAACCACCAACCGGCTGCGGACTCCGCTCCTGAACCATCGGAACTGTGGACGAAAAAACATTTGTGCGATGAACCTCAGAACCCAAAGTACCATAATCATTATCCCGCTCCACCACACCAAAATCCGGAGCCACTTCACCTCCACCATCTGAACACCAATTTACTTCGAGCTCCTGAGTGACCTCATCCCGCACACCACCACCTTGTGCCACACCACCGTCCACACCACCAACTGCCTTACCGCCGAAACATCTGTCCCCGAGACAGACATCGCTCCACCTCTGGGCCCCTGGCGGACCACCAAACTCTTATTCTACCCGAGGAACTCCTTGACCTCCGCACTCCTTCTCTCCTGGTAGCGCTCACCACACCACCCCTCCGACCAGAAGGATCCTTAGCCCCCAATACCGGCCTCGAGCGCCTACCTTCCACGCTTCTGGAAACGCTCACGCCAGCCTCAGTCCCAACTGTGTCACCTCCAGCCAACATCCGCCGGACCAACTGTCCTCGGCCTCTCACTGCCTCCAACCTCAACCTCTCAGACGCTGATCCACCGCTGGCTTCTCCTCCCAGACTGAACTGCTCTGGAGGCCTGGAAATCTTGACAGGCCGAGCTCCCACTTCCGACTCCGCCGCCAGCACCTCTGACAAGCTTCTTCTCGCCCACTCCCCACCACAATGCCAAGCCGCCTCCCGCACTTCCTCCAATAGCGACTCCAGCTCACCGCCTTCCGCCGTACTCAAAGACAATTTTAAGGCAAAAAAGTCGAAAACACCACTCTCTGACGCAGCTCAAGAGTTTTCCAACTCTACTTCAGGAGAAAAAGGCACGCAGAGCCTCTCCACACGCGCCTTAAGTACCCTCCTGGTGACTCCTCCCACACCTCTCCCGCTCAAACCTCCACACACGCTGAAAACCCTTCTAGAAAAATCCTCCCTGCGTCCTGGCATCAGAGGCAACTTAAGGGCCCTACGCCTTAGGTGCTTCAGGCCTTCATTTCCATCAGGACGTGCAAGGCAAAATTTTAGTGAGTCCTAATAGCAAGTGTTAAATGATTCTGCAAATGCAAAGTCATTTAGCACCCCCTAAATCCCCCCTATTAAATACCATAATCACCTTTCATCCCAGGACAAAAAGGGCGGCATGGTGTGTTGCATCCTCCGGACCACGAGTAGAGTGGGGCCTAGGAACAAATAGTTCCCAATCTTCCTCCATGATCACTCCACGGCGTTGTGCGATCTCGCGAGAGAGATGACCATGTAAAAAGTAATGAAAAAAAATAAAAAATAAAAATCTAAATAAACAAGTTTTTTTTTGTTCTGTTTTGTTAATGCAGCAATATTGTTCCCATTTCAACTATAATGTGAACAATAATGCTGCACTAACGATTTTTGTATGTGGTGCGTCTGTTAAAAATCACGTAATTTCCCCCCAAAAAGAGACCCCATTTCTAATTTTTTTTAACAGGCGCAACCCATAGAAAATATAACCGCAAATGCTTGCATGTTAAAATGTGAAAAATAACACTTTACACGTTGTAAATTATTGAAAAGTCAAATTTTATTGCATTTTGTGTTATAATATACAGACAGGGCATGATGTATACATATAATAATGATATATTATGAGTCTGCCGGAAAGAACGATATATAATATGTCTGGGTCATATAATAAAATAAGGCTTCAAAACGGGGTTAAACATGATGAGTGAAACCGGTAAAAATGAGCTCAGCACACAGGCATGAAATGCCTCAGCAGCGAAAGGGTTAAAAATCTCGATAAGTAGAACCAAGAAATTCATGCATTGGCAACTGAGAATTAAATCAGAGGAACTTGGCCACTTGTTGGGGCCCATTTGGCTGAGTGAGCTTTACGTAGATTTTGTGTAGATTGACGACCTGTAACAAAGCACGTTTGGGCAGGAGATATGAATGCAAACAAATGTGATTGTAGGAGTTGGGCCATAATGCCTGACAGAAATTTTCAGGTCTACATTTAACAGTGAAATAGGACGGTAATATGTAATCTGCAGAGGCTCTTTGTTTGGTTTGGGTAAAACTATCATCCTGGAAAGACACTGGAGGATCTTTACCTTGTATAATATTATTGAACAATATGGTTAGGCGGGGAACAAGGTACACACTTAGAATCTTAGAAAATGCGGGTGTGAAACACCTGGACCAGGAGTTTTATGAAGATGGAGATTCAAGATGGTTTTTCTAATATCTATTGGATGAATCAGGGAGTTTAGTTTGTCTCCCGCTGATGGATCTAGCTCCAGCATGTCTGCTAATTGAAACATAATTGGCCAGTGGTCCCAAACATCAATCTCAGCTTTAGAAAAGTTTTCAAAATAATTTGCGGAAGTAAGAATTAATCCTAACCTGATGAGTTAAAACTTCACTCGTGGGGGTATGCATTTTAGTGATGTTAGGTATCAAGGGTTGCTGTGTTTTGAGGAGAGTGGAGAATAACTTTCTTTGCTTAATACCTCAAAGGAAACAATTTTTCTGGTAAAACCAGGAATATTGGGCCCGTTCATCAATTATGGCTAAGAAGAGTTGTTTGCATTCTTTATATGCCTCTGCAGATTGTGTGGTTGATTTAGCCAGAGTTGTTCTATAATTTTCCACCAGGGTTGACTGGGCTGCCATTAACCACTTGGCTGCTAAGGACGCGCTCAGCGCGTCCTGCCAAGTGCACCTCCTGTGCTATGGACGCGCTGAACAACAGGAGGCAGCAATCGGCCAGGATTCCGGCCGATTGCTGGCCCCCCCGGTGCGGGCCGACATCTTGGATGTCAGCCCGGCTCTCCGGGACCCCGGCGTGGCCATTAGATGTCATTGCGGCGGCGCGATGACATCTAATTCAGGCGTTGGATCGGCCAGAGCATGGCCTTTCCCACGATACCAAACATGACCATGTAGAAAGTTTTTTAAAAAAAACTAAAACTAAAAAAATATTTTTAAAAATGATATATAAAAAAAAATAAACAAGTTATTTTTTTTGTTAATGCAGCAATATTGTTCCCATTTCAATTATAATGTGAACAATGATGCTGCACTAACGATTTTTGTTTGGGGTGCGTTTGTTAAAAATCGCGTAATTTCCCCCCCAAAAAAATGTAACGAGACCCTATTTCTAATTTTTTAACAAGTGCACCCCATCTATAACATAAAACGATAAGGGCTGGCGTGTCCGTCGCCAAAAAAACGGACTGCGCATGCGCGCGCAACCAGCGGCGGTTGGCTGCGCGCGCATCCAACGGCCGCGGCACGCGCACAGCCGGCGTGCGCGAGGGACAAAACAAATCTGATCCATTGGAGAGCCGCACAGCACAGCGCCTCTCCAATGGACCGGATTTGTTTATCTCCTCAGTGCCCGGCCTCGATCTCCTCAAGCCCGGCCTCGATCTCCTCAAGCCCGGCCTCCGTCGCCTCAAGCCCGGCCTCCATCTCCTCAGTGCCTGGCCTCCATCTCCTCAGTGCCCGGCCTCCATCTCCTCAGTGCCCGGTCTGCCAGCCATGTTACCAGTCTGCCATGCACATTGTCATGCACAATACCAGTCTGCCATGCACAATACCAGTCTGCCATGCACATTGCCATGCACAGTACCAGTCTGCCATGCACAATACCAGTCTGCCATGCACATTGCCATACACAATACCAGTCTGCCATGCACAGTACCAGTCTGCCATGCACAAAACCAGTCTGCCATGCACATTGCCATGCACAGTACCAGTCTGCCATGCACATTGCCATGCACAGTACCAGTCTACCAAGCACAATACCAGTCTGCCATGCACACTGCCATGCACAGTACCAGTCTGCCATGCACAGTACCAGTCTGCCATGCACAATACCAGTCTGCCATGCACATTGCCATGCACAGTACCAGTCTGCCATGCAAAATACCAGTCTGCCATGTACATTGCCATGCACAGTACCAGTCTGCCATGCACAATACCAGTCTGCCATGCACATTGCCATGCACAGTACCAGTCTGCCATGCACAATACCAGTCTGCCATGCACATTACCAGTCTGCCATGCACAATACCAGTCTGCCATGCATAATACCATTCTACCATGCATAATACCACTCTGCCATGCACAATACCAGTCTGACATGCACAATACCAGTCTCCCGTGCACAAAACCAGTCTGCCAGCCATATTACCAGTTCGCCAGCCATATTACCAGTCTGCCAGCCATATTACCAGTCTGCCTGCCATATACAATACCAGTCTGCCAGACATATTACCAGTTCGCCAGCCATATTACCAGTCTGCCATGCACAATACCAGTCTGCCAGCCATATTACCAGTCTGCCATGCACATTACCAGTCTGCCATGCACAATACCAGTCTGCCAAACATATTACCAGTTCGCCAGCCATATTACCAGTCTGCCATGCACAATGCCAGTCTGCCATGCATAATACCAGTCTGCCAGCTATATTACCAGTCTGCCATGCATAATACCAGTGTCTCATAATACCAGCGTGCCTAAATACCAGCCTGCCATGCCATGCATACCACGTGCCATTAAATATCCGCATAATGTATACGCTACAAAAAAATGCCCGCCCAAGCCCAACACAATCTAAGGGGCCCCATGAGCTTACAATCTAAGGGGCCCCATGAGCTTACAATCTAAGGGGTCCCATGAGCTTACAATCTAAGGGGCCCCACGAGTTTACAATCTAAGGGGTCCCACGAGTATACAATCTGAGGGTCCGGTTCCCGTGAGCTTACAATCTAAGAGGAAAGAGGAACCTGCTCTAATATATAAATGCCTTTGTAATGCGCTGTCAGCTGCGCGCGCCCATCACAGCTGCTCAGTTGGCCCTCCTGTTGCGGATGGGATGGCGATGGACGCGTTACAAACGCATTTATATAGAGAGATACTCTTGGATAGGACATTGAAAAAAAACTATGTGGACGTGAATTCTGAGCTGGCGACAACAATAGACTGCCCTCTGGGCAGGCTTTCCACCTAGTACAAAATATTACCGCAATTGCTCATATGTTAAAATGTAAAAAAAAAACACTTTACACGTTGTAAATTATTGAAAATTCTAATTATTGCATTTTTTGTTATATTATACAGACAGGGCATGACGTATACATATAATAATGAAATATTATGAATCTGCCGAGTCTGCCGGAAAGAACGATATTTAATAGGTCTGGGTCATATACTAAAATAAGGCTTCAAAACACATTTAAACATGATGAGCGAAACAGGTAAAAATGAGCTCAGCACAGAGGCGTGAAATGCCTCAGCAGCGAAAGGGTTAATAGTTAATTCAGCTCCCTTCTTTTACAAGATACATAATCTATAATATTGAGCCCTCAATGCTGGCTGAGGCTAGGGTCAGAGTGGGGCAGTCGGAACGCGCGTGCAGGCGCACTAAATCACGGCGGCAGTAGCAGCACATAACGGCCAATGACGGCCAATATACGCAGTACGTGCGTACGAAAGTGCGCCGACACCACGCAACCAGCAAATGAACGCATTTTTCTCAGAACGTGAAACCGCTGCTACAGACGTACAGAGTGCGCTGCGGCCGCATGGCAGCGTGTGTGTGTGATTAGGAGACGTCAGACGCTGCTAGTGTGCGGCCTACATAACGTTCAAACAGCCGGATTTCCCTAGACTTCATTTTACCCCACCGTCATGAAATACGTCCAGAATTGCGCATCGTCTGACCACTTAAGCGTATTCCGTGACAAAAATGCGTGCGCACGCATCGACGTACATTTTGACGGTGGCCGCAGAAAATGCGCTCATCTGTCCCTAGCCTTAGCAGCTTCCCAGAGCAGGTTAATATGTTGTCATCTATATAGTTATTCCAACACCTTTCAATATGTGCCTGAAATGACTCAGACTTAGATAACAAGCTTGGAAGGCTCCAGTTGTATGATTTAGTTAGGGGGGATCCAAACTTCAGATCTACAGTTATTACTGCATGATCCGAGATGTGTATCATGCCTATGGATGCATCCATAATAGACTGCACAAGGGAAGCTGACATGAGAAATTCACCAATATGTGAAAAGGAATCATGGGGATGAGCATAAAAAGAGAAATCTCTACCTTCCGAGTTTAAGTAACACCATGGATCAGTCAGGGTTATACTAGAACGCATGCGCTAACTTTCATTTTAAAAGAACAGAAAGTTTGTTAGACTCAAGGGAGGGATAAGAACACCTCATTGGCCGAATAAAAATGAAAGTAGTGGTGGGATGGGGCGAATTTTCCCGCCCTTTATAGGAACAGCGATTGGATAAATGGAAGGGAAATTGAGTATTTAAATAAAAAGCCATCATATGGTGCTAGAATGTCAACTGAGGAAGCCATAAGGATTTGTGAATCCAGGGCGAAAAACATTTTGGCAATTGTTTTGTTTTAGTCTGGTTTGTTTTATCATTTTATCGAATAAATTATTTTATTCCATCACTGAAGCATCATACTTGGTGATTGTACCATTGTAGAGTGTTTCCATCTTCTTGGATTTAACAGATATGGTCAAAGTTCGCACTATGTTTATTTTTATCTTCTGAGGATCCAGTACACAATTGAAAATTCAGAAGGGCTATTGGTTGGCCAGTATAACCCAGGCACTTAAGGCACAGAATTCCGAGCTGGATGAGCTCCTACAAATGTGAGTGAGACATTTGGCGTTTTGCTTTATATATAGAATTGAAGCCATCTGCACTATGGTTCTCTCTCTCTCTTCTCTTTGAGGATCATATTGGAATATACCATCATTGCCCATAGGAATAGAAGAAAAACCATAAACGGTGGAGTGCGCTTGCCTTAGGACTCCCCATTTTTGTATCTATCAGGTTTAGTTAATCTTTAAGAAGATTGAGACCTTTATTGCGCTGTCTGAGAGAGGTTACCTTTGTGGGGCGAGCTCTATCCAAGACTTGGTCCAGTACTTCGTTAAAATTGCCGCCAATTATTTAGTGGGTGTAACAAACTGAAGGATTCTCACATACAAGTGTAGCGCTGGTTTAGTTCTGTTGCTGTAATTACTCATTTCTGGCCACCAGGGGGAGACAAGCGCAATGTAAACTATACTGGACACTTTGGGACTACGTTTTCCAGCATGCTTTGGGGCAAAGACAGGAAGTGGGTGGGGAGAACGGAGAGACATCCGCAACCTCCGGCGAAGGAGAGCCAGTGCGCACCAAGGGGAAAAGTCCCCCCAGTCTCTCCCTGCGTATCACTACGCCTACCGGCCGGATCTCGCGAGGCGAGATACGGATGGTCACGTGACCAGCAGGGAGGAATTCAATGGAGTCCTATGGACTCCAGCGAGTGGATGCTCGTGGCTGTGCTCAGCACTGCCGTGAGCATCCCTGATTTTTACACTCGGAAACAATGCAGGCAGCCTTTTTTACGCCTGCATTGTAATCCAGCGTTAAAACGCAGGCGCAAGGGGGAAAACTGCGGGCGCAGTTTTTCCTCCCTTGCACCCCTGTTTTATCTCTAAGAGCGTAATAGGGCCCATTGTGTTTTGTAGCTACCATATCTTTTATTCAATAAATCTGGCTGATCCTGTGGCCTTTTTTGGATCTTTTTTATGATATCCATTAGTGCAAAGCCCCTTTTTGAAAGACCACAGCATACACCGCCAGCAGCGACGTGCATATCTTTGTTGGGAAGCAGAATGACCGTATTTGGAGGTGGTGAGGTCTAAGCGTGCCTGTACTTTATTACCCATGCTGAGAAAATTTAGAGCCAACTGTACAATGGCTCATTAATGTGTGAGTGTATTTCATTTTGTGGGATATTTGGGACTCAATATACTAGATATATTGCACAACGTATGTCCAATTTTCTCTATTTTAGGCTACACCACAACAAGAAGACTTTTGGATTTTCTCTGCACTCTGTTTTATTTCATTACAGATCCCAAGTTCATTACAGATCCCAAGGTTTGATGGACTCTACCTGACGTTGGCTTTGATCTCATCAACTTGGGCTTAAAGGAGAAAAGACATAATAACTATGACATCACCTTACTTAAATGAGTCCTCCATTGCAGACCCCGCAATATAGATGTTAAGCAATGGACCCCACTGCTCCATGATAAATCTCAAACAGAAATTACTTTATTACTTGTGCACCATCCCGCAGAGCTACCTGCAAGTCTAGTGGCTATTTGTAAAGACTGTTATGTATCTGCTTAAGCTGAATATCTTCATTCACGCATGTTGATATGCGAAAGTGTAGTGAGTAAGTTCTCAGTAGTAAGAGATCAATGAAAAGGCAAAAGAATGACGAGGAGGGATGTTTAGACGGGAACATCAACCCTGGTCTTTGAGCTGGTGTCTAGCACTGAACCAAAGGATTTACCTAGTAGCAATGACCACATTGTACTTGACAAGGAGCCATAGACCACCAGGCAGTCCCTTGAATCCAGGTGAATTGCTGGAGGTAACCATAGTTCTCAATACAGTCCAAACACATCACCAAGAAAGACACCCTCAAAACTTCCTCTCATCATCAAAACCTCATGCAAAACCTGGCATGCTGCCAAAGACAGAATAAACACAGCGAGAGACAATAGAAAGAGTTGAGGAAGTCCAAATGAATACTCCTCAGAAAGGACATCTGACTATATATTAAGCTGGTCAGAAGATTGATGAGACTTGTACAGATGAAGAACACAGATCTTTCTCTTGAACACATGTATACAGACCATCTTTAATGTGAAAACATGTAAACACATCTTTACAGCCCCATTCAGACAACTTCAGTACAACACCCCACACACTCTCATAAATCCCATAACACCTAGTGCTGTATCCAGTAACACAACTCCCATAACAGACATTACACACATTAAGATAACCATGACACCCTAAATGTTTCAACTGTTCAGCTGAGTTTCTCCTGTATCCTTCGAAAAGAAATTTGCAAGCCGCTTTACGTTACTTTGTCACATAAGCACACTAAGCCACATTCTGTCACCCACACAATTGTACTGGGGCTCACACTCTGTGTAACTCACACAAGCACAGTCACCTACACTACGTCACTCACAGAAATGCACACAGCCCCATTCAATCACTCACAAAATGCAATCAGCCAAATGGTATCTGTCGAACAACACATTCAGCCACATTGCATCACTCACACAAACACACTCAGGCACACAGTATTACTCATACATCCATACAAAGCCACATTCTGACACACAGATAAGCAAACTGAGACACGCATTTCGCTAATGCAAGCACACTCAGTCACACTCTTTCATTCACTTAAATGCACTCAACCACATTGTATTCTCCCTGCTTGTAAGTCTCTCTTCATCATCAGTAGGCAGGGAATTTTTGAACACATGACCTTAAATGCTAGAGCCCTTTCATTTTTCTTTCTGAGCGTCAAGGACCTGTGCACAGGATTGCTGACAGTTTAACCTGCAACTAATGTATACCTTTATGGTCTACTCTAGTAGAATCATGTTGATAGGGAGCAAAATCGGTGGGGGGGGGCTATCCATTCTGCTGCCCTCATAACACACAGTGGGGATATGAAAAACTTTATTTGAAAGCTTTTGTCAATCTTTTTCAAACATGTGTTTATGTGTTTGTCAGTCTGTCAGGTGATCAATAACAATGTTAAATGCTTTACAGTAATATATATTATGGAATTCTTGGGATTAGAAATAAATTAGAAAACGAAAGCATGGGAGGTTCTGCTATCTGTGCTGCCTGTCTATACATCTGATATAATGGGTAAAATATCCCACCTCAAAAAGAAAACAACGTAGCGCCAGCGAGCAAAAAGTCCACCGGTTAGCAGAATTGTATACACTACAGGCTCTATTACATCCTGTGCGCAAAAACGCTCGCGCGGCGCGTTAATTTGTGCACGAAGCGTTAAACGTTAATGCACGTAAATTAACTCTGGTATTACAATCCGAGCGCATTTGGTCATCCGTCAAAAAATAATGTGCGTAAAAAAGAAGCGCAAAAACGCGCGCGCATTAACGTTGCGTGCAGAAATCGGTGTGCGAACTGTTTTTTCACGCGATTCAGCCAATCAGAATTAAGAACCACAATTGTCTCCCATTACGTTTTTGCACCTGTCAAAATCAATCCGAGTATATATGCTGCAGCAATAATAAAAACACGCACAACGTCTCAATTTTATTGTTTGGGTATGCGTGAAATGTGTAACTATACTTTGCTGTATTTTTTTTTTGGGCTGGTCTATTTGGTTTCGGCCAGGACGTTCAGATTTGCCGTTACCACCAGCTTTTCAAATACGTTAAAATTATGCACGCAAACGTTGCCCGTTAAATTTTGCACATAGATTGTAATACCATCCGCGTACCAGCGCACAAACGCATTTGCGCTCACAATGTTAAGTATAGGACGCGCAAAGTACATTACGCTCGCAAACGGTTCGTGCAGGTTCACTCGTGGTAGACGTTAACGCACATTTTTTGCGCGGACATTGTAGCACGACGTTCTGTGCGAAGGGTTTTGCCCCCCACGTTAATGCGTTTTTGCGCACGCGTTAACGTTTGCGCAAGGAATGTAATAGAGCCCTACATGTCCATAAGATATTCTTTTTTTCAAGGGTACATCTCCTTTGGAGGAATATTTGAAGAACTGCAGAAAAAAGGAGAAGAGACCAGGATTGCGCAGTATATACCTCCAAATTTGAAAATGTAAAATATAAGTATCCAACTCAGCTTGCCAGCTGAAGAAGCCTAATCGGTGAAACGCATTCTGGTAGCTATGTCTGATTTAATGTTATAAAATAAATAGTTTTAAATGATTGCTCATTGCCAGAATCCTGTCCAAGAATGTTTTTGGGGATTTCTATAAATCCCTTATGAGCAATTTACAGAGCCATTTGAGGCTCAGGGACATGTGAGTTTTAAATTGACCTGCTGTTACATCTAAAAATGTTTGTCTACTCTACAATATCACACTAGGTGTATCCCTGGTATATTTACTTTTACTGCAGGGGAACCCTATTGAAAATCTACAGGATCCACAATGGGGTTAATGGGCGCCTGAAGAAGTTTAAAGACCCATAAAGTCATCCATCCTAGAGCCAGGTGTGGGCTCATGTAAATGTGAGTTGGATATTTACATTTTCAAATTTGGAGCTATATACAGCGCAATCCTGGTCTCTTCTTTTTTTCTGCAGTTCTTCAAATGTTCCTCCAAAGGAGATGTACCCTTGAAAAAAAGAATATCTTATGAACATGTAGTGTATACAATTCCACTAACTGGTGGACTTTTTGCTCGCTGGCGCTACGTTGTTTTATTTTTGTGGTTGTCTAGGGTTTTTTAGAGGAACCCCCATGCACAACGTTTAGCGAGTGAATTGTGTGTACAATTTCTGGTGGGCGCTTCACTCCTTTACATGAAAGATATCCCACCTGTTAGTGGTCTGCTGTCAAACAGGGTTATTCAGAGAGCACTAACATGTCAGTGCTTCTCCGCACTTCGGCGAGATTGATTCACCGACCTTGCAGTGAATTCAGCATTCACCGCAGGGTCCCCGAGGTGCAGCGAACCGACTCGCCGAACGACTCATAAAACCGATCCAAAAAAAAAAAAACACAGCAAAACCACCGGATCGATCCGATGACCTGCAGAATAGACCGACAACCATCTACTGGAAAAGCTGACAAGCCGCCAAATTGGGTACATAAAAACTTTTAAAAGACGTTTGCAAAATAACTACATCATCAAAATGGCTGAAAATAATATATAAGGTCCTATGAATAATAATAAAAAAGTCTGTGCTGGGGAAAAAAGGCAATTTAACAAAATCAATAAAAAATATTTCACCGAAAAAAATCCCAAAAAATCTTAAAAAATATATAAAGTGACTTTTTGCTGCTTGCAAATTAAAAGAATAAACGGTTGAATAAATATTTAAGAAAATGTAAGGAATTTTTTTAACATTGCATCCTATGAAATTTGCCCGCTTAAACCTGTTTATTAAAACCACCAAAAATCAGGGCATTTCACTGACATTTTGGTGTTGTTCAGTGTTCTCTGAACATATTTACCATTACTTCTCTATGGGGAACTGCCAGCTTTTGAATAGCCGAATGGCCCTGAAATTGCACCGTATGGGGAAATTCACTGTTCGGTGCTATTTTGGGGCCAATTCGGCTCTCTTTGAATAACCCTGTATGTTTTAGATCTCCTGTTTTGAAGTTCTTTTTATTGTGGCATTCTGTTCAGGCTGCTAGATCCTCTTTGTTTTCCTAGACATATACCGTACCATGCTGATGGGCAGTGCAGGAAAAATGCAGCGATACACCAAGGAAACTTCAGTTGCTGGAGGTGAAAAGTAAAGTGGAATCACTTGTGATCTTTTTTGATAAGGTACTGAGCAACCTAATCTTGTGGCCATCTCAGTGATGGCCAGATGTGCCAAAATATATCCTTGTTTTAATAAACAACCATGCAGATTCTACTAGAAATAGGTGCATCATCCAAAGTCTTGTTACAGTATATGATAAGGACTATAACCCATTTCCCACTCCTGCTTGGGCATAACTGTTCTACAGTAAAAGAGACAGTACATTGGACGGGGGATGTAGAAACAGCTAAACACAGGTGAATGACTCTGGAGCACAAAATCACAGGATGGAGGTTTTGTAGCGTAAAGGCACAAGAAGTGAACTTTAGGGGCACAAAGAGCCAAATGGGGGGGTTGTTGGGCACAAAGCTACAAGAATAGGACTACTGCAGTGGTACAGAGACAGAAGAGTTGGGTGGTATCACAAAAACACAAGGGTGGGAAGTTAATAGGAGACTGGGTGGGCTGTCATGAAGCAAACCCACTCCCGGCTAAAGAGTCCCCAGCATACCCAAAACCAGACCTTTGGTTGAGTGGTTAAAAAGAGAGTGGTTGGACTACAGCACCACAAACCCACTTTAAACTCTAGTATTTGGAATGAGTATAAAAGATTAAATGAAGGGAATCCTGTCTTTCTACAGCCCCCAACCCTCTGTCTGGCATGTGAGGATTTAAGAGTCAGAGTGGCTAGACTGTCAGACGACTATAGCTGGATGAATCCAGCAGGTGCCGACTCAATAAAAAGGAATGTTACTGCTACACACTGTTCTTTACATATTTCCAATAAATATTTTGCTATTATTTTCTAATTATAGTTTTAGGACACTTACTGGTGAGGCGTCCTGACCAGGATCTAAATCTGTTTTCCACAGTTGTAGATCTGAGACATGCAGGTCTATTCACTAAAAGGTGACACTCAGGAGAACCGGCAGGAGAAGAGAACAATCTAGACCAAATAGCAGATTTGGAAAGTGAGTTAAATGGGAGACGTTTTCTGGTTTGGCTATTTTGACCTGTATTTTTCACTTCTGCCAGTTCTCCTGAGTTTCACCTTTATTGAATAGACCTGATGGTAACGTTATACCTGCTTCTCTACAGTTGTAGAGCAGGAGACCTGCTTGTTCATGGTGGCAGAGGAGGGACATGTAGGTCAGGTGCCCTGATCAGGATTCCAATCTGCTTTTCCTCAGTTGTAGACTACAGATATTGTCTAACACTATACAGCCAATGTTATGTGATAGGCAAGTATGCATCGTTAGGTGTCTTGCCTAAGCATACTTGCTGGAGAGGTGCTCTGGGATTCATGCTTGCATCTCTGCAGTTGTTGTAGAGCAGTGATAGTAATTTTACGCTAACTAGCCCATATTATATACATTTTCTGTACTGGTGAAATTTTAATGACTTTGAAAAGATTTCCTCTACTAACTGTCATTAGTATACATTACATTAGTAAACAATATGTTGAAGGACCACTATTTGGATATACTACATAACATATTACATTTTCTTAGAATCTTTACGAAAGTGTGTCAGAGATCTCCTTAGCTGTCGACAACATAGACAAATCAAAGATGGTAATTTTATGTCATCGCCAAATTATTTGCCCCAAACCACATTCCATCCTGTACATTTTCAGATGATTACCATCATGAAGCCCTCTGCATTTAATAAGTAATACTGAAAAGAAACAAGAATGTTGTCTGCGAGCATTCACAGACGCCTGACCTTTTGTACCCTCAAGAAATTCCTCCTTTTCAAAAGAAAATGGATAAAAATGATATTGTTTCATTACAATGTAGTATTATGACTGTGTCTTTTGGTGTTCTGAGACAAAAGCACATATACCTCGTAATGATGTCAGCTCCTCAGCATTTACTTTAAGAAAACATTGTGGCTTCCATTCAATGAATTCCATTCATTTTTCCACTTTGGTTTGCATCGTTTTATGCATTAACTCTTTAAGTGGTGTCAAATTAAAGTGGAATGAAACACAACAGTTCCACTACTAATATACAACAAACTTACAACAAGAGTACCCTGTACAAAATACTCTAAACCTATTGCAGGATTAAAGGTCCTTTGATTAGAATTTGGGGAGGGGTACAGATTAATGAGGTATTACATAAATGCATGTAATCTGTAGGATGTACTTTTTCTATGATTTCCTAACCCACAATCCCCATAAAGCTACGTCCCTACTAGCCTCTTGAAATCAAATCTACATAGTTCTCACTTCCCTCTGGGCATTTAACAGAACCCTAACCATTAACATATGGAAGAGAATTATAAAAACCTGTCTTGAAATGTTTTTTCAAGAAACAAACCTTTATAACCTTTATTAACCTTAGATAATGTATACTTTTAAGCATAATTTAAGAAATACTGCTCCCTTGTATTTTACTTTATTCAGTAAATTATGTTTTATATTTTAATTTTTATAAATAAGAATAAATATGTTTGGATTTAATTTTAAAACTGAACAATGTGTGTTTCATTATGAAAAAGAAGCGTACACCTTAATTCTTTTTTGGGGGGGGGCCAACAACAAAATAAAGGATTTTTTCTTATGGTTATTGTATTTAATTAACTTAAATTTAAGTCACTACTAAAAGTAAGTATAAAATCAACTGTTATAATCTATTTAATTAAAAAAGTGTAATGAACTCAGCCAGTCTAGCAAAGAGAACAAGTGACATATGTTTGTTTAAACTTGTTTTAGTTTAGAGAAAGGGCGCCTTAGAGGGGATCTGATAACGTTGTATAAATATATATGGGACCATTATAAACCATTATCGGGAAACCTATTCATTAATATGACTGTACACAGGACACAAGGTCACCCATTTAGACTGGACAAAGGAAATTAAGCCTAAAGCATAGGAAGGGTTATTTTACGGTGAGAAGAATAAAGCTGTGGAATTCTCTGCCTGTTGAGGTGGTTGGGTCAGAGACTGTGCAGACTTTTAAACAATGACTGGATGACTTCCTGCAAAAACATAATATTAAGGGTCATAATTTTTAATATATGCATAAAAGCAGCTTGATCCAGGGAGAAATCTGACTGCCATTGTGGGGTCAAGAAGGAATTTGTTTTCAGTATGTTGCAAATTGGCGAGCGCTTCAGACTGGGTTTTTGCCTTTTATTGGATCAACAGCAGTAGGTGATGTGTGAAAGGCTGAACCTGATGGACGCATGTCTTTTTTCAGCCGATGTAACTATGTAACATGACTGTCCAAATTCATTCATTTGAATTTTTAAGGGGCATTGATGGAATTTGACCAAGGGGAATCTGCAACACTATCAAAATATGCTGATAAAATAGTAAATACTGGACCAACAACACAGACCCAATACACCCACTCCCAGAGCTGTATTTACATCTCAGGAACCTGTAGGCACAGAAATCTGGAGTGCCCCCCCCCCTTCAAGTGCCTAAACTACTGTTTTAGTTTTTGTTTTGGGAGAAAAAAAAACATTTTAAAAACTGAGATTCAGTTTCTCTCTGCACTCATATCAAAAGAAAGGGCAGAATCTGTTGCTTTAAATTGAAGAAAAAAGTGGGTAAATAATGCTATGGCTGGAGTTAACGAAAAGAGGAACCCACAGACCAGTGGATAGAGACAACAGTCACCCCACCTATAAACAAAGTAGAGGTCAAGGTGGGCACCCTGATAATAGGAAGGATTTAACCTGATACTAAACTATACCACAAAAGAAAGAGAAAGTAAAACTTCCTCAAACGAACATCAGGATGCTGAATTTTAAGACATAACTTTTATTAATTACGATAAAAAGAAATGAACGATCGCATAAAAAACATATACACAAAAAAGATCTATGGTTTGGGTGTATTCAATTCGTTGGTACGACAGAAGAGTCAGTGCTTGACATTCACATGTGGCTTTTGCATCCACTATAACCCATCAGTGAGTAATAGTATTTATGGCCATACTTATTCATAAATTCATTAGCAGCTGATAATTGAATAGACGTCGCACTCTACCAGCAATCTATATACAGGTGCAAAGAAGCGCACCTTCAGAGTACTAGCTCTTATTGGTAGTACAGTCTAATTATCTTAGGGCTTGCTCGATAGGGTGAACAATTGGTCCCCTACATAGGACTAATGCCAGTGGCCAGCAACCAACATCTGCTGCTAACAAAATCCAAAATTCTTGCCCCCCAACTCTAGATCAAAGACATTTTAAAACCACCACTCAACACAGACGCGTGTTTCGCCGATCACAACATCGGCTTCATCGGGAGTCAAAGTAAATCTAGCACAAATAGTAACCTAACCCTAGCCTTGATTTCTAAGCCTAATCCTAAGTATGGAAATTGATGCTCCATTCCAGCGCAACCTAAAATTCTAGGCATCAAAATACGGCTGCGGCCAAGGGTCTTTTCAGGACGTGACGTTTTCACCACTTAATCTTTTGATGCAGTTTATGGGTGGCAATTTTTCAATAGGATATCAAAACTTGCTCACATTCTATACTCTTCAGCAAAAAAAATCATCTGAAATTACAATAGCTGACAATATTTTTAATGGAGAATTTATTACCATGAATTACATTAAAGCATATAACACAATCATTTCTTTGTTAAATTAGAAAGATAAGAAATAAAATTTTTGGAACAAGATGAAAAATTGAAAAATTTGTATCTATCTGCTGTTGGTTTACTATATAAATGGCATTACCTTCAGGACTCGTTGAAACTCAACATGATAAGGTCAACACCTATTAAAAAATAGACGCTTTAATTCAGACGCTTCCAAAGTCAACTTCCCATGTTGTTTAAAGAAGCATTTTTCATGTAATTGAAAAATATCAGGATGAGTCAAAAAATTTAGATTCCTCCCAAATTGTACCATTTTAAAGTCTTAATTTTTTAAATTAATGTCATAATAGTCCTGTGTGTTTTAGGGTTAGGATGATCTTTAGGGTTAGAGTTACATGGGTTTACATTATTGCACATTTTTAGGAAAAAATTCTGCTTATTTGTTTACCTTTCTTCTTGTTGCCTAAAAAGGAAGCAAAAACTGAGCAGAATATTAGGATTAGGGATTACAGTTAGGGGTAACCCTAACTGTAACTTTATCCCTAAAACTCACCCTAAAACAAGCATAGAGTAACATAATCCTAAAACTCACCCTAACCCTAAAAGTAACCCTAATAAGTATCCTATCTAACCATAATTATAAAACCTAACCCTAAAACTACGCTTATGCCTAATAATTGATAGCTTATGAAAAGCATCTAATTTAAAGCAATTGAGAGTTAGTTACTGGTACTGAAACTTTTCAATTGCTCCTGAAAATGCTGCTGAAAACTATGCTGTCACGTACCTCCAAGATATATAATGTCTAATCCCTGTACACAGACATGCTATCCTACACTGCCGGTCCTTGAAGTGGCCGGAATGTCTACCTATTACCATAGACAGTACCAAAGGTATGCACACATAAAACAGAATGACAGACACCAGGGGTTGATACCATGGTTGCTTGAGAGCCAGATACCAGTGGTAAATACCAGAGCTCGTCAGAGATATGCCAGGGTTTGTTATGCCAGAACAGGTAGTCAGAGGATTACCAGAGGTTGTATGCCAGATGGAGTAGTCAGAGGATTCCCAAGCATTGGTTATTGGGGTGGGTCGTAAATCAAGAGCCAAGGGGTTAACAGTCAGGAGAGATTGTCAGCCAAGCCAGAAGTCATACATAGAATAAACAATCAAGTATTAAAACAAGTGAGCCCTGAGAGGAGTGAGAAACACGTCAGGGCAAGGAACCATTGCTGATGTTATTGCATTGTTTTTAAATGTGTCCAGAAAGAGTTGTCATTGACGTAGGATACCCTTTTGAGTTAGATAACCCTGAATTTGTGGATAGATGGTCGAATGTTTTGAACAATTGTTTACTATTCAATATGATGCTCTCTTGCATCAAAATTACAAAATAGTGCTTTCAATGACTCTACATTTCAAAGACTGGAAACCAATGTTAATTTTGACAGGAAATTTTTATTTAGTTTTAGTCATAGTCTTCTGACTTAAATGCCATTTAGTTTTAGTCATATTTTAGTCGTCTAAATTGTTTCAGCTTTAGTCTATTTGTAGTCGACTGAATGACACAAGCTAAATCTAGAAGAGATTCACAGGGTTATTCAAAGAATTGGCCCCGAAATTGCACCGAACAGTGAATTTCCCCATATGGTGCAATTTCGTGGCCATTTGGCTATTCAAAAACTGGCCAATTCACCAAATTTTGACGAATTGCCAATGAAATACGGTGACCTTCGGCAGCAGTGTAATCCCCATAGAGAAGTAATGATTAATCTATTTAGAGAACACCAAACAGCAGTGAAATGCCTGATTTCCGGTGGTTTCATTCAACAGGTTATGAATTTTTAGGCATTTTTCAGGATTATTTTTGGCAAAAGTTTTATTCAGATTTTTTTTAAATGGCATTTTTTTTTCTGTAACATATTATTAATATTCATATTATATTTTTCATATTATTATTCATAGGACCTTACATATTATTTCCAGGCATTTTCATGCAGTAGTTCTTTGGAAAACACCTCTTAAATAATTTTTTTTGCCCTTGTTCAGTGGCTTTTTTTCAGCGATCTTTTCCGTGGGTCGGCTTTTATTGGATCGATTCTGCGGTTTTGCAACAGATCGTCGGATGTGTTTGGTGGTTTTTCTGCGGTCCTTTGGATCAATTGATAAATTTGACAGTTTTGCAGCAGTTTTTCGATTGGTTGGGTGGGTCAAACAGGAGAGCACCGAAACATAGAATTCATAATTTCTCTCTTACTGGAGATTAGTTCTGATTGGATCTTCCCACTTAGCCCCTCCCTAGTCCCCTCCCTCTAGTTTTTATTAGTCAACTAAAATGTCAATGGGCTTTCGTCATAGGTTTAGTGTCACGATTCCCGTGGACTAACTTGATGCAGATCCCTTTAGGCAGACATCTAAATCTTCTGAACCTTTGGTGGTCGGTATTGCTATCCCTGTTTGAATCAAGAATGCAGCACAAGCATACAAGACACAGGCCTAGCACTCTCAGAGTAGGACTGACATACATGCAGCAAGGGTTAATCTCATGAATAGTTTTAGGACAAGCTGTACCAGGTGTGGTTCTCAGGCTAGCCGAGATGGCAACAGGACAGGCACTCAGGCAAACCGAGCCAGTATCAGGATGGGTATACACATAAGCCTGACCAGAAACAGAGGGGTTAATGATACCCTCTGAGTCAGTAACATTCAAGGCATGCATACAATCTGAGTCAGCATTGAGCAGGGTCCTCATACAATCTGAGTCAGTGTTTAGCAGGGTTCTCATACAATCAGTCAGTAATCAGCAGGGTCTTCATACAATCCGAGTCAGTAATCAGCAGGTTGCTCATACAATCTAAGTCAGTAATCAGCAGGTTGCTCATACAATCCAAGTCAGTATTAGCAAGGCAATAGAAACAGTGAATTACAAGACGATGAATCACCTAAACTCTGCGGGAAGCAACTCCACGACATGGCACTGAGGGATTTGCGCTGTCAGGATTGAAGGTTGGCGGCTCCTCGTCATCACGACGCACCCCACCCCCTCATTACCCACGCAACCTCCTGTAACCAGCGCATCGCCTGGCACCTGGCCAGCTACTAGCGCTGATGGTGCTGCTGGGTGCCTGGTACCACCCTGTCCAGCCAGAGATCCCTCAGGAGCATAGGGCGTGACATAACCCCCCTCTTACGGTCAGCCACTGGAGGACCAGCAAGTGCAGAAGGGTGAGAGGCATGGAACTGAAGCACCAAACGAGGCACATGCACCAGCTGGTAACAAGTCCTATCCTCAGGACCATAGCCCTCCCAGTCGACATGGTACTGCAAAACACCCCTGGTGACACAAGAATTCAGGATGGCACGGACCTCATATTCCTCACCACCCTCAAACTGGATAGGTGGAGGAGGCACGTTAACCCTGGTGTACCTGATACATGAAAAACATTGTGTATATGCAAATGCGGAGGTAGGGCCAAGGCATAAGATACAGGATTCACCCTGCGCAGGACTTTATATGGACCAATAAATCTTGGAGCCATTTTCATGGAAGGAACCAAGAGCTTGATATGAAGTGTAGACAGCCAGACTCTGTCCCCAACGGTGTACACCGGGGCTGGTCTTCTACGTCCATCAGCTTTCTCTTTTTGTTTTTTAACGCTGTTCTCAATAGCCTCTTTTACCTTATTCCATGTTTCTTTTAACGATGCCAGATGCTCATCAAGAGGAGGCAAGGTGGTGTCCTGAAAGCTAGAGGGAAGCATGGGAGGATCGAAACCATACACCATATGGAAAGGTGATTGACGAGTGGTTTCACTAACAGAGTTGTTTAAACCATAGTCAGCCCAGGGCAAGAGGTCTGACCACTCGTTCAGTTTCTCAGATCCAAAACATCATAAATATTGTTCCACATTCTGATTTGCCCTCTCAGTTGCCCTGTTAGTCTGTGGATGGTAAGCAGAAGAGAAGTTTAATTGTATGCCTAGATTTTCGCAGAAGTCCCTCCAGAATCTGGACATGAACTGAGTACCCCTATCTGATACGATACCCAGAGGGACAGCATGAAGCCTGATGACCTTCTGAACAAAGATTGGCACCAGCTCGGCTGCCGAAGGCAGCTGGGGAGAGATACGAAATTAACCATTTTAGAAAATTGATCTACTATGGTAAGTATAACCGTGTTACCATTAGATGGAGGTAATTCCACAATAAAATCCATTGACAAATGTGCCCATGGTCTCTCAGGGACAGGCAGTGGTTGGAGTAATCCAGTGGGTAAGGTCTTTGGATTTTTACTTCTGCAACATACTTCGCAAGTAGAAATATAATCTGTGACATCTTTGCGCATAGCTGGCCACCAAAATTGTTTCTCCGACGTAGTCAGTGTTTTGGTCACCCCTACCTGAATAGACTGCTTCCTCCAGCAGTTCCCTCATCCTATAACCTCCGATCCAGGACCAGCACCTTACTTGCAATACCACAATACAAAAAGAAAGTGGCTCGATCCTCATTTTCCTACAGAGCACCGCAGTTATGGAATACCCTCCCAGACGCCATCAAATCTAAATCGCCAGTCTAAAGTCACTCAAGAGCTCCCTATTAACATACCTCAATACGGAATGCACCTGTAAACATGTAACATAATGACTATTTCCTACATATTTATTTTCTGTTAATCTGTATATTTGTGGTTTTTTTTTAATATCTTGTGTTGTATTAATTTGTATTTCTGTAACAACTGTAACATTTAAATGTTCTTGAACCCAGGACGTACTTGAAAACGAGAGAAATCTCAATGTATCCTTCGTGGTAAAATCCTTTATAAATAATAAATAAATAAGACGAGAAGGTTTGGTGTCATGATACACTGACATGACATTCTTTTTATTTCAGGAATGAAAAGCCTACCAGGTGGCTTTCCACAGGAGCATCACCCTGAACAACCTGCAATCTTTCCAGCCAAGGAGAAGAAACAGTTACCAGGGTAGTAGCAAGAATCCTCTCGAGGAACAATAGGATTCTGATCATGAACGTGAAGCTCATATGTTTCATATTGCCTAGATAAGGCATCTGCCTTGATATTCTTAGACCCAGGTCAAGACGTGAGCACGAAATTGAAACTAGACAGAAATAGAGACCATCTAGCCTGCCTAGAATTCAGGCATTTTGCATCACCAATGTATACCAGGTTTTTGTGGTCTGTAATAATGATTATGGGATCCTTCTAGCAGATATCTCCATTCTGCTAAGGCTGAAACCACTGCAAGAAATTTCCGGTTATCCTATCATAATTTTTCTCCACAGATGTCAATTTCTGGGAGAAGAAAACCACATGGATTTAACGCTTTATCAGGACTTTCCCTTTGGGACAGAACTGCTCCTATGCCAATCTCTGAGGCATCTACCTCTAATTGATAGGGCAAACCTGGCTCAGGATGTCGCAAGACTGGTGCAGTAATGAACTCTTGTTTTAACCTTTCAAAGGCCTGCCTGGCATGGGTGTTCCATTTTGGGTTCTGGGCACCCTTTGTAGTCATGGCTGTGAAAGGAGAGACCACTGTGGAAAAGTTTTTGATGAATCTCCTATAATAATTAGTGAACCCCAGAAACCTCTGTATTGCATTTAACCCCTGGGGTATAGGCCAATCCTTAATGGCGGAGAGTTTCTGGGGTCCATCTGAAACCCTGAGGGGTTAATGATGTAACCCAAGAAATGTACTGATGTAATATCAAACAAGCATTTTTCAAGTTTACTGTACAAACCATTTTCAAACAGTTTCTTTAGCACAGTGCATACATGAACATGATGTGTCTCAAGATCAGGAGAATATATAAGGATATCATCAAAATATACAATGACAAAGACCTGCAGGAAGTCCCGTAGGATATCATTAATGAAATCTTGGAAAACAGCAGGTGCATTACAAAGACCGAATGGCATAACTAGGTATTCATAGTGTCCACTCCTTGTGTTAAATGCAGTTTTCCATTCATATGCCCCACGCAGATCTAATTTGGTATAGACTTTTGCACGATTTAAGCGATCAACCAATTCTGATATCAAGGGGATACGGTAGGAATTGCGCATAGTTATCCTGTTAAGACCTCGGTAGTCTATGCAGGGACGTAGGTCCCCCTCTTTTTTAGACACAAAAAAGAATCCTGCTCCAGCAGGGGAGGAGGAATGACGAATAAACCCACGGAGCAAGATAATCACAAATATACTCCTCCATTATGTCATTCTCCTTTTGAGAAAGGGGGTACACATGACCCCTTGGAGGTATGGTGCCAGGCATAAGGTCGTTTGCACAATCATAGGGGCGGTGAGGCAGAATCTCAGATTTTTTCTTATCAAAGACCTTCTTGATACCGTCCTAAAGAGGCAAGGGGACTGGGACTTCCTTGCCTTCTATCCTATTATTATGCGGCTCAACTGGCCCAAATCATTGCTTGGCATACACAGCCCGGACAACATTGCTGGATTGACTTGGAACGTGCCCTTATGTTCCAGGATGACCCTAGCCTTTAGATATGGCTTTTGAAAACCCACAGGACTCTCTTACGCACCAACTGCCCAGCTATAGTGAAATCTATTCGGCTATGGGATAAATTGGCTGCAAAATGTAACTTGTCATCTTTTCCATCACCTTTATCTCCGATTATACGAAATAAAGCCTTTTTGCCAGCCTACTCGGTGAAAGTGGGAAGAGGATGGATGGACTCTAATATCTTCCGTTTCTATCGACTGTATCCTGGGGGCTCTCTTCTAGCCCTGGCGGATTTATTGCCATTTGACACTACGGCCCCTGCTCATCCCCTGCCATATATGCAACTAAAAGCTTTTGCTTCTCAGCCACATGTGAAAGCAGCTGCCTTATCACCTCTTACATCGTTTGAAAGCATATGCAAGGCAGGCTCATACCCAAAAGGATTGATCTCGACTTTATACCGTTCCTTAACTTCCTTGTTGGATTGGAGGGACTTAAAATACAATAAAGCCTGGGAAACGCTAGATATGGAAGAATGTTTTGATATCTGGGACTCCATGAGAACAGTTTCAGTGTGCACCACCCATCAGGAACAACTTGTTATATACCAACGAAATATGGTTTTAACATCAGTGCAACTCTCACGTATGTCCCCTCCGACTTCGGACACTTGTTGGAAAGGATGCGGCGAACGGGGCACTTATATACACATGTGGTGGACATGCCCTCAAGTACAACATTACTGGACTGGAGTCCAGACTCTACTTTCTGCAGTTCTCGCAAGGAATATTCCTATGGATCCCTGGGCCTTTTTACTTTCTCGCCCCAACCCGGATTTCTCTCGACAGGAACACAAACTCATGGCAAAAATCACTTTAGCAGCCTGCAGATTAGTGGCCTCAGATTGGAATTGTCCTCAGGTCCCTTCAACGAATCGGATTTATACTTTGATACGCGATGTACAAACTATGGATAAGCTTACAGCTTTAGCCAGAAACGTTCTTCCCTCCTATTATAATACATGGTCCCCGTGGATAGACCATATGGGTCCCACGGTGATGTGATACATTTGAGGTGTTGAAGGTTCCCTTATCTGAGATTTTATTTTACCACTTTTTGCATACATTGACCACCTTTAACTGATGTTAGTATTATTGTTTGCTTTCTACATGACCAACTTGTTTTCTTCTTTTTTCATTTCTTCCCTTTCTTCTTTCTTTTCTGCTTCATTCCTCGGGGACCTGGGCAATCCCCCCCTTTTCTTTTTTTGACTATACAGAAACTGAAAATATTTGGAGAGTATCGCATTTCTTTATATTGTGTTCCGCTTTCTTTTTGACTGTACTGCCTTAGTTTTTCCAATAAAAATTACATTTAAAAAAAAAGACCTCCTTGAGATCAATGTACCACTCTGGTACTTCACTGGACAGAGGTTTAACTACCTACAATACTGCTCATCCTTAAACACCTTGACCCACATTGAGAGCTCCATGAGCCCAACTCCCCCTCAGCCCAGTTCATGACGGGATTGTGCTGAGCCAACCAGAGAAAACCCAGAATAATGGGCACAGGGGGAGATTCTATGACACTGGGGAACAATTTGGAACATATTTTCTGTTGAGTTCGATATTTCGGCTGTTTCAGACTAAATTAGGCATGCGGATTTCAAAACTGCAGTTAGTTTTCTTCTATCACTGTAGATTTTTTCTCAATAGCATATCTGAATGCAATTACTCCCGCCCGGATGTTCGGGAGCATAAGTGCTCTCCAATTGGCCGAGAGTGGACCTCCCTCGAGTGGGGAGGGCTGGGGGGGGCGACCTTGGTGACCGGATGTTACTTGTCTCTGCATTTCAGTTACATGTGAGACAGTGTGGTGAGAGGATGTGTATAGCTTGGAAAAAAGACGAGACAGAGGAGATATGATAGAAACATTTAAATACGTAAAGGGAATCCACAAGGTAGAGGAAGGGAGTATATCTAAAAGGAAACAAAGTAGCAAAACAAGAGGACATAGTCTTAGATTAGAGGGGCAAAGGTTTAAAAGTAACATCAGGAAGCATTATTTTACTGAGAGGGTGGTGGATACATGGAACAGCCTTCCAGTTGAAGTGGTAGAGGCCAAAGCAGTAATTGAATTTAAGCAGGCATGGGATAGGCATAAGGCTATCCTAAACAAAAGATAAATCCAGGTAAAGTATCCATGTAATTAGGCAGACTAGATGGGCCTAAAGGTTCTTATCTGCCGACATTTTCTATGTATAACTGTATTTAGTGAATCATATTCTTAGATTGTAAACTCTTGAGCAGGGTCCTCCCTCCTACTGTTCCTCGTGTGTAAAGTGTATCTATTTGTTATTCTGTCTCTCCCATTGTACAGTGCCAAGGAATTTATTTGCTCTTTATAAATACTTGTAACTGTATTCCGAAGTTCTGTATACAAGGAGTAAGTAGAATTATTTTTTTTATTTGCATACGTATTTTCTTTCCTTCAGATCATGTTTGCCTCTGCTATTTCTCATCATAAGTGCCAAAACAGCCTTAATTCCTTTTGTTATATCTGTGGCAGTTTCACCGTTCCCAGTCAAAGGGCGAACATCAGCACGTTTGTCAGGCAAGCCTATGTTGTATATTTCAAAGTAAACCTTGATGATCAAGATTAGTCTTGGGCCCCCTCACAAGGTGTGCAAGCAGTGAGTCGAGAGTTTATGGATGTGGACGACGGGAACATGTGATAAGTTGCCATTTAATATATCTTTGGTTTGGTGAGAGCCCACAGATCATTTCAGTGACTGTTACTTCTGTATGATTCCACCACGATTTGAAGGTCATAGGAGTAATGGTATCAGGGTAGATGGGAGAACATTAGGGATGAGCCGAACACCCCAGTGTTCGGTTCGCATTCGAACAATTTCAAAAGTTTGAGTTCGAACACGAATCGAACTCAATGCAAGTCAATGGGACTCAAACGTTCAATTTTTTTTGAGTGCCCTCCAAGAGGGCATATATGCAAGATATTTGCCATAAAAGGTGTATGGGGGTCCGGGGTAGTGCCCTGGGGGACAGGAAACAAGGACAAAATGTTTAAAAAAAAAAAAATAATTTTTAACCCTTTCGCTGCTGAGGCTTTTCCCGCCTCTGTGCTGAGGTCATTTTTACCGGTTTTGCTCATCATGTTTAAACGTGTTTTTAAGGCTTATTTTAGTATATGACCCAGACATATTATATATCGTTCTTTCCGTCAGACTCGGCAGATTAATAATATGTCATTATTATATGTATACGTCATGACCTGTCTGTATATTATAACAAAAAATGCAATAAAATATGAATTTTCAATAATTTACAGCATGTAAAGTGTTTTTTTTCCACATTTTAACATGCGAGCAATTGCGGTTATATTTTGTATGGGGTGCGCTTGTTAAAAAAATGAGAGATGGGGTCTCGTTACATTTTTTTTGGGGAAAATTACATGATTTTTAACAAACGCACCGCAAACAAAAATCGTTAGTGCAGCATCATTGTTCACATTATAATTGAAATGGGAACAATATTGCTGCATTAACAAACCAAAAAAAAGAAAAAAAAGTGTTTATTTTTTTTATAATTTTTTTTAAATATTTTTTATTTTTATTTTATTTTATTTATTTATTTTTACAAACTTTTTTCACATTCGAGTTTGGTATCGTTGGAACGGCCATGCTCTGGCCGATCCAACAATACCAAACATTAACCCCTAGCTGCCACGGATCGGGAGATAGGGAGTTCATTGGAACTCCCTATCTCCACCGTTGGTGGCAGTTAGGGGTTAACTCCAGGACTGGCGTCATCGTGCTATGCACGATGACGCCAGTCCTCAGGGGGAGTTCCCGGAGCCTTGGCCAACATCCAAGATGTCGGCCAGCTCCGTGAAAGGATCACGAACCGGCGCTTTTCAGCGCCGATTCGTGATCCAGCTCCCCAGGGGTTAATGCCAGGTACCATTTGGAAGGGCAGGCTGTGCCCTTCCAAATGGTGCCTAGGTTAACCCCCACAATGCCGCCGATCGGGAGGGAGAGAGATCCGAAGGACCTCCCCCCCTCCCTTTCAGGCGCCTCCTCCGCACATGCGGGGGGGGCGCCTGAATTAGGTGTCATCGCTCTGCCGCGATGACACCTAATTTCACCGGCGGCGGTTCCGGATGCTGGTCTGACATCGAGGATGTCAGCCCGCACCGGGTGGGCCAGCGATCGGCCGGAACCCGGCCGAACGCTGACCCCAAAGTGAGGACGCGCTCAGCGCGTCCTCAGCACAGCAGGAGCCATGCGGAGGACGCGCTGAGCGCGTCCTCCGCATCGAAGTGGTTAAAGGAACAGTGAGTTTTCCATGAAATAAGGGTTAAAAATTAAAACAAAAAATTCCTTCAAATATCGTGCCTAGGAGGTCCCCATAACCTGCCCGTGAAGTGGCAGATTTGTAGGATATATAGAAACAACGCCATCAGAGACCCACACACAACACCTAGCCACCCTTAAGGGGTTAAAATGCACAGGGACTGGCTACTATCCTGTTAGATGAGGGAATGTATTATATGTATTAAAGCAAGGTATACATGACAATGGATAGTCAGAGACTCTAGGGACTCAGCTTGTACGCTTTTTGATAGCATACAATTATTATTGTGTTAGAAATGTCTCACATAGGCCCGTCGGGAGAGGTACATAACATACAAATACTGGAATATTACGTTTAAATCTAAGGAGTGTGATAAAGATTAAGCCCTTGATGATAAATGACGTAATCTCTGCATCATTAATGATTGGGCTTTACAGAGCCCTTGTCCTTAAGGGGTTAAACAGCATATCAGAGTATCATATAGTAGAAATGAACACTTCCTAGAATTCAGAACAAGCAGTGTTTGTTCATACATGTGCAGGCCACACTCAGTCTGCAGGCAATGTATCAAATTCATGAGACCAGACTAATTATTAGAAGCACATGTTATTTCCAAACACTAATTAAACACCTGTTTACGCCGTTTGAGAGCACAGGTCATTTAGAGGTGAGAATCTTTGCACCTAGACATTAGGTAGTTTAATTCAATATCTAATAAACCGTTGCTTATAATATTCTGCAGTAAAGAGTCTATTTCTAGATTTTTTAGCATTAAGCTTTTTTTATACTTTTTCAAGTTTTTATTTCGAACTCTAACCGAACACGCCAAAAAGTTCAAAGTTTGCGAACTTTCAGACTGCCAATGTTCGAGTCGAACCGAACAGCTCATCCCTAATGAACATATGATGGCTGACTATTGTTGGAGCATTAGGCGAGATTGAACACTCCAGGGAAAGCTATAAGCGTAAATTTGTACCTTAAGTGCTACTTAACTTGACTACTTGCACCCATTTGGACTTGTTAAATTTGAATACATTTTGTATGGTTTGAGACAAAAGGAGGGTATACTGTACCCTAAAAATTGTATGTGATAGAGAAAAACTGGGGTCATTTTTGTATTCAGATGCCACCAGTTAGATCTGACACTTGTTTTTGACTAACTCAACAAAAATGCTGTTCCCCAGTGTTATCTGAAACTGGATTACTTCTCCATGCAATATACCAGTATAGGAAGATAGAGGAATAGTTTCATGAGTGACATGAGGATGCAACAGGTTTCTGCCATCAAAAGGGCTCAATGATGAGAGGAGTCTCTTTCTACCAAAAGGTACCTGATGTAAGGCAGCAAACCCTGAGTCAAGGAAATTAGCTGCGGACCCAGAATCAATGGGTGCTTCAGTGTCTGGGACAACAACCCGAGACCATAAATTTTCTTTGACATGAGAGACACAACAGTCATGCCTACAATCTGTCTCAGGAAATTCTAGACACAATAGTTTTCCGGCAATGCGGACCTTTTACGTCATTTTGGGCATTGTAATTAGGGATGAGCCGAACACCCGAGTTCGGTTCGCATTCGAACACGAACTCAAAATTCAATTTTTAGAGTGCCCTCCAAGAGGGCATATATGCTAGATATTTGCCGTAAAAGGTGTATGAGGGTTCGGGTAGTGCCCTGGGGGACAGGAAACAAGGAGAAAAAGTTTTAAAAAAAAACACGTTTTTAACCCCTTCACTGCTGACGACGTGTGGGACACGTCCTCAGTTACTCCTGCTGTACGCTGAGGAGGACGTGTCACGTCAGCTTTGCGGGACCCCCGGCGAAGATACTCACCTCTGTCCGGGGTCCCGTGGCGTTCTGACTTCAGCGTCCTCAGACGCTGAAGTCAAGCTCCTCCCGACGTAAATGATGTCATCGCGCCATGAGCGATGACATCATTTCCAGGCGACCCCCTGGCAATGCCGGGAGATCGCCTGGAAGGGAGGGGGGGAAAATCCATTCGGATCCCTCTCCCTCCCAATCGGGAGGTCCCACAAAAAGCCAGGCACCGCTTAAGAGGAGAGAGTCTCCCCTTTTTGTCACGTTCCCACGTTCCAACCCTGTCTCCCTGCCCTCTGTATTCCTTATGTCTGTGTTTCCCTGTGCTGCTTTCCCTGACATGCAGCAAAGGGGTTAAGTTCATTGCTCGTTGAGCTTCTGCTGGTGATATGGGCTGATTACACCCCTATATAAAGCCATGGGCCCATATCACCATGCTCTTGCATCCTGGTTCACTTCAGCTACAGATTTGTTCCTGAGAGCTCCCTGTTATTCTATCCTAGTGCTTTCTCAGTGTTTCCCCCTTGTCTGAGTTCTAGGTTTCTGATTGACTTCCTGGTATTGACCCTCTGGCCTGGCTGACGGATTTTCTCTGGTGCTATATCCCCGCTTTGGCTCAAGGTATACGTTTTGGTTTTGACCCCTGGCTTATTTATTGACCATTCTTCTGGACATCCCTAGCGGTTCTGTGCTTATCGTATTATATGTTGTGTATCCCTGTAGACCACGGCTTTAGTTTATTGAAGTCCTTCCCTGCAAGTTATTGAGTATATCTCCTTTAGGTGTCTGTGGTTTTCCCAGGACTCTGCACGGCTACAAGGTAATCTTTTTCCATTAGTGCAGATTCGGCCACTCTAAGGACCGATCTATCAGTATAGGGCTCCTTCGGTATTAGCCGTGCAGAGGTCCCCAGTGTCTTCTGTGGTTTATTTCCTTATCCTGATTGTTGTCTCACGCATCTCTGCGTATAGCGGCTTTTCCTCTTACCTGGGCCCTACTTGGCGAATGCCAGGTACCGCCATTGTGGCTGAACGTGACATAATGCAAGAGCCAACCATAAAGCCCGCAGAGCTGCGTAAATTGTTTGAATCCATGCTGCACCTGTTTGATGATTTCATGTCTAAGTGGAAGGGGTTAATGGACACAGTTTTTTCTCCCTTCTAATGATCAAGCTGTTCTAGAAAGCAGGGTACGTGGTCCGCTTTCCCCTGAGGAAATGAATAGAAGGCGAACTGACAAGCTCTGTTTCTATTGTGCCAGTTCATTGCATTTTATATCATGGTGCCCACTCAAGCCAGTGCCGCTGAGGCTGGCAAGATGCCAGTGCGCGCTGAGGCTGGCAAGATGCCAGTGCGCGCTGAGGCTGGCAAGATGCCCGCTGTGCCCACGACCCACAGTCGGGTCACCAAAGCCAGGTCCCATTATAAATCCAAAGTAATCAGACCCCTTGTACCGTCCAGGTTTAGGAGAGCCCTTCCTAGGGCAACCAGACCTGTGGAGGGGGCAACTGATGTTAATAACCTTGCTGAATATTCCGACGATGGGTCAGTGGTGCCAGGCCCCATACTGGGTCAGATGGTATCAGTCCCTGCTATGTATCCGAGGTCAGACCCCCTTTACCGTCCAGGCCTAGGAGAGCCCTTCCAGGGGTAACCAGGTCTGTGGAGGGGGTAACTGACATCTCAGACTCAGTCGAGTATTCCCCTTCTTCTGATCCCAAAGCACAAATGGACTTTGACTCCCTGGCCGAGAAGGAGTCAAAGGATGAAGCCATGGAGGTTATTCCCATTAATGCCTCTCGTATGTGGCCTCGCCAAACGGCCAGACACCCTAAGGGTGGTCCAGGGTGTAAGATTGTTACAGGCTGTATTACCTGCGGTGCTGTAAGCTTATCTGCATCATCCACCGCACTCATAGTGCTAGGTAGCAAGGCCGCAATTATGGAGTCTGGCGATGGGGTCACAACCAAGGAGTTTGGTGGGAGAACTGTTATCATGTTGCCTTTGTCTGATAGTGAAGTTGTCATGCCCGTGGCTGGCAAGCTTCCAGTTAAGCCAGTCCCAAGCTGTGTGTCAGCGGTGCCAGAAACCCAGCCAAGCTGTGTGTCAGTGGTGCCAGTCCCAAGCTGTGTGCCAGCGGTGCCAGTCCCAAGCTGTGTGCCAGTACCAAGCTGTGTGTTAGCGGTGCCAGAAACCCAGTCAAGCTGTGTGTCAGCAGTGCCAGTCCCAAGCTGTGTGTCAGCAGTGCCAGAAACCCAGCCAAGCTGTGTGCCAGCGGTGCCAGTCCCAAGCTGTGTGCCAGTACCAAGCTGTGTGTCAGCAATGCCAGAAACCCAGTCAAGCTGTGTGTCAGCAGTGCCAGTCCCAAGCTGTGTGTCAGTGGTGCCAGAAACCAGTCAAGCTGTGTGTCAGCAGTGCCAGTCCCAAGCTGTGTGCCAGCGGTGCCAGAAACCCAGTCAAGCTGTGTGTCAGCAGTGCCAGAGCTACATTGCAACACCAATTGCCCCATGCCCCACAGAGAGTCTGAGGTTTCCAAACCTCATGGTAAGGCACAGGTAGGCGAGCCTACTCCCACTGTTGCCGTGTCGTGTGGGGGGGTCATCAGTTCTAGATCTCGTTCAAGGAGAAGACGGGAAAAGGTGTCTAACCCTAGTCCCACTGATTCTAACTGATGCCAAGATCCCCCTACCCCGTCATGTCCCTGAGGGCTATGTGCAATCGCCCTTTGGACTGGTGTTCAGGAAGGACCACTGGGTTGCCATTCAAAGGAACCCTCATAGACGGGGGCGTCCTGTGGAGGAGGATGACGACTCTGAGTGGGACCTCAAAGGACTTTGGTGACTGGTGTTCGTGATCTGGTTTCCTGATTCTGTCTGTCATGTTTGTTGTTTTAGGTGCCCTGAGGTCACCTTTTTTGGAGGGGGCTACTGTCATGTTCCCACGTTCCAACCCTGTCTCCCTGCCCTCTGTATTCCTTATGTCTGTGTTTCCCTGTGCTGCTTTCCCTGACAAGCAGCTCAGGGGTTAAGTTCATTGCTCGTTGAGCTTCTGCTGGTGATATGGGCTGATTACTCCCCTATATAAAGCCATGGGCCCATATCACCATGCTCTTGCATCCTGGTTCACTTCAGCTACAGATTTGTTCCTGAGAGCTCCCTGTTATTCTATCCTAGTGCTTTCTCAGTGTTTCCCCCTTGTCTGAGTTCTAGGTTTCTGATTGACTTCCTGGTATTGACCCTCTGGCGTGGCTGACGGATTTTCTCTGGTGCTATATCCCCGCTTTGGCTCAAGGTATACGTTTTGGTTTTGACCCCTGGCTTATTTATTTATTAACGACTCTTCTGGACATCCCTAGTTGTTCTGTGCATATTGTATTATATGTTGTGTATCCCTGTAGACCACGGCTTTTGTATATTGAAGTCCTTCCCTGCAAGTTGTTGAGTATACTCCTTCAGGTGTCTGTGTTTTCCCCAGGACTCTGCACGGCTACAAAGGTAACCTTTTTCTATTAGTGCAGATTCGGCCACTATAAGGACCGATCTATCAGTATAGGGCTCCTTCGGTATAGCCGTGCAGAGGTCCCCAGTGTCTCCTGTGGTTTATTCACATATCCCAGATCATTGTGTCACGCATCTCTGCATATAGCGGCTTTTCCTCATACCTGGGCCTTACTTGGCGCATGCCGGGTACCGCCATAGTGGCTGAACGTGACACTTTTAAGCTGTGCCTGGCTTTAACCCCTTAGGCACCGGGTCGCACTTCGGCACCGAAGTGCGGCCTAGTTCCGGTGGGGGCCGCCATCTTGGATGGCGGCTCCACCCCCTGGTCCCCCTCACTGCCTGACATCCTCACGCATAGCGTGATGTCAGATAGCCGGGGAACCCCTAGCTGCACGGAATCCCCGGTGGAGACAGGGGGGGTTCATTTGAACCCCGATATCTCCAGAACCGTGGCAGCTAGGGGGTCATAGAGGGTGTCAATTGAAAGGCCTGAGCACATAATTCCCCCCACAAAATGTAACAAGTCCCCATTTCTAATTTTTGTACAAGCGCACCCCATAGAAAACATAACCGCAAACGCTCATGTGCTAAAATGTGGAAAAAAAAACACTTTACACACTGCAGATGATTAAAAATTCAATTTTTATTGCATTGTCATAATATACAGGCAGGACATGATGTATACATATAAAAATGATATATTATGAATCTGCGGAGTCTGCCGGAAAGAACGATATCTAATATGTCTGGGTCATTTAATAAAACGTGGCTTCAAAAATCACATTTAAACATGAGCGAAAGCGGTAAATATGGAGCACACGGCAGTGAAATGCAGGGTTAGTTAAGGGGTTAAACAGCATATAAGAGGAAGATTTAGTAGAGAAATGAACACTTCTCAGAAGCACAGGTGTTAGATACATCTGGAGACACCACACCCTCATTCTACATACAATGTATCAAATTCATTAGACCAGACTAAAAACACCTGTTTATGCCGTTTGAGGACACAGGTCATTTAGGAGGTGCATGTAGACATCATGTAGACATGATTTGTTAATTCAATATTTAATAAACCGTTGCTTATAATATTCTGCAGTAAAGAGTCTCTTTATTTCTAGATTTTTTTATTCCTTTTTCAAAATAATTTTTTTTGCGAACTTGAACCGAACAGGCCAAAAAGTTCGAAGTTCGAGAACTTGAACGGCCAAAGTTCAAATCGAACTCCGAACTGATCGAACCGAACAGCTCATCCCTAATTGTAATCTGAAATGCCCTTTACCAGCACAGTACAAACATAGGCCCTCGCGCAGTCGAGGTTTCTCCTCTCCAGAGATACCAGTCTGACCCAACTGCATGGGCTCAGAAACCTGTTCCCCTCTGGAAGGTGAATGGGTAGCAACAGTTCGAGGGAGTTACTGGGGGGAGTGTGCGAGACCTTTCATCTGATCGTCCAGGGCGATACGGAAATCAATGAGTTTATCCAACTCCTCTGGTAAAGACATGGGAGCTAGTTCATACATCGAGCTATCGCATACTCCTGTGAAAGCCAAGGTTAAAAGCATCATTCCATTGTAACTCAGCGGCTACAGTTTTAGATTCAATAGCATAATCAGACACTTTTCTATTACCCTGCTTAATGGGAATCAAGGACCTACCAGCAGCAGTAGTTCGCCATAGGCTCAAATGTACGTCTCAGATCCTTGATAAACTCCTCATAATTGTTCACCATAGGTTTTTTCAGTTCCCAAGGGGGGGGTAGCCAAGAGTAAAGCCTTGTAAGTCAGATGATTATCTACTCCACTTTGGCTCTGTCTGATGCACGCATTCCTGGATATAGACATCTTAGAGAGAGTTCAGAGAAGGGCTACTAAAATGGTGTACGGCTTGAAGGAGAAAAGTTACCAGAAAAGGCTTAATGATCTTAACATGTACAGCTTGGAAAAAAGATGAGACAGAGGAGATATGATAGAAACATTTAAATACGTAAAGGGAATCCACAAGGTAGAGGAAGGGAGTATATTTAAACGGAAACAAAGTAGCAAAACAAGAGGACATAGTCTTAGATTAGAGGGGCAAAGGTTTAAAAGTAACATCAGGAAGCATTATTTTACTGAGAGGGTGGTGGATACATGGAACAGCCTTCCAGTTGAAGTGGTAGAGGCCAAAACAGTAATTGAATTTAAGCAAGCATGGGATAGGCATAAGGCTATCCTAAACAAAAGATAAATCCAGGTTAAGTATCCATGTAATTGGGCAGACTAGATGGGCCGAAAGGTTCTTATCTGCCGACATTTTTCTATGATTCAGTTCGGATTATAAAACCCCTGCACATACTTGGTGTCCCATCGTAACATATGGGAGACGAGAGTCACATGGGAGAGACTCTCCCCTTTTCAGCAGTGTAAAATGCATCTCCCTAGCTGCAATGGTTGGGGAGATAGAGGGCTCCGAAGGAGCCCCCCCTCCTCCCCTCCATTGCTTTGCATGGGGACGCCTGCTGATGACGTCACCACACAGCGTGGCGACGTCAGCCTCGCCTGCCCATGTAAATCACATGGGCAGGCTTCCTCCCTGCCAGATCGCCGAGGGATCCAGTGAGGGAGGTGAGTATCGGGTGGGAGGGGGATTAGGCGCCGCTGACGTACCCTGTACGTCCGCGGGTCTAAGGGAGACCCGAGGACAGGACGTACAGGGTACGTCAGCGGTCCTTAAGGGGTTAAAAGACAATAGAAATAAGCAAAGGTAACAGGGCAGACACTGAATAGATAACCACTAAACAACAGGAGAAAAAATAGGGATAACGGAGTGATATGTATTCTGCAAGAATATCACAGGAATGGCCACGGTCCAGTGATGATAGAGATAGCTGCTTTGTCACCAGACCCAGTGACCATACAGGAACCAACTCGAGTGAGAATAAAAGACCAGGACACAAATTCTGTCTTGGGTGTTTTTTATTACTCTGGGGCAAATTTCATACATTCAGTCAGTTTTGTCAAAATAGGAGTGTCACAAATTCATGGATTACAAGCCAATAAAGAATCAATACATCAGTAATATAGGAAACATGTTTTTTCTACATTGGGCAATACCTAGACTTACAAACATTTTCTGTCCTTGCCTAGTAGGCAAGACTAAATTGACGTCACAGTTATATCCTGTTCTTGGAATAAGAATCTTCCATAGGATATATGAACAATTAAACATATGTGTCCCTCCCTTCCTCTCGGCCAGCCAGCCTTTTTAGTTTCAAGAGTAAGTGGAGTTGAATAGAAAATTTGCACTCCTTAATAAAAAACAGGAAGCCAAGAGAAAGACCAGACTCAGCATTACCTCATGAACACATTATGTATTTGCTGAGCAGTCAATAAGGCCCTATATATTTATATAGCTATCAAATATTACTAGAATATAGAAATATGTATACAGTGAATTAGCTACCATATTTCAAAATTCCTTTCAATCCGTCTTTTGATCACGAATCACGTGATCATTAATAAAAAAGAAAACTAAACTAAACTAGTGAACCTATTACAAGTGGGGTTACATGGTCATCATATTATACATATAAATCATTCCAATACATAGAAATAAAAAGAAAAAGAGAGTTTAGTAATTACTCATAAGAGTGGAACGTTGAAAAGGAATCAAAGTAGGTGGGGGTGGAAGTATAGGATAGGCTGGCATCATAGGTGATTTAGAAACGCAACATTTCTCAAGGCACAGCATCAACAATTTGTAAAAAATGGCAATAACAAGAATAATCATAACGAGATACATTAAACCATGTAAAAGAGTTGAACCTAGGCTACCAAAAATAGAACTAAAGCCAAAGGTCCAATCAAATCCATCTAAGGGACTTGATACTTTCCTGAGTTGGGTTTGAATTTCCTCAATATCATGTATATCTTGAGAAACTTCACCTGAAATGTCATCAATGTGAAACAACAATGGGTCAAATTAAGAAGACCACATGCACCACCCTCCGTCATTAACAAATAATCAAGGGCCATACAATTCTGAATTACTGCATCGCTAATCTGACGTTGCTCAGCAGAAAGAACTGCTAGAGCATGTGTAGTGTGATTAAACATGTCATCAACTAAGTCTACAAAAAGGTTAATTTTAGAATACAAACGAGCAACACCATATGCGGGTAGCAAGATTCCACCAAATCGCTCTGCCTCAGAGGTTTTGACAGATATGGAGGAGCGACGAGAGCGATGTACAGTGTTATGTAGGTCAATGCGCATACCAGATGGAACATAAGGGTGAATAGTATGAGATGGACCAATAAGTCCCAAAACACATTCACCAACATAGGTTCTAGGTATTACCAAATATGCCCATTTACCACATAACCAGTAAAAAGGGGGGTTAAGGGGCAAGGTAGCATAAGCATCATTATAATATGTTGCAACCATTATCATACTAGAGTATGTGCCATCTTCCACTTGCAAGGTCCAATCTTTTGGACTGTTGGAATCATGTAAGTTAAGTCTCCCAAAAGATGCTACATTGCACACAGTATTTTTAAACAAAACATGGGTAGCATTAATTTGGGATGCGTTAATACATCCAAACATGAAATCAACATAGTTGGCGTTGCCAACACTTACAGGGAAAGTTTTATCCATCCATTGCCATAAACTTACACATTTATCTGGTATACCTGGGTTAGAACAAAGGGGGGAGGACACTAGCTTAGAATGACAAGGGGTGCTGAACCAGGAAGAAGAACTATTACTGTAAAGAAAGGAAACACGAAAAGTGGCTTGTAGATTCATCTCAGAATTATTAGGGACATACATATGATCCATTATAACCTGACAAGGAGGTTCCTTTCTCTTAGGTTCTGGTGAAGGCATTCTACCAGTAATGTTAAATCTCATTCGTATCACTGCAGTACCACGATGTTCCTGTAAGAGGGGAGCACGTATAAAAGTGGCACCTGGATTGTTAGTAGTTTTAGAGAAAGTAGGCAGTGTAAACAAAATCATCATCAAAAAGACTAAGATTCAAAGCAACTCCTTCATACGGTATACCATATTTAGAACTAGTCGGTTTGGCCATACATATCCAGCAGGACTTGTTGAAACCTGAAAGTTCATATATAGTCTGAGCAGCATATGCATAGTTATTAGGTTGATGCAAGTCTCTTTTCAAACGCATATTAAGAACTGGGGGTCGAGCAAAGGAGATATTGTGGGGACCTACAATATCTTCCCAAAAACATCTGTGATAGTAGCATGAACTACCAGTAAGTATGATGAAATAAATCATAATGCTTAAAAGCGAACCAACAAAAATAAAACAGTTCTTGGAAAAAGAGCAAAACATCTTGGTAGTAGTTCTAGCAATAGACACTGCAAGTGTAAAATCAGAGTTAATACAATATGTATTACTTTGTGAAAAAGGAAAGTTCATCAAAAAATAAACAGTTCGTGTAAATGAGGAAAAAAAGGTACTACTCTTCAGGTTGAATAGGACAGTTAATAGGCATAAAAAATAAATTGGGGGGGAAAACGATTCTTCAGCTGGGAAACCAGCCAACAGGTTAGCAGGGGCTTACAACTGCTGAGGCCCACACTCCAGATTCATCAGTGGGATACGTCACAGGAGGAGGTCATCTAGAAGCAGGGGTCAGCGATTCCACGTCTGGGGTTGAGGTCACAGGTGGATCAGGAATGAAGTCATCAGGGATGAATGGCGCTTTCTTTATCCTTGATGCATGGATCCAGGAAGGTGATTCATCAGTCAGCACGGCGGTTCTGGTTACAACAAGGATGGTAGTGTCACGGATCCCCCTGATTACTATAGTGTTGGTCCCTATACGCAGGTCTCTCTCTAACCTTCCGATCCTTAGAGTGGTCGGCACGTCTAGACAGACTACTAGGATGGCAGTACAGAGCACATACAAAAAGAGACGTCACGAATCCCTCTACTCTCTGACTAGTAGTCCCTTGAGACAGGACACTCTCTACCCTTCCGATCCTTAGAGTGGTCGGCACGTCTAGACAGATTGCTAGGATGGCAGTACAGAGCACATACAAAATACAAGGGGTGGTCTGATGTGCTTAGGGTGCCACACAGACTGACCTCCGTACCAGAATAGAGGAGTGATACAAATGCCAGGGGTCGAGACACAGAATGGTCGCTTGCGAATGCCAGGGGTCAATACACGGAATGGTTCGTTCGCCAAAGCCAGGGGTCAATACACAGAATAGTCGTTTTGCCAATGCCAGGGGTCGATACACAGAATAGTCGTTTTGCCAATGCCAGGGGTCGATACACAGAATAGTCGTTTTGCCAATGCCAGGGGTCGATACACAGAATAGTCGTTTTGCCAATGCCAGGGTTCGATACACAGAATAATTCTTAGCCAGAAACGCACAAGAGCTCTGCGGGAAGTAACTACCACGTCAGGGCACTGGCATAGTGGAGAAGCTGGGTTTTAAACCCGGCGGGTCCGCGTCATCACGCGAGGCCCCGCCTCCCGGCGTCCCACGTGTGCGGAAGCGACCGGCGCTATTTACTCGGCGCCTGGCCAGCGAGCAGCGAGGACGCTGCTGCCAGGCGCCGCCGGAACGGGGGTACGTGACAGAACCCCCCCCTCAACGGGCGGCCACTGGACGACCCCCAGGGGCATGGGGATGAGCCAAATAGAAGGCCTTCACCAACCGAGGGGCATGGACCTCGGCAGCCGGAAGCCAGGAGCGATCCTCAGGACCGTAGCCCACCCAGTCAACCAAGTAGTACAGGCCCCCCCTAGACCTCCTGGCGTCCAGAATGGCCTGCACCTCAAACTCCTCTTCGCCCTCCACAGAGACAGGAGGCGGAGGAGCACGGACCCTGGAGTAACGATTACACAACAGTGGCTTCAACAGACTTACGTGGAAAACGTTGTGTATCCTGATATGGGAGGGCAGTGCCAAGGCATAGGAAACCGGGCTGAGTCGCCGCAGTATCTTGTAAGGGCCTATGTATCTGGGGGCTAGTTTCATCGATGGTACTAAGAGCTTAACGTTCCGCGAAGAAAGCCAAACCCTGTCCCCGACTTGATACACAGGTGCTGGTCCCCTACGTCTATCGGCCTTCGTTTTCTGGACAATACTGCTCCTCTCCAGTGCCTGTTTAACCCTCCCCCAGGTCTCAGTCAATGACGCCAAGTGCTCATCCAGAGCAGGAATCGCGGTATCAGGAAATGCAGTGGGAAGCACGGGAGGATCAAATCCGTAAACCGTGAAGAAAGGGGAATGACCACTGGCTTCACTCACGGCACTGTTTAGGGCATACTCGGCCCAAGGTAGCAGGTCTGACCAATTATCCTGTCGTTCAGATATGAAACACCTGAGATACTTCTCAACATTTTGATTGGCCCTTTCTGCTGCTCCGTTCGTTTGGGGGTGATAGGCCGAGGAGAAGGACAGGTCTATTCCCACATTCTTGCAGAACCCCCTCCAGAATCTGGAGACAAACTGGGTCCCCCTATCAGAAACAATCCCAAGGGGGATACCGTGTATGCGGACCACATTGGTGATGAAAATGGGCACCAGCTCGGCTGCTGACGGTAGTTTCCTAAGAGGAACATAGTGACCCATTTTGGAAAAGCGATCTATAATCGTGAGTATAACAGTATTCCCTTTGGACTCGGGTAACTCTACTATAAAATCCATGGCTATCTGCGACCATGGTCGTTCGGGGATAGGCAGGGGCTGGAGTAAACCAATGGGCGCTGTCTTAGGACTCTTATTTCTTGTGCATACCTCGCACACGGCTACGTAATCTTTAATATCCCGGCGCATCGTGGGCCACCATAGCAGTTTTCGGATGCTAGCCACTGTTTTGGTGATCCCCATGTGCCCAGAGGTTTTATTGTCATGGTAAATCTTAAGGACTTCTTCTCTTTCCTTCTCAGGTACAAAGAGCTTCGCGGGAGGCCTCCCCCCCGGAGCCTTATCTTGCACAGTCTGCAATCGGATCATCAGAGGGGACGAGACACTAATCGTGGTAGAGGCTATAATCCTCTCCTGAGGTACAATGGGATGTTGATCCTGAATGTTATGTTCATAGGATTCATACTGTCTAGATAACGCATCTGCTTTAATGTTTCTTGACCCAGGTCTATACGTGAGGACGAAATTAAAACTTGAAAGAAACAAAGACCATCTCGCTTGTCTGGCGTTCAATCGTTTCGCGTCTCCAATGTACGTGAGATTCTTATGATCGGTTATGATAACGATTGGGTCTGTAGATCCCTCTAATAAGTATCTCCACTCTGCCAAGGCTGCAATAACTGCTAACAACTCTCTATTACCGATATCATAGTTTCTCTCGGCCGGAGACAACTTCCGGGAATAGAAACCGCATGGATGCAAAGGTTTATCGGGTGCCCGCCTTTGGGACAAGACTGCTCCAAGACCGAGTTCGGAGGCGTCAACCTCGAGTTGGAAGGGCAGAGCTGGATCAGGATGTCGGAGAACAGGGGCAGTCGTGAATGCCTGTTTGAGGGCCTCGAAGGCTTGCCTGGCCTGGGGTGTCCACTTCTGATTTCCCACCCCTTTCTTAGTCATGGCCGTGAGAGGAGCTACCAAGGCCGAAAAGTCTTTAATGAACCTTCGATAATAGTTGGTAAAACCTAGAAACCTCTGGATGGCTTTAAGCCCTTGGGGTAGGGGCCAGTCGAGGATTGCCGACAATTTACCCGGATCCATCTGAAACCCCTCAGGGGTTATGATATACCCAAGGAAGTGCACCATCTCTATATCAAATAGGCACTTTTCTAATTTGCAGTATAACCCGGCCTTCAATAGTCTCCTTAACACTTGTTGCACATGGGCGTGATGGGTCTCCTTATCTGGAGAGTATATCAGGATGTCATCGAGATACACTATGACGAATGTTTGCAGAATATCCCTTAGGGTGTCATTTATGAGATCCTGAAACACAGCTGGCGCGTTACATAACCCAAAGGGCATTACCAGGTATTCGTAATGCCCGCTACGCGTATTAAAAGCCGTCTTCCACTCGTGCCCCTTTTTCACCCTTATCAGATTGTAGGCTCCGCGTAAATCGAGCTTCGTGTATATACGGGCCCCTTTCAGTCGGTCGAACAACTCTGTTATAAGGGGTATGGGATATGCATTTCTTATGGTTATTCTGTTTAAACCTCTATAATCTATGCATGGTCGCAAGTCTCCCTCTTTCTTGAGACGAAAAAGAAACCAGCTCCTGCTGGGGAGGAGGACCGTCTAATGAATCCACGCTCAAGATTCTCTTTTATATATTCCTCCATAATATCGTTCTCCTTTTGCGACAAGGGGTATACATGTCCTCTGGGAGGCATAGTACCGGGGAGTAACTCTATGGCACAGTCATACGGGCGATGTGGTGGTAAAACCTCAGTCCTGGCCTTCGAAAAAACCTCTTTTAATGCCTGATAACAGTCAGGGACTACTGTGGATAAAGGAGGTGCTGTGGCGATATTAAGGCTACCAATAACAGTGACCCTGCCCATACATTTCGACTGACAACTGGGACCCCAACATTTTATGTCTCTCTGGGCCCAATCAATCACCGGGTTATGCTCAGTCAACCATGGAAACCCTAGGACGACGGGGCATGAGGGAGAGTCAATAATCTGGAATCGTATGGTTTCCCGGTGCAAAACTCCTGTTTTCATGCATACCTCTATAGTGTCGTGGGTGATATGGGGACATGACAAGGGTTTCCCGTCTATGGCCTCCACCATTAGAGGTCTTTCTTTGAGAACTAGAGGCATGAGGTTCTTGGAGGCAAACACTCTATCCATAAAGTTACCTGAGGCTCCAGAGTCTAGGAACGCCTCAGTCTCGAGGTGCACCCCCCCCCAGGTTAAGGAGATGGGCACCAGAATCCGGGTTTTTTTTTTTTCGTTATCAACAAAAGAGGCATAGAGTGAACCGATTACCTGGCTAGTAGGTGTTCTCTGGCCGGCTTGCCAGTGTCACCCCTGCCACCCCTGGGTCTTTGAGGACATTGAAGACGAAAATGCCCTGCCCCTGCACAGTAAAAACAGAGCCCCCTTTCCCTTCTGTGAGCTCTCTCAGCCTCCGAAATACCTGTTCTACCTATCTGCATGGGTTCCACGACCGATAGATCGGTTCTTTCTGGCTCTGGAGTACCTGACGTACTGGTGTGTCTGGGTACTAAGGGTAAAGGAGGCAAAACCCTTCTGGGTCTGTCTCTAGAATGCCTCCTGTCCCTAATTTGGTCGTCCATGGCAATACAGAAATCAACCAAATGGTCCAGATGTTCGGGCAACTTCAAGGGAGCCAGCTCAAACATCCAAGCCTCGTTCAGGCCTTCGGTAAACGCCAAGGTTAAAACGTCGTTAGGCCAGTGTACCTCAGAAGTCAAGGTCTTAAATTCTATGGCATAGTCAGAGACTCTCCTATTACCTTGCTTAATGTGGAATAAGGACCTGCCTGCATTGGTGGCCCTTCTAGAGGGGTCAAACGTACGTTTTAGTTCAGAGGTAAAGCCCTCATAGTCATATATGATGGGCTTTTTGTTTTCCCACAATGGTGTGGCCCACAGTAACGCTTTATCAGTTAAATGGTTAATTAGGTAGCCTACTTTGGCTTTATCGGATACACAGGACCCCGGATTGTTCTCGAATAGAATCTCCAGTTGGGTCAAAAAACCCCGACACAAGTTAGGCGTACCATCATAGCGTACGGGTGCCTTCATACTGAGCCTACACCCCTCGGGTGAGGCCGAACTGGCCCTAGGCAATACTGGTTCTGGAGGACTTGCATTACCAGCAGTGGATCGATTCAACAGGGTTTGCAGAGCAAGAGCAATCTGGTCCATCCTGTGGTCCTGCTCTTCTTGTCGGGCTGCAATTCTTGTTAACTGAGAAGAGAGGTCTGCGGGATCCATTGGCCCTGACGTAATGTCACGGATCCCCCTGATTACTATAGTGTTGGTCCCTATACGCAGGTCTCTCTCTAACCTTCCGATCCTTAGAGTGGTCGGCACGTCTAGACAGACTACTAGGATGGCAGTACAGAGCACATACAAAAAGAGACGTCACGAATCCCTCTACTCTCTGACTAGTAGTCCCTTGAGACAGGACACTCTCTACCCTTCCGATCCTTAGAGTGGTCGGCACGTCTAGACAGATTGCTAGGATGGCAGTACAGAGCACATACAAAATACAAGGGGTGGTCTGATGTGCTTAGGGTGCCACACAGACTGACCTCCGTACCAGAATAGAGGAGTGATACAAATGCCAGGGGTCGAGACACAGAATGGTCGCTTGCGAATGCCAGGGGTCAATACACGGAATGGTTCGTTCGCCAAAGCCAGGGGTCAATACACAGAATAGTCGTTTTGCCAATGCCAGGGGTCGATACACAGAATAGTCGTTTTGCCAATGCCAGGGGTCGATACACAGAATAGTCGTTTTGCCAATGCCAGGGGTCGATACACAGAATAGTCGTTTTGCCAATGCCAGGGTTCGATACACAGAATAATTCTTAGCCAGAAACGCACAAGAGCTCTGCGGGAAGTAACTACCACGTCAGGGCACTGGCATAGTGGAGAAGCTGGGTTTTAAACCCGGCGGGTCCGCGTCATCACGCGAGGCCCGGCTACCCGGCGTCCCACGTGTGCGGAAGCGACCGGCGCTATTTACTCGGCGCCTGGCCAGCGAGCAGCGAGGACGCTGCTGCCAGGCGCCGCCGGAACGGGGGTACGTGACAGGTAGTTGGCTCTCCATATGGTGGATCAATGGTTTTGTGACGATGCAGGGCCTTCACGAGCACTCGATCTCCTGGAACAAAACGGTGAGTGGAGAGAGGCGGAAAAGAGCAGGAGACCGTTCTATGGAAATCATGCAATGTTTTAAGCAATTGAGTAACATGCTTCTCTAAATTCATCCAGATCACCTGGTAACATTACCAGGGGACCTTGCTTAGGAATCCATGGGGTAGGAAAGGGTCTTCCCATGAGAACTTCAAAAGGGGAGAGACCAGTGACAGAATGGGTGGTCATTCTTATTTCTGGAAGAATGGCTGGAAGGTAATCTGGCCAGTTCTTGAAGGTACCCTCAGTAGCTTTTCTAAGTTTATTTTTGATATTTCTATTTTGCCGTTCCACGATTCCGGAACTTTCCGCATGGTATGGGCAATGAAACTTCCATTGAATGGCCATTAATTTTACCAATTCCTGTGTGATCTTGGAGGTAAAGGCAGGACCATTATCTGAATCAATAGATATGGGGCATCCATATCTGGGTATTAATTCTTTACAAAGAATTTTGGCAACAGTTCTGGCATTTTCTCTTGCAGTAGGGAAGGCTTCAGGCCATCTAGAAAACTTGTCAACTATTACCAGAAGGTATTTCAGGTTACCTTTTGCAGTGGGAATGTGTGTAAAATCAATTTGGAGTTCCTGGAATGGACCATTAGCTGGCGGCAGGTGTTGAGTTTTAATTTTTGGGCCCTGTGTATTATTTCTGGCACATATAAGGCAATGAGAAAGTTGGGAATTAATCATAGCCTTAAGATTACAAACAGAAAAATGCTTAGCCATGTCGCTGTGAGTTTGGGAGATCTGTGGCCAGGACCGTGAAAAGAAAAAATAAAGATTGGCGCTGCTGCAGCAGGTAGGCCCACTCTCCCTCCTTTCTCATAAATTCTAACATCAGGTGGAATTTCTTGAGACTTCACAAGGCCTTCTGAGGCCCAATGATAAACATCAGCTTCAGTAGCACCTGCCTGGAGTTCTTTAAGCATCCATTTCTGGGGCAGCAGAAAAGGAGAAAGAGAAAGGTAGCAGGTGACAATTGGAGGGTGAGGAACAAGAGAAATGGTAGGAGATGAAAGAGCAGCAGCTTTAGACTTAGCGTCAGCAAAGTGATTGCCACGAGAAACAAAAGAGTCAACAGGATCATGACCTTTGCATTTGACAACAGCAAGACGAGAAGGTAATAGAATAGCAGACAGGAGATCAGAAAGCAGATCAGAATGAGAAATAGGACGACCATCAGCTGTAGTAAAACCACGGCGATGCCAAAGTGCACCAAAATCATGCACAACACCAAATGCATAACGAGAGTCAGTATAAATGGTGACAGGGAGATCTTTAAAAAGTTTACATGCAGCTGTTAAAGCAAAGAGTTCCGCAGCTTGCGAAGAATTTGAAGGAATGGAAGCAGATTCATGCACAATGTCAGGCAATTCAACCACAGCATAACCAGTCAGATACTGTGAATCAGAAGGACGAGAACAGGAGCCATCAAAGATATGACGAATATCAGGACCTTCTAGAGGAGTGTCAGAAAGATCAGATCTAGGAGAGGTCATTAGTTGAATGAGCGGAAGACAATCATGTAATTCGCGAGGCTCTTCATGGTCTTCGCGTAGACGCAGAAGAGCGTTAAGAACAGCAGAAGGACCAGAAGTGACAGAAGAGTATTTGACAGACAAATTGGAGGTAGAAGTTAGTACAGTTTCATAACCAGACAAACGTTGGGAAGAAATGTGCTGGTAGAAAGGTTACGAAGTACATGCAAGACATTGTGTTGTGTATGGAGAATCGTGTCAGTACCTAGGGTTAAGGACTGAACTGTTTCCACAGCCATGGCACAGGCAGCCAAGGAGCGGAGACAATTTGGCATTCCCTGAACAACAGGTGGCATGACTTTTGACAAAAATGCAGTTGGACGCAGCGCCCCCCTGTGGACCTGTGCAAGAACAGCCGCCATTGTGCGCCCATCCTCCCTACAGTAGAGGTGGAAAGGCAGTTTATAGTTCGGTAGCCCCAATGCTGGTGCAGTAGCCAACAGTTCCTTTAACGTATCAAAGGCAGACACCATGTCCGGAGACCAAAAATTTGGTCCAGAGCTGTCCACGCAGCAGACGCACGAAGATCAGAGTCATAATAGGAACAGTCTGGTATCCAGTGACGACAAAAATTCACCATCCCTAGAAAGGACAACATGTCTGTTTTGGAGGCAGGACGCTTGAGCTGGAGCAGGCTCTGAATGCGGGACGGTGAGAGAACACGAGATCCCTGAGTGAGAACGAAACCCAAATATTCAACAGAGGTGGAGCAAAATTGCATCTTTTTTCTGGACACCTTGTGGCCTTCTGAGTGTAGATGGTTGAGGAGAGCAACAGAGTCAGTGTGACATGCAGCTTGGCTGGGGCTACAGAGGAGGTCATCCACATACTGTAGTAAGGTGGAGCCTTCCGGCGGACTGTAACTCAGAGTCTCACGCAGTGCCCTTGCAAAGGTAGCCAGGCTATCAATAAATCCCATAGGTATTACTGACCACGAAAACTGACTACCTTCAAATGTAAAGGCCAAAATGTGTTGTGTATCTGGATGTACTGGGACAGAAAAAGGCATTTTTTAGGTCTATGACTGTAAAATGTGTGAAGTCTGGGGGTATGAAGGTGAGAAGGGTTGGGAGGTCAGGTACAATTGGAGAAATAGGAATTATGATTTCATTGAGAGATCTGAAATCCTGAGTAAAGCGATATCCATCTCCTTTAGGCACAGGATTTACAGGAGTGTTGTACGAACTTACAATGGGACGCAGAATGCCAGTAGCAAGGAAGCGGTGAATGAGTTCCCGTATTCCTTCAACTTTAGCAGGTGACAGATTATATTGCTTGTGATAGACAGGTGTAGCAGATGTTTTTAATTTTGCAGAATATGGGGTGCACGAGATTGAACCCACATCGTATTCGTCAATTGCCCATACATCCGGATGTACACACAATTCGAGATCAGGTGCTGAAAGGAAAGCACAGTGAAGCGGAGAGAAGGAATGGGAGGAAGAGTTAGGTGGAGAGCAGGGAGGGGGGGGCTGATGGGGGATGAAGTGTGCTGGGAGCAGCTTCAATAGAAAAGAATGGTGAATCCACATGTAAAGATCCAGATGGCATGCAGATAATAGATACAGCAAGCAAAGAAAGCAAATCTCTGCCTAGCAAATTAACCACTTCCATGCGGAGGACGCGCTGAGCGTGTCCTCCGCATGGCTCCCGCTGTGCGGAGGACGCGCTGAGCGCGTCCTCCCTTTGGGGTCAGCGTTCGGCCGAGTTCCGGCCGATCGCTGGCCCCCCCGGTGCGGGCTGACATCCGATGTCAGCCCAGCATCCGGAACCGCCGCCGATGAAATTAGGTGTCATCGCGGCAGCGCGATGACACCTAATTCAGGCGCCCCCCGCATGTGCGGAGGAGGCGCCTGAAAGGGAGGGGGGAGGTCCTTCGGACCTCTCTCCCTCCCGATCGGCGGCGTTGCGGGGGTTAACCCAGGCACCATTTGGAAGGGCACAGCCTGCCCTTCCAAATGGTGCCTGGCATTAACCCCTGGGGAGCTGGATCGCGAATCGGCGCTGAAAAGCGCCGGTTCGTGATCCTTTCCCGGAGCTGGCCGACATCTTGGATGTCGGCCAAGCCTCCGGAAACTCCCCCTGAGGACTGGCGTCATCGTGCATAGCACGATGACGCCAGTCCTAGAGTTAACCCCTAACTGCCACCAACGGTGGAGATAGGGAGTTCCAATGAACTCCCTATCTCCCGATCCGTGGCAGCTAGGGGTTAAAGTTTGGTATGGTTGGATCGGCCAGAGCATGGCCGTTCCAATGATACCAAACACTACTGTGAAAAAAGTTTTTTAAAAAAAATTAAAATTAAAATTAAAAATAAAAATATATTTTCAAAAAAAATTATAAAAAAAAAATAAACATTTTTTTTTCTTTTTTTTGGTTCGTTAATGCAGCAATATTGTTCCCATTTCAATTATAATGTGAACAATGATGCTGCACTAACGATTATTGTATGCGGTACGTTTGTTAAAAATCGTGTAATTTTCCCCAAAAAAAAATGTAACGAGACCCCATCTCTAATTTTTTTAACAAGCGCACCCCATACAAAATATAACCGCAATTGCTCGCATGTTAAAATGTGAAAAAAACACTTTACACGTTGTAAATTATTGAAAATACATATTTTATTGCATTTTTTGTTATAATATACAGACATGACATAACGTATACATATAATAATGACATATTATGAATCTACCGAGTCTGACGGAAAGAACGATATATAATATGTCTGGGTCATATACTAAAAGAAGCCTTCAAAACACGTTTAAACATGATGAGCAAAACCGGTAAAAATGACCTCAGCACAGAGGTGTGAAAAGCCTCAGTAGCGAAAGGGTTAACAGAACAGGTAGGGAGAACATGAAAAGAATGAAACAGGCAGGAGAAGAATTTGAAGAAATAGCAATGGGTGGGGTGACAAACGTTTCTGTTAGGACTCCATTAATCCCCAAAGATGGCGTCTCAGCAGGTTTAATTGACCACAAGCACCACTCTATTGTAAGCGTCGAATTTGTAGCACCCGTATCCACAAGGAATGGGGTTTTATGATCCTCCAAATTAAGGATCACTAGGGGAAAATGGTCAACTGTTTCTGAAACCTGAACACATGAGATGGAGCATGCCTCTGGGCAACATCATGCATTTGATTGGTTTTGCCAATCAATCTTATGACGAGGTGGATCACAGGCATTGTTAGGAGAGGTAACAGCATTGCATGTTGGAGATCGTGGCTGGGGGTTCATAGCAGTATTGCCAATGTTCCTGGGATTATGAGGGCATTCATTACGCCAGTGATTTGGATCACCACAAATGAAACAAGTACCTGGGGTACGTGTGGGGTGTTGAGGACGATAATAAGTCCGTTTAGGGCGAGGACCATTATTACCTGGGGGACCTGAAGGACTGTTAAAAACAGCTAACATATATTTAGAATGCTGCAGGTCAAAGCAACCAGCAGAATCTTTAACAAGGAGCCTATTATTAAGATTAATAGGTACCACCGTTGGCCAGTTATCAACCTGTTTAGCAATTCTCTGGGTATCATCTCTGAGATTACCCATGAGAGTTTGAGTGTAGAGGAGACCCATATCTCCATCTAATGTCATGCCGGCATCCTCCTTCCAGTTCTTATGGAACCGGTGGACGAATTCGGTGACAGATTCTTTGGCATTTTGTTTGCATGCAATGGCTGCGACCATAGAACGTCGAGCTCCATAATTACGAGTCCATTCATCACAAACTTCTGTCCACATATCATCAATCTGGACCGATGTTTGTAAAGGCAAATTTTGGGGTGTAATAGGGGCACCCATTAGAGGAGCATGGGGGGGGGTTGAAGTGAGAGAACACGAGTCCAATCAAAACCAGTGTCATCAGCATATCCCATGACACCGTTAATGATCAACTTGTAATCTTCCTGAGTTAATTGCAATCCTCGTGTCGCCCGTTTAAGATAGTGTTGTCGCGGTCGGGAAAATTCGGGGACTAGGAGAACCCTTAATTATAGAATTTAAGGTTCCTATATCAGGGGGCATAATAACGACATTATTTCCTGCAATTAAATAGGGCATCTGATATCTAGCAGGGGGTTTGATAGTTTTGCCAGATTGGGTCCTAGTTATGTTCTGAAGTTGGGGTTCAAATTGGTCAATAAAAGATTGCATTTGGGGAGAGTATCCTACACGGTTGGGTTTTGAAGTGGATACAAATGAAGATGTACTGAATTTGGACTTAGGAATTTTATTTTGCCAATCATATGTGCTAGTTTCATCTTGTTCTGTGTTAGATTCTGTTTCAACATGGGGTATTCCTACGATAGCACCTATATTTTGTGTTAGGGCTTCGGGGGAAGGCAGAGGATTAGTAGTGGTTTCAATAGTTGTAATCACAGCTGCCAAAGTCTTAGGGTCAAGGCTGGGATAAAGGGAAGAGGGTTTGGGAGTAGGTTGTGAAAGGGTATGAGGAGAGGAATTGTAAAGTGGAGGATTATCTATGCACCATGATACATCTTCAGGAGTTTTAGAAATGGGGTTATATGAAGAGGACAAGTGAATCCACACTTTACCACATTCCTTCACATATTTTCTATCCCAAGTTGAGTCAGGTTGGAAATATGGGAAAGCTTTCTGGTCGCCAAGACATAAGCCTTTTATCATGGACATATGATAGGAAGAGAAGCTTCCGGAATTTGGGAATGGATCAAAAGAATGCATGGCTGTAGTCCATCCAGCAAGACAATCTATAAAGGGCGTGGTGAAATATCCACCAGCAACACGTGTACATAATCGGCTCGCGTTTCAGCAGGGCCATTTTGGGGCATTAACTTCTTATTGAAGTGCTTATCTAATTTGCCCGTTGTTTTTGGATCTATATGGGAGGATTTTTTGGCACCCATATCGCAAAAAAAAGGCACGGTGGAGGGGGGGGAAGGAGAAGGGCCAGCGCAATTAAAAGGGTGAGAGGGAAAGGGCCGCAAAAATGCACAGTTTCCTCTATTCTCACTGAGCCAAATCACAAAACAGCAATCTCCATTCTATTTAAAATCTTTTTAACTACACTATCAGGGAGAACACGCACAAATAGGGACCCAATTCTCGGGGCGGGAAACTTAAAGGTATTAATCTTTTAAAATATAATACTCTTTACAACACAATTCAAATGTGAGTCACTAACAGCGGGGACATCCAACAATTGATCAAGGAAACAAAGAGAAAGGATCACTATTCTTTACCCAGACGATTGTAAAAAATCCTATTTTTCATTCACCATCACTCAAACAATCAAATCATTCAAAAGAAACTCTTGCACTATCAAATCAAATAATGCGAGTTCGAAAATTTGAACAAGCAAGTTGCTTATGATGAATATCAGGTTCCAATAAATATTAATAAAATAAATATGTAACCTATACTCACCACAGAAAGTTGATTAGTTCAAATCCGCACTTCTGATACCAAATTGATATGTATTCTGCAAGAATATCACAGGAATGGCCACGGTCCAGTGATGATAGAGATAGCTGCTTTGTCACCAGACCCAGTGACCATACAGGAAACAACTCGAGTGAGAATAAAAGACCAGGACACAAATTCTGTCTTGGGTGTTTCTTATTACTCTGGGGCAAATTTCATACATTCAGTCAGTTTTGTCAAAATAGGAGTGTCACAAATTCATGGATTACAAGCCAATAAAGAATCAATACGTCAGTAATATAGGAAACATGTTTTTTCTTCTTTGGGCAATACCTAGACTTACAAACATTTTCTGTCCTTGCCTAGTAGGCAAGACTAAATTGACGTCACAGCTATATCCTGTTCTTGGAATAAGAATTTTCCATAGGATATATGAACAATTAAACATCTGTGTCCCTCCCTTCCTCTCGGCCAGCCAGCCTTTTTAGTTTCAAGAGGAAGTGGAGTTGAATAGAAAATTTACACTCCTTAATAAAAAACAGAAAGCCAAGAGAAAGACCAGACTCAGCATTACCTCATGAACACATTATGTATTTGCTGAGCAGTCAATAAGGCCCTATATATTTATATAGCTATCAAATATTACTAGAATATAGAAATATGTATACAGTGAATTAGCTACCATATTTCAAAATTCCTTTCACAGAGAGCATAGAATTAAACAAGAAGGAGGCTGACTAAGTAAATGCAAGATTAGGATAGAAACAGAGGGATACTACAGGAATAAACAGATTACATAGACTGATTGGACTCGAGACCGACAAGAAGGGGCTAAGTTGGGAGAACATTCACATGCATAGAAGACAAAAGGAGGCAGGAATGGAAATCAAATCATAAACACTGGTATGCACGAAATATCCTGAAAGTCCAGGAATAATGGGAGTTGAAGTCCAGAGAAATAATATGGCTGTAGGATTACAGGAAATAATGGGAAGTCCAGAGAAATAACAACAGAATACTTGCATTAAATTAAAGTTCTTAGAAGTAGAAGCAATGTCAAAGGGGCAAATCCCTAGGCATATCCAGGTTGTTATCCAAAAGGTCATAGGCAAACAGGCAAAGTCCATATAATTTCCAGGAAATGGGTTCGGTACAGATATCCAAGATAGAAGGCATTAGCAGATGCAAGATCACACTCAAAACAGCTATGGCTTAACAATGCAGAAGCACTGTATAATGGGTCTTTTGCTCTTTAGTAGGGGAGAGCTAGGTGATTAGTGGAAACACCTGAAGCAACAGCGGAACCATAGAAGGAATCAGGTTTAGGCAGAATAGACTAGGCAGGTATTACAAGGGTTAATGTGATGTTTTATTAGTCTTTTTGCCCTTCTTGCGGGCACGGCGCCGCGGGGGATTTGACACCGAGTCAGTATTAGCTAGGCAATAGAATCAGTGAATCACAAGACGATGAATCACTAAGCTCAGCGGGAAGCAACTCCACGACAAGGCACTGAGTGATTCACGTGGTCAGGATTTAAGGCCGGTGGCTCCGCGTCATCACACCGCACGCCGCCCCCTCATTACCCATGCCACCTCCTGTAACCGGCGCATCGCCTGGCACCCGACCAGCTACTAGCGCCGTTGGTGCTGCCGGGTGCCTGGTACCACCCTGTCCAGCCAGAGACCCCACAGGAGCATAGGACGTGACATTTAGTCATCACAACTTAGTTTTTACTTAGTTTTAGTCTAGTTTTATTCACAAAATAATTTAGTCGAATAAGACTTTGACGAAAATTATTAGTTTCCTAAATTAACACTGCTGGAAACGCAAGCAAAATATGTTTTTTTTCGTGCCATATTCCACAAATGGTAATGCTCCATATTTTCATAGTAGAATTCCCAGACACCCCTTCAGTGATGCCTTTGGTGTTTAGTTTCTAATTATATACAGGGCTATTCACTAAAGGTGAAACTAAGGAGAATTGGCAGAAGTGAAAATTCTAGGTCAAAATAGCCAAACCAGAAAATTTTCACCATTCATTTCACTTTCCAAATCAGCTATTTCGTCTAGATTGTTCTCTTCTCTATTCTCCTGCCAATTCTCCTGAGTTTCACCTTTTACAGGGTAATTCAGAGAGAGGTGAAAACCAGGAGTATGACTGGAGAATGGAAAATTCTAGGTCAAAATAGCCGATTTGGAAAGTGAGATAAATGGGAGAATTTTTCAGGTTTGGCTATTTTGACCTAGAATTTTCACTTCTCCAGCCATTCTCCTGCTTTTCACCTCTCTATGAATAACCCTGAATGTGAATAGATCTGATATAATCTACTTGGGTTACAAAATGCTTTAAAATTTATAAAAAAAGAAAGACATAATGGGAATTATAATTGTATTGTTTGCAAGTATATCTCAACTATATCTCAACTGTAAAATCCTTTATAAATAAATAAATAAATAACTGTATGGGTTATAAAAATGAAAGAAGTTCATATACTTTAATTAAAATTCTACCATGTAACCGTGAATTGGGAGTGTCATTTTAATGTGGAGAATATTGTCATATGCTGCTTTGTTTGACAACCATAACAACTCATGGCGATCTAATGGTTCGGAAGATATATTTTTTCCTTTTACCTCAGACTGGGAATGATGAGAGATTGGGTTTTTAATCCAAGTCCTTGTGGTTTCCTTTGTGACGGAAGAAATTCTGCACTAAAACCATTCTACCACTAATTATATGGCTGCCACAGAATGAGGAGCTTTCCTTGCAGTCCATGTAAGCCTCACAGGAATCTCCTTCTCTTTTGAATTTGTTTTGTGATCCTACAAATGTGAAGCTTAGTAGGATTCCCTGCTATAGCTAGGTTTAGTTTTAATTCCTCCAGCACTTAGATGTTACATAAAAAAACACCTTTTGCTAATTAAAACTGAATATTTATATATATAGTCAATATGATGTTTTTATTATAAAAAGTCAACCGTTCTTTTTTTATTCAAGAGAAAATAATTATTCTTCTAGTTTAAACTCTGCCAAGGCCTCCTACTTATTTTTGTGGCATAGGTTGCTATGGAGATAATTCAAATATCTCCCTAACTTTATTAACTTTCTGTTCATGAATTGTTTTCTGCTCCTGATGCCAGCATTTAGCTACGCAAATCATGGCGCTTAACATCTGGGGACCCGTTAGTGGTAAATTGCTCGTGGAAACACATGTTAAAGGGTCTTTTTAGTGGTTTAAAACCCAAACCTTAATAAATCCAACACAGTAATATAAGCATTTTAGCAATTCAAACAGTTTACTTATCATGACCTAAAATGAGTTAATGATATTTATTCAGCAGCTTTCTGTATCCTGATGTCTACAGGTATTTGTTCCTTGGTTTCCTGGGTCAGGTTTGGGGGAAAGAGTCATGAGGTCATACGCAATCCTGATGAAGAGATGAAGAGGGTGAGGAAGCTTGCAATTACATTATAGAGGCATAGAGGGAGACAGAGGTTAAGCGGAAAAAACAGGGGTATATAATTGGTCTTAAGTCATTCACTACCAAAAATTACACTTTATTCAATTAAAAAGGTAAAACGATTTTTTTAATTGTAAAATCTTTTTAAAGATATTAATGATAATAGTGATGCAGATTGGTAATAGATGTAAAATATATTTAGAAACATAGAAAAATGTCGGCAGATAAGAACCTTTCGGCCCATCTAGTCTGCCCAATTACATGGATACTTTACCTGGATTTATCTTTTGTTTAGGATAGCCTTATGCCTATCCCATGCTTGCTTAAATTCAATTACTGTTTTGGCCTCTACCACTTCAACTGGAAGCCTGTTCCATGTATCGGATACCCTATCAGTAAAATAATGCTTCCTGATGTTACTTTTAAACCTTTGCCCCTCTAATCTAAGACTATGTCCTCTTGTTTTTCTACTTTGTTTCCGTTTAAATATACTCCCTTCCTCTACCTTGTGGATTCCCTTTACGTATTTAAATGCTTCTATCAATCTCCTCTGTCTCGTCTTTTTTCCAAGCTGTACATGTTAAGATCATTAAGCCTTTCCTGGTATTTAGGGTACAAAACAAAAATATCCATTTAATTAGCATGTGCAAAAAAGGTTTGTAATCCTACAAGTGTGACACTAACCGGTCTATTCACTAAATGGTGAAACTCTGGTGAATGACTGGAAAAGTGAAAATTCTAGGTCGAAATAATTTCTAGGTCAAAAATTTCTAAACCAGAAAAATTCTCCCATTTATCTCGCTTTCCAAATAGGCTATTTGATGTAGATTGTTCTCTTTTCCTGCCAGTTCTCCTGGTTTTCACCTTTTCAATAAACCTGCTTTAATAGACTTGACAGTTTTAATTCTTCCAACGCTTAACTATTACATACAATAACAAAGATTTGCTAATTTCAATGGATTATAGCCATTAGGAAATGTTTTATCAAAAGAATTTCAACTCTTTTTTATTCAATAGAAAATACATTTTTTGCTAGTTTAAGAAGAATAATGCTACAGCACATGTATCATAGTAGAATTAGTTTGAGTAAAGCATGAGTAAGCAATAATAACAAAAGAAGAAAAACAGTGAAGCGCCTTCAGAAAAATTATTAAACGTACACGCTACACATTGATTATGGGGGTTCTCCTAAAAACCTGGAAGCATATATTATAAATGGTCAACGGAGCGCCAGCGAACTGGATGTACGGTTAATCATTATACTTGTCCATTGAAATATCTTCTAATCCATCCAAAGGACATCCCTTCTTCAAATGTAAAATTTCTGCGGAAGAGAATGGATATAATAGCGCAGTATGTTGGTTCACCGTAAGATGAAAGAAAAGCGGTTGTAGTCTTACTCACATTCTTTTAAGCCTAACCTTGGCTCTAGGATGGATAACAGTTATGGGTCTTCAAAGAATGTTCAGGTGCCCATATACCCGCACTAGGTTTCTTCAAACACTTTCTCCTGCAGTGGATCAGAAAAATAACAACGCACTTTCTGGTGCAATACCGTTTAAAATAATAGTAGAGTGTGTACTCATAAATGGTTACACTCACATATTAATGAGCCGCATTGGCTCCAAGATGTCGCATAGGAATATTGAGGTAATTCCAAAACCTTCTTTCAATCACGTATCAGGAAGCAGCAGTAGTTTAAAATAAAAATAAATTTATTGATACATAAATTATATTACCAGAACGCGTTTCACTCCTCAGAGCTTCTTCAGCTGGTATCACTGGTCTTATGTCTGCTGCTTCCTTATATACTGTTTAAAATGTCCCATTTGATCGTTCACAGTTTACATTAGATGAAAGTCATTAAAACAATTAAAAACAATTAAAAACAATTGGATTAATTAAAAACAATTAAGATCACATGAAAACCTTTTATTAGTCAATCTAGTGGGCTCCTGCGTATCTGTGTTATCACTCAATGTGAAACGCTTGGTCGTAAACCTTAATTATGTAAAGGAATTATGTTCACCTTATGGCGTTTGAATCGGCAAATTGCTGCAACTGCGCATGCGCACAACGTATCGGAGTATGTGCGTCATTAGTGCGCAGCTTTTACTGCACATCTTGCGCATCACAACTAATGCGCACATATACCATATACTGGTATCCCACATCGGCGAATATATCGCCCTGGTACTCCTTAACACAAACCAATGGAGCAATTTCCACCATTATTATTCCAGCAGAATACTTCATTCGGAAATGCATTCATAATGGAATCTCCACTGACTATATGAATGGATTATTTTTTCCATCACATAGCGTTGAAATCGGTAAATCGCCGTAATTGCGCATGCGCAGCTCTCACTGCACATCTTGCGCACAACATCTACTGCGCGCATAAACTAAATGATGGCACCTCGTATCGACGTATATATCACCCCATTACTTCTTACGTAATCCAATGGAGTAATTCCACTATTAATTTTCGGGCAGAACGATTCATTCAGAAATACATTAATAATAAATATCTATCCTAAGCAAATACATTAATGTGCAAACTACACAACCTAGAAAATTGTGACCATCTGAATGTAAATATTATAATACATCAATAAATCAATAATTGGTCCTAAATTATATAATATAACCAGAATTACATGGCTATACATCTACAATGGTTTTAATAATCTTATTATGTCAAAAATCAGATGACAGTGTTAATTCTTATTAATTATATTTATATATTCAATAAAGTGTAATATCAAATGGTGGATATCATTGAAAACTCAGCTAATAAATCTACTTAATATTAAAGTGTCCTATTTACTTTATATTAATCATAATGAAGTAGTAAAGTGCATAATAAATTATTATTAAAGTGCTTATTTTGCTTTATGTTAGATTTTTCTCAAACTTCCTCTTTAACTTTTTAACTTTTTATTTTTTACTATTGGCGATGATAGTCGTCAAAATGTCGCAATTGCGAATGCGCTAAGTCCGACGCTTCCCCATCTTGCGCGTTGCTTGTGCGCATCTCCTACTAGACATCCTGTGCACATCACATACTGTGCACGTGAATCAAAAGTAGGCTCCCCGCATCGGCACATACAGCGCCCCAGTTGTTCTAGCTGGACGATTCATTCACATTTAACTCTATAGAAATAATTTTACAGTAAAATGTCTATCCTAAAACACATCCAGATATTTTAGGCAAGGACTACATGACAGGTCATGTTTTAATATAACTCTATAGAAATAATTTTACAGTTAAAATGTCTATCCTAAAACACATCCAGATATTCCAGGCAAGGACTACATGACAGGTCATGTTATAATACAATGTCCTCAATTTTGTAATCAGAGGTAAAGTGATTTTGCTTTAACATTAAGTAACAATGGTTATATTTAAGTGACTATGAATATATTCACAATGGTTATATTTATATTTACATTAAAGTGTAATATCATATCAACTAAAAATCTACATATTTATTAAATATTTATTAAATGCCCTATTTAATTTATATTCATTAATAATAAAATGTTAAGTGACTGATATCCATATGGATTATTATTAAAGTGCTTTTAAACTACTTAGTAATAAATCTCAACCTTTATTTAATATATCATAATAAAGTGACTATATTATTGTGATAAAGTGCAATAGTGAAAAGTAGGATTCATTATGGGACCACACCACTACAGTATTAACCATATTGGTCAGTGGGTATATTATCCACAACGTATTTTATTAAGTATCCTATTTCATCTATAATGATTAGATTAAAGTGACAAGGACAATTAATTACCATATAGTTAAAGAAAGTGGATCAACTCAAAATCATTATTAAGACCATTAGGGGCCAAAGTACCCAAATCAAATATAAATTTCATCTCCTCCCTCCCTAAAATGGTGGCTTCACTCATGCCCTTATTAATGGATCTAACCCTTTTAATAGCTCTAAATTTCAGACCTTTTGGGCAACTCTTATGTATATGTTTAAAATGATAAGGTACCGAATGTTTTTCATATAGATTTTTTATGTTCCTCACATGCTAGGATATCCTTACATTAAAGAGCATGACTAGTTCGTCCTATATACTGTAATCCACATGGGCATTCTAATAAATATATGACATTTTTTGTACAACAAGTAAGGATACCCTTAATCCTAAACTCTTTTTCAATTTTCTTGTTGTAATAGTTTTCTAAAAATGCTTTGGCATTGCCCATAGATCTACAAGCAAGGCATTTACCACACTGATAAAATCCCTCTTTCAAACTAAAATGATTGGGAATTTCTCTTTTTCTCTCAAATTTACTTCTCACTAATTTTGTCTTAATATTTTTTGCTCCTCTGAACAATATCCTTGGCTTCTCCCCCAATATCTTATCGAGGTCTTTATCTTTTTTTAGGATGTGCCAGTGTTTCTTAAATATTCTTTTAATTAGTTGGTCTTCATTATTGAATTCACAAATAAAAGGGACTTCTTTCGTAACATTTTTTTGTTTTTTATATTTTATGAGGCTTTCCTGGTCTACCTCCTTCAGTTCTTTTATAAGGTCCTCTAGTTCTTCTTTATTATATCCCTTTTCCATAAAATCGGCTTTGAGGGATTCTGCCTGTTCTTCGAATACATTGACTTCTGTACAGTTCCTCCTTAGTCTTGTTAATTGACCCTTTGGGATTCCCTTAAGCCAGATATTATTATGGCAACTGGTTTTATCAATATAAGTGTTCACATCGACATCCTTAAAGAAGGTCCTAGTGTGTAACTTATTTTCTTTTATATAAATCTCCAAGTCAAGAAATGCTATTACATCCCTACTCCATTTCTTATCAAGTTTAATCCCCCAATCTGGGCTATCTAACTGGTCTAAAAATACTATTAAATCTCTCTCCTCTCGTTTCCATACAAAGAACAAATCATCAATATACCTTTTGTATATGGACACTCTTCCTTGAGCCCAGTCACGCGAACCGTAGACAAAGCTGGTTTCCCAACCTGCCATATAAAGGTTTGCGTAACTGGGTGCAAATCGAGTGCCCATAGCCATCCCTCTAGTCTGAAGGTAAAATTTCTCCTCAAATTGAAAATAATTGTTGTCTAATATAAACTGGATACCCTCCATAACAAAATCAACTTGTTCGTCACTCAAATCCTTTGACGAATTTAATTGCTCTTTCACAATTTCTACTCCTTTAGTGTGTGGAATATTACTGTAAAGTGCATTTACATCGCAAACCACTAAGAAGTAATCAGCTTCCCAGTTGACTTCCCTTAATATCTGAAGCATATCCATAGTGTCTTTAGTATAGGACACCATCGTTTTAACTACAGGCTGTAGAATTTTATCCACATATTGGGATAAATTGCTCGTAATGGAATTAATCCCAGCTACTATGGGGCGTCCTGGAGGTTCTATTGGATTTTTGTGAATTTTTGGAAGTATATAAAATGAAGGTGTCTTATGAAGGTACGGACATTCCTTTTCCAAAAGAATTCCAACTTCCTTCCCCTTATCAAGATAAACTTTCAATGATCTTTTAATTGAATCAATCGGATTTCCCTTAATCTCTTTATAGGTGACACCATCATTAAGAATCTTCATTACCTCTGCCACATAGTTGTCCTTCTTTAGGACAACTACCCCCCCCTTTATCAGCTGGCTTTATCACAATTGATTCATCTCACTCTAGATCTTTGATAGCTATATTTTCTTCTTTAGACAAATTAAATTTCATTTTCTTATTTTTCGTATTTTTCTCCAATTCTGTCATTACCAATGTTTCAAACATTTTCATTTCATCTGAAATATGGTTACATGGGAAAAAGGTGGAGTTTGGTTTAAGGGTGGTGTGTACATACCGATCATTAGGAACAATGTCCCTCTCTAGGGGAGTTTTGAGAAAGAATTTCTTTAAACATAGATTTCTTTTAAAGTTTTGTAAATTAACAAATACATCAAATTTGTTAATCCTATTGGTTGGAGCAAATTTTAGGCCTTTTTGTAACACCTTTATCTCTGTTGGAGTCAAGACCTTCTCACTAAGATTAAAAATACCCTCTGTATTTATCGTCTTTCTCTTTTTTCTCTGTTGGACCAATCTTCCTGCTCTAATTCCCCTTCTGATCTTTCCCATCTTCTTTTCCTGTCCCCTTCTCTTTGTCTTATATCCGTATCCCTGGGGTCTCTGTTTTTTTCCCTCTCTCCTGGACGTTCCCATATAAAAACCTGATCATCTTGATAGTCTGCTAGGGCATGAAATCTGTTGGTTAAAGGGATAGGATCTTCTCTATTTATCGTCTTATGTCTATAAGTGTCTTCCTCTTTATCATTACCAGAATTACTATATTCTGTATAGCGTCTGGAATTTTCCCCCAATGGAACATAGTTAGGGTTCTGTTCTGGCTCATAAGGTGACCCCCATGTGTTCCCATTATTTCTCCATGGTAGTCTAGTTTTATTATCCTCCCACTGTCTACTGGGTCTAGAATATGAATTAGAATCATAATGATTCCCATTATGTAGATTAAATCTATTGTTATTATTTTGGAATCTTGATCTGTTAGAGGATGGTTTCCATGATCTATTATCCCACGTTTTTTGCCTAGGTTGTTGGGCGTGGTCCTTTTGATATGGTTTGAACCCTTCACGGGTATTACCCGTTTCATATTTCTTATGCACATTTCCTTTTTTATAATCATCCACATCTCTTTCATACTTTCTTTTTTTAGTGGAAAGTATGTCTCTCTCTAATTTTAAGAGTTTTTCTTCAAGATTTTTAAAAATTCCTATTCTTTCTTCATCGATTTTTTTCATTCTCAATCATGTTGGTGAGTTTTTCAATCTCTGTATTAATTTTAGGTAATTTTTCCTTTTTCTTTATTATAATATAATCCATCATACTGATTGCAAAACTCTCCAACAATGTATCCCAGCCTGTAACAAAATCCTCATCATCTTTTTCTGAGGTCGGGGTTTTTTGAAATCTAAGACCTCTAGGTGTAATCCCTTCTTTTTCATATTTTTCCAGAGTAGCTATTTCCAACTTTATCTTCACTTCCTTTATTAAATTTCTTTCCAATTCTATCAAAGGTTCTCTGATGTTCCCATTATCAAAAGTTTCCCTTATCATGGAGGGACCATTACCAAAAAAATCTTCTACATTAGAACCAACTTGGTTCCTGTATTGATGTAAAGACATGTTTCTGGGCTGCTATGTTCACTTATAGGAGATTTACCATAGACAATAAGATAATAAAAGAAGAAAAACAGTGAAGCGCCTTCAGAAAAATGATTAAACGTACACGCTACACATTGATTATGGGGGTTCTCCTAAAAACCTGGAAGCATATATTATAAATGGTCAACGGAGCGCCAGCGAACTGGATGTATGGTTAATCATTATACATGTCCATTGAAATATCTTCTAATCCATCCAAAGGACATCCCTTCTTCAAATGTAAAATTTCTGCGGAAGAGAATGGATATAATAGCGCAGTATGTTGGTTCACCGTAAGATGAAAGAAAAGCGGTTGTAGTCTTACTCACATTCTTTTGAGCCTAACCATGGCTCTAGGATGGATAACAGTTATGGGTCTTCAAAGAATGTTCAGGTGCCCATATACCCGCACTAGGTTTCTTCAAACACTTTCTCCTGCAGTGGATCAGAAAAATAACAACGCACTTTCTGGTGCAATACCGTTTAAAATAATAGTAGAGTGTGTACTCATAAATGATTACACTAACATATTAATGAGCCGCATTGGCTCCAAGATGTCGCATAGGAATATTGAGGTAATTCCAAAACCTTCTTTCAATCACGTATCAGGAAGCAGCAGTAGTTTAAAATAAAAATAAATTTATTGATACATAAATTATATTACCAGAACGCGTTTAACTCCTCAGAGCTTCTTCAGCTGGTATCACTGGTCTTATGTCTGCTGCTTCCTTATATACTGTTTAAAATGTCCCATTTGATCGTTCACAGTTTACATCAGATGAAAGTCATTAAAACAATTAAAAACAATTAAAAACAATTGGATTAATTAAAAACAATTAAGATCACATGAAAACCTTTTATTAGTCAATCTAATGTGCTCCTGCGTATCTGTGTTATCACTCAATGTGAAACGCTTGGTCGTAAACCTTAATTATGTAAAGGAATTATGTTCACCTTATTGCTCCATTGGTTTGTGTTAAGGAGTACCAGGGCCATATATTCGCCGATGTGGGATGCCAGTATATGGTATATGTGCACATTAGATGTGATGCGCAAGATGTGCAGTAAAAGCTGCGCACTAATGACGCACATACTCCGATACGTTGTGCGCATGCGCAGTTGCGGCAATTTGCCGATTCAAACGCCATAAAGTGAACATAATTCCCAACACAAATCCCCTTTTTTCCTAAAGTTCCTCCTTTTAGGGGCTCCTTCACCATCGTGGAGTGTGGGTGTAAAGCTATAAACCTCCCAACAATACGTCTTTAAACTATAAAAAAATGTTTTTAGAAATTTCTCGGTGTAAATAAGATATTCTGCTTTTGTTCTAATGTATATTTTATTGACATAGGGAACCATTACATTCCTAGCGCGGGCCACCCATATTACAACCCAAACACTAACGGGTTTTCTAGCGCCTGCATTGTAATATCACGCTAAAACGGGGATGCAAAGGAGAAACCTGTGTTACCGTTTTAGCGCGATGTAATGATGCCCATAATAGGCCAATAGTTTGTGATGCCGACTAATAAGTCTGGCCTTCTTTCTGAGCCTTTCCTAGATATTATGTGTGTACAGCTAAGTATGTGTTTGTATCCCTAATCTGTGTTATATTTCTATGTATGGGCCTCAGTGGGTGTATTAAAAATGGCCATCACAGAGAGCCAACGTAATTAAAGAGTACAAGAGATGAGAAAAGCCAAAATCAAGAAATGTAATGGTCAAAATTTACCCAAAGCACAGGCATGGTCACCAAAAATCAAACCCACACTCAGGGGCGGACTGACAACTCATGGGGCCCCCGGGCAATAGGAAATCATGGGGCCCCTTGTGCTACACCCACCCACAAACCACGCCCACATTAAGCCCCACCCATTTTGTGTAGAATTTATTTATAAACCCCGCTGAATGTGCACTGTGTAAGAGCGTAACAAAGCAACACAGCAATAAACCTCACTGAATGTGCACTGTGTAAGAGTGTAACAGAGCACCACAGCAATAAACCTCACTGTGCACTGTGTAAGAGCGTAACACAGCACCCCAGCAATAGACCTCACTGAATGTGCACCGTGTAAGAGCGTAACACAGCACCACAGCAATAAACTTCACTGTGCACTGTGTAAGAGCGTAACAAAGCACCATAGCAATAAACCGAACTGAATGTGTATTGTGTAAGAGCTTAACACAGCACCACAGCAATAAACCTCGCTGAATGTGCACTGCGTAAGAGCATAACCGACATGGGCAGACAATTTATTAACCCCCTCCCAGCATATCAATTATTAATGGCACAGTTTATTATTAACCCCTCCCAGGCCAGCATAAATTATTAATGAGTAGCAATATTCGTGGTGTGACAAACAGAATATAATACAATTGTACAACCTCAAGATTTCTCAGACGTCTCTCCCCTAGGCGTCTTGATAGCATATAAAGGTAAAAAGTGGGAATCGGAATCTAAGAGGTAATAACAAAAGATATCTCATAGTGCATACTGTGTATACAATATATTAGGGATGCCCCCATCTTGTGAGTGCGCAAGGAAAAGGGGGCATCCCTAATATATTGTATATACAGTATGCACTATGAGTTCTCTTTTGTTATTACCTCTTAGATTCCCACTTTTTACCTTTATAAATTATTAATGGCACAGTTTATTATTAACCCCTCCCAGGCCAGCATAAATTATTAAACTGTGCCATTAATAATTTATGCTGGCCTGGGAGGGGTTAATAAACTGTGCCATTAATAATTTATGCTGGCCTGGGAGGGGTTAATAATAAACTGTGCCATTAATAATTTATGCTGGCCTGGGAGGGGTTAATAATAAACTGTGCCATTATTATTAACCCCTCCCAGGCCATCATAAATTATTAATGGTGCACAGTTAGTTTTTAGTAACCCCCCGGGTCGCTCACCCTCTGAGTCCAGACTGACAACAAAAATCCGGACTGTTCCCTTTTTTTCAGCCTGGTGGTAGGCTCTTCAGGCTGGCTGCTCCACTGTCACAGGCATGGCACGACACCGCACCTCCTCCTTGTTTACCCGACCTCAGGCTCCGCTCTGCCGCTGCGTGCCCTGCACGCATGACGCATCACGTGGGAGGGGGCGGCGCCATACAAGCATGGAGAGAGCTTTGTGCGTGTGGCGTGTGGGTGTCCAATGGAGGCTGCGGGCGGTGCTGGTTACAGAATGGCACTCCACAGCTGCAGGGCCCCCATGGTGAGGCGGACACAAACAGGCGGCAGGCAGCTGAAGCTGATCATTCAGCAGGACCTTAAAACCGGCGGCGGAGCGCACTCAAAACCGGGCCTCTACAACCCGCGGGCAGTGTTCGAGTGCCCGATGGGTCAGTCCGCCCCTGCCCACACTAGAACTAGTAATGCTTAAGTAGGTACTAATAGAATGCTGTACCAGGTTGGCTGGTATTTTTAGATAAAAACCAGTAACCATTGGAACTAGGTGGAGCTAGTGGTACATGGAAAATGATCAAGTTGCCAGGAGGAAGGTTACCATCGTTACTATTATTATTATTTATTTATAAAGCGCCAGCATATTTCGCAGTACTGTACAATAGGCACAGCTTAGACAGGGTTACAATACATTGAACAACATTTGACAAATAGTACAGGAGGAGATGAGGGCCCTATTCCCGTGGGAACTCACAATCTAGAAGGGTTGGGGTTGGAAACAGGAGGAGAGGACTGCAAGAAGAGAGTAATTGATGGTTGCATCAGTGAGTTGGGTGGTAAGCTTCCCTAAATAGGAACGTTTTAAGGGAGCGTTTGAAGGAACAGAAATTAGGGGAAAGTCTGGCCATACGAGGGAGAGGTTACTACTATTGCTTTTGTGACAACTGTACTATCACTTTGCTCAGTAGCATACCGAATCAAATTGTCTAGAGAGAGCATCACACTTGATATATGCGATATACCCTAGACCGTAGGTAAATATATAATTATAAGGAAGAACCCCACCAAAGGGGAGGTCCAAATGAGACAAGCAAGAACCTAATTTAGAGATCCGCGTATTAGCCTCATCCACACCTTGCAGGGTGATTATGAAACACACGGATCCACCTGATCCAACAGAAAAATGAGGGAACATAAATCAATGAAAAAAAATAAAAAAGTTTATTCAATTAGAAAATAGGTGAAAACACACATACAAAACTGATGGATCTAATGTACAAACCAAATGTACATGAGACCTGAACATACAGACAATACACAGGAGATAGATAGGCGCTGATGGAAGACTTTGGATGGAGATGACAAGTCCCAATGCTGCTGTCCACTTGGTGGGGTTGTCCTTGTCCGGTACAACCAAGGAATGGATACAAAGAAAAAATAAGTGTAGCGCATGGGGAAATGGGTGTCTTGGTTGATAGCTTGCTCTTCTAGCCAGACCTCAAAATATAAAAGAGAAGAGTATATAACAAGCAAAGGTTATTTATGGATGATTAGAAATTCAAGTATACTAATTTTGTCCTTTTTGCCCAGTTTGTGTGTTATAAATAAAGATTTGAAAAAAAAAAAGCTTTGAGATCAAACTGAAAGTAAAACTAAGGAAGGTATTCCCAATTGTGTTCCCGCCAAAACTGGCAGTTTCTATTGGCCCATGTGATAGGAAGTGTATATTTAAGACAGTTAACAGCAGTGGAGGATACACGCCAACTGATGAAGCCTTAAGGATATTACACCCCAGGTGAAACGCATATTGGCATACTTTTTATTTTGTTTTTATGGAATAAATATTCTTTTAATTTATCCACTGCTGAACATCTGTGATTTCTTCCTGATGACCATGGGTTTTTTATGGTAGTTGTACCCTTCAAACAATTTACCTGGGCATATATCCCTCGGACCCGACTTGAGGTCCTGAACCACGTGAGTGAATCTTGGTTTTATTATATATCTCACCTACGGCTATGGTCTGCCCTATGGTATACATTTCTCTTTAAGACACTGGAGTCTATCAAGATCTGAAGAGGGCGATTGGGTGGCCAGTAATTACCCTAAGGCACAAGATCCCGGAGCCGGTAGCACAGACAAATGTGAGTGAGACCATAATACATGGTTTATATCTTGAGAGTGTTATGGTCTGCACCATGAAGGTTTTTCTCTTTTATATTTTGAGGTCTGGCTAGAAGAGCAAGCTATCAACCAAGACCCCCATTTCCCTGTGCACTACACTTATTTTTTCTTTATATAGACAATACAATGGAAACAACACAATGATTAAAAAATCCCAAACCTGGGCCACCAGTAATGAAGCGAATGCCTTGCTCTCAATTAGTTAAATATGTGATGGCTGTGTACTGCTAGCTACAGGACAAAATACACACAAAAGAGTAGTATATACATGATCCAAGGTCATAACTAGAGGGGTAGTCGTACAAGTCAAAAGACTGTAACACAGAGTGTAATTTTACAAGTCAGCTAATCAGGACATCAGGGATCAGAATAGTCGTAAAGGATAGCCAGCATCGGTACACAGATCATGGGAAAATATTGCACGCACTCTCGGGTAACTAACCATGACAGGGCACTGTGCAGTGGGTGAAGGGAGATTAATCAGATCTTTTACTATTGGTTGGCTTAGAATAAGAGAATGTCTGTGAATGCCACAAGCTGCCAGGACCACGAGGAGATGTTGTGGCATAATGACACTGCGGGGTGGCACCATTAAGAATTGGTGTCAGTGAGCATGTGGCGTCAAACTGAATGGAGCTATCACGTGATAGAATGCCATCAGAACCACCGGGAGAAAATGAAGCAAGGAATGACACATAAGAGCAGCACAAGTATTAGGAGTTGTGAAAACTGCAGCAAAACCCTAATTACTTATTGGAAATATGACCATTCATTAAAAGTCAATGACGCTCAACGTGTGTTGGGTTTCGTGGCCAGTTCCAAGGCAGATATTCCAAGTTTTTTACCATTTGGTTTCCTTAGTCCACATTCCTTGAATCACTCAATTTTATAATTATACTAGAGAGTCTACATCATGAAATTTTGAAATCAAGCAATAGATTCCGCATTATTCTCCTTTTTGTGCTTTTTTTATATCAACATTTTAAGCCTCTTGAAATCACTCTGAGCTGCCGAATAAATAAAGGATTATAAATATTAAAAGAAAAACACAATCCCAGCAAACTATACCAATCTTTACAGAAATTTGAAAACCATCTACTATCACTATTTACAGGGATTTTGATGAAGGTTTCCTCACTGAGCATTTCAGAATAAATCCTGACTAGTCAAAACACTAAAAGCATATTGAAATGTGATGTTGTAGTCTGTGCCTCTGCAGTTAAATTATCCTTGAGGTTGGAAATAAGGGAAATACCTCCAATACAATCTGTTATGGAACACAAAGACGACATGTTTTGTGCAGAGGGGTTTCCAACTACTACTTCACTGTGAAGTCCTTATAAAAAAAAAAGCAAATTGCGGTTGGTAGTAAACTCAGTGGAAGCTTTCCAGAATGTTTCAGCCTTTTGGTTGTTTTTGAGTCATGATTAAAACAAAAATTAACCAACCCTCTGGTAGACTTGCCAACTTCATTGATGTAAATGATGTTGATATGTTTACAGTAGCATCTGTTAAGTTCACACACGATTCACAATGTAGCCTCTTATTACCAGAAGAACACACACAAAAGTCAAAACTGTTGCCAGGAAAAAGTAAGTAATTGGTTTTAAGGCTGATTAAATCACCTTATTTTGTATGTTTTTTCGTATTTCATCATGTTACAAAATCTACATTAGGAAATTTCTCCCCACCACATTACTGGGTCTCAAATGTCAGACTATTGGGGAGATTCTAAATAATTGTAATACCCTGAACTGGTACAGTTCGTACTAGGTCAGTGTCTGGGAGCTTGTCATATGTCAAAATGTGTAAATGTGCAAAATACTAAACTTTCAAATGCAAGCTGCAGAGGGATTTAGATAGATTGGGGGACTGGGCACTTAAATGGCAGATGAAGTTTAATGTGGATAAATGCAAGGTTATGCACTTTGGAGTTAAGAACACACAAGCAACTTATACCCTAAATGGTACTGAGTTAGGGAAATCAAAGCAGGAGAAGGATTTAGGAATAATCATAGACTAGGCAACAATGCCCAATGTTAAACAGCAGCCGCCAAGGCCGGCAAGGTATTGGTATGCATTAAAAGGGAAATTCACACTGAGGGTGAAAACATAATTTTGCCTGTTTATAAATCAATGGTAAGACCGCACCTTGAATATGCTGTGCAATTTTGGGCACCTTTTTAAGAAAGGATATTATGGCGCTAGAAAAAGTCCAGAGGCGGACAACTAAATTAATAAGGGGGATGGAAGATTTAAGTTATGAGGAAAATCTAACAGGTGTAAACGTGGTTAGGCTGGATGGAGCAGAGGTAACATCACTGCTCTATAACCGTGGAGTCCCAAGTTCGATCTTGACCAGAGCACCTCTCCAGTAAGTGTCCTTGGGCAAGTCACCTAACGGTACTTACTTGCCTACCACACAATATCACATGTGGAGGCCAGTGGTGACGTGTCTACCCTTCAACCGTGGAGAAGCATCTCAATATACCATTCAGCACATCCCTCCAATACAACTGGGGAGAAACAAGTCTCAACTTTACAAGAAGCGGGTTCAACCTAACCACCAGGTCGGTGATCTACAAACATGGCAAGACGATTCGATCCCACTCAGAAGACGCCACCAGCAAGTGTCCTTGGGCAAGACACCTAACGATATGGCTGCGCCTACCTCACAAAATACTTGTACATCTCATAGATTATAAATTCCCTTGGGAACAGGGTCCCCCTGAATCAGGCCGTATCATCCATGTGTGGTATTCTAATGTATCAACCCCTTGTACACTGATCTTGTAAAGCGCTAGAGAATTTGTGGCGCTATATAAATAAAGGATGATAAAAAAAAACAACACCTTAGAGGGGATCTGATAACTTTATATAAATATATACAGGGCCTTAGAGGGTGTAAGGATTCCGAGACCCGACACCGAGTGTCACTCCTGGACACCTAGCTTCACACCTCTCCTTCTATGTATAAGCCGCCACTCGATCGACGATCGGAGAAGAATAAACACGCGTAGAAACAGTATCTCGTGTGCAAATAATTCTATTGATTCATTCTTGAGACAGATCTTTTAAAGGCTTCAGGTGGGAGGATACAGGAAAAGAGAAGGGAGGGAACGGGGAGGACACAGGGTGGTACAATATCGGGCGAGACGCAGCTCACCAATCATAAACATACATTGCATAGATTAATTGCATTAAGCTATATCAAAAGATGGGGCTTAGTTTAATTAGTAGTGAAACCCATCACCGCACATAGCAAGTTATCAATTAACATTGGTCAGGTCGACATGAACTTGTCTTTAGGAACAAATCAATAGACATGTGCATTCGTTTTAGTACTAAAATGATTTAGTCCGAATTTTGGGATAATTTAGTTTTAGTATAACTCAAGAGAAACGAAACTGCTCAGTACAAAAAACGAAAGAAACTAAAATAAAATGCACTACATTTTAGTTTCAGTCCTTTTTGTGATATTATATTGATGAGTGAAGGAGACCAACAATGAAGAGCGCAACATCCGAAGTTCTGCACCCTCCACATGCCAATGCAGGAGGATGTTCTATACAGAGAGGGACATTAATTCAGGAGGATGTTCTATATATTATACAGAGAGGGGTATTAATTAATGCAGGTGGATGTTGTATACATTATACAGAGAGGGGTATTAATTAATGCAGGTGGATGTTGTATACATTATACAGAGAGGGGTATTAATTAATGCAGGAGGATGTTCTAAACATTATACAGAGAGGAGCCTTTTTTTTTTAGCCCTTTAAATCCAGTGGCTGTGAGCGCTGAGATCGGCTGCTTGTTACATTATCTCTCAGTACAATGTATCAGGCTCAGCTGTTACAGTAACTGACTGTTGCTCATTACAGCGCTCAGAGTTTCAGTAAAACAAGGAAATAATATTGTTCTAACGTCATATTATTTACTAGTTTTACTGAAACTCTGAGCGCTGTGATGAGCAGCAGTCAGTTACTGTAACAGCTTTGCCTGACACGGGCAGTATTACAATGTTGGTGCTAACTTAACCAGAGCTGTTGTAACTGAAAACCTCCATAGACTATAATAGCTCTAAGTTTAGCTCTGGGTATCACAACCTATGTAGTATACATTACAGCGGAGTGTCAACATGCTTGATGCTTCTTTAGCACAGCTATATAATATGGCCCACATTGTGCTGAGAGTGAGAGATACTGTAACAAGCAGCGATCTCTCAGCCCTCTGAGAGGCCACTACAATAGTAATTGGTATCCACTGGTTTTCGGATGAATGAAATTAGTTTTCATACTAAAGAACTGAAAACGAATTTCTTTAGCAACTAAATAAATTGCATTTTAGTACTAATCCATTAGTTCAAAACGAAATTTTGTGCTGTGCACATGTCTACAAATCAATATTCGGCTCGGTCAACTGAAGTTATGTCAATAGAGAGATGAGCAGAAATGATCAAGGTACAGAAAAACATTTTTTAGCTGCGACAGCAGAATAAAGCTCATCATTAAAAGCAGGAATAGAAATCATGAGCGAAAGACCTAGATGCAGAGATGTCCAGACTAAATTAATGGTCAATGTTAACAAGCACATAGAGAGTTGATTAGCAGTGCATCTCATTAGTGCATTAACAGAATTACCTATACCTAACAACTCCCCTTTTGTCGCAACTGCGACAATACGTCATATAAAACGTATTAATTCTCCCTTACCATTCTGTTGCTGGGTACATCGGTCGAATAGACAACCGATCAACTTATAGATCAGATAGATGGAAAATATCATTACTAGGACCACTAGCAGACCAGCAAGAATGCTCTCACCCATGGATCCTAGCCAGGAACCAATACCTAAGGACCAATCCCATCCATCGAACAGACCCTGTGCCTTCTCCCGGATATGGGACTGGACTTCCTCTAGGTTGTCTAACTCGTGGTGTATCGCCCCTGAATTATCAGGGATCCATGAACAGCAGGAGGAGCCTATTCTAGCACAAACTCCTCCATCTGCGGCTAGCAGGTAGTCGAGGGCCATCCTATTCTGCAATGTAACTAACCTTATCTGTTCCTGTTCTGAGGAAATCAACTGTATGGCTCCTCGAGTAGCATTGAATGCAGCATCTACTTCAGTAGCAATCAGGTTTAGTTTAACATACAAGCGAGCAACACCAAAAGCAGGCATCAAAGATAGGAAGAACATCTCAGTCGTAGAAGATTTAACTGTCAGTGCTCGTTTGCGTTTGGGTTTGGGGATGCGTATATGTGTTTTGGGTAATGTCTTAGAGACAGTGAAAGCGGGCATGATCTGTCCTATAAAACAGGGTTTCTTTAGGTGTACAGGTATGGTCTTGTATGCCCACTTATCACAGAGGTAATATACCCCTTCAGGTAAGGTAAGAACCAAACCTGGATTGGCCTTCTGGTGTTGTAAATACAACGAAGTAACATTCGGGACTAGGAGATACTTGGAAGCGGCCTTAGCCCAGCGAATGATGGTAACATTCACATTTTCCTCTGGTTCTATGTGTGGGGATATCACATAGCTTTCCAAGTATGTGGTGCGTATGTACTGTGTTAGAACCAGCTGTACAGCCTCTATAGGCGTACATCTCTGAACCAGAGTGGTTATCAGGTACCAACAAAAGATACCCACGCAATTGGCCAATTGTTCTCTTTCCTTGTCTGTATGTGGACACACTGGATCATCACCCATACGCGGAAGCCATAGAGGGACATTGTAATCAAACACAAGCGTAGCGTTCACATCAGGTATGTTAGTACGATTATCATGGTTAACAAAAGCAAAAGCGCCAGACGTTATGGCATAAGCAAGATGTACTTTAGTGCGTTCCATTTCAGCTCTAGCTTCAGGTGCTCTACGGAAATCGGTAATCATGGTTTGGTTATTCTTTATCATGTCGGCTAACATCTGTGCAGTCCATGTTATCCCTATAAAGGGATAGCCATATTGTTGTGAATGTGGGGCATATCCGCATATCCAACAGGACTCATTCCTCATGTAGGATTCACTGTGCACAGCTTGTAGGGTTTGTATGAATACATTGTCTACCTCATATGCGGAATGTCTGCGGTTTCTATGTGTTGTAGCAGCAGTAGTGTTGGAACATGAAGAAGGATTTAGAGCAATGCAGGCACAATCAGTATAACACTCGATTAGCATATGTAATGCTACGATCAGTGGGAAGCCAATGGCGCATATCTTGGTTATCATTCCGACGGAGATGAGTCCTCCGGCGAAGGCGAATGCCATGGTTGGATCTTTGGTGGCGCGGCCTTTACTCGTGATGCGTGTATCCAGGCGGGTGAATCACTCGTCAGTACAGCAGTACGGGTAACAGCCACTACCGTCGTCGGAAGACCATATGGTGGATCCAGAGACTTGTGCCGGTGGAGTTCCTTCACAAGAACTTGATCTCCTGCGCGGAATGGATGTTGGCTCGCTAGACGGAAAAACAGAAGACAAAGACACATCACCATAAACACTATTCAGTTTTTCTATCAACCTGGCCACATAATGTTCCTGGATCTGTTCCAGATCACCAGATAACATTATCGGTGGCCCTCCTTTGGTCCACGGTGTTGGGAACGGACGTCCCATCATATCAAAATGGTGACATCTTTGTCTGTGCCATTGGAGTCATTCTGAATCTCTGCCAATATGGCAGGTAAGGTAATCAGGCCAATTAGTGAATGTACCTTGTGTGGCCTTCCTTATCTTATCCTTGATCGTGCGGTTGGATCGCTCGATCAGGCCGGAGCTTTGCGGGTGGTACGGAATTTGGAACTTCCACTGTATTGACATAAGATTAACCACTTGTTGAACAAGTTTTGAGGTAAACGCTGGACCTTTATCAGAATCGATTGTCACCGGACAACCAAATCTGGGTATGATTTCCTTGCATAAAATCTTAGCTGTGGTTCTTGCATCTTCTCTAGTAACAGCAAAGGCCTCAGGCCATTTGCTGAACCTATCTACTATAACGAGTAGATATTTAACACCACCTCTAGCTGTTGGCATGTGTGTAAAATCTAGTTGTAATTCCTGAAAAGGACCCTGAGCAGGGATTAGATGTTCATGTAATCCTACCCTTTTACCTTGCGTGTTGTTGCGGGCGCAGGTCAAGCATCGACTGATTTGGGCCTGCACCATGGATGTCATGTCAGAAAACAAAAAACGCTTAGCCAATTCTGCACATGTGCGTTTAATCCCACGGTGGCCTATACCATGGAACTGTGCTATAAAGACGGGTGCAGCGGCTCTGGGTAGCCCAACCACCCCATCTTTGGACAATAGTCCTGTGGCATCTTCTGTCAGGCCCTGTGACTGCCAGAAGGATACATCTTCTGGAGCAGCAACTGCCTGTAGCTCTAGTAGCAATGTATCACTTGGAAGTGTAGGAGGTGCAAGAAAGAAGTGTGTCTGTACAATGTTTGTTGTGTCATCAGTATCCGCTGCTTCTTTCGAGATAAGGTCAGCAAACTGGTTTCCCTTCGCTTGAAAAGAACCATCAGTGGCATGTCCTTTACACTTCACTACAGCTAACCTAGCAGGTAACTGTATGGCCTCAAGTAAGTCAGTTATGAGGTCTGCATGTGCTATTGTCTTGCCGTCTGCTGTCAGGAAACCTCGTCTCGTCCACAATACACCAAAATCATGCACCACCCCAAATGCATACCTTGAATCTGTATATATTGTCACCTCCTCGTCCTTGAACAACTCACACGCTCTTGTCAGTGCTATCAGTTCTGCTGCTTGTGCTGATCCTTGTACTACTCTTCCTGAATCATGTATCATGTCTGGTAATTCTACCACTGCATATCCTGTCATGTATGTATTGTCCGTGGGCCTACGGCATGACCCATCAACAAATATGTGACGTATGTGTTCACCCTCTAGTGGTGTAGACATAAGATCCATACGTGGAGAGGTCACTGCGTGTATGAGAGGTAAACAGTCATGTTCGTCATCTTCTGGTGTGTTACGTAACCTGAGTAGGCTGTTCAGGGCATGTATGGGTCCTGAGGTTGGTGATGAGTACTTAACAGTCAGGTTCTGTGTGGCTGTGAGGATTATCTCATATCCTGAGAGTCGTTGTGCAGTCACATGTTGTGTGGTCAAGTTGTGTAGTACTTTGTGTAGTACGTGATGTGGTGTGTGTAATATCGTATCATGTGATAGTGTAATGGCTTGTGCGGCTTCTACAGCCATCGCACATGCTGCTACAGCTCTTAAGCATGCTGGCATACCTTGTACCGGGAGAGGCAACACCCTTGAAATGAATGCTGTCGGCCTTAGAACACCTCCATGAACCTGGGCCAGTACCGCCGCCATGGCCGTACAATCTTCTCGACAATACAAGTGAAAGGGTACATGATAATTGGGCAAACCTAGAGCAGGAGCGGATGACAACAATACCTTTAACATTTCATATGCGGCGCACATGGACTCGTCCCAGATCAGCGTATCTGGTGCGTCCTGTCTTGTAGCTTTACGCAAAATATTGTCATAGTGGGAACAATCAGGAATCCAATGTCTGCAGAAATTGACCATACCTAGAAAGCTCATCATGTCTGTTTTGCTGGTGGGCTGGGCCAGCTGTGAAAGAGCTTCTATACGAGAGGTGGAGACATGCCTCTCACCTGGGGAAAGTGTGAAACCCAGGTATGTGACCTTTGGCTGGCAATACTGCAATTTTGACAAGGAAACCTTATGTCCCTCTGCTGCCAGGTGCACGAGCAGGGCTGACGTATCCTGCTTGCATGCATCTGCGTCTGAGCTACAGAGCAACAAGTCATCCGCATACTGCAATAGGACTGAACCAGACGGCGGCGCCCACTCTTTGAGGGTCTCACGGAGAGCTCTACAATAAGCAGAAGCGCTATCAACGAAACCCTGCGGCAGTCTTTCCAACAGAATTGCGCTCCTTCAAATGTGAAGGCTAACAAGGGCTGTGTCTCCCTGTCCACTGGTATAGAAAAGAAGGCATTGGACAGGTCTATGACTGTGAACATTGTAGCTGTAGCAGGTATGGATGTGAGTAGTGAGTGTATGTCAGGTACGATAGGCGCTATGGGAATGATGACCTTGTTGAGTGCTCTGAAGTCTTGGGTGAAGCGAAAACCCTCACCCTTTGGGACTGGATTCACTGGTGTGTTGTAGGGTGATACTATTGGTCTCAGGATACCAGCTTCTAGGAACCTATGAATAAATTCCCTAATGCCTTCTGTTTTAGCTGGTCCCAATGGATATTGTTTCTGGTATACAGGCTCTGTGCCAGATTTGAGTGTAGCTCTGAAAGGTGTACAGTCAATCAGTCCTACATCGTATGAATGTTGTGCCCATATTGTTTTTGGTACATCAGTCAAGGCCTCAGGAATGGTGAGTGCAGGGAAATGTCGTGTCCCATACTTATGGGATGATGTGATGGTCTGGAAACATGAGTAGGGTGATGTAACATCAAGGTCTCCCTATGGCCCGCATGTGATCTGTATACCCAAGTCACCCAACACGTCACGTCCTAACAGGTTCACTGGACATGTGGGAAGGATGGAAAAACTACGTTTGGCAATTACAGTCCCATCGTCATCCCATATACGTAAGGGTGTGGCTCGTTTGGTTTCAGTCAAGACCCCATTAATTCCCATAGAAGGCTCAGCATCTTCCAGGTCACCGTTATACCACTCACCCTTTATGGTAGAAGTGGTAGCCCCTGTATCAACCAAAAACGTGTTACACTGATCCTCCACTCGGATTTGAATGAGTGGTAGCTCAGTATGGGCATTGGTAATCTGAACTAGGCTGAGGGCGTCTCCTTCCGGGCAGCCCTATTGTCTGTTTTGTGTTTGCCAGTCAATCTGATGTCTGGGTGGTCTGGCCTGTGTGTCTCTCATGTCACTGTGTTGTGCAGCATGATAAGGGTTAGGCTGTTGTGGTGTGTACCCGTCCTGTTGTCGAGCTGCCAGTGCTGGACACTGTGCTCGGAAATGCCCTATCTTCTTACAATAAAAACATGCATTGTCACGCTGCACATCCTGACCACCTCTCCTGTCTCCCTGGTTATGATAACCCGATCTTCCTCTGCCTCTACCTCTACCTCTCTGCTGCTGCTGTCCACTATTCCAACTTCCTCTATACTGTCCTTGAAACGCTAGCAACATACTTTTACCATCTTTAATGTTCCTCTCAAAACACCCAGCTGCGTCTTTAACCTGTAGTGTTCTTTCTATATCATCAGGCGATTGCGTAGGCCAATTATCAACCATTTGCTTCACCAATCTCTCTACATCAGGCAACAGGTTATTAACCAGCGTCTGTACATACATTTCACCTGTTTCACCATCTCTTGTCAGTCCACCATCCTCTTTCCAGTTCGCACGAAAACGTTTCACAAATTGCGTTGCACTTTCATTCTTCTCCTGCTTACAAGCTAGGACAGCAGCCATAGACTTACGATTACCATGCATCACAATCCATTCAGTTAAAACAGATGCCCACATCTCATCTATCTTAATCTGTGTTCTTAAAGGGTATTCTGTGTAATTTGTTACTGCCACCTCAGTGAGTAATGGACACTGGTCCCATCTGAATCTTCCATCACCATCATAACCCATCACACCATTTATAATCATTCGATAGTCTTCTACAGTAAACCTAAGCCCTTTCGTAGCTCTCTTTAGGTACTGTACTGTGGCTGCAGGTGATTTTACCGGGTCTGGGGCTCCTTTAATAATATCATTAATTACAGCCATTTCTACTGGGACTATAATTAAGTGTTCACCTGCTGACATGAAAGGATATTGTTCAGTATACTCAGTGTATTCCTTCTTAGCCAGGGCTGCTTCCACTCGTTTATCTGGTTGTGGAAATGTGTTAGGGGGTCCTTTTTCACGTGTGGGATATCTGGTTTGAAGGTTCCCAAACTGGGCAGTTAGTATCTCAACCCCTTCCTCCTCTTCCGTTCTTTTAATGATGTTCTGTGTACCCCCTGTATATACGTGTTCTAATGCAGCTTCTGCTTGTACTATCTCAATGGGGTCACCTGGTGCTTCTGTACCCCGTAAAAGGCCTGAGCCTGTAAGGCTGAGGCTAGCACCTCTGGCAGTGTAGCATGTGGGAATAGGGTAGATGTTGGCGGGTATAGGGGTACATATGCTGGTGGTATGGGTGTAGGTGCAGTAGGGATGTATGTATGTATGGGTGCTTTCGTCCCAGGGGCATTGTAGTATGGGGCTAATTCGATCCATACTTTACCGCAAGACTTCATGTACTTCCGGTCCCACTTGGGGTCTCCCGTAAACCAAGGGAAGGCTTCTCTATCGTTCAGACACAAACCTTTAATCATCTTAATATGCCAGTCATCCATTGCCCCCTTTGTAGGGAACGGGTCGGTGGATGATAGGCTGGTAGTCCACGAGTTGAGAAGATCTGTAAATGGAATCGTATAATAAGCACCAGCGATACGACCTACATAGTCGAAAGGAGTTTCATCCGGGAACGGCTTTGGATCCTTTGGGGCGTTTGTGCAGTTACCCGCTGTTTTCGGCAGGCTCTTACTGGTACGATAGCGGATCTTGGGCTTTCCCCCTTTCGTTGTTCCCTTCGGTAGTGCCTCGAAATCAGGCACCGTCCCCTCCTTGTCTCTTTGTGCCCTGGAGCTTGAGTTCCCCATCGTAACACCTATGTAGAAAAGACTACACAAACAAAGTCTACAAAAACAATATATACAGTACTACGTTCTTAACCAATCACTACTTGTACAGTTACTACAGTTACAGGAGAAGAGTTAGTATTTATTAGATTACACTAAACACAAGCACAAAAAAGGCATACGTCACACAGTCACATTGATATCTTGGCCCATGCAATCTCCCCACTCACTTATGCAAACACACAGCTTCGCTGCGCTTGTGGTTCTGATACATAGAAGAGTGTGTCCCTATCTCCTGATAACTATACTGTCACTAAATACGAGCAAAAACAAATAAACCTGTGCGCACCTCTATATACTTACTGACGTGCTCCCTAAGCACCGAACAGATATCTCTCTCTAAGATATCTAACTTGATCTGATAACTTTATATATAAGGGGCCATTATAAACCATTGTCTGGAAACCTATTCATTAACAGGACTATACACAGTACACAGGACACGAGGTCACACATTTAGACTGGACGAAAGCCTAAAGCATAGAAAGGGTTATTTTACAGTGAGAACAATAAAGCTGTGGAATTCTCTGCCAGTTGAGGTGGCTGGGTCAGAGACTGTAAAAAATGTAAAATATATATATATAATATTTATTTATTTTCCCATATTTTATTTTTGCTATTCTCTTACAAATATGGGAAACTTACATAGCTACTGTACATAGTCTGAAAAAAGACGTCCGTCCACTTGGTTAATTTTATTTTTTATTTTTTTCTCAATATGCTACCCTCCAAGTTACTAGATATGCTACTTCACCCAGCTGGATGTATTTTCTCTTGCACTTTCTCTTCACTCCCTTCGGGGTTATGATAGAAATCTACTGTATTAGGGAAAGAGGAGGTTTTTTTTTACAGGGCACCACAAAGACTGTGAGGGCACGTAAACCATACACAAATGTTTGTGTTTGAAGCACAGTGAACCTTATGGAATTTGTGCCACACGTATTTCGAGATCTAGGGGATAATGATATAATTAGCATTTAAAAAAAAGATTGAGTACCCAGTATTATTCACACTCTATGATCTCTACTAGTACATTTGTCTTTTTTTTCTTGCAATATTATTTTGCCATAGTTTACATAGGCTGAAAAAAGACATGCGTCGATCGGGTTCAGCCTTTCACACATTGCCTACTACTTTTGATCCAAAAGAAGGCAAAAAAACCCAGTCTGAAGAGCTCGCCAATATGCAACGCACTGGGAAAAAAATCCTTCTTGACCCCAGAATGGCATCAGATTTCTCCTTGCATCAAGAATCTTTTACCCACATATTAAATATTATAACCCTTAATATTATGTTTTTGCAGGAAACCAGTCATTCTATAAAAGTCTGTACAGTCTCTGACCCAACCACCTCAACAGGCAGAGAATTCCACAGTTTTATTGTTCTCACTGTAAAATAACCCTTCCTATGCTTTAGGCCGAATTTCCTTTCATCCAGTCTAAATGGGTGACCTCGTGTCCTGTGTATAGTCCTATTAACGAATAGGCTTCCAGACAATCGTTTATAATGGCCCTCTATAAATTTATATAAAGTTATCAGATCCCCTCTAAGGTGCCGTTTCTCTAAACGAAACAGGTATAAGCTTTTTAGTCTTTCCTCATAACTTAAACCTTCCATTCCCCTTATTAATTTAGTTCCCTGCCTCTGGACTTTTTCTAGCGCCATAATATCCTTTCATAACACAGGTGCCCAAAATTGCACGGCATATTCAAGATGCGTCTTACATTTATTTATAAAGAGGCAAAATTATCAGGGTTATTCAGAGAAAGGTGAAAACCAGGAGAACTATCAGGAGTAGAGAACAATCTAGACCAAATAGTCAATTTGGAAAGTGAGATAAATGGGAGAATTTTTCTGGTTTGGCTATTTTGACCTAAAATTTTCACTTCTCCAGTCATTCTCCAGAGTTTCACCTTTCTTTGAATAGACCCGTATGTTTTCATCCCGAGAGTGAATTCCCCTTTTAATGCGTGCCAATACCTTGCTGGCCTTGGCGGCTGCTGTTTGACATTGGGCATTGTTACTTGGTTTGAAGTCTATGATTATTCCCAAATCCTTCTCCTGCTTTGATTTCCCTAACTCCGTACCATTTAGGGTATAAGTTGCTTGTGTGTTCTTCACTCCAAAGTGCATAACCTTGCATTTATCTACAGTAAACTTCATTTGCCATTTAAGTGCCCAGTCCCCCAATTTAAATCCCTCTGTGGCGAAGCAATATCCTGCTCACATTGTATTACTTTTCCTAGTTGTGTGTCATCTGCAGACACTGATACATGACTTTCGATGCCTATTTCAAGGTCATTTATAAATAGATTGAATAGTAGCGGTCCTCTAACAGACCCACTGTTGTCTATTATGGAAATTTAGCTTTTATGATCACTCTTTGTACCCTATCTTTTAGCCAGTTTTCTATCCAAGAACAAGAATTTTCATCTAGACCAATTTTTCTTAATTTAAATAGTAACCTCTTGTGTAGAACTGTTTCGAAAGCTTTGGCAAAATCCAAGTAATTCACATCCACTGCGACCCCCTGATCTATACCTTTACTTAGGTTAGTCTGACATAATCTGTGTTTCATAAAACCATGTTGATTTTTGCTAATTACATTATATCTCCCAATGAATTCCTGAATATTATCCCTTATTAACTCCTCAAATACTTTCCCAGCCCCAGATGTTGGCTCACAGGTCTATAATTCCAAGGCAGATATTTTGAACCTTTCTTGAATACAGGGACCAAATCAGCTTTTCTCCAATCCTCTTGTACGATTCCTGAAGGAAAAGAATCTTGAAAATTTACGTTTGTCTTCTTGTTTGCATATTTTTAACAGTTGAGCAATAACGATTATTTCTTTAATAGACTCTCTCAAGAGCGGATTTACATAACCACTCCATTTTTTCTTGTTTTTTGTTTTGTCCTTCTGTTTTTTCAAATGCTTCTGCCAGGAGTTCTGCAAAAGTATGAGAAACACACCATATACCAAATTCTGAAAATGGTACAAATTAGTAGAAATTGGGACATCGTTTCTTATACAGTTACAAGCTTTGTTTAAAGCGCAAACAAGTTCCATAGCACTGTACAATGGGTAAGACAGAATTACAATATAAATACAAGTTAGCGACACAGAACATTAGGAGAGAGGACCTTGATCGAGAGCTTACAATCTAAGGGCAGTATTACAATGTTGGTGCTAACTTAACCAGAGCTGTTCTAAACTTAAAACCTCCATAGGCTATAATGGCTCTGGTACGTTTACAACAGCTCTGGTTAAGTTAGCACCAAGTATGTAATAAGGCCCTAAGACGTGTTATCTGAATTAATTTCTGGACTAAATATCAGCTTTTCGATCATCTGAAATTCTGTATTGCTGAAATAAACAAAACCAATAAAATGTTTCAATATCAATCTGAAAATTTTCGAATCAATTCCAAATCATTTTGCTAACTGAAAAAAATTGCACTCTATGAGCAGTACTAACCCTAACTCTAACTCTAGCCCTAACCCTAATACAGTAACTGTAATAATCCAAAAAGTAAGACTAATCCTAACACAAAACAGAACCAGTAAACCACATAATAACCCTAACAGTGACCCAGTGCTAGAAGTAACTCTAATCCTTACCTTAACCCTAATATATGGAGAAACAGTAACTGGAAACCTAACAGTATCCCAAAGTTTAACACAAAAACAACCAGTAAGCATAACAATATGCAGTGAGAAACAAGGGGGGTGTTTGTGAGGGTCCTGAGAATGAGCAACAGCACAATGGCCTGCTCTACGGTGGGTGCCCGCTCAGGTCTCACAAACAAGGTTTTAGCTAGATTGTGCCATTACAGGGATGAATTTTCCATATGCAAATCAGCCTGCTCTCACCCAGAAAGGGTGGCCAGTGATGATTGCCAAGGACGTCATCCCTGCACGAGAGGTGCAGCAACCCCTGACGATCGTTTCGGCCTTCTTGGGCCTCGTCAGGAGGGTATAGCTGACACCCCTCTAGGCACATCAAGCAAGGGGTCCACGTCTGATGACCCTTTACAATTGCAGTGAGAAACAAGGGGGTGTTTGTGAGGGTCCTGAGAATGAGCAACAGCACAATGGCCTGCTCTACGGTGGGTGCCCGCTCAGGTCTCACAAACAAGGTTTTAGCTAGATTGTGCCATTACAGGGATGAATTTTCCATATGCAAATCAGCCTGCTCTCACCAGAAAGGGTGGCCAGTGATGATTGCCAAGGACGTCATCCCTGCACGAGAGGTGCAGCAACCCCTGACGATCGTTTCGCCTTCTTGGGCCTCGTCAGGAGGGTATAGCTGACACCCCTCTAGGCACATCAAGCAAGGGGTCCACGTCTGGATGACCCTTTACAATTGCAGTGAGAAACAAGGGGGGTGTTTGTGAGGGTCCTGAGAATGAGCAACAGCACAATGGCCTGCTCTATGGTGGGTGCCCGCTCAGGTCTCACAAACAAGGTTTTAGCTTGATTGTGCCATTACAGGGATGAATTTTCCATATGCAAATCAGCCTGCTTTCACCCAGAAAGGGTGGCCAGTGCTGATTGCCAAGGACGTCATCCCTGCACGAGAGGTGCAGCAACCCCCGACGATCGTTTCGGCCTTCTTGGGCCTCGTCAGGAGGGTATAGCTGACACCCCTCTAGGCATAACAATATCCCTAACAGTTACGTAGAATTGATGCAACCCCAGACACAGAGCAGGAATAACCCGCAACATTTTTGCCAACGTTTAGGCATAATGCATTTTAAGATAATATTTATAGCAGAGTTTCAACAAACATCTTCTTTGGTGAAACAGACAATAGGTGATTCTCTGTAACCGGTGGTACAAAACATTACTGTAATACTATAAATAAAATCAATCAGGTTCAAATTAGCAATCAAATCAGAGTCCGCGACAATTTTTTCAACAGCACCCAATTTGGGGAAGATCCACCTTGAGAAAAGCCGATAAGCCAAAACATTGCTGGCTTTCTAGTATGTGAAGCCAATAATAAGACAGCTCTACAAAGTCTGGGAGTACTAGTACTTTTTTTTTTTCATGCAATCAAAGTAAGTAGAAATGGTACGATATCTGTGGCGTCCCATTGGTCCAAATTCTTACATACTTTGTTGTCCTTATCCATGGAGGACACAGCTATGGTCATTTCATTTTAAAAAAAAAGGATGTAAACAGAAGTCTTAAAACCCATTTAGTGGTGAGGTTTTTGCTGCCCCCTAGAAAGTGAAAGCCTAGGCCTTGCCTACCCAGGACATACTTGAAAATGAGTGAAATCTCAATGTATCCTTACTAGTAAAATACTTTGCAAAAGTAAAAAAAAAAACTTTTTTTTTGTTAGTGGTGGGGCCACCCAGTGTGGGCAGCCGCCCCCTGGAAAGTGCCGCCCTAGGCCTAAGCCTTGTCGGCCTAGGCCAAAATACACCACTGCATGTACTGGCCATCAAGATTCCTGGTAGGCTGATGGCTCAGTGGGACCGCCTTCCTGGGCCTTTCTAGGGCCGGGCAGTTGCCTGAGTCTGCTGGCCACCCGGGGCTCACCTGGACCTACAATCAGCCTGGGACTTGCATAGGCTAGGCAGCTGCCTGGGCTGCTCCTGGGCCGGGCGGTCGCGTGGGCCTGCCTTAAGGACCATTTTATATTTTGCAAAAACCCCATTTTATATTAAAAAAAATGTAAAGACTTTTTTAATTTTGTAACAAACCTTTTTATTATCTAGACACATGTTTATTGATTTAGGCTCCTATTAGGAGAGTAGGAGACTTTTTTTCAGTTCAGAGGAATTTGCTGATGCCAATTCGACGTGATTCAGCAGTTATTGGTGCAATTCAGCAGTTTTGTAGTCGGCCGGTCTGGATGAAGTCCAGGGCCGATTATTTATTTTTTCCGTCCCAGTCCAGCCCTGTTTATATAAATTAGGAAACCATAGAGGTTTGCATTTTATATAAGAGCTGCACATAGATTTGGTGTAGATCTTTGAGTCCATGTCAAGTATTATTTAACCACAGCAGGCCTGATCACAAGAAGCAAATCTGAGGTGTCATTGCATTCTTTGAAGAAAGGCAGCTTGTCCTGCAAACATACGTTTGCCAGTGTTAACATCACATATTATTGTTAGCGTCACAAGTGTGATCAACATGGGTGGAAACTTGTTTCCCAGTTTTGCCTTGCTCAGGCCTCAGGGCTGTACGATACGGGCATGACGGCTCAGACAGTGTAGTCATCAAACACTCTTTTTAGCACTTCATCCAAGGGTAACGAAGAATACAATCTACAGAAAATTTCACCAAATCTTCCTAATTGTGACCCATTTTTATCTAGATGTCTCCCAGCAAGTAGGTTTACAGCTGAAATAACAAACACCCCTCACACTTATCCTAGCCATTATCTAGATTACTGAAACACGCATCTGGGCTGCGCCATAGTACCCATGGAAGTGCATAAAGGTCAGCTTTACCGACAAAGGGGAATGTTAAAGCCTCAAGCCTGATGCATGACAACCGAATATAAAAATACTCTGTTCTTATTTTATCCTAAGATAGGAACAGAATACGTTTTTTTTAAAAATGGAGTCCATTCATTGGGCCAATTTGAAAATGTGATAATTAGTGTGCTACATAATTCAAGGTAGGAGGAGTACAGAGCATGGGGTTTGGGAGCAATTGTTATCACTGTCCATGTAATAGATATTGCGCGTGATATGATTATTTAATGAATTAATGTATTAATGTAGTACCTAAAGAAAAAAAAATCCTAAACCATTACATGTCATTTTTAGGAATCAAATTTTAACGTTAATTAAACAGTATTAATCAGACGTAAACGTAGGTTTAACAAAAGCATGTGTTTCACATCACAGGAAAATCACGTACAGTTGCTTAATGGAAAAAATGTCTCCACTAGCTGGAAATGTTGGAATATACAATAAAAACTTAATTCACTCCTCCACTTTCCTTTTGCCTTTTGAAGTTAAAAGTATTTCACAAAGTTTGTTTATCAAAATAGTATTAAGCAATGACAATAGCAGTAGCTAAACCGATTACAAATGTCTGTTATTTCCTAGCGGAAACAATTAGTGCAGACACAAAGAATGATGATGTCTAAAATTACAATAACATAAAGTAGACAGAAAGTGTTCCCTGTTATGTTTAACTTTGAATTAGTGTAGATTCCTCCGAAGATCACAAGGAATCATCCGTGTTAGGAAGTTGAGACATGCATTACAGCAGGAGAGAGTGAGAAGTCAGGGTACGTCTGCTAACATGACACATAAGGAGGCAGACCCACCGAACAGTCTAGGCTTGACATTCATTCAACGACAACAACAATTTATACCGTCTGATTATATGCCACACTTTTTTCCCCAGACTTCTTTTATGTCTTTAACCTTTTTAAAACTGAAGTCTCCCAATGACCATCCACATTATATTTTCCTGGACCTTTCATTTTAAAGTCCAGCGTCTCCTTTTTGACCAATCATTCTTAATACATAATCTTATCTAATCTCTTAGTCTACTCTGTACATGTGTTTACAGCAAAATCATTCCTGTTCAGGTTAGCAGGTATTCTACATCTGTTGAATGGGAGAACACAAATGGAAGACCATGACAGGGTTGCCCTGACCATTTGGGCAATAGGGCACTGACTGAGGGCCCTGGCCTCAGAGAAGTCCTCATGAGGGCCCCCCTAAGGCTTGGTCAAGCCTGCCCTTTCAGCGGGGACCCACGCCACTGCAGATAAAAATCACAGAAAAATAGTATCAGGAGCCAGCTTTAACTGTATATACAGTATATTTGCCCCCTGTGTATAACATACCAGCCCCACTACACCAGTGAGAAAGTGATGGCTGCAGCAGCAGAAGCTATATTTTCATTTTGAAAATATTGTGACAAAAGAATTTAATTTATTCAACAATGTACATACGGGCAATGCTTGTATATGGTTGTGGAATGCATGTGGGAAGGCACAATAGGGGGTTGGATTCCACGATCCCTACTGCCCAGGAACCCCAAGTGTTGTCAGTACACCCCTGGACCATACATGCACACGTTCATTGGTTTGGGTTTTCAAGTAAAGCCTATTATGAAGATAAAACCTATACAGCATGTGCTTGCTGCCTGAGCATGAGCCATAGCAATCTGTATAGATCATAGAGCTCTAGGAAAGATGGACTTTCTGAATGTGATGAGAATATGAGTTAGAATGTGTTTGTTTGGAGATCCGAGAGAACATATCCTGTTTTACACCTATTGCCTGCAGTGTCGTATTTTGCTCCAGTTCCCACCTCTAGCGGGCCCTATTACATTCTAAACGCAAAAACGCACGCGCAACACGTGAATTTGTGCGCCCAGTGTTAAACATTAACGCGTGTAAATCAATGCTGGAATTACAATCCTCGCGCATTTTTTCATCCGTCGAGCAATAACGCTTGTAAAACGGATGCGCACAAGCGCGCGCACAGCAACGTTGCACGCAGAAATCAGTGTGCGGACTGTTTTTTTTATGCGATTCAGCCAATCAGAATTAAGAACCACAATTGTCTCACGTTAAGTTTTTGCGCCTGTCAAAATCAATCTGCGCATATATGCTGCATCAATAAAAATGCACACACAACTTCTCAAATTTATTGGTTTGGTGTGTTTAGAATGTGTAACTATACTTTGCTGCGTTTTTTTTGTGGGCTGGTGTATTTGGTTTAGGCCAGGTTGATAGGAGTTGCTAAAATTATGTGCGCAACGTCTATCTGTTAATTCCTGCACATAGATTGTAATACCATCCGCGTACCAGCGCACAAACGTATTTGCGCTCACAATGTTAAGCATAGGATGTGCGATGTACAGTAAGCTCGCGCAGCGTTTGCGCAGGTTCACCCGCAGTAGACGTATACGCGAGTTTGTTGCGCTGCCATTGTAATACGACGTTTAGCGGAAAGGGCTTTGCCCCTCGCCTTAATGCGTTTTTGCGTGGGCAAAATCTATGCGCGAAGATTGTAATAGGACCCAGCCTGTTTTATGTAAAATGTTGTCTGCATTTTTGTGTTCTGACCCCTGCAGAAGACTGGCACTTTCTGATGTAGCTATTGCAATCTTGTTATTAAGGTGATTTGGGACATGACATGACACCTGGCTTGTTTCCTGGAAGTCTTTGCTCTCCTGCATGGTATTGACTTGATTATCAGTTGTTTTGTTATTTGCATGCTGACCTCAGCTTGTTCCGGTTTTTCCTTACACCTCTTTAGGTCTCTGCTTTCATGTTAAGCCCATCGCTCAAATATTTGGTAATACACCTTTCTATCCCTTTTTTTCTACATCTGCATTTAGAGATCCTCATTGTTCTGCTCTGCCCAGACCTAACAATGCTGCAGCAGATTATTCTTTGGTAGATATAATCTCAGACATAAATGACAAGTTGGGACAAAGCAGAGACGGATTGATTGTCGTGGAGTCCTGGGCAGCACCATCCTCTGCTTCAGTGCCCTATCCAGCGCACCACTCACTTCACGGTGCCACCTCACTGTGGGCATAGACCCTTTGCACCAGGGCCCAGGTCAGTCCCGCTGCCTAGTCCCGTAATCCCCCTCAGGCCTTCCCCACTTGGCTTCTTTCTTCCTTGTATTTAAGCTCCCACGGCAAGTGTGCGCATGCGTGAGGCCTGCTCCTATATTTAAAAGGACAGAGTCTGGGCACAAAGTGATTATGCAAAGAGTTCCAGCCCAGCTAAGAGGTGTGTCTCCTATAGGTATACATATAAATGCTCAGTTTGTGCCCAGAGCTGATAAGGTTAGTTGTGTTTTCTACCCGCTGTAAACCCAGTGTATTTTCCTGTTGACAACCTATTGGTTGTTCCAGACTAAACTGTTTTGCTGCCCTTGACCATGGTAATATCCATGACCACATCTCTCAGCCTTTATGTTGCCAGATCCACCATATGCAGTATACCTCTGCAATTGGGCGCTGCCAACACTTCCCGTGACTATAATTGATAAAGTCTCAAAATTGGAAGAATATCATAATCTCTTTTTCCAGCCAAATCTTTTTAACATGTGATAACCATGTTCTCAAGTAAAAAAATTGCAGTCCCAGAAGATACTTTATATTCATTTGTTCTTTGAACCATACTTACTATACACAATTGTTATTGAATATAACTCCAATTTTGCCCAAAAGTCCTTCCTTTCTAGTTATTGGCAGAACTTGAAATCCAAATGTGATGTCTTATATTGAGTGACAAATTTAGCTGTGATAATCCACACAACGCTGCAAGAAGGGTCATGAGATATCAAAGTAAATCAAACCATCTCAGACCTGTTCTTTACCCATTATTATTATTATTTCTGGAGATAATTACATCCTGGAGATCTCATAGATTCCTCTACGATAAATATATATACACACCTATACAAGAATATATCATATACCCATACATGGTTTAACCATTCCTTCAGTATTGTACTATGAGACTGATAACATTCTCCTATTACCATAATTTTAATTGGCAAACTTAGTTCTTTAGGCTGGGGTCAGACGAGTGTAGTGTTCACGTCCGTGATTGCGCCTAAAAGTACGTCCGTGATAGCATGCAGAAAGCCCATTGGAGCCTGACACATGAAGTACGTCCGCACTGAACTGCGGACGCACAACGGCCGCGGCCCACGGACGCAAGGCAGGCAAGAACGTACAACCCCTAGAACGGCCGCACAAAGTGCGCTGCGTCCGCAACGTCTGCATAGCTTTGTGTGTGAGTGATGGAACGTGGTCAGACGGACTGCATTTATACGTCCAGCATTTTTCACGGACAAAATGGTTTTGCTTTTTAATTTATTTTCCCTCCTACATCCGTCAAAATATACGTCAGTGAATAAACGGACTGTGTGGCCACTACTGTGTCTTCGTATTGACGTACGTCTGTGTGCACGGACGTACAGTCCGTAGAAATCACGCTCGTCTGACCCTAGCCTTAGGCAGAACACCTCCGAGCCACATTTCATGTCTGCTTTTCAATATATACAGTGAGGTCCAGAAATATTGGGACAGCGACACAATTTGGTTCTATACATCTTTGGTTCTATACACCACCACAATGGAGTTGGAATGAAACAAACACAATGTGCTTTAACTGCAGACTGTCAGCTTTAATTTGAGGGTATGTACATCCAACTCAGGTGAACGGTGTAGGAATTAGAGCAGTTTGCAGATGTGCCTCCCACTTGTTAAGGGACCAAAGGTAATGGGACAATTGGCTTCTCAGCTGTTCCATGGCCAGGTGTGTGATATTCCCTCATTACCCCAATTACAATATGCAGATAAAAGGCCCAGAGTTAATTTCAAGTGTGCTATTTGCATTTGGAATCTGTTGCTGTCAACTCTCAAGATGAGATCCAAAGAGCTGTCACTATCAGTGAAGCTAGCCATCATTAGGCTGAAGAAACAAAACAAACCCATCAGAGAGATAGAAAGAACATAAGGTGTGGCCAAAACAACTGTTTGGAATATTCTCAAAAAGAAGGAACGCACCGGTGAGCTCAGCAACACCAAAAGACCCGGGAGACCACGGAAAACAACTGTGGTGGATGACCGAAGAATTCTTTCCCTGGTAAAGAAAACACCCTTCACAACAGTTGGCCAGATCAAGAGCACTCTCCAGGAGGTAGGTGTATGTGTGTCAAAGACAACAATCAAGAGAAGACTTCACCAGAGTGAATACAGAGGGTTCACTACAAGATGTAAACCATTGGTGAGCCTCAAAAACAGGAAGGCCAGATTAGAGTTTGCCAAACAACACCTAGCAAAGCCTGCACAGTTCTGGAACAAGATCCTATGGACAGATGAGACCAAGATCAACTTTTACCAGAATGATGGGAAGAGAAGAGTATGGAGAAGGAAAGGAACTGCTCATGATCCTAAGCATACCACCTCATCAGTGAAGCATGGTGGTGGTAGTGTCATGGCGTGGGCATGTATGGCAGCCAATGGAACTGGTTCTCTTGTATTTATTGATGATGTGACTGCTGACAAAAGCAGCAGGATGAATTCTGAAGTGTTTCGGGCAATATTATCTGCTCACATTCAGCCAAATGCTGCAGAACTCATTGGACGGCGCTTCACAGTGCAGATGGACAATGACCTAAAGCATACTGCAAAAGCAACCAAAGAGTTTTTGAAGGGACAGAAGTGGAATGTTATGCAATGGCCAAGTCAATCACCTGACCTGAATCCCATTGAGCATGCATTTCACTTGCTGAAGAAAAAACTGAAGGGAAAATGCCCCAAGAACAAGCAGGAACTGGAGACAGTTGCAGTAGAGGCCTGGCAGAGCATCACCAGGGATGAAACCCAGCATCTGGTGATGTCTATACGTTCCAGACTTCAGACTGATTGACTGCAAAATATTTGCAACCAAGTATTAAGAAGGGAAAGTTTGATTTATGATTATTATTCTGTCCCATTACCTTTGGTCCCTTAACAAGTGGGAGGCACATCTGCAAACTGATGTAAATCCTTGTAATGGTAGGCCCCCTATAGGGTGATGGGGAGCCCCCAGGCTGTGTAGAATGAAGCCTTTAGGGCAGGTATATGGTTTTGTTTGCAGACTTCAGCAATCCCTTGCAACACTTAAGAAAGACAATGAATTCTACATACTGCAGGACAGGACCCAATACTTGAAAAACATGAATGCAATACAATGCAAAATAAAACTTGATAGGATTTGCAGTGTGAGGCATTCACATAACACTCCCAGCCAGGGAGTTCAGACAAAGCCCTGGGAATCACTCCCTGGGAACCACACCATATGGCTTCCTGGCCTGTAAAGTGAAAATACATGAACTTGAAAACATAAATGCAATACACTGCAAAACAGAACTTGATATGTGAATGCAGCCTACTACAAATCCTCTCACTCCCAGCCAACTAAATACATGAATGCAGCTATTACTTAGGGAGCAGACTAGAGAATAACCAGAAACCAGAGCCAAGGAGTCATACACAGAGAATCAGAACATGAACTAGAATTAACACAAGGAACAAGCACGTAGAGGATCTCAGATTTAGTCTATCCTGATCCAAGGATCAAATGCCTGGTTGGCCCTATATATAGGGCCAAGCAGATCATGTGACTGCAGACCAATCAGCCCAGTGTGAATGGTCTGCAGAGCCTGAACAAGAAAACATGAATCCCTGCTACAACCAGTAGGAGGCAGGACCGAGATGTGACAGTCCTACACCGTTCACCTGAGCTGGATGTACATACCCTCAAATTAAAGCTGACAGTCAGCAGTTAAAGCACATTATGTTTGTTTCATTCCAACTCCATTGTGGTGGTGTATAGAGCCAAAGATGTTAGAATTGTGTCGCTGTCCCAATATTTCTGGACCTGACCGTAAGTATTACCTAGTACCTAGTATTAAGGTCAGCCTAATTTGTGTAACATTACAGAGTACATTTATTTCAAATTTTGTGCCTCAAACTGACAACGATCTTCGCAAAAAAAGCCCTGCAACTATCCAATCAAAATACTATCCTATTCATCTGACACTCATAAGCCTACTATATCAACATATGCTACAAAATTCCAGACACACTATAAGCTTTTCTCCTTATCTTGTCTGTGCCTGTGGCAATGCTTGACATGTATCAATGCTTACAAGAATTATTTTATTTTCTCACTGGGTGTAATTAATGGCACTTAGTAGAGTTGTAGCCATAATGTTATACGTTACAAAAGTAGGTGTAATGGCCATACTCCATAAATGCTCAATGTAGCATGTGAGACTAGACTAAAAGCACATTGTGTTTGTTTCATTCCAACTCCATTGTGGTGGTATATAGAGCCAAAGATGTTAGAATTGTGTCGATGTCCCAATATTTCTGGACCTGACTGTATAAACCAGAGGTTGTAGAGAACTTGGAGACTTTAAGTAATTACCTTTTCAGTCACTATAGGGGTTATTCAGAAATGTCACCGAACAAGGCGAACAGGCAATTTCCCCATATGGTGCCATTTCGTGGCCATTCGGCTATTCAGAGAGTAGGCAGGTCTCAAATTTTGGCGAACTGATAGCCAGTATGGTGCCTGTTCGAAGGCAGTGAAGTCCCCCATAGAGAAGCAATGGTTAATCTATTCAGAGAACACCGAACAGCAGTGAAAAGCTGCTGAACTGCTCTGATGTGTCAATGTTAAAAATGATCGCATTTTTATTCAATATCTAATAAACCGTTTATTCTTTTAATCTGCAGTAAAAAGTCTCTTTATAGAGATTTTTTTTGGATCTTTTTTGCAAACAGCATTTCAATTTTGACACTTTCAAACTTTTTTTTTTTCTCTTTTTACCCCGTTCTTCTGCTTGTTGGCTTTTTCCGGTGGCAGGTTTGCAGCGGGATTGCGTCGGTTTTCGAGTCTGTTCCCTGCACTCCTCGGACCCTGCGGTGAATGCTGAATTCACCACAGGGTGGGGAAATTTGATTCCCTGAAGTGCGGGGAAGTGCAGGGAATAAGAGAGCACCAAAAAGTCGGTGACATTTCAGTGCTCTCTGAATAACCCCCTTTGACATCTGATATCACCCATAATGTATTGTGGATTGCCAAAGTGGCGTGTATACGAGTGTGATCACACCTCTGGTTTAAAAGGCCCAAGCTGCTAAGAAACAAACAAATTGACGAAGTGTCCATTACCGACAAATCCTACCTATCCACCAAACTGTCTTCCCATGTGCATTTCTATATAAAGAGCTGAATGAACTAAATCAACATACAGTAGTTCTTATGCTTTTCATCTTCTTAAATCATCTTTTTATGTGTGTGGCAAACGTTCAAGGAAAAACTGAAAAACTGGGAAGCCATCAAAGCAAGAATACTGGAAAAATTCTCTAATAATCCTGTCCATGACAAATTTCTATAGGTATTATGTGGAATTGCATAATCATATTTCTTCTTCTTCAACTCCAACAATCCACAATACACAACCACTACTTTTTAGAGTCATCTCCCAAAGCTGTCTTTAAGTCAATAACCTTCAATGGAAACACGGATAATCCTAGAAGAAATTAAAAAAGGTGATCACAGTTTTTCCCCCAAATGCAAGTCTCCTAGACCAGATGGTTATAAATCAAGACACTATCAGACCTTTTTTTTTAGAGTTATTTTATTGCACCTTTGAGACAGGTATAGTCTACTCCAAAATGCTAACAGTCGCTATTGTTACATTATATAACTAGTTGTTAAGCCTGCCCGGAGGGCAGTCTAGTGTTGTTGCCAGCTCAGAATTCATGTCCACATATTTGGTTTTCCAATGTCCTATCCAAGAGTATCTCCATATATAAATGTGTTTGTAACGCGTCTGGCGCCATCCCATCCGCAACAGGAGGGCCAAGTGAGCATCTGTGATGGGTGCGCGCGCAGCTGACAGCGCATTACAAAGGCATTTATATATTAGAGCAGGTTCCTCTTCCCTCTTAGATTGCAAGCTCATGGGAACAGGACCCCTCTTAGATTGTAAGCTCACGGGAACTGGACCCCACTTAGATTGTAAGCTAATGGGAACAGGACCCCTTAGATTGTAAACTCATGGGAACAGGACCCCTCTTAGATTGTAAGCTCATGGGGCCAGGACCCCTTAGATTGTGAACTCATGGGGTCAGGACCCCTTAGATTGTAAAATCATGGGACCCCTTAGACTGTAAACTCATTTGATAGATTGTAAGCTCATGGGACCCCTTAGATTGTAAGCTCATGGGACCACTTAGATTGTAAACTCGTGGGAACCCTTAGATTGTAAACTCGTGGGATCACTTAGATTGTAAACTCATAGAAACATAGAAACAGAAAAATGTCGGCAGATAAGAACCTTTCGGCCCATCTAGTCTGCCCAATTACATGCATACTTTACCTGGATTTATCTTTTGTTTAGGATAGCCTTATGCCTATCCCATGCCTGCTTAAATTCAATTACTGTTTTGGCCTCTACCACTTCTACTGGAAGACTGTTCCATGTATCCACCACCCTCTCAGTAAAATAATGCTTCCTGATGTTACTTTTAAACCTTTGCCCCTCTAATCTAAGACTCTCTTATTCAAAGAGATTCAAAAAGTCACCGCACGTTCGGTGACTTTTCGTTCTCTTCAATTCGGTTCCTTTTGCCGATCCCATTTCGGTGACCCTGCGGTGTATTCAGCAAACACCACAGGGTCCACCGAACAGGCACCATATGTGCAGGCAATTCGCCAGGATTTGGCGAATTGCCTGCTCTCTGGATAGCCGAATGGCCAGGAAAGGCCTTTCTCAAGCAATTCGGATCTCTTTGGATAACCCTGTATGTCCTCTTGTTTTGCTACTTTGTTTCCTTTTAAATATACTCCCTTCCTCTACCTTGCGGATTCCCTTTACGTATTTAAATGTTTCTATCATATGTAGCGATGTGTTAAAGTTTACTGTGGCAGTACCCATTTTTAGCCACAAGATGGAGACAATCACGATTAAAGACTCTGGACACTCGAACTACATGTCCCGGCATGCTTTGCGAAGAAACAGGAAGTGGGTGGGTTTGTGGAGACGCTGTACATCCTGCACCTCGTGGAGAACAGGCAGAGCGCGCCAGGGAGCAGAGGAGAGTGGATGCACACACAAAGAAGGAGAGACCAAAAGATAGGCCGGAGCGCAGACAGAGTGGATTGGGCCTTAGGATTGGGTCACTCAGCCTTGCGGAGACAGACATCACCATCTATATTATCCGAGTGCAGTGCTGAGGAGAGAAGACCCCTCGAGTAAGGAGTACCGCGGTCGATTGAAGCGGGGAGCAGGCGGTAAGCTGGCTGAGTCGCGGCTGACAGACAGAAGGCCAGACAACAGATCGGTGGTCGGCGTCCCCAGTCAATATCGAGCGGAGAGACGTCCTGGGTCAGCGGAACCTCAAGCTTGCGCTGGATGGGTGAGAGGCCCCCAAGGCCGTATGTAATAAGAGCGTACGCTGCTGTTTTCCTTCTAAAACCCACAGGGCTCCAACTGACTAGTCGAAGACATCATTAAAGTAAACTCACTGGCCAGTTGACAAGTACCCGGGTACCCTACACACACGAATATACACCACTTCACGTTCTGGGACTTAACCTGTGCAGGACTCAGTTTCCTTTTTTCTATCCATACAAGGGGGCAAAGTTAAAGTTACATTTTGAACATTTTTCCTTTTTTTTTTGTTCCCGCTGCGCGTTTACCGTGATACGAGAACTGTGTATTTTATTGTGTCCCGCTACGGGGTTTTTTCCTCGAATTTCGTATCTTTTAATTTTCTGCTCGGTCGGGGTTTTTCCGAAAATACGAAGCCCTCGTGTTTTCGTTTCTTTTACCGCTACGCGCGTTTATCGTGTTACGAAAGTACTGTAAATTTTCCTGCATATACCGTGTCTCAAGAACTGCAAACCTTTTAGTAAACCTTTTAACTTGTAAAACTTACAGCGTGTTGGAGTATATTTATTCCCTAGTGCGGGGAGACTGACCCGTGGTTCATTTTCAGCGGCTCCTCCGGGAGTGAGCGCTACACATATCTCCTCTGTCTCGTCTTTTTTCCAAGCTATACATGTTAAGATCATTAAGCCTTTCCTGGTAACTTTTCTCCTTCAAGCCGTACACATATTTTAGTAGCCCTTCTCTGAACTCTCTCTAAGATGTCTATATCCTTCTGGAGATACGGTCTCCATGGGACCCCTTAGATTGTAAGATCATGGGACCACTTAGACAGGGGTCAAGTCCTGGGAAAAAAAGTGAGGGAACTCACCCACGAATTCCACAACCCCCATTACCTGAAGAAAATATATATATATATCACGAGTATAGCAGTGTGTGCCGGTGATACCATTTTTATTGGGTTAACTTTACATTTAAAAGACAAGCTTTCAAGAGTGTAAACTGGAAACTATACTGATCAGTGAAAGGTATCACTACGTACAGGTATACTCGTGATTGTGGCAACTGGACTAACGCATTTTATATATAATATATATATATATATCTCCAGGCACAGACCCCAGAATAATATACACAACACTGTGCCCCCAGAATAATATACACAGCACTGAGCCCCCAGAATAATATACACAGCGCTGAGCCCCCAGAATAATATACAGTGCTGAACCCCCAGAATAACATACCCAGCACTGAGCCCACAGAATAATATACATAACACTGAACCCCCAGAAAAATATACACAACACTGAACCCCCAGAATAACATACACAGCACTGAGCCCCCAGAATAATATACACAGCACTGAGCCTCCAGGATAATATACACAGCACTGAGCCCCCAGAATAACATACACAGCACTGAGCCCCCAGAATAATATACACAGCACTGAGCCTCCAGGATAATATACACAGCACTGAGCCCCCAGAATAACATACACAGCACTGAGCCCCCAGAATAACATACACAGCGCTGAGCCCCCAGAATAATATACACAGCACTGAGCCTCCAGGAATAATATACAACAGCACTGAACCCCAAGAATAATATACACAGCACTGAGCCCCCAGAATAACATACACAGCACTGAACCCCAAGAATAATATACACAGCACTGGTTATATGGATATATTTTCCCCAGTTCACATGGATATAATTGCCCCCAGTTCACTTGGATATAATTGCCCCCAGCTCATATGGGTATATATTGCCCCAGCTCTCATGGATAATGCCCCCCAGCTCTCATGGATAATGCCCCCAGGTCTCATGGATAATGCCCCCAGGTCTCATGGATAATGCCCCCAGGTCTCATGGATATGCCCCAGGTCTCTTGGATATATGCCCCAGGTCTCATGGATATGCCCCCCAGGTCTCATGGATATTGCCCCCCCCCAGGTCTCATGGATATGCCCCAGCTCTAATGGATATGCCCCAGCTCTCATGGATATGCCCCAGCTCTCATGGATAATGCCCCCGCTCTCATGGATAATGCCCCCAGGTCTCATGGATATGCCCCAGGTCTCATGGATACTGCCCCAGGTCTCATGGATACTGCCCCAGGTCTCATGGATATGCCCCAGGTCTCATGGATACTGCCCCCAGGTCTCATGGATATGCCCCAGGTCTCATGGATATGCCCCAGGTCTCTTGGATATGCCCCAGGTCTCATGGATATGCCCCAGGTCTCTTGGATATGCCCCAGGTCTCATGAATATGCCCCAGGTCTCATGGATACTGCCCCCAGGTCTCATGGATATGCCCCAGGTCTCATGGATATGCCCCAGGTCTCTTGGATATATGCCCCAGCTCTCATGGATATGCCCCAGGTCTCATGGATATTGCCCCCCCCAGGTCTCATGGATATTGCCCCCCAGGTCTCATGGATACTGCCCCCAGGTCTCATGGATATGCCCCAGGTCTCATGGATACTGCCTCAGGTCTCATGGATATTGCCCCCCAGGTCTCATGGATATGCCCCAGGTCTCATGGATATGCCCCCCAGGTCTCATGGATATTGCCCCCCCCAAGGTCTTATGGATATGCCCCCCAGGTCTCATGGATATGCCCCCAGGTCTCATGGATATGCCCCAGGTCTCATGGATATTGCCCCCCAGGTCTCATGGATATTGCCCCCCCCCAGGTCTCATGGATATTAGACATGTGCACAGCACAAAATTTCATTTTGAACTAATGGATTAGTCCTAAAATGCAATTTATTTAGTTGCTAAAGAAATTCGTTTTCAGTTCTTTAGTATGAAAACTAATTTCATTCATCCGAAAACCAGTGGATACAATTACTATTGTAGTGGCTCCTCAGAGGGCTGAGATCGCTGCTTGTTACAGTATCTCTCACTCTCAGCACAATGTGGGCCATATTACATAGTTGGTGCTAACTTAACCAGAGCTGTTGTAAACTTCCCAGAGCCATTATAGCCATGGAGGTTTTCAGTTTACAACAGCTCTGGTTAAGTTAGGACCAACATTGTAATACTGCCCCGTGTCAGGCAAAGCTGTTACAGTAACTGACTGCTGCTCATCACAGCGCTCAGAGTTTCAGTAAAACTAGTAAATAATATTTTTATATATAAGAGTTAGAACAATATTATTTCCTTGTTTTACTGAAACTCTGAGCGCTGTTACAGTCAGTTACTGTAACAGCTGAGCCTGATACATTGTACTGAGAGATAATATAACAAGCAGCCGATCTCAGCGCTCACAGCCACTAGATTTAAAGGGCTAAAAAGAAAGGCTCCTTTCTGTATAATGTTTTAGAACATCCACCTGCATTAATACCCCTCTCTGTATAATGTATACAACATCCACCTGCATTTATTAATACCCCTCTCTGTATAATGTATACAACATCCACCTGCATTAATACCCCTCTCTGTATAATGTATAGAACATCCTCCTGAATTAATTAATGTTCCTCTCTGTATAGAACATCCTCCTCAATTTATACCTTTCTCTGTATAATGTATATAACATCCTCCTGCATTAATACCCCTCTCTGTATAATGTATAGAACATCCTCCTGCATTAATTAATGCCCCTCTCTGTATAGAACATCCTACTGCATTGGCATGTGGAGGGTGCAGAACTTTGGATGTTGCTCTCTTCATTGCTGGTCTCCTTCACTCAATGTAATATCACAAAAAGGACTGAAACTAAAATGTAGTGCATTTTATTTTAGTTTCTTTCGTTTTTTGTACTGAGCAGTTTCGTATCTCTTGAGTCATACGAAAACTAAATTATCCCAAAATTCAGACTAAATCGTTTTAGTACTAAAACGAATGCACATGTCTAATGGATATGCCCCCCCTCAGGTCTCATGGATATGCCCCCCAGGTCTCATGGATATGCCCCCCCCAGGTCTCATGGATATGCCCCAGGTCTCATGGATATTGCCGGCGGCCGCGTGCTTCCTGCTTCAGCAGCCGCTGACAGGAAGTGCAGCCGCTCGCCTGGGATCTATGAAACAGCCAGGCGAGCGGCTCCACCTCCTGTCACCGGCCGTTGTAACAGGAAGCACGCGGCCGCCGGCAATGTGCGGCGGCGGCGTCCGGGCTCGGGCCACAGCGGGAACGCTGCGTTCCCACAGCGTTCCCGCTGTGGGAGAAGTGCGGGAACTCCGTTCCTGTGCGTTCCCGCTCGACTCGAGCCCTGCACTTAGATTGTAAGCTCGTGGGATCCCTTAGATTGTACGATCATGGGACCCCTTAGATTGTAAACTCATGGGATAGATTGTAAGCTCATGGGACCCTTTAGATTGTAAACTCATGGGACCCCTTAGATTGTAAGCTCAGGTCTTCGGCGCGCTGGTTCCGGCATGCGGCGCCCAGAGCCTCCCCTGCACCAGCCGCCGGGGGAGACTCAGGGCAGGGTTGAACCGCGAGGGTAAAAGAATAAAAAGTGAATTTTTGTGGTCCCTCGTGCACGCCGACTGGAAAGCACAGCGGCCGTGCGCGTGACGCGGCAGTTGGATGCACACGCACCAGGCAGTATGCTGGTTGTGCGCGCATTTGAAGACGGCGGCATGGCGACGGACACGCCACCGTCTTGCTGTTTTATTGTACAGATATATAATATAGAATGGAGCATTTTGGATGTATGAAGAGGTAATATAACTGGGTGCAACAACAAACCCAAGCTGACCAATGCGCAAAGGCAGAGTGATTGTTTAAAAAAGGACCAGGCACTCTGAAGTAGAGATGTGCAATTCATTTCATGCCATATCCAAATTTGGACAAAAATGACCATTTTCATATTTCGGGAGCACTTCCGAAAATGAAATATCCAGCCAATATCAATTCATATGCTGCATTGAAACCCATGGGTTAAAAAGCCTTGTTTCTTTAAAAAAAGTTAGGAAACCTAAAATTTCTACCAAAAAATGGCTAAAAATCCTAAAAAATAAATAAGTAAAGAAACTTCCATTCTATTGGTAGTAATCTACTTCCCATTCTTAAATAGCCAATAAAAAATGAAATAACGCATAAAAAACAAAAAACTAACAGGGTTATCCAAAGAGATCCGAATTGCTTGAGAAAGGTAACCGAACGCTGAAAATCAGCGTTCGGTTACCTTTCCTGACCATTCGGCTATCCAGAGAGCAGGCAATTCGCCAAATCCTGGCGAATTGCCTGAACATATGGTGCCTGTTCGGTCCCTGTTCGAGGGCAGTGAAATCCCCATGAAAAAGCAATGCTTCGGCTATTCAGAGAACACAAACCAGCAGTGAAAGGTTCCCCTAATGCCCTGCCATTCGGTGGTTTAATTCGGCAAATTTATTCAGGAGAATCCCATAGACTTCAATGTTAAAAATATTCCCGTTTTAATTCAATATCTAATAAACCGTTCATTATAAAATTCTGCAGCAAAAAGTCTCTTTATTCATAGATTTTTTAGGATACTTTAAGCATTTTTCTGATTTTTTTTTTAAAAGTCCGATTTTTTTGATTTTTTTTCAGTTTACTTATTTTTTTGTAACAGCCCTCTTTATTATCATTCCCTGGACCTCCTGTGAAAATTTCAGACATTTTCGCTCAGTAGTTTCTTTGCAAACAGCGTTTCATTTTCCCAGATTCATACAAATGGTTTTGCTAATTTATTCACCTCCCTCTGTCTGCGTCACAGCTGCTTCGGCTCTGTGTGATTCGGCTCCTGTTCGGCTTCTGCTCGGGTTTTTTGAAGGTTACTCCAGATGTTTTTGCTTGTTTTCTGCATGCATTCGGTGGGTTTTGCGGTTAGTTTTCGTCAGGTTTGCGGCAGCTTTTCCCTGCAATTCGGGGGCCCTGTGGTGTTTGCTGAATACACCGCAGGGTCACCGAAATGCAATCGGCAAAAGGAAGCGAATTGAAGAGAACGAAAAGTCACCGAACGTGCGGTGACTTTTCGAATCTCTTTGAATAACCCTGTAACTGATCCGAATCGCTGAATCGATCCACATCGATCCGCACTAAAACAAAACAAAAACTGTCTGAAATGACCCGAAACTAAAAAAAATACCCAGAAAAACCCCCCGAAATGAGACGGGAAAAAAAGTCATCCCTACTCTGAAGTCTGGAGCAAGGCTTGAGAAAGACTCTATGAATTCCAAAACATTGCTTGTCCACCGTCAATGAATCCTTTTCTTCAACAAAAATTACTATTACTGTATTTTCCGGCTTATAAGGCTAGGGTCAGATGAGCGCATTTTGTACGGACTATGCGTCCGTGCAGTACGGACGTACTTTCTGACGGAAGACGCAGTAGTGGCCACACAGTCCGTTTTTTTCACTGACGTATGTTTTGACGGATGTAGCGGGAAAATAAATTAAAAAGCAAAACCATTTTGTCCGTGAAAAATGCTGGACGTATAAATGCAGTCCGTCTGACCACGTTCCATCACTCACACACAAAGCTATGTGGACGTTGCGGATGCAGCGCACTTTGTGCAGCCGTTCTAGGGGTTGTACGTTCTTGACTAACTTGCGTCCGTTTGCCGCGGCCGTTGTGCGTCTGCAGTTCAGTGCGGACGTACTTCGTGTGTGGGACTCCATTGGCCTTTATCTCATGCTATCACGGACGTACTTTTGTGCGCCATCACGGACGTGAACGCTGGGCTCGTCTGACAGGAGCCTTAAGCGACTGGATATATAAGACGACCCCCTAATTTTCCAGTTTAAATATAGGTTTTGGGCTATACTCGCCGTATAAGACTACCTCCCTTCCGAGGCAACACCATTTAAAAACATCAGATTTGATTTAAATAATTTTAATTAAAATGTTATGACTTACCCGTACATATAATCCTCTCCCCAATCTGTCAGCCCGCTGGGCGTGCGGCAACACTACATGCCCGGCAGCCTCGGACACATACTGTACACCATGCTGAGCCAATCACGGCAAGCGATGAACCGAATAGAAAGCATGCGCGGATTGGCGAGCTAATGATGTCACAACCTCTACCAATCCGAGCAGGCTTTGTATTCACCAATAGAATACATCACTCACCGTGACCGAAGACAGCAAAAATTTAACAAAAGTTGGTCACAGTATCTTAATAGTAAAAGGAGCTGATTAATTTGGTTTGCAACATTATATTTCCAAATTTAACCTCTGTCGAACTGATAGTGCTGCAGAATGATTCAGGGACTTGTGACTGGCGGAGAATTAAAAGGGTCGCTGTTGAAGCGCCCTCAGATGGCTGTCCAGGGCAATGTCTGCTACACTCTGCAGTGCCATCAGCTGACAATTACACTGCCTGACTTAGGGCCTATTCCCTAGTGGATGTTAACTGTAGCGTTCGGGTGAGTAAGCGTCAATGGTAGGATAAATGACTTTAGTGCATGCCCACCCATTTTACATTCGTAATGCTAAACCCCTGAAAAATCCGTTAGCGCATCTGTGTTTGCGCTAGCTTTGTGAGAGCTTACTGTACATTGCGCACCTTATACTTAACATAGGGAGTGCAATCAGTAATTAGCGTTAGGATAAGTAAGGTATTACAAAGTCCTAGCGCTATTTACCTCACCCATACGCTAACAGAAACTTTAGTGACACCTAAAAGCTGGTGCTAACTGATTCCACTTTTGCAGAATCATTTAGCACCTGCTAAAACCCCCCCAATAAATCAGATACTCACCTCTCATCCCGCGGTGAGAATGGTGGCCCGATCCGCAGTTTTTTGTCGCCGGGAGCAGAGTGAGACTGGGGATAAAAAGTCCCCAATTGCCCTCCGCGATCACTCTCGCGAGATTGCGTAGGGCTCGCGGGTCAGCAGTGCAACCCACCATGGAGTCCTAAGGACTCCGGGAGGTGATATTCACGTCGGCACAGAAGCGCTACCACAAATATCACCAAGGGTGGCACTTTGTTCAGAGGCAAGTTGCCATGGTAGCGCCTGCCCCAGAATATAATACTAACATGGGGATGCTGAAGGAAACCTGCAGGTGCAGGTCTTCCCTGTTAGCATCCCCATTTTAGCGTTAGCGAGGGAATAGGGCCCTTAGACTGCAACATGTCTTAGAAAAGGGACCTGACTGGTTGACAAGTAGAAGGGGAAGAAAGGTCAGTGGGGACTGAGGGTTTAGGAGGATTGGGCTTTAAGAGGGAACTTGAGGTATTTTTTGTACTGGAGTTTTAATGGGGACTGGGAGGTAAGTGGGACTAGTAATTTGAGGAGATGTGGTGGTTTAATCGGGACTTGCAGTTTAAAGGGACTGCACTGGATGTTAAAGAGGATTGGGCCTTAAAGGGGTATATTAATCAAGTTGAGGACATGCATTACACCTCTTCCCCTCCAGTCTGTATATAGAGTATATGGGGGAATAGGGAATACCAGGAAGGAACCAAGTGAATGATTTAATAGCTTTAAATACTAGCCTTTTATTCAGTGATTGAAACTGAATGATTGAAATTGATTCAGTGATTGAAATTGAAACTTCAGTGATAAGTAATGGTAAATCTATCTACACTGAACAGCACCAAAATGTCATTGAAATGCCCTGCTTTTCAGTGGTTTCATTCAACAGGCTTAAGCAGGCAAATTCCATAGGATGCAATGTTAAAAAAATTCCCAGTTTTTCTTAAATATTTATTCAACTGTTTATTCTTTTCATTCGCCGCAAAAGGTATCTTTATTTAATTTTTAGGATTCTTTTAGGCACTTTTGGAGTTTTCGGCAAAATTTTTAATTCAGATTTTTTTTAAAATTTTTTAAATTCTGTAACAGACCTTTTCCATTGTTATTCATAGAACCTTATATATTATTTCCAGGCATTTTCATGCAATCATTATTTTTTAACCCCTCAAGGACCACTGAGGTACATAGTACGTCCTGGGTAAAATTCCCCTCAAGGACCAAGGACGTACTATGTACGTCATGGTCCTTTAACCCCCCTCCCTCCCTATACTCACCTCTCTGGCTGGAGTCCCAAACAAGACTGACTTCCTTGAAGTCAGCCCGATGGTTTTATGGGCCCTGGTCGTTGCGATGACATCATCGCCGGGAGCCCCCTCCCTGCAGGGAAAAAGGGGATGGGGGCTTCCCCTCCCAAACGACTGCAGATAGAAAAAAAAGAAAGGCACCACTGAAGAGGGCAGAGTCTGCCCTTTTCAGCGGTGCCTCTCGTTAACCTCTTAGGAGTTGGATCGAGATTCAGCGAAATGGCTCAGGAGTGAAGGGGATAAAAAGCAAAAACATGTAAAAAAAAATGGGTATTTCTAATTTCAGGACAAAATTTTGAAACTATTTAGCTGGGGTCTTTTTTGGTGGTTGTAGATTTTGGGGATTAAATTCAAAAAAGTGTGTTATTTCCATTTTTTCATCATATTTCCTAAAAAAAATTTATAGCATATTATATGATATGATGGAAATAATGGTACCTTTTGAAATTCCATTTAATGGTGAGAAAAACGGTATATAATATGTGTGGGTTCCATAAACGAGTAAGAGGAAAATTAGATCTAAATACAAACAGCGCAGAAATGTTAAAACAGCAGTGGGCACTTTTGAACAGACAATGGTAAAATCACCTGGTCACTATGGGGTTAATATTGCTCTGAAAAGGCAAAAAAACAGAAGAGCATTATTTGTTTGTCATATTATTCAGACCACAGCAAGAGAAAATCAGCAGATTGTGTCCTTCTCTTCATTAATGTATCAAAGCTACAATGGTTTTTATTGTTTCTTTATCTTCATTTTAATGTATTAAATGATTTTGCAGGTTGTAACGTTTTCAAACTCTGACGTGAATAATGTAACTGCAATATCCTTCTCATTCACTGGCTCTCGCTTATTTTGCGCGTCAAAGCTTAGAATGGTTAAAAGCAGAGTAAGCTGACAAATAAGTTGAACCATAACGGAATAGCAACTGGGTTGGTAGCTCACTGTAACTGCAAGGGTTAATGACTCTATGTTTTTCTAGCTATAGTTTTGCTTTAGCAAAAAATAGTTTTGTTCTTATAATTTTGTACTTAGCATAGTTGACATTCATTTCAGTCAATACACCACATTGTGGCCTAACAACAAAGATAAAATGTTTCTTTATATTAATTAAATGGTCTTTACTGGTATAATTCCAAACATTCCAAGCAGGAGAGGGGCTGAATATAGCATGTTCCTTTGGGTAATCTACTCCTAGTTTGAACAAGGAAGATTAAAGCCATTTGAAATCACATGTAATCGTTTCTTGTTACCTCAGTGCTTCTGATGCTCTCCTTTCCTGTTTGTCTCCATCACTGCCGTACTCAATTTCACACATGGTAAAGAAAACCTAAAGATTTTAATGATTCCTTAGATCCCGGGAATGAATGATGTCAGTCATGAATGGTTTCTTAACATAAAGCGTCATCACATAGTTAACATTCCATCCTTCACAGACAAAAGATTGGGTGGAAATTAGAGTGGAAGAAAACTGAGGTCAACAGTCAAAACAACACAAAAGTGAACTCAAGGGGAAAAAGAATATGTTTTGCATTGTGCATTTCTGTATTGTTTCTGATAAAGATAAATTGTGTAAATAGATAGATAGACGTGCATTTATTTTCACATGAATGCAAACTTAGTTACTCATCGCTTCCAATTAATCTGCATTTAAATGAACAAGCCTCAATGTGACTGCTTTGCAAGATAAACAATGTATTCTTAAACCAATTTTTCTAATACAGGAAAGAAAACATTGTTAAAAAATATCAGTTTAGATAACAAGCTACTGAATGGGAGGGGATCCTTGAGCAGGGCAGCCATCATCTTGGGGCCACTAGCTGAACCTCAGGATGGACCCCACACTCCCCCAAAATACAAAATAACAAAGCAATAGAAAATTTAGGGTCTATCGATGGTAAAAGGCAGCTGGTAAGTGAAAATAATTGGGCTACTGTCTATTGTTTCCATTTTACTGCAGATATTCCAATGAAATGAGTGGCCTTGGTACGAGGTGGAGGCGCAGTCTGATAATAGCAGTATCGCCACAGCAGGAATCAGCTCCTGGAATCCACCAGTCTTCATGGACCCCAGTGTCTCCTCGCTGTGAGCTCTGCGTGAGCATAAGCCATAGATGAAGCTTTGTAGGGACACTGGGAACTATTTGTTCATAGTCGTCCGCTACTCCTAGTGAAAGGAAACAGCCAATTGCGTTGACCTCCCCATCGCGGAATGAGACGTAAGGGAATTTTTTGTATATTTTTTTGTCTGTTAAGTGATATTCCAGAATCTACAGCTTGAGTGGAGACGCTAGGGGGGGAAACCTGCAGATGCAGGTTTTCCTCGTTTGCATCACCATTTTTGCATTAAGAACGTAATCAAAAGGATAAACAAGACCATACGGCGCATAAAACAGTGAACAATGGATTAAATGAACAACTGGTTAATAGAAGTAAAAGTGAAAGGTGTCCTTTAAGGTATAAAAAGTGTCCTTTAAAATGCAGGAAGTGTCCTTTAAAATACCAAATAGAAAAGTACAAAAAAAAAAAAAAAAAAAAAATTTTTTAAAAATTTTTTTTAAAAAGATTATTAAGTCAATTTGTGCAAAATAAGTGTTCAAAAAAGTGCAATGATTTAATACTCAAGGAGTGTTGTTGATTGAAGACAAATGCAACAATCTTCTCTGTGGTGTGAATATCGAATCTTCTCTTTAAAGGTGTCCCTCAGAGAGAAATGAAAGCAATAATAGTGCAGATGGTCATACTGGGATGAAGTGATTTAATAAAATGAATGTATCACTCACATTTATTAGAGCCTAAGAGAAATCCAGGCTCAAGGAAAATAGCTTGCGGCCAAGTATAGGGTGGCACGTCCCTCCTTTCATCTATGGTGGTTACAGTTATAGAGCCTCTCAATTCCAGGCTCAAGGAGTATCGCCTTGGGTCCTCTTAAGGTGGGGGCCCAAACCTCTTTGATGTAGCAGCAGTTGGTCCAGATGTCCAAAAAAGGGTAGGGAGATAAGGAAAAGTGGCGAATGCAAAAAATATATAGGTAATGAATTTATTGGAATTAATAAAATCCTGGACAAATTGTACCGAGACGCGTTTCGGCTAAAAGCCTTCCTCAGTCGGTATATTTAGTGTCCATAAAGTGCAAATAAAGTGCACTTTAACTAACTTAAATTAACAAGCGCCCACACTGTATAGTGTATACCCGTATACACACTTTTTAAAGAACGTAATCAAGTCTGTAATCTTTTTCATTTAGTTAAGTCTTTGAGGATGTCTAGCAAGGGAATTCAAAAGTTAAAATCCATTATACAAGCAAGTTTTCACTTACAGTTACAAGAACGTATACAGCAAGAGAGTCAAGCAAACAGATCCCCAGGTATTGCTGTTTGGCTGTGCACCATTTCAATGGAAATAACAAGATCAAATGTAGCTGTAGGTCGGTAGGCAGGGAGAGAGCAAAGGCCTCAGAGTTAGCGCTATTCGTTTTAAACCTACTTGGGCACCACATGTCTATGACTGTATCACATTATGTAGGCAATTCTAGGTATGTGAGGAATGGATGAAAAGTAATTTATTGGCACTAAAAACTTGAAAAACATTTCCTGTGGTAGGTCACTCCTTCTAATACCATACATTCGATTGCATCCTAGGAGCCTCCAAGATGGGTTTTTAGGCAAAGTGTGATAGGATTGGGGTAAAAGGCAACTCTGCCTTGTGATTCTGTAGATAGTAATTTGGGGGGGGCAACATGCCTCTGATACAGACACAAGTGCCATAGGAAGAGTATAATGCTTGTATCTAATGCAGATAAGATTCTCCAAGGCACACACTCATCAGAACGGGAAGTAGAAAATCCTATTGTATGTGGTCTCTGCATCCATCAACAGCAAGAGAAGGTTTTTCCTGTCCTTCAAGCAAGCTATATAGAGTTACAAACTAGGATGGGGCTATCTCGAGCCTCCCTTTCCGATACGAACCTCACATATCTACCATTTCGGTAGAAAAATCTTTTAGGTGGTCTGACAAATGTATCAGGTCACCACTCAATAAAGAGGTGGGGTGAAAATTTGTATAGCTAGTATGGTCCTTTCCAACTTTGGGTAGCTAGGTATATTACTGAAGAGGATCTAAAAGCAGCCCCTCCCTTATCTCTATTGCTCTAAGGCCTATACACCCACATCAGTGGAAAGAATATTGTCTGATCTTTCCAATAATGCTAATATTTGAGGTATATCATGTTAATTAGCTGCAGAAATCCAAATAATACTTAAAAATAATGGGCCCGATTCTGATATTGCCATGAAGCACAGCATTTGAGACGTTCAGCAGAACGGCCTGAGCACTGTGGGTTTTTTTCAACAGCTTATTACATCCAAGACGCAAGCTGCGCTTGTGTCTCGGATGTAGCGTCAAGTTACTGTATGTTAGCATCTCCTATACTTTGTATGGGAGATGCTAATGTGGCCCCAGCAGATGGAGAATGAGAAGTTGCATCAAGCCCGTTCCTCATGTGCATCTGACGTTATTCTAAAATAATAACATTTCTCAGGCCCTGGTGTTATTTATTTATTTATAAAGTATTTAACCAGGAAGGATACATTGAGATTTCTCTCGTTTTCAAGTATGTCCTGGGTGATTGTGCTTCAGCACAATCACATAACACATTGCTTTATCCCCCCCCCATTAAATCCCATACTCACCTTAGATCCCTTGGTGGTGAGAGTGGCGCGATCCTCAGTTATCTGCACTGTGGCAGAGGTACACTGAGAAACAAATAGTACCCAGTGATCCTCCGCATATTACTCTGCCTGCTCAGCTGGATCTAATTCACATCCTGTCTTCATGGAGACAGGTGAGTGCTGCTGGTATTACCTCTTAACGCCTCGTCAGCATTACTCCTGGAGTTGCTGAGAAAGCGGCGCCATCGTAATTCGGGTGTTGAACAGCAGGCACTAGTGAAAATGGCAGACCCTCAGGTTTTCCATTAGCGTCTGCCATTTAATACCAGGATTGGAATACCCTCAGTTGTATATTTCCTGTACATATATACTTTATTTGTCATATTTTAACTACCAGACATTCTTTCTTTCTTTCTTTCTTTCTTTCTTTCTTTCTTTCTTTCTTTCTTTCTTTCTTTCTTTCTTTCTTTCTTTCTTTCTTTCTTTCTTTCTTTCTTTCTTTCTTTCTTTCTTTCTTTCTTTCTTTCTTTCTTTCTTTCTTAACAATGCAGGAAACTGCCTTTTTATTTTGAGGTTTTGCAAGGTGCACAAAAGAGCTCTTAACTCTATCTAGGAAGGCTCAGTCCAAACAGATGGGATATTTATTATTCTCTAGACACCTAAACCTATTTAAAATGTTAATATTTTTCCTTTTATTCGGTGGAAAACCCAGAAAGATATACTGAGAAGTAAATAAATGTCTATACAAAATTTCCCGACATTATAATTATCATTTTTGGTTAGAGATAATAAGTAGAGACTAATATGGACTGTAGTTATTAAGCCCTCGGTTTTGGAAATGCGTGTACTTTTAATTTAAAAATAAATGCCAATTTTTTAAAAATGTTTTGCAAAACTCATTTTAAACATGAATCCAACATGGTCAAAAAACAAAATTAGTTTTTCCCCCAATTTTGGTTAAAATTGCTTATTTCCAATGAAAAATGCGGTAACATGTTCTCCATTTCTGTTTTTTTTTTTAAAGTACCTTTTTTACTCTATATTATTTCATATTATCTTATTCTAAATTCACCACATGTAAATAAGTATATTTTGTTTCAAATTTCTTTTTTTGGATGTGCTTATTAGTATGTAAGAGAATGAAACAAGGGAGGCAGAAGGTTAATACTCACCATCTGGGTGATGAATGCTAACTCTCATCAACATTATCCAGAATTCACTTATTACATGTTTAGCTAAGAAACGTTTACAGTATATTGTATTATGATTTCTCAGCCTTCTTACGAATTTAGATTTTTGTAAGATAATCATTCTTAATAACACTGGTATGGATATAATTATAAATATCCACAACATTTTTTTGTGATCGAACTTAAAGACCCAGTACTGAACTATGCAAATATGTATTTGTTATATTGGTATTAAACAGGTTAAAGCAAACTATTCTTTGTAATTATAAGTGTTAGTTATGGGGAGTGTATGTACTTTATTGTTTTTGTGCACTCATGCCGCATATGGTTACTATGGTTACATCATAAAAAGTGCTCACTGCCAGGTTTGATTTCCTGTTCTTTTCGTGACCTGTCACTTACTTAAAAATAAATTATTTTTACTTTATTTCAGCAGTTTTCTTATTACATGAGCAATAAAACATACTTTTGTTTTCACAGTGAGTTGTTGTAACGTATGTGTCATTAATGAACATGATTTCAAAAGTGCAGTTTATGATGTCACAAAGTAATGAGACACAATTTCAGCATCTGAAAAAAGGAAATTGACGTTTTCACCCAAAGTGCTGAGTAAGAATGAGCTGGAAGAGTTGTAACCACATAAAGCATCACAATGGCTTTGAGGAAACTCGTAGACCTAGTGGATTAGCGTCGTTGGTTCTGAAACATTATTTCACTGACTGGACAAAAATAATAAAATAGTTGGTAGCTGAAGTGAATTAAAGCCCATCAATTATACACAATATGATATATATATATTTACTGTATTTAATAGCATCATGGGACCGATGGATTATATTTTAGGAAAGTCTCTGTTTCGAAGTAATACACTTTGGCAAACCTTGGTGATGAGCATAGTAGTGATGCTGATGTGACATTTGCTCCTCTCCACTTTTTATTGACACCCCTTCATAAACTGACTGGCACAGTCATTCAGGGCAGATCTACTCCACGGTGCACTTGATTCTGAGCTTTTGCCACATCCAGAATGAAGTCTGACAAACCAAGATCTACCAGCACATGTGGGCTCTGTAGTAATGTTTTTCTGATATTCTAGTGTGAAAAGCATGTAATGAAAAGACACTTCAACAGAGCCCACGAGTGCTCGTTCATCTTTGTTTCTTGCTCACACTAAAGACAGATTTTGTGCCACGTGGAGTTGTGTTAAATGCCATGACAGTCACAAAAACTTACCATAGAGGAACAGTAACTGTCATGGCATCATCAACTGAAAAGGGTTATGGCTGACATCTTCAATATTGGTGTTGCTGGCTGCTTCTGATGTGAGGCATGTTGGTACAGTCATACAGTCAATGAGATTGGCGGTCACACCCACCTGTCCACTGTGTTGTGACCCAGAACACTCCTCTCTTCAAAAGGGTTAAGAGTACAATAGATACAAAAAGTCTACACACCATTAAAAAATGTCAGGTTTTTCAAATGTACAAACCAAAAAATTATCATCTGCACATTAAATCCCATATTTAAATGATTAATAAGAGTGTTTTTTCATTTCATGTGTAATTTCGCCAGTCATCATTATGGGTTTACCTTTTAGATGAGTCCTAACAATAATGCATTGGCTCTGGTTACTTTCAGCTTAAAGACGAAACATAAAGGGGTGGGTTTATTTGATAACCAGCACCAAAAACACAAATTATAGTCTAGAGTTTCAGACAGGTCATATTTGCTGCTGTTCATGCCACATTTTCTATTTTGTGTAATTTCACCAACCCACATTATGGCAAACCTTTTAGGCGAGTTGTTTCCTTTTTGCATAAAATATTTTTTTTGGCGTTAAAATTACCCCATCTGATTTTATGACGATTTTCAAATATAAATACAATAACATAAACATCATACTTTTCCCATTGGTAATGTGACAGTCCAACAAACAAAAAGAGATAAAAATATAGATATTAGAAAAAATTAAAATAAGATAAAAAATTACAACACCCTGATTGCTTAAGCCTGAACACCACACCCGTCTTATATTGTGTGGTTGAAGCAAGTCTTCGTGGATGAACCTCTAATAGCTTTTTATATCTGGACTTTGGAATTTCATCCCACTTTTCTTCACAAAGAAGTTAGAGTACTGTCAAATTGTGATGATATTGCCCGTGTACAACACTTATTAGGTCATTCCGCTGATTTGTAAAGGGATTGAGGTGTGAGCTCTGACCAGGCATTTCTAAGATTTTGATTTTCCCTTTGTGCAGCATTGCCTTGGTTGGCGGCTTGCTTTGCCCATTTTCATGATGGGATGTGGAATCCCTCTTCATATTCAGCTGTCAGACAGAAGCCCTCAGGTTTTGTTCCAAAATATATTGACATTTAGCTCTACTCATTATTCCACCTATGTTGACAAGAGCCACTGAAGAGAAGCAGCTCCAAAGCATGATGCTACCACCGAAATACTTCAAAATTGGTATGGACGATGAGCTTTATTTATGTTGCAAAACAACGTCACAAGAGGCCAGAAGCAACTCCAGCCGGGATTCTGAATTGCATGCTTACACAAAGTCATGCTTTACTCCATGGAGTCCATAGGATTCAAAATCTGATACCAGTATCTATGGCCAGCTCTCAGATATGTCAAATTGAGCTACTAATACAACAGCTCAGTCAGAATAAGGTTGTTAATAGCGAGCCGCTAATAACGCCTCAGGCACAATTTACCTATTAGTGAGCTGCTATTAATCGTCGGACAGAATCTGTAATAATGTTTGTTGAGTACCGGCTGGGTGGAGTAGAGGTAACATCAGTGCTCTATAACCGTGGAGAGAGACTGTGAAGTCATGGGTTCAATCCCGGCAAGAGTACCTCTCCAGTAAGTGTCCTTGGGCAAGACACCTAAGGGTACAAACTCACCACCCAGGACATATTGAAAACGAGAGAAATCTCAATGTATCCTTCCCAGTAAAATCCTTTCTCAAAAAATAAAAATAAAAACCTGGCAGAAGTAGAGACACTACTTGTTTAATAAAAATAAATCTCATGTGTTATGGAGATGAGATTGACCTTTTTTCCTTTTTTTTAACACAATAGAAAAATCTGAAGGAAATTAAATAATAAAACAAACAAAAAAAAATATCAAATATCAAATGAAAGGAAGTGTGAAAGGTATTTGATTTTTCCATGATCGGATAGAAAAATGTACCATATACTGTCTGTTTCAAACTACCAAGATGCCTCCTACTTTGTCTTCTCTGAGATTTTTTGTCCTGTTGTATAAAATCAGTTAATAACGGCGCTGAGAGCTTTAACTATTCTTTTCTGTAGTTGCTATCCTATTCAGTAGTCTTGTAATCCAAGACGTAATGTCTAAATCGCCGCTAATTGGGATCGCTGGAAAGAATCAAAACCTAACCTCCCACACTTTAAAGGTCCTAGAAAACACCAATATTTCAAGAATTCCTTTACGAAATAATGCCACACATGAAGAGACCTTAAGCTCATAGTAGGTGTTTATGGAAACTCCAATATGGTTTTAATCTAGTAATTTTATTAATTCCTCTTTTTCTTACTTAACATTATAAGTAAAACACATTACTTTGCAGATTATTATTATTATTTCATTCAGAATATGTTATACAAATAAACTTTTGGATTTCCATCTATTATCTCTGTATGACCAGCATGCGTAGCCCGTTGCATTAGGGTGTGCACTCGTGGAACATTTATTAATCGAAAACATATGATTTTGCACAAAATGCACACTTTTCATTACAAATAACAAGCCTGTAATCAGAGATGCAGTCTGTTTTTATGCTATTCATCATGAATCCGTTATGGGACATCTAAAATGGCAATGTAGGATGCAGGGGCGGACTGACCCTTCGGGCTCTCGGGCACTGCCCGAGGGCCCGCGGGTCAGTAGGGGCCCGGTTTGGGGTGACACACTGGGCCCCCACCGGTTTCCCTCTGCCTCTGATCATAAAAATGAACAGGCAGCCAGTGGCGCACTGTGAAAACGCTGCGGGCGCCTGCGCCGCCCCTTCACGTGACGTGTCACGTGAGGGGCGGCGCCAGTGCAACGTGCCTGTTCCAGTGTTATTAGACTGGGATGCAGGCACACTACAGGCGCCACCGCAGCATTTTCAGAGTGCGCCGCTGGCTGCCTGTTAATTTCTACGATCAGAGGGAAACCGGCGGGGGCTCACTGTGTGGCCCCTACAGACCCGCATCCTGACAGAGCCGGTGAGCAATGGGGGGCAGGGCAATATGTATTCATGTTTGAGCTACTGGGGGCAATTCATATCCATGTTTGAGCTGCTGGGGCAATTAATATCAATTTTTGAGCCGCTGGGAGCAATTAATAGCCATGTTTGAGCTGCTGGGGGCAATTCATAGCCATGTTTGAGCTGCTGTGGGCAATATATATCCATGTTTGAGCTGCTGGGGCAATTCATAGCCGTGTTTGAGCTGCTGGGGCAATATATATTCATGTTTGAGCTGCTGGGGTAATTCATATCCACGTTTGAGCTGCTGGGGCAGTATATACCCACGTTTGAGCAGCTGGGGGCAGTATATACCTACGTGTGAGCTACTGCGGGCAGTATATACCCACATGGGAGCTGCTGGGGGCAATATATACCCATGTGCTGCGTTGTAGGGGATGGTTTTTTTATGGGTGTGGCCTCCTGTGGGTGCAGAACGAGGGGGCCCCATGACCTCCTATTGCCTGGGGGCCCCATTAGTGGTCAGTCCGCCCCTGGTAGGATGTGAAAGAGGAGCTCTTCCCCCAATGTTAGGGTGTGCCTGGCCACACCAGGCACATCCCCTGCACACGCCTATGTTCTTTATTATCAATTCCAAACTATCACACCACTAATCTCTACAAAAAAATTCACGCTTTCCTCAAAAAAGAAATAAAAATACTTGAATAAGAGAGAGAAATAAAACGTGCTTAAGAGCTAAACGAGTGATTATTGTAAGGAGAGTATGAGTATTTTAACCACATGCGGAAGATGTGTGGGGAACGTCATGGGGATTCCCTGCTATATGCGGAGGATGTTCCCCACACTTCATCCACTACGGGGGCTCTCCCGCCCTATACTTACCTCTCCATCAGGGGTCCGACCCTGCTTTTATACCCCTCCCGGCGCAATGACCTCATCGCAACAGGACCAATGATATCAATTTCAGGCTCCCCCTGGAAAAGCTGGAAGAGCATCTGAAAGGAGGGGGTCATTCTCCCTCCCCATCAGGAGGAGATTTAAGTAAAAAAAGAGGCAGCGCTGGATAGGTCACAGTGTGACCTTTCCAGCGCTGCTGCTCTTCAAGTTCTGAGGTGCCGGTCCCCGATCCGATGCCATTCGGTGCCAGATCACGGACCTCTTCTGGAGGTGGCTGACATTTTGGATGTCAGCCAAGCCTCTAGGGCCTCTCTCCACCCACTGACATCATTGCGCATGGCGTGATGACGTCAGTTGGAGAAATAACCCCTAGCTGCCAAGGAGTTTCCCTATGGAAACCCTATGGGGGAGATAGGGAGTCCTTTGGATCCCCATATCTCCCAGTCAGCGGCAGCTAGAGGGTCAGAGGTCAGAGCATGGCCTTTCCTATGATACCAAACATGATCATGTTACAAATAATAATTAAAAATAAAAACATTGTTTTTTTTTTTTTTAATTAATACAGCACTATTGTTCACATTTCAATTATAATGTGAATAATGATGCTGCAAAGGCTTGAACGATAAAATGTAAAAAAAATATTTTACATGCTGTAGATCTGTGTTTCCCAAACCTGTCCTCGGGACCCTCTGCCTCGCCAGGTTTGCCAGATATCTGAAGCACAGCACAGGTGATATGATTTGCTGCTCAATGATTACAGCATTCTGTCTGCTTTTCCCTAAAAGTGATCTGCAAAATCTGGCCTGGTTGAGGGTCCCGAGGAGAGATTTGGGAAACACTGCTGTAGATGATTGAAAATTCACATTATCTTACATTTTCTGTTAAAGAATTCTGACAGGGCATGGCGTATACATATAATAATGATATATTATGAATCTGCCAAGTCTGCCAAAAAAAAGGATATATCATTTGTCTGGGTCGTATTAAAAAACGAGACTTCAAATCGCAATTAAACATGATGCGCTCGGCGGGCGTGGCTGGCCATGCTCGGGTGCAGACGTGCCTTAGAGCTCTGACCGTAATCGCAGATATAGACGGTTTCATCCCGGATTCGCTATTTGGATGCCCCATACAGGAGTCCCGGGGCGGCTGGCCACCAGGTAAACACGCTCTGGAGCCTGTCTGGTCCCCCCTCCATAGCCTGGAGGAGTTTTGAGGCCTTGTCTCCTGTCCAAAGTATCCGGCCGGTGGCCATTTTGGGGCCTGTTTTCTGGTCCAGCCTTCGCTGAGACTCCCTCAATGCGGTTTTCTAACCTGGGTGGTTGACTGCCTCGAGATTGGAGGATGGAGGGCCCCCATCTTCCTCAGACTGCGGCTACCCACCCGGCGGAGCTGGCAGAGGGAGCATGTGGCATGGCAGCAGCCATCGTGTTTCCTCCTCCCACCAGAGGCCTGGAGGCTGCCCAGGGGGATCTAGAGGAATGCTTGCAGCTGTTACTGGAGGAGGACGGAAGCCTGCTGACCTGCGGCTCCTGGCATCGCTTGATGGTCACGCTGCGGGATGGACGGGAAGCAGCTACAGAGGCCATAGATGAATACCATTCCGGAGCCCCAGAGATATACTTGTCTGCTGTGGATTGGGTGCACGAGGCAGATGAAGAGGACTGCACAGAGCGGGGTCAGCACGTGGCACTGTTGGAGGATCCTTTACCGGAGCCGAGCAGCGGAGATGCGCTGGCACCAGGATAGATTGGAGTCGGTATGACGGCCCCTGAAATGCCTGCCCTGTGTCCAGCTGTGTCCTCTGCAGAGGGGATGCTGGGGGCCCCGTCTAACAGCGGGTCTGGACTTTGATCTGGACTCCGCATCACGGTGCCTACAGCGGCTGGAGAAGATGTCTGGAGATTGCCCGCTCGAGGGGCTGTTTGTGGAGTGCCCATGCCCAGTAGAGTCACCCTTCCAACCTTCTAGATGGAAACACCGAGCGATGCCTTTGGGTCAGAGGTGGATGTCGCACCTACTCTCTTGCTGGACGAGCCTGGCCTCCTCAGCATTACCCTGCCTGTTATAGACCCGCTGGCTTTCCGGGACACTGGATGAAGGCAATCCCTTCCCCCCTTTTTTATTTTTCTACCTTTTATATATTCTTTTACACAGCAGTGTTCCTTTGCAGTCTCATGGATACTGCCCCTGGTCTCATGGATAGTGCCCCTGGTCTCATGGATACTGCCCCTGGTCTCATGGATAGTGCCCCTGGTCTCATGGATAGTGCCCCTGGTCTCATGGATACTGCCCCTGGTCTCATGGATACTGCCCCTGGTCTCATGGATAGTGCCCCTGGTCTCATGGATACTGCCCCTGGTCTCATGGATACTGCCCCTGGTCTCATGGATAGTGCCCCTGGTCTCATGGATATGCCCCTGGTCTCAGGGATACTGCTCCTGGTGTCATGGATACTGCCCCTGGTCTCATGGATACTGCCCCTGGTCTCATGGATACTGCCCCTGGTCTCATGGATAGTGCCCCTGGTCTCATGGATACTGCCCCTGGTCTCATGGATAGTGCCCCTGGTCTCATGGATAGTGCCCCTGGTCTCTGGATACTGCCCCTGGTCTCATGGATAGTGCCCCTGGTCTCATGGATACTGCCCCTGCTCTCATGGATACTGCCTGGTCTCATGGATACTGCTCCTGGTCTCATGGATACTGCCCCTGCTCTCATGGATACTGCCCCTGGTCTCATGGATACTGCTCCTGGTCTCATGGATACTGCCCCTGGTCTCATGGATATGCCCCTGGTCTCATGGATACTGCCCCTGGTTCATGGATACTGCCCCTGGTCTCATGGATAGTGCCCCTGGTCTCATGGATACTGCCCCTGGTCTCATGGATACTGCCCCTGGTCTCATGGATAGTGCCCCTGGTCTCATGGATACTGCCCCTGTCTCATGGATAGTGCCCCTGGTCTCATGGATACTGCCCCTGTCTCATGGATACTGCCCCTGGTCTCATGGATACTGCTCCTGGTCTCATGGATACTGCCTGGTCTCATGGATACTGCCCCTGGTCTCATGGATACTGCTCCTGGTCTCATGGATACTGCCCCTGGTCTCATGGATATGCCCCTGGTCTCATGGATACTGCCCCTGGTCTCATGGATACTGCCCCTGGTCTCATGGATAGTGCCCCTGGTCTCATGGATACTGCCCCTGGTCTCATGGATACTGCCCCTGGTCTCATGGATAGTGCCCCTGGTCTCATGGATACTGCCCCTGTCTCATGGATAGTGCCCCTGGTCTCATGGATACTGCCCCTGGTCTCATGGATAGTGCCCCTGGTCTCATGGATACTGCCCCTGGTCTCATGGATAGTGCCCCTGGTCTCATGGATACTGCCCCTGGTCTCATGGATAGTGCCCCTGGTCTCATGTATAGTGCCCCTGGTCTCATGGATACTGCCCCTGGTCTCATGGATACTGCCCCTGGTCTCATGGATAGTGCCCCTGGTCTCATGGATACTGCCCCTGGTCTCATGGATACTGCCCCTGGTCTCATGGATAGTGCCCCTGGTCTCATGGATATGCCCCTGGTCTCAGGGATACTGCTCCTGGTCTCATGGATACTGCCGCTGGTCTCATGGATACTGCCCCTGGTCTCATGGATAGTGCCCCTGGTCTCATGGATAGTGCCCCTGGTCTCATGGATACTGCCCCTGGTCTCATGGATAGTGCCCCTGGTCTCATGGATAGTGCCCCTGGTCTCATGGATACTGCCCCTGGTCTCATGGATAGTGCCCCTGGTCTCATGGATACTGCCCCTGCTCTCATGGATACTGCCCCTGGTCTCATGGATACTGCTCCTGGTCTCATGGATACTGCCCCTGGTCTCATGGATACTGCTCCTGGTCTCATGGATACTGCCCCTGGTCTCATGGATATGCCCCTGGTCTCATGGATACTGCCCCTGGTCTCATGGATACTGCCCCTGGTCTCATGGATAGTGCCCCTGGTCTCATGGATACTGCCCCTGGTCTCATGGATACTGCCCCTGGTCTCATGGATAGTGCCCCTGGTCTCATGGATACTGCCCCTGGTCTCATGGATAGTGCCCCTGGTCTCATGGATACTGCCCCTGGTCTCATGGATAGTGCCCCTGGTCTCATGGATACTGCCCCTGGTCTCATGGATAGTGCCCCTGGTCTCATGGATACTGCCCCTGGTCTCATGGATAGTGCCCCTGGTCTCATGGATAGTGCCCCTGGTCTCATGGATACTGCCCCTGGTCTCATGGATAGTGCCCCTGGTCTCATGGATACTGCCCCTGGTCTCATGGATACTGCCCCTGGTCTCATGGATAGTGCCCCTGGTCTCATGGATATGCCCCTGGTCTCAGGGATACTGCTCCTGGTCTCATGGATACTGCCCCTGGTCTCATGGATACTGACCCTGGTCTCATGGATAGTGCCCCTGGTCTCATGGATACTGACCCTGGTCTCATGGATACTGCCCCTGGTCTCATGGATAGTGCCCCTGGTCTCATGGATATGCCCCTGGTCTCAGGGATACTGCTCCTGGTCTCATGGATACTGCCCCTGGTCTCATGGATACTGCCCCTGGTCTCATGGATATGCCCCTGGTCTCATGGATACTGTCCCTGGTCTCATGGATACTGCCCCTGGTCTCATGGATACTGCCCCCAGCCCAACTCACCTTTGCTGCTGCTGCCGCACATTGCCGGCGGTCACGTGTTTCCTGCTTCAGCGGCCGCTGACAGGAAGTGCAGCCGCTCGCCTGGGATCTATGAAACAGCCAGGCGAGCGGCTCCACTTCCGGTCACCGGCCGTTAGAATAGGAAGCACGCGGCCGCCGGCAATGTGCGGCGGCCGCCTGCTAAGCGTTCGGACTCAAGCGGGAACGCTGCGTTCCCGCAGCGTTCCCGCTGTGGGAGAAGTGCGGGAACGCCGTTCCCGTGCGTTCCTGCTCGACTCGAGCCCTGGAGTATATATAAAATAAAACTTTACTTTTAATGGAGTTTTCATTAAAATGAATAAAATACTCTTACAGTAGATCAGAGACGTAAATACGTCGGCCCCTATTACATTAATTTTTTTTGCACACGCCAAAAAAACTTCATCGCGCGAAAATTAACGTGGTATTCCGATCCAAGCGCATTTTTTCTTCCTTCAAGATTTTTGTGCACAAATCCAACGCGCAAAGCCGTTAGCAAATGAACGTTGCAAGCAGGAATCGGTGGGCAGACTGTTTTGTCACGGGATTTGTCATGGGAATCAGCCAGCATCAATCACCCATTTCCAATAAAATATTTACAAACTAAAAAAAAGGAGAAAAAAAATAATTAACAACCACCAGCCAAAAAAAAGAAAAAATTAACAATCACACAATTTATAAGTTTTAATGTTTGGGTATGTGTAGAATGTGTAACTGTACTGTGCTGTATTTTTTTTTTTGTGCTGGTGTATTTCGTTTCGGCCAGGACGATCAAATTTACATTTACCACCTGCTTTTCAAAGATGCGCGCAAACTTTCGTTGCGCAAAGATTGTAATACCAATCACGTACCAGCGCACGAGCGCATTTGCACTGTCAATGTTAAGTATAGGATGTGCGCACGGACTTGCGCTCTCGCTGGGTTCGCGCAGGGTCAATCGCGGTTGACGATTACGCGCATCGTTTGCGCGAACGTTGAAATAGGACGTTCTGCGCAAATGGTTTTGTCCTCGCGCAAATGCGCATTTGCGTGCGCGCAAAACCGATCCGCGAGGAGTGCAATAGAGCCCGTCGTATTTGTTCTAGATGTCCAAAAAGTAATAGCATACAGAAAAGAAAAATAGAAGCACATACAAAAAGGAAAAATAATAAAGACCTGCAAAAAATAAAGTCGCACTACATACCAGGGGGATTCCTGCCCCCACACTCATTAATACAAGTGGGCTGCAATGAATAAACTGGGTACGCCTCTCCATTCTCAACCTAAAACACATCCTCTCTCATATGACCCCCCATTGTTCGACTACTGTAATCATGTATTATACTGCAACAACTATTGTTTATGTGTGTTATGTGCTATATACTGTTTAGACTGTAGATGGCGATGTTTATAGTTGTTAATGTTCAGCACTCTATGGTATGTTCTGAACTCTATTGTTTCTGTGTTGTTGTTTAAGAAGATTAAAGCTGCAGGCTTGCACTTCTGCCATGCTCTAAAGCAAACTGTGAACACTTTATTTCTCTTCAGCCTTAAAGAATTTTCCAATACCATACTGTATGTGCCCTGGTCAGTTACTTCCAGGACACCCCCCATATGCCTCCAGAGACTCCCCTCTGGAGGTGGTCCACAGGGCCTAGTCCCTCCCTACAGGTCCCTTGACTATTTATATGCCATAATATACTGTATAAGAACAATATCAATATCTTTGTGCTGCAAACAAATTTCATCAGCTTTTGGGCTGCAGAACGTTCCCCCAAAGTTTTAGCCCTGTGAGCATTATGCTCTGAAATATCAGGCTTTGAGATGCTGTCAGCAGCCGATGCAGGAGAAATAGAAGAAAATAGATCTTCTGGTAAAACCTCTGTAACTCAATTTGCCAGTTGACGGCGCCATCTACTGGCCAAATAGGTTATTAGTTATAATTGTACAATTTATTACAAATGATTTTTCCGGGGGGCGGAGTTGGACGCCGGAGTGAGCAGTCGCAAATCGAGGAACTCTCTGACTTTTTTCTTTTTCCCCTTAAAACTTAAGATCAGTTTCTGCTTGATATTCGATCCACGCTGACTGAAGGACTGGATTATCATAGAGATTTGCCTTTGTTTAAGCCCGAGTCTATCTACCAAACAGTGAGTTGTGGTGGGGTTCAGTCGTTGTACTGTTCCCCTATTTTGGGGTGCATAATCAGTGTCTCAGACCAGCTCTGATTTAGGTATTAGGCATCCTGGGAAAAAATCCTGGTCTGTGGTGGCAGTGTGACAAATTGTATAAGGAAAGTAGGTACAGGGATTGTGGGCAACGTAGTCAGTATTCCGGGTCAAGTGTAAACAGATACTGCGTTGCAACCCTGTGGCCACTTTATCGCGTTGTGTGCCCTTCTGGAGTGAAGGCGTTGCCGTGACAGTTAGGCAAACACGCGCAGGGGATTGTGGGCCGCGTAGTCATTATTTTGATTCTAGGGTAGACAGATAGTGATTTGCTTAAGCCTACGTTTCCTTCGCCGAGGCGCGTGTTTCGTAACAACTGGTGGCTAGCGGTGCGATATCAGGATTAGTGTATCTGTGAATCACCATAGATCCAGATACTAAAGAAATTGGTTTTCCTGAACCTCAACATCGTAAACGGAGTTCTTATAATCAATATACCCCAAATAGACATAATCGCCAACAGATATATAATTGGGACAGGTACGGCCCTACACGTGAACACAATGAGAGGGAAGAGGAAGTAGTACCTCCTTTTAATGATACAAGGAGACGCCATTCCTATAGAAAAGGCTCCCATCCGATATCACTAGCCAACCAATTTTCCTGCCTGACTGACCATGAAGAGAAAGGGTTTTTCACGAAGTGAGGACAGAAGAGAGAGACAAAGAACCCCGCTTCCAAAAAAGAATAGAATGGCCCCAGGGAGCATATGGACCCAAAGGAACAGAATTCCCTCACAGAAAGAGACAATTCAGGGAAGAGGGTGCAGAGGAGGAAGACTGGTTAAGGCAAGGAAAGAGAGGAAGAACGCTCAACCAATAGGGATCTTTAAACTAAGTGGGCAACTTCTAACTAAGGGTCAAGAGCAGGTACTTAGCAAAGGTCTAAAATTTGCCCCGACCACAGGAGGAGACCCCTTTAATACCTACATTGACCTGCAGAAATTTAAACGAAAACTTTGTTTAAAGAAATTCTTCTCCAAAACTCCTTTGGAACGACAATTAAGCAATAATGATAGATATACTCACACCACTCTAAGAGACAAATCCCATTTTTTTCCTAAACATATGGCCTCGAAAGAGATAGAGGCCTTTGAACAAATGGTTTCATTAGATATAAGAAGAATAGGAAGTTCTAAATGTAATTACAAGCCCAAGAATCTAACTAAACTGGAATTTGAGGGCATAAAACTGCTCACTAAAAATGATTCATTGGTAGTGAAACCCGCAGATAAGGGCGGAGGAGTAGTGGTGCTTAATAAAGACCAATACCATAATGAATCTGTAAGACTACTTAGTGACCCTATTACTTATCAGAAACTTACTAATGATCCAACCAACAAAATTAAAGAAATTTTTTATGAATATCTACTGAGAGGGAAAGATAGGGGTATTTTGAACGATCAGGAATATCGCTATCTGAAGGTTTCACATCCCCGCATTCCGGTATTCTATTATTTACCAAAAATCCACAAGAATTTGGAAAACCCTCCGGGCCGACCTATAGTTTCGGGTATACAATCTATTTCGTGTAAGGTATCCGAGTATATTGACCACCTACTTCAGCCTTTAGTTATGACAACACCAGCCCATCTGAAAGATAGTATCGCAATTCTGAATATATTGAAAGATATTAAATGGGAAGATAATTTTATTTTGGCCACGTGCGACGTGAGTTCACTATATACTATAATCCCACATAAAGAGGGTTGTGCAGCAGTCAAACATTTTGTGGCACAATCAGGCCAATTTCAGATAGAACAACTTCAATTTATAATTGAGGGAATTAATTTAGTTCACTCCCAGCTATGCCAATCTGTTCATGGCCCACTGGGAATCCGGTGCGGTATGGGCAGGGCATGGCTGGGAGCCTAACCTCGTCCTTTACCGGCGATACATAGATGACATCTTTATTATTTGGATGGGAGAAAGTAAATCCTTAATCGAATTTATTGCACATTTAAATAATAACCAAATGGGAATAAAACTAGAGTCTACTATTAGCAAGGAACAGGTCGATTTTTTAGATCTTAATATTTACATAGATCAAAAGGTGCTTAAAACTAAGACACACTTCAAACAGGTAAACGTTAATAGTTATATACCCATTGATAGTAATCATTATCCCCCCTGGTTAACTGCTATACCAAAGGGCCAATTAATGCGTATTAGAAGAAATTGTAGTGATATTGAGAATTATACCATTCAATCCCAGAAATTGATAACAGACTTTAGAGAGAAGGGATATAAGGAACAACTCCTACAATCAGCATGCGATGAAGTCCGCAATGTCGATAGGCAATGCCTTCTAAGATACAAGCAACGCGATTCTAATAGAATCGAGAATGTTCCTTTTATATTGGACTACAACACGAATAACAAAACAATCAAGAAATCCATTCAAAAACACTGGCCAATTCTGAAAAGGGATCCAGTTCTGAACAAAATCCTACCAGATGCCCCTAAGATCATTTTTAGGGGAAGCAAGACGCTAAAAATGGATTTAGTGAAAAATCATCTTAAAATAGATAGGGCTGCTACTAATAAGGATATGTTTGGGCTATCCCCGGGTTCTACGGGTGCGGCCAGTGCATTGCGTGTAGAAAAACAGGAAATAGAAAACAATTGATTAGTAGTTTTAAATCAAATATAGGTAAACGATACAAAATTAAGGATTTGATTACATGTATGTCCATTAGAGTTATCTATATAATAGAATGCCCGTGTGGATTGTGGTACGTAGGACAAACATCTAGAGCACTTTTCACTAGAATCAACGAGCATATGAATAATATCTATAAAGGATACGCCAAACATAGTGTTTCTGCGCATTATAGTGAGAAACACCATTGTAATCCCAAAGGTACCAAATTTTGGGCAGTAGAGAAAATTAGCACCAACTGGCGGGGTGATAATTTAACTGAGAGACTCATCAAGTCAGAAATGAGATGGATCTATACTCTAGATACCATGACCCCTAGAGGTCTTAATATAGATTTTGAGGTTTGTCATTTTCTTTGAGCAACAATACACTTTTCAGGTTTATACCCAATTTTTAATTGTATGTATCTTATTTGAGGTATGCCTATATGAAGCGATATGGATCTCTATATCTATTGAGGAAATGTTATTTTTATTATTATTATTTTTTCAGATTTTATTTTATTTTTCATTTTTTTCATCTTATTTAGAATTTTTTTTATCTCTTGTTCTTAACCGATTAAAATTTGTGCTAAAATGCCAGTGCTCTGATCACTTTATATATGGAATACGCGATTGCCCTGTGTCCGGATTGATGTAGGACCACCGCTGTAAATGGAGAGCGTAAGTGAAGGGTCGTCATCATCCAGCGCTTGTCCTAGTGGGCTGCAGCTATGGACGGCCGGAAATGGAGGTGGAGGTACGCTGCGCGAAAATGCCAGAAATGGAAATGCGGCATTGCAACAACGCCTGGAACGCACTGTGACCCGCACGCCGTGGTCGGTAATTTATAATGATTTTAGTGACTATATAAGCGGAGAACATTGGAATCCAACTTACTCGATTGATAAGGCCTGCAGGCGCAGGCGAAACGCGTCTCGAATTATAATAAATCTTTTTTATTTACTATTTTTTATAGCCTTTTCAATTTTATTGATTTTTGGTTATATACCCAACTGGCTTGGTATACACCCAAGAGGCATAAAAGAGGCATAAAATTTGCTCAATTCATCTTATTCCCTGGAAGAAGCTGACAACTCGTGAGGTTTTCATTTTGATGCTGCCTGGATTTCAAGGTGGCGTTCATGAGGTGGGACCCCCTCAGCTAACAAGAGGTCCAAAGCGCTAATACAGAACCACCCACAAGTGGAGGTTCTGAAACACGTGAGTGTGCCTTTTTCATATATAATACAATTCAGCCATACAGAATTATACTATGTATTTTTTCTTTATCATTTGAGATACATCCACTATCAAGACACAATACTGCCATACGGGTGGAGTCCCCCATAAAGTGACTTAAAGGTGTACATCCAGAGTCTTGAAGACTCTTCACTTGTGAGTTTTACAAATACCGGCGTGTGGCTAACTGATTCCAGTATATACTGCACATTGGTCTCTTTTTTTCTCCTTTTTTAGGATTTATGGACTAACTTTGATTCCAAGATCCACGGACTTACTCTTTACATTATATTGGTTGTATATGCCTTTATGCGCTCCCATATACCTTGGTATACTGTTTGCAATTAGTTAGGAGTGGAGGATACACTCAGCTGGTGAGCTGCAACTATTATCTATCTTATATATTATACCAACTATTAAGTGCCTATACACTCACCTTTTAGGTTGTTTTCTATCATAGAGATTTGCCTTTGTTTAAGCCCGAGTCTATCTACCAAACAGTGAGTTGTGGTGGGGTTCAGTCGTTGTACTGTTCCCTATTTTGGGGTGCATAATCAGTGTCTCAGACCAGCTCTGATTCAGGTATTAGGCATCCTGGGAAAAAGTCCTGGTCTGTGGTGGCAGTGTGACAAATAGTATAAGGAAAGTGGGTACAGGGATTGTGGGCAACGTAGTCAGTATTCTGGGTCGAGTGTAGACGGATACTGCGTTGCAACCCTGTGGCCACTTTATCACGTTGTGCGCCCTTCTGGAGTGAAGGCGTTGCCATGACAGTTAGGCAAACACGCGCAGGGGATTGTGGGCCGCGTAGTCATTATTTTGAGTCTAGGGTAGACAGATAGTGATTTGCTTAAGCCTACGTTTCCTTCGCCGAGGCGTGTGTTTCGTGACAACTGGTGGCTAGTGGTGCGATATCAGGATTAGTGTATCTGTGAATCACCATAGATCCAGATACTAAAGAAATTGGTTTTCCAATTTCCAGAGCAGAACTCAGTGCATTTATTAGAACTTACAAACACATCAGTTCCCTCCCTCCTTTGTTTTCTTTTCTATCTTTTATTTGGCTGGAGTGAGGATGGCTCATCAACAATCCAAGAAAGTTTTGGAACAGCTGTGCAAAGAAAAAAATATTTTGACGAAAGACAAGAATAAAAAAGAACTTTTGCAAGCCCTCTAGGATTATGAGGCGCGGCAAGCAACCCATGTTGTAGCGGAGCAGGGTACCATTCTTAACCCAGCCAAAGCTCAAGTCCGGTGGAAAGGACAGTGGCAAGTGCTTCGCCCAAGGGTGATAATGCCCTGGATATTTACTTGCAGACTGTTTTAAAACATGTGGACTCCGCGGACTCTCAGATGCGGCTTCAGCTCATCCTGCAATACCAAGAGCGAGAGGAGCGTCAAGCTGAATGAGAAGCTGCGGAGCGCAGAGCTGAGTATGAACGAGAAGCTGCAGAGTGCCGAGCTGAGAGTGAGCGAGAAGCTGCAGAACGCCGAGCGGAGAGTGAGTGAGAAGCAGCAGCGCACCAAGCGGAACGAGCACACCAGCTCGCTATGGCCCAGCCAGGCAGAACACCATTATCTCCTTCCCCTGCGGGCACTGCAGATCTCTCTACACCCAGACCTCGTGCCAAGAACTTCCCCACTCTGGACAAAGATGGGGAACTGCGAAGTTTTGAAAAGACTTGTCAGCAATACCAGCTGCCCAAGGAGCAATGGGCCAGGTATCTCACTCCTGGGCTAAAAGGTCCTGCGCTCAAAGCCTTTGCAGAGTTACCAGCTGAGAGCGACCAGGACTATGATGCAATTAAAGCTGTGCTACAGCGGCGGTACAACCTCACGCCAGAGGTATATCGCAAGAAGTTCAGGTCCTTGCAGAAGCGGACCGCAGAGAGCTATTCTGCAGTCTTGGGCCACCTGACCACCCTATTTCGACAATGGGTCAGGGGGTTGAAGATTGACACCCTGAGTGCCCTTTAGGACCTGTTGATCAAGGAGCAGTTTGTGCAGCTGTGCCCACCTGAGATCCAGGAATGGCTTCTGGATCGCAAACCCAAGACAGCCCTGGAAGCTGGTGAGCTGGCAGATTTCCATGAAGGCCAACAGAGTGTCTGTGGACCGGAGCAGAAGTTTCCCCAAAGGATTGTCTGGATGGAAGCCCAACTCACCACGACCCCCCGACATCACGGCGGCAGCATCCCCCTCTGTGCCAGTCTCTGCTGGGGAGGGGGGAACGAGTCCTCCTTCTCCTGGAAGAAGTGTGAGCCATCGGTGTTTCATTTGCAATAGTGTAAACCACCTCCTGGCTACGTGCCCAGAAAGGAAGAAGCCTGCACCCACAGCTGGGGGAGGACGCCCCTCAGCATCACCCTCTGTCCTGTTCGTGATCAGGTCGGAGGGCAGTGCCAACGTAAACAAGCAAGTAGTCATTGTCGGAACTCAGGTATCTGTGGGTTTGCGCGATACGGCGGCTGAAGTAACTTTGGTGAGTACAGGGTTAGTCTGAACCATCCAGGTCGGCGGGGCCAGGTGAAAGGAATGGAGAGCAGAACATCCTGGATGGGTAGGATATTGTGGTATGCCAGTCTGTGCCCTGTGTGTCTGAGACCGTGTGTGGCGCCAAGGGCATGCTGTGTGGTCAGAAGGACGGGCCTAGGGTGAAAGAGTGTTACCCAGGACTGAACCATCCAGGTCGGCGGTGCCATGTGAAAAGAATGGAGAGCGGAACATCCTGGACGGACAGGATACTGTGGTATGCCAGTCTGGGTCGTGTGTGTCTGAGGCTGCGGGTGGCACCAAGCGCATGCTGTGTGGTCAGGAGGAAGGGCCTGGGGTGGACGCGTGCTGCCCTGTGGCAAAGCCAACCAGGCAGGGGCGGACTGGGCCGGGGGGCAGGGTGGCAAGCATCCCCCGGGCTGCCGCAATGCGTGCCCGGCGTGACACACATCTTTGCTGGCACATTGAGCAGCTGCTAGACCTCCTTGCTGGTCGGCCGGCCGACATAGCCAGCCACCCAGTAAGGCAGTTTTAGTCACCTAAAGAGGGAGGGAGGGCAGCCGGCGAGATGCTATCAGTGGGGACGGCTGCTTCTGATTACATCACAGGGAGCGCCCACATACATGCGGCCTGGGATTAAGGCTCGTGTGTGGGGTAGATCCTCCCTGTGACAGGACGTGCATCTCCCTCCCAGCTCCTGCCAGCCAGCACGCGACAGTCACCAGGCCACTGCCAGCCATGAGGTATGCGGGGGTGGGGGCGGAGAATGCATTAATTGGTATGGGGGGGAGAAAATTTATGAATATGGAATGCTGGGGGTGAATTAATTTGGAATGCTGGGGCTGGGGCTGGGAGGGGGGTGAATTAATTTGGAATGCTGGGGGTGAATTGATTTGGAATGCTGGGGGTGAATTAATTTGGAATGCTGGGGCTGGGAGGGGGTGAATTAATTTGGAATGCTGGGGCTGGGAGGGGGTGAATTAATTTGGAATGCTGGGGCTGGGAGGGGGTGAATTAATTTGGAATGCTGGGGCTGGGAGGGGGTGAATTAATTTGGAATGCTGGGGCTGGGAGAGGGTGAATTAATTTGGAATGCTGGGGCTGGGAGGGGGTGAATTAATTTGGAATGCTGGGGTTGGGAGGGGCGTGAATTAATTTGGAATGCTGAAGATGGGGGGTGAATTAATTTGGAATGCTGGGGTGAATTAATTTGGAATGCTGGGGCTGGGGTGAATTTGGAATGCTGGGGTGAATTAATTTGGAATGCTGAGGCTGGGGGGGGGTGCTGTGGCAATATATATCCATGTGAGCTGGGGCCAATATATCCATGTGTGAGCTGGGGGCAATATTTCCATGTTTGAGCTGCTGGGGGCAATATATTTCCATGTTTGAGCTGCTGGGGGCAATATATTTCTATGTTTGAGCTGCTGGGGGCAATATATTTCCATGTTTGAGCTGCTGGGGGCAATATATTTCCATGTTTGAGCTGCTGGGGACAATATATTTCCATGTGTGAGCTGCTGGGGGCAATAGATCTCATGTGTGAGCTGCTGGGGCAATATATATATATCTATGTTTGAGCTGCTGGGGCAATATATATATCCATGTTTGAGCTGGTGGGGGCCACTATATCCATGTGTGAGGTGGGGGCCACTATATCCATGTGTGAGGTGGGGGCCACTATATCCATGTGTGAGGTGGGGCAATATACCCATGTGGGAGGTGGGCGCATTTCGTGACAGGGGATGCTAAGGAGAAACATGCAGGCACAGGTTTTCCTCCTTTGCATCCGCCTTTTAGCGTGAAGTATGTAATATCTTTACATACCCTGACAGGGTTATTCAGAGAGCGGTGAAAAGCAGGAGAATGACTGGAGAATGGAAAATTCTAGGTCAAAATAGCCAAACCAGAAAAATACTCCCATTCATCTCACTTTCCAAATCGGCTATTTTGACCTATAATTTTCCATTCTCCAGTCATTCTCTTGCTTTTCACCTCTCTCTGAATAATCCTGTAAGAAGATCATCCTACCGTTTAAATAGTGTATATTCGCCTATGTTTTTATTTGTGTTTCTAATTCATTTTATATTGTTTATTGATTTTTATGTATAGTAATACATTTATTGCTTCATTGTGCTATTGCAGAGTAAGAAATCACAACAGAAGGATGCTACTAGAAATGTCATTAGAAGACATTTTACAGATACATTAATTTGAACAATAAACCTAATTTCTTCCAAGTGGTTTTCCAAAAATACAGTGATAGGAATTGGGTTCTGAGGAGGATTCTTATTCAAATCCTTTAAATACTCTGTATTTGACAGGTAGAGAGAGTATTTGTCTCCCTCTGCTGGTAAATCCAATTTTAGCGCTGAGGCTGTGTGCAAGTCTCTGACAGGAAGACTGAGCTGGCAGCTTCAGCTGCAACTGCTTACACAACCATCTATCAGCTGTCATTGCTGATGTACTGTAATTTCGGGAATATATTTTGGAGCATTTATTTTGCAACTGTCCCTAATAAGATTATATGGAATAGACTTGTGCACCGATTTTTTTTTCAGTTCGATTCGGTCCGATTCGTTCGGATGTTTAAAATTTTCGATTCGGCTCGTTTCGACCGATTTCTGTTTCGATTTGGTTCGGTTTGGCTCGTTTTTCGTGTACATTTTTTTTTCGGAATATCGACCATTTTTCGTGTTTTCGGGTCACTTTGCTCGTTTTTTGTATCGACTTTTCGTGATTTCGGAAATGTTCGTTTTTTTCGGAACGTCTGTTCTCCTCGTTTCAAAGTGTCTAACTCTATTCGTTTTGCCGTAAACTACTATGGTTTACTTTTTTTATACTTTATATATTTTTTTATAATAAATTTTTGGTTTGAACTTTATTTAATCATATTAAAATGTTATGAAAGCCAAGGAACAAAAAAAATGAACAAAACGATTTAAAAAACGCTAAACTGACCCAAATGGTCTGACTTTAAAAATAAAAACCAGAACAAAAGGTTTTAAAACGGAAAAATAGTTGATCAAAAATACGCGTTTACAAATACAAAATTTACAGAATCAGCGATATAACCGATAATAGTTAAATATACGATGTCCAGAATTACCGAAATGGAACCGAAATCACGAATGGAACTGAAATCATGAATAGAGCGAAAATAAATTTCGATTTGACACATTTCAAGTCCATTCGAAAACTCCGAAAATTTTTCGTTTCGGCTTGGAAAACTTTTCGGATCTGTCGGTTTTCGGGTCCGATCCGATTCGGAAAATCGTCCGAATCCGAAGACGCGAATCGGGAAATTTCGTGAAAATTTCCAATTTCCGAAACCCGAAACGCACTTCCCTAATATGGAATAAACTCAAATTTGGGCACCTGATGGTGCTTTTGAAAATTGTGTTAACATGATTGTGGCAATGAATTGGTTTATCATCAAACAGATAAGTGCTGAAATATAAATATAAAGTACACATAGCTGAGCAAAATACTATTCTGCTATGTTACTAACGGTTTTCCTCATGCTAAACAAACAACTTCCTATTTATTCTTTAAATGATCTGCACAATTTATAGCACGTCTAGGTTTAAATAAAATAGCAAGAGTTAACGGAATCCCTAATGATTTGGAAGCATGCAAGTATTCCCTGGTTTATAAAATAAGGATGTTTTGTCTATGAAACTGTGGTCAGTTTGACGGCTGTTGACCTTCTTGTATTACATCTGGCAGCTCTGTGCATTTTATGTATAGTGTAATCAGAAACACCCACATGTGAAGTTGTAAAGACTTGTTCATTTTGTATACATATTCTCCCTTTTAGCATTTTTTTAATGATGGAGGTGGATTAAATGGAAAAAATTATATATACACTCAACCCAGGGGTCAAGTCCTAAAAAAAAAAGAAGTGTGGGAACTCACAACATTTCTGTCCCACCAATTAGCAATTATCATCTCACTCTTAACACAAACACACACTCAAATCTGTTATTTATGTATGTATGAGAATTTTAGCAAAAATATATGAGAAAGCCTATGTTTATTTTGAATTAACAGGGAAAGATGGTTGAACATAAAAGAAAAGTGTATATGGACACGGCAACAGGAGTATAACCTAGACACAGAAACTGAACATCGTGTGATATTGTAACACAACGTATACATATTTCCAAGCCCCCTACAAGAAGCACTCACTAGATACTAGTAAGTAATTTGCACATCAGAATACAGGGTGTTACCCTCCTCCAGATGCCGACTCGTCTTCAGCGTAGCTCTGGGTTCTGCGTACTTGATAGAAGGGTCTCTCAGAAGCATCCTAGTCGTCCATGGATCGAGCCTTGCAGCGCTGAGCGCACTAACTGCGCTCATCGAGGTGGCCGGACGGACGACAGAGTGAAATGAACGTACACTCTCCCGGACGTTCCTCCCGCTCTGCAAAACGCTCGTCTGACCCTGGCCTTCTAAAACACATGCTGCTGTTTTTTTCTTTGTTTAAAGTAATTGCATGTAAAAGGAAAAAATAAAGGGCTCTATTACATTCTTCGCGCAAAAATGTGTGCGTACGCAAAAACGCATAAACGCGAGGGGAAAAACCCTTCGCGCTGAATGTCAAATTGCGACATTCGCGCACAAAATGCACGTTAATGTGTAACGCGAGTTACCCTGCACGAGCAAAAGTTCGTGCGCGCATCCCATACTTAACATTGTGAGCGCAAATGCATTTGTGCGCTGGTACGTGGCTGGTATTACAATCGATGCGCAATTTTTTACTAACGATGTTTGCGCACATAATTTTAACATCTTTGAAAAGCTGGTGGTATCTGCAAATCTGAACGTTCTGGCCGAAACGAAATACACCAGCACGAAAAAAAAATACAGCACAGTATAGTTACACATTCTACACATACCCAAACAATAAAATTGAGAGGTTGTGCGTGTTTTTTTTATTGCTGCAGCATATATACTCAGATTGGTTTTGGCAGGTGCAATAACTGAACGGGAGACAATTGTGGTTCTTAATTCTGATTGGCAGAATCGCGTGAAAAAACAGTCTGCCCACCGATTTCTGCGCGAATCGTTAATTTGCGCTAGTTTTCCCGCATATTTTTTACACGCGATATTTTTGGACAGATAAAAAAATGCGCTTGGATTGTATTACCAGCGTTAATTTATGCGCGTTAACGTTTAACGCTGCGCGCAACAAAAATCGCGCTGTGCGTACGAAATTGCGCTCAGAATGTAATAGAGCCCAAAATGTGTTTTTTTTATCTCTTGTTTTCATTTTGTGCATTTTTCCATGAAGCAATATTTACCAAAATCTAATGGTGAGTTTTACTTTGTGACTGTGCTTTATCTTATACAGTATTTACCAGTTAATGAGGCAGAGGAGGGATAAGGCTAATGTGTTCTGCATGCTACTCCAGGTAAGAGGTGGCAGTTGAATGAGATAAAACAAGGAGCTTAAAAGACTTCTAATCTACCCCCTGATGATGTCCTTTGAATACATCCCACACAATACAATGATTTGATCAGCCCATAGACTCCATTCTATGGCTATTGCCACCCAGTGAAAGTAATTGTAAATAACTTTGGGGGGAGGGTCAGTTTACAACACAAAAGATCACACAATGGATGCACCCAGTGACACATATAAAGTTAACTATTTTGCAGCCCTGTCGTAGCGCTTAGGCAGGGAGGCTTTCAGAACATCCACAGCACGCCTGCTGTAGTGCACACAATTTGTTCACACGCTACAGCATGTCACCAGCCCGATCAAAGCGTCACAGCGCTGCGATAAACGCCAGGAGACATGTCAATACAGGCGCACATAGTGCGGTCGTCTGACCCCGGCCTAAGGTGGTTTTATTAGTAATGCACAAGCAATCTAGTTACAGCTTATGTTAGTGGTAGTGTCTTTTTAATTCTATTTCTCCTTGTTTCCGAGTTGTAACATTTTGGACAGTCTCTTCTGAGCATGGCCGGATGTATAATTAGGCAGAGTAGACATGTGCCTACAATTTGCAATCATTTAGACCACTGTATCTCTGGCACCCTGAGGCCTAGAGGGACATATGAAGTATCATTGGAGAGCTCAGATTATGGTCTTTCAACTGGAGCTAAATTAAAACAGGTATCATTGCTGTAGATCTGAAAACATGTTTTGGCCCTGTGCGGTCATTTTTGCTTCACATGATCTTGTAATACTACCGCGAAATTCAAAACTAAAGAATTAAAAAAATTAAAAAATTAAAACAGGCTAGATTTATGTAAAAATAAAATAGCAAAATTATATTTATCTCTTTTTTTTGTAATGCAGCACTTTTATTCAATTTACAAACATAAAGTGAACAGTGATGCTGCACTAACTCACCTTCTCATTTCCCACACTGCCATCAAGTCAAGTGTGGAGCTGATGATGCAACGCACTTCATTGACAACCTAGACCGTGGCAGTGCAGTGAGGAGAGACAGGGGGACTTTGGAACCTGCATCTACGATTTGTACAGTGAGGTGTCATTGGAAAGGTCAGTCTGGTCTTCACAATGATACCAAACATGACCATGTAATGTGTAAAAATTAAAGATTAAAAGGAAATGCAAATTTTTTTTTTTTCTCTGTTCTACGGCAGAGGCAATATACGCTTTAACCCCTTCACTGTGGATGACGTGTGGGGAACGTCCTCATTGACTCCCGCTATATGTGGAGGACGTTGCCCACGTGTCATTCGCTAGCGGGAGCCCTGGGAGAGATACTCACCTCTCTCTCCAGGGGCCCGTGGCATTCTGACTTCAGGGAAGTCAGACGCCGCTTTTATAGGCCTCAGTCGTAAATGACGTCATCGCGCCGTGCGCGATGATGTCATTTTCAGGCGACCCCCAGCAAAGCCGGGAGATTGCCTGGAAGGAGGGGGGATCCTTTTGGATCCCTCCCGATCGGAAGGTCCTAGCAGGACAAGCCAGGCACCACCATAATGCGGGTATTTTTAAAATAATTTTTTACATTATATGTATATTTTTTTTGTTTAAGATTTGCACATGAGTGCTTTTATTATATTCTAATAAAGGTTATATTTTAAATAAGGGAAAATTAATTCTTCATCATTGGAGAATATTTTGTCACTGATTCAATCAGTATACAACATTTAAGCCCCTTAATATACAAGAAATTAAAATTTTCAGAGCAAATAGGTGAGAGATAAATTAACATTTTCCAGTTTGGCTCAACAAATTGACAATGGAATGAGCAGAGGCTTCACAGAAGTCGAGATTATTGATCCAGTTATACACGTCATTTCTCCAGGTTCACAGCTACGTAGCTATCTAGAAGGATGACAAAATCTAACTCTGCCCATCCTTACACAGATCTTGTGTTTCACTTCCAGGAATAGCGCAACAGAACTTTTCAGGCATCTTACGCCTGAGTGCCAAAGCATGAAAGAAACACTACAAAACGTTCTTATGCGTGTTTTAGATATGCGCCAGAAAATCTTGTTTGCTTCACAAAAAGTAGAATCAAGCCTGAAATACGACCAAGCAATAGCGCAGAGTAGGTTACTACAAATATAAGTAAACTATAAGTAAAACATAACTTTTAATAAGGAGTAAATAAAACAACACATCGGACACAAGGACCCTAACTCAACATCAAACACCCATAACAAGCATACAAAAATCAATATAATCAAATGACACATGTCAGAATGGGTAAAACGTATGCCTAAGGTGACATTGGCTCCTTGTGTCAGAAATTGGCTAGATCTGATGGAGTATAGTCAGAGTCTCTGGGCTCATTTTTGAAATTTTGTCTGGGTTAACGGCAGTAAAAGCCCACCCTATGCAAGAACGTGGCTAGCTGGTTCAAACTGACAGAACTGCTCAAACCCAGACTTTCCAGTGCATCTTTAAAGAAAATTAAATAAAGAGACTTGTTGCTGCAGATTAAAAGATTAAACGGTTTATTAGATATTGCATAAAAACTGGAATATTTTTAAAATTGAAACCTATGGGATTTGCCTTATTAAACCTGCCGAACAAAAAAGCACCGAACATCAGGGCCATTCAGTAACTTTTCACTGCTGATCGGTGTTTTCTGATTAGATTAATCATTGCTTCTCTATGAGGGATTTCACTGCCTTTGAATAGGCACCGTACTTGCTGGTAGTTCGCCAAAATTTGGTGAACTGTCTGTTCTCTGAATAGCGAAATGGCTTCGAAATGGCACCGTGCGGGAAAATTCCGTGTTTGTTGACATTTTGTGGCCAAATTGTCTCTCTCTGAATAACCCTGAATGAGTACAGAGAGCGACAATGCTGAGGCATTGAGGGAAGGGGGGGTGGTCCTTTGTTCAGGGCAGGTAGGTGTGGTGTGTGTGTTTCTGTGCTTTAATTGTTTCAGGTCTGAATACCTGTGCTGAGTGTGTGCAGCACCTTTCATGTGCTGCCTGGGTATACATAATGCAAGCACGGTTCATGACAGGACCATGACACTATCCCAGTTTTATAAACAATTTTTTTTTGTGAAAATTACCTTCAAAAAACCAAATTATGAGAGAGTTGAATTACCAGAAGCCACATAGGACATATAGAGAACAACTATAAATATACGGGAATACCACAAACACATGACAACCACGAGGAAGAGGTAATGGTTCGAGAGAATGACTAATTAGGAATGAAAAAGGCTTAAGAATTATCTCTGTATTATGCAAGAGGGAAAGAAAGGAGGTTTCCTTGTTATATGGGATCAGGCTTTGTTCTATGAGCTGAAGCATGGCTCTTTGTGATTGGGTACAATGGAGAAACAATGGAAGGGAGGATATAAAATGGCTGGGCAGGGGACATTGAGGTATTGCAATGATTTTTCATTTACTCCCACCCAACCCACCCTGTTTTGTTTTCTCTTTCATAGATGCTGTTTCGCTACAACGTCGGAAAGGTCACGCAGCAGAAGCACCATGGATAGGGGCAATGGAGTGGTGATTCCACCACTCATGCAAGACCGCCCGTGGTTTCCCATATGGAAATATGCCATGTTACATGAACCCGGTTCGTGGTTTATACGGCCATGTCTGGGGGATTGTCTAAATATGGACATGGTTAGTCTACCTATTCTATCACATTATATACACCATGTGACATGAAGCCAGCCTGAGGTTTTTGAACGGCCAGGGTTGGGGGATTGTTCTTTGATTAAAAGCATGGTTTAGAGCAATTATTATCGATCAGATAAGTATCCCACGAGGCTTGAAGCCAGTTGGTGTTTTTTTACGGCCGCAACTGCGTGGATTGCGCTTGCATTGGGTACTTTACCATGTGGCAGGAAGCCAGCTGGTGGTTTGGTCGGCCACAGCTGGGGGATTGCGCTTAAGATGGACATGGTTTAGGTTAGGGAGGAGCGGTGAAATAGGCGGCCTGGCACGTGGAGGGCGATAGTGGGGGGAGGATCTGCAGGGTACGGGGTGAGTTGTGGTTTCATATGGCCAGGCTCAGGTGCCTTCCTGGTTTGCAGATCCTCTCGGCCTGCTATCTGCCATAAAATAAACTGAGCAGATGTGTGGTCAGCCTGCTTAGCCACGTGGGGCGCTATTTCTGGGCAATGCTTGTGGTGCATTGCAGTTGCCAGTGTTATCTGGCTGCCAGTGTTATCTGGTGAAGCGTATTTGGCATACGAGGATCGATAATAATAATTCTGCCTTAGAGGCAAAGAATTTGGCCTTAAGTAATAAAAGACGTGACCTTTTCAAAATGCCAATACTTTGTTGTGTTTTTATTTACGGGAAAGGGAGGGGGTGGGGGCAAGTTGGGGGGGGCTGGGGGGGTTAGTAGAAGGTAACTTACATGGGGAAAAAGTGTAAGAAGAGGATAAGAGTATAATTCTTAAGGATAGTAACATCCTCCAGAGAGTCAGACAGGTCTGGAAGTCCCGACTCTAAGGCAAAAACAAGATCAACATAATCAATAGATATGCCCTACCTCTCATCAGGTACTCAGCTGGGATAATAAAAGCCCTTCTCTGATTGGCCAAATTAATTACATATGGGCAAAATATGTCAAACCAATCAGGGAAGAAGTGAAAGATGTAGGGAAGCCATGTGTACACATGATTCCTTGACTGACCAAAATGATTTCGCATAGCCATTCTTCTTCAGCCAATGAGTGGCGCTCCATCACTGGAGCTCTCTCACTGGTTGAATCAATATTTTAACAAGGAATGCTATTAGATAGTATTCCTTGTTAAATATGCCAGAACCAATGTGGCTAATTACTGATCAAGACCGTGGTGCGGAAGGACCTCCCTGCATTTGCCAATTGACAAATGGAAAGCATAATTTACTAATGAGGATTCATTGTTATTTTAATGTTAGTTTAACACTACTTTAGGAGGTTTTAGCTATAGATTCAGGCTAATGAGTTGGGGTTAGGGCCTTAATTATTATAAAATTAATAGGGTTGGGGTATTCATTTAATTTTATGCTTTTTATTATTTGATTTAGTTTAACGAGGTAGGATGATTGTTGCTCTTTTAGATTTTAATGGGGGTGGTATTTATTTTTTAATTTATGTGGGGTCATTGGACTTGGGGGGGGAGGCATGGGTGGAAGAATGTTTTTTAAAAATCCTCTTTCCTTGCTGGTACTCTCATCCAAACATAACCAGCCCCGGTCAACATTGTTCCCAAGCAGCAAAGTCATTATTCTTTAGGATCTGGACAACAGATTTCATCACTACATGTTCTTCAAACTCTTGTGAAGCAGATATGAAGAAACACCTGACAGTAGTCTCTGATAAAATATATATATATATATAATGGGAATCTGCAGAGGCAACAAACACACCATGGTGTAATACGTCACACAAAGGACAATAGTAGTCCCTATGAATCGCACTCACAGGATGTAAGAACTTTCAGGCATATCAATAACAACAAGCACAGTTGTTACCCCACGTCTGCATGATCCTGGGACCTCAGACTGGTACATTTGCCACCACAGGAAAAATCAAAAGTGTTTCTCAGTGTAAAAAGCTGATTTTTAATGGGTTAAAACAAAAAAATAGGTGCATAAATTGATCTAACATGTTTCGTCTACGCAGTAGACTTCATCAGGGATACAAACATTAAATTAAACATAAAAATAAAACTCAAGTTTTTGTATGCTGTGCTAAGACACCCGGGAAGAGCTGTCTGGGATTCTTGAGGTTTATACATATTATTTCCTTGGTTGTCACATCACGTTTTGTTTAGTAGTCTCTGATACCCTATAAAAATGGAGAAAGTTTCATGTACTTGTAGCGCTCACCCCCGGAGGAGCCGCTGAATAAACCTCGGGATAGTCTCACCGCACTAGGAAATAACTGTACACCAGCACTGTTGTGGATTTTTATATATTATATTCTTTACTGATCCCAATAAAGCAGCATATAATACGCATATACGGTATTTGAGTATCAAGAATTCGTAACGTGGGAAAAACACGCGGCGGCAAACAAAAACCGGTTAATTCTGGAGTGTAAGTCTCATGAATAATAGCTCAAAAATATATATGTGTGTTGTCTAGGGTACCCGGGTACTATGTTCAACTGGCCAGTGAACGAAAAGAGCAATCTTCGACTAGTCACCGTTGGGGCCCTGTGAATTTAAACAATATTCCAGCGTGCGTTTCTGTTTTGGAACTGTGGCCTGGAGGCCTCTCACCCATCCGATGAACGAAACTGTCCAGCACTCGATGCCTCGATCAAAAGATCTTCTCCGCTGTGTACTGGGACTCCGTGCCACTGAATCTGCTCCCTGCTTGCCAAATCTCCGCAACTGGAACAACGATCCGCCGCCTGCACTCCCAATAGATCAGCGCAGCATCCTAACGCGGGGTCTTGCCGGAACTAGCTTTTCCTCCAGACCTCTCAGCGCAGGCAGGTCTCAACACGATTACTGTCCTGATCTCCAGCATCAGTAAGACAGCGTCTGTACTCCGGCCTGGTTGCGATCCCTGACAGCCCAAACGTGCGTCCTCCACCTTTCACTGCTCTGCTCGCTCTGCCCATGCCTTGCACGAGGCTGCTGATCTCTTTCCTCTTCCTGTACCACCTCCTTCCTGTCCTCACGCAAAGGATGATGGTAGATGTAGTTCGGTTTTGTCCAGCATAGTCCACAATGTCTCTGTCTCCCTCTGGTGGCAGCAATAGTTCAATGCACCAGAATACAGTGATTTTAAAGCAGCGCTACATACTTTTGAAGATAAATGTTTGTAACTAGGGATGAGCTGTTCGGGTTCGGACGGTTCGGAGTTCGGCCCGAACTTTGGAAGTTCGAAAGTTCACGAACTTCGAACTTTTTGGGTGTGTTCGGTTCGAGTTGGAAAAATTTTTTTTTTTTAAAAAAGTATAGAAAATGCTTAAAAAATACTAAAAAATCTAGAAATAAAGAGACTCTTTACTGCAGAATATTATAAGCAACGGTTTATTAGATATTGAATTAAAAACTAATGTGTACGTGGAAAGATTATCAACTCTAAATGACCTCTGTTCACAAACGGGCATAACACCAGGTGTTTTTAGTCTGGTAATCAATTTGATACAGTGTACACTATACTGAGGGGGTGGGGTGGTGTCTGCTTCTGATTGAGATTTGAGAATTAATTTGCCTCCTAAAACATCCTAATATGCTGCATTTAACTGGTGTTTTGAAAAAAATTCAAAATAACATCTAAAGCAATGTTATTTTTCACCTCGGGATTAAACATTCACAGGGTTATTCAGAGAGCGATGAAAAGCAGGAGAATAACTGGAGAAGTGAAAATTCTAGGTCAAAATAGCCAAACCAGAAAAATTCTCCCATTTAACTCACTTCCAAATTGGCTATTTGGTCTAGATTGTTCTCTTCTCCTGCCAGTTCTCCTGGCTTTCACCTCTCTCTCAGGGTTGTTCAGAGAAAGGTGAAAACCAGGATAATGGCAGGAAAAGAGAACAATCTGGACCAAATAGCCGATTTGGAAAGTGAGATAAGGCTAGGGTCAGACTAACGCATTTTTCACAGCGACCGAAAGTGCGTCCGAATGCATTGCCGTATTTTTTCACGGAATGCGCGAAAACGGTCATACGATGCGCATTTTTGTGCCTGATTTTTTACGGATCCAAACCAGGAAACTTTGGGTGTCTGGATGTTATGTTGGCAGGACATGAGCAGCGTCTGGCGTCTCCAAATCACGCACACATGCCACTAGTGGACGCAGCGCACTCTGTATGTCCGTACTAGCGGTTCTGCGTTCTCGAAAAAATGCGTTCATTTTCCACTTGCGTTGCGCAGCCGGACTTTCGTGTGACCGTACTTCATATATTGGCCGTCATTGCCCGTCATTTGCTGCTAGTGCAGCCGTGATTAAGTGCGCCTAAACGCACGTTAAAAATTCGCTAGTCTGACCCTAGCCTAAATGGGAGAATTTTTCTGGTTTGGCTATTTTGACCTAGAATTTTCCATTCTCCAGTCATTCTCCTGCTCTTCACCGCTCTCTGAATAACCCTGACAGGGTTATTCAGAGAAAGGTGAAACTCAGGAGAATGACTGAAGAGAAAATTCTAGGTCAAAATAGCCAAACCAGAAAAATTCTCCCATTTATCTCACTTTCCAAATCGGCTATTTGGTCTAGAATTTTCCATTCTCCAGTCATTCTCCTGCTTTTCACCGCCAAAAAATCAGTAAACTTTTTCTGCGTGTCCGAAAATGTCTCCTCTTTTCATACAGACTGCCGCCCCAAGCAGTTGTTTATGGATAGATTAAAGGAAAAGCATTTACCGTCATTTGAAATGTCATTTTTTGGTTTTTACATATTTCTATACATCCTAGAAATCCGCCACTTCATGGGCAGGTTATGGGGACCTCCTAGGCACGATATTTGAAGGAATTTTTCGCTTTTATTTTTAACCCTTATTTCATGGAAAACTCACTGTCCCTTTAAAAACGTTTTTTTTTTTACTTTTTGTCCTTGTTTCCTGTCCCCCAGTGCACTACCCGGACCCCCATACACCTTTTATGGCAAATATCTAGCATATATGCCCTCTTGGAGGCAGGGCCGGTGCTCCCACTAGGCAAGCTAGGCAACCGCCTAGAGCGCACTGCCACCTAGGGGCGCAGCCAGCTCCAACCCAGGTTCCATTATTGTACCCGTTCCTCATTGTGCGGCTAATGTTGCCGGCAGTGACGGCTCGCAAAGCCGACCCCGGCTAGTGGCGCAGAATGTGGGCATCTTATGGTGACGCGCAGGTGCCACCAGATGACGTGCGGGTGCCAACAGAGGTAAAAGAAAGAAAGAGGCACAGAAGAAAGAAAGAGGCACAGAGGGCAGAAAGAAAGAGGCAGATGAAAGAAAGAGGCAGCGGAAAGAAAGAGGCACAAAAGAAAGAAAGAAAAAAGCGGCAGATGAAAGAAAAAGAAAGAGGCAGAAGAAAGAAAGGCACAGGAAAGAAGGCGGAAGAAAGAGGCACAGAAGAAAGAAAGAAAGAAAGAAAGAAAGAAGCACAGAGGGCAGAAAGAAAGAGGCAGAGGAAAGAAAGAGGCACAGAAGGCAGAGGGAATAAAGAATGAGGCTGAGGAAAGAAAGAGGCAAAAGAAAGAAAGAGGCAAAGGAAAGAAAGAGGCACAGAAGGCAGAGGGAATAAAGAATGAGGCAGAGGAAAGAAAGAGGCAAAGGAAAGAAAGAGGCAGATTAAAGAAAAGGCGAAAGAAAGAGGCACAGAAGAAAGAGGCACAGAGTGCAGAGGAAAGAAAAGAGGCAGAGGAAAGAAAGGAAGAGGCAGAGGAAAGAAAAAGGCACAGACCGATCCCAGGCCCAACCAGCGGAGGGGTAAGATGGGCACCGAACGACCGTATGGGTCCCCGTGCACAGTGAGTGTCCCCCCCGTTAAGTGAATATGTGTCTCCATGCACAGATTATTCCGCCCCCTCGCACGCAGGGTGTGAGTGTCCCCTCCGCATTTCAACAGTTAACATTTTTATTGTGGTGGGGGGGCACAAGCAGCTGGTCTTGCCTAGGGCACAAAATAGTCTAGCACCGGCCCTGCTTGGAGGGCACTCTAAAAACCGAATTTTCAGCCCCATTGACTTGCATTGAGTTCGAGTTCAGGTTCGGATCCGAACATTTGGAAAGTTCGGGTTCGGCTCCGAACCGTACTCGGGGAGTGTTCGGCTCATCCCTATTTGTAACCCATTCTCATTGAAACACAGGACAATCTTCAGGGGTGAGGAACTGACCGTCTGTTGTCCTCTGCAAACATTTTTTTGTCCTTTTGTCCATCTACAAATGTAGTTACACTGTTTTTTTACCCTTTTAAAGGCCAGATATTTATTACTAAACGGGGACATTTTTCGAAATTCGTCTTGGGACTAATTTTTTCAACTGAATCAGCCATTAGTTTAAAAAAATATTGTCCATGAGTAGCCGATATGTGTTCTGAGTGAACGGGCAATGGAATAAATTCTAGCCCTATGTCTTTATTGTCTTTACTTTGTGCCCTGGGGCTCTGGGGAATATAAACACCTGGATTTAATAATTAAACATTGGTATGTCCCAATACTTTTCTCCATATAGTCTGATTAAGAATTATCATCCAATCATTCCAGGTAGTGGGAATAATCCCTTGTGTACCTAGTCCTAGGTTTATGAGTTATTTATAGCATTATGTGAAATCTTTCTTGTTTGTTCTTGTGCCTGCATATAAGTTGTATATATTCAGCCCTCCATTCCTATCTTAATTGACAATTCGGCTCTCCGTATAAAATGAGATTTACAACCTTACTATATAGCTTTTAAGTGAAATATAACAGTACAGTAGTCATACTTTTCTAAAATTGTCATAACTAGAGATATTGCTGCTGACTTTCAGTAAACCTTCTGAGATACCTAATGTTAAAATGCTATTTTTTATTGAGTTTTTAAATGGGTGCTTCAAAGTTATTACAACATCATTAGAGAAAAGAGAATTCATGTTTAATAAAATTACTAAGTCTTACAGTTACCAATTTTATAAGAAAACTGATATTTTTACATACCATGCCATAATTATTATTATTATTATTATTATTATTTTATAAAGCGCCAGCATATTCCGCAGCGCTGTACAATAAGCACAGTACAGACAGGGTTACAATACATTGAACAACATTTGACAAACAGTACAGGAGGAGATGAGGGCCCTATTCCCGTAGGAACTCACAATCTAGGAGGGTTGGGGTTGGAAACAGGAGGAGAGGACTGTAAGGTGAGAGTGATTGATGGTTGCGTCAGTGAGTTGGGTGGTAGGCTTCCCTAAATAGGAATGTTTTCAGGGAGCGTTTGAAGGAAGAGAAGTTAGGGGAAAGTCTGACAGCACGAGGGAGAGCGTTCCAGAGAGTGGGGGCTGCGCATAAGAAGAATTTAAAAAACATGTAACAACAGTAAACTTCAGCTAAATGTGCAACAAGTAAACTAACAAGTAGACAGCACCAAAGCAAAAAAATAGTAATAATTTTAAAGCCTTTAAGCCCTGTAGGAGTGCAAAATAAAATAAAAACATGAGGTTAGATAGCAAAATCTTGTATAGGATTATTTGTAGTATTGTTAATATTATCATCAGTTTAACACACAAAATTGCAAACTAAGTTAGGGTGGAGGAGAACAAGAGGAATATCAATTTATTTGTTGCAGAGATCATTAGTTCTAAGGAGTTATTCACTAATTACTGATGTTTTCTGATATACTATCTGCCATTTTTTTAAATAATAGGGTTGTTCGTCACTAGTCGTAGTTGTTTATACCACAAAACTAAAAGCTCTGCAGGTCAGGACCCCCTATTATACACTAACTATGCGTTGTTGGTCAGGGCCCCCTATTAAACCACCTAACTGTAAGCTCTGCAGGTAAGGGCCTCTATTATGTCACTAAAGTTGGGCCACATGGGCATGGAAAGAACATCAGTGAGAACAGTCTTTCTTTCCACATGGAAACTCGTGAAGCCACCTCGCTGTGCACACATTTCTGCACGCAGCTCTGTAGACCTGTCATAGCGGTTCGATAGGTAGGTAAAATCCACAGCCGTGGTAATGTGCATTAAAAGTACGCACGTTACATTGTATGGTGTTCCCAGCTGTTCCATGGAAACGCTACCATGGATGCTGGGAAGGGGTGTTACAATGGATGCACTTAGTATGCCCAAGTGGCACAAGCCTAAACTGTGGGTCCAGGCCCTCTAATATACCACGAAATTGCATTCTTCCTGACATTCATGATGGGAGCTGTCAAATACCCAGATCTGTATTAAATTGCTGATCAGGCATAAGGAACATCGGGTGAAATCGGCAATGCCTTCAGTCCTGCTTCCCCGTTTAGCTACGTATATTGTGTTGTATATACTTACGTTGATTTAAGTGGGTTGACAAAGCACCAATGAAAATAACAAATCCAAAGTAAATCAAAGGTTCGTCTGACATTTATAGAAAATCTGTTCATTACGTTGTAGTCAATTCATTAATTTTACATGTCGTGAATTTTCTTTCTATGTAGGAAAGATTGTAAACAGATCTTTTAATCTGGATCATTATCTATTTTCTTTCCTTAGAATGCTGCTTTTGTGGATTTTCCAAAATCACTGCTATCCTGGTATTGACGTCAAAGGAATTTTTATTGCAATGACCAAAGAATAGAGGAATCACTTGCAGTTAAGCAAAGTAAAGTACCAAACTATGTTTTATGGGATCCATTATTTGGCAAATTAAATATTTTACATAGCACTGGAAATTACATGCTTATGCTTGTAACTAATAAAGCTATAAATAGTGACAAACTTTAAAGTAAATTGACATATATAACTGATGGCCATTTGTTCGCCTTTTATACAATGTACTGGAGTTGAGGTTTAGGAAATGAATTGTTTTTGAGCCAGGAGTGTAAACTTTTTCCCTACAGCAATTAGCTGCTGACGACATTCACTGAAAAGGAACCATCATGGATTTGATTGATGCTCACATATCTTGCCATCCTGCTTTGTGAAAAAGCCCCTTCCGTCTCTGTGATTTATAATTCCGTGTCAAATGAAATTTCTACACTTTACGTAGATCAAAATAAGTGCTTGATTTTCATTTACTTGCTTAACAGAGTAGGATAATTGTGCTTGCTTTGCCATTTATTGCAATAATTTAAGACTTTTAAAACTTGCAATCATATTTTGCACGTTGATCCAAGGAAATTCTTGATTTTCAATGTGGAAACAACAATGATTTTAATTCTATTTTTAAGCACATTTGGAACATTTTTTTAATTATTATTATTATTATTAACACCAGCTACCAGGATTATGAAATGTTGAACTTGATGGATATTAGTCTTCTTTAATTTAAAGCTACATTATTATTTTACAATATTGTTCCTAAAGACAGATTAATTCCAGTGCACTGCAGAGTTGAATATTATCTAAATATTTTTAAAATTAGTTTTCTTGATCATCAAAGGAATATCCAACTTAATAACATTTATTTAAATGCGGTTCTCATAATGTTAGTAATTGAACTTTTGTTTACATAATTAACAATTTAAAAAAATTAATAATAATTTGTCACAAAAGGGGGAAATACGTTCTTCATCACAGGGACTTTTTACTATTTGACGTGAAAAAAAGAAATCAACATTTGTATTATAATGGACACATGGTCTGACTTATTTATTTATAAAGTATTTTACCCGGAAGGTTACATTCAGATTTCTCTCATTTTCAAATAAGTATTACCTAGTATTAAGGCCAGCCTAATTTGTGTAACATTACAGAGTACATTTATTTCATATTTTGTGCCTCAAACTGGCAAATAGCCAATCAAATACTATCGTATTCATCTGAGCCTACTATATCAACATATGCTACAAAATTCCAGACACACTATAAGCTTTTCTCCATATCTTGTCTGTGCCTGTGGCAATGCTTGACATTTATCAATGCTTACAAGAATTATTTTATTTTCTCACTGGGTGTAATTAATGGCACTTAGTAGAGTTGTAGCCATAATGTTATACGTTACAAAAGTAGGTGTAATGGCTATACTCCATAAATGCTCAATGTAGCATGTGAGACTAGACTAAAATATGACTAAACCTAAATGGCATTTTAGTCAATGGACTATGACTAAAACTAAATTAAAATTGATCCCTCCACAACATTATCCTTTAGTTTCTAATAGCTCATGAAAAAGATTATAGATTATCGTCAAAGTCTTAATCGTCGTCTAAACTGAGTAAAATGCCATTTAGAGTTAGTCATAAAGGACTAGGACTAAAACTGAATTAAAATTAGTCCCTCTCTAACATTTTCCTTTAATTTTTATTAGACGGAAATGCTGAAAGAGATTTGTCATAGTTTTATTCATCATAGCTTATTATAGTCTAATTTTCGTCATTTGAAAAAGGTAGTCAACATACAGGGTTATTCAGAGAGCACCGAAATGTCACCGACATTTCGGTGCTCTCTGATTCGCCGCACTTTGGCGAGTCCAATTCACTGACCCTGCGAAGTGCAGCAAATCGACCGCTGCCGCCAACCTGCCGCAAACCCGCTGGCCGCCAACCCGCCGGACAGCCGCCGCCAAACCGCTGGACAGCAAACCCAAAGGACAACCGCCACACACAGCTGACAAGCTGCCCAGCACAGTGCCGACCAGCCGCAGAAAAAAGTCGACAAGCCACCAGACAGGTAAAAAAAAAAAAGATGAAAGTGTCAAATTTGAAACTCTGTTTGCAAAAAACTAATGGACGAAAATGTCTGGAATTAAAATAGAATAATAATAAAAATGTCTGTTACAGAAAAAAGAAAAACCTCTATTTAAAATAAATCGGAAAAAAAATTTGGAGAAAAAAACTCGAAAAATGCCTAAAAAAATCTTTAAAAATAAAGAAACCGAACATCAGGGCATTTTGACAACTTTTCACTGCTGTTCAGTGTTCTCTGTATAGATTAACCATTGCTTCTCTATGAGGACTTTCACTGCTGTCGAAAAGGCGCTGTATTTGCAGGCAATTCGCCAAAATTTGGCGAACTGCCTGTTTTCTGAATAGCCGAATGGTCCCGAAAGTGTACAGTATGGGGAAACTCCCTGTTCGGTGAAATTTCGGTGCCAGATCGTCTCTCTCTGAGTAACCCTTAAATGTTTGACAAAGTTAGTTGACTTAAATGAACATATTGAGTCCAGTCTATATAGGGACATTTTCTATTTTATTTATTCAATACATTAGGTCCCAATTAATAAGATGGTCATTTTAATCATGTACACATATTAATAACATAGACCCACAGGACACAGGACAAGGGAAGGGTTAAGATTGGGTGAAGAAGGAGACAGTAAGCCTCACCCGGCAATTAGGTTTATGTCTATACCAAATATTAGTAGGGCCTACATGAGGAAAGACACACACTCTTCCAATTATTCATTTATCTTTTTTATAGAACAGGAGAAAGTGAAAGTAAAGAGATGAGCTCTGGACTAATCCCCAACGGAAACACATGCACAGTGGAGGATCGAATAACTCCAATCAACCATTGACGGAGATGCATGCGCAGTAGCAGAAGACACGTCAGCATGCTTGAAGACGAATCCGGAAGAAAGAAGGAATAGTCCCAATGAACCATCGGTGGCAGCGCATGCGCAGATTGGAGGATAGCATAACGAATCCGGAATCAAGAAGACCAACATGTCCATGTAATCCACAGTGGGAGGTATGCGAGGGAACCTGGAAATAAGAGGGACAGCGCCATCTTGGAAAGACCATTCCAAATAGAACAATGAAGGTTATTTTTTTTACCAACGGGAACTTTTTGATCCTGTGGATGAATCGAAACAGGAAACACTAACGGAGGAAGTATCTGGAAATGCATTTTAGTTGTTCAACTTATAAAATGTATTTACTTATTTATTTACTTGTACCCAAGGCCAGTTGATATATATATGTAATAAAGTCATCTTTTTTTTGCTAAGCTGCAAGTTTTATTGTATATGGATGGTCTGCAACGGCCGGAGACTCCAAATGCTTCCCATTTGGGGATAATTCACCAACTACACCAAGAGGTTGATAGGGCACCACCAGAAAATGGAATCAGAGCCAGAAAGGGATCTAAAAAGTTTGACTAGGGTCCAAGGCAACCAATTTCCATCACTATCATTATTTGTTGATCAGCTGTTTTGCCCTATGATACTTTCTCTGTTTTTTTCTTTCTGCCTATCCGTAAAAGCGGACCATTAAAGAAAAAGGCACAACCTCCAGGGCTCTCAGAACGAGACACAACTTATATAGATGTACTTGTGAAGCAGAAGAACACAAAAGATTTTTTGATGAAAGAACAAATCTAAACAATTCTGTGTCAAGTCGCCAATACAGTGGCTCAGTCTAAATAGAGCCATTAATAGCAAGCCACAAACAGATAATGGCATACACACGAATATTTTTTTGCGACCCGCTATTAACACCTTCAGTAGGAAAAGGGCCCTTAGTTTGGAAAAACGTAACAATTATAGCGGTAAGGGGGTCCGCATCATGTATCTCATGTGCTTATATAGAAATACTTTTCACCGGACCTGTTTTGGGGAATGGGCCTGGAGCTGCATTTCCGATAGCCCCTGCGTTAAATCTTGGAAATATATTTAATACTTGACTATAGAACAAAGCCAGAACAATTGACTATATGGAGAGAAATAGAGAGAGGAAGCATAATATTTAAAAATAAAGAATAATGATCTAAGGAAACTACTTCAAAGAAGGCTTTCTTGGTGAGCTCCTGACACAGGTGTGAAATTCCTGCCACCCACACACTGTTTACACGTCCTCACACTCCTATGCGTTAAGTTGGAAGCAATCTGTATTTCAAGGATGCATTTCACATTTTTTCTTATGGTTATAAACATGAGTTGCAACATTTCTAAGTATTAAAAATGTAAAATCCATAGCCTCTTATTCATAGCCTATATTAACTAACTTTGCAGTGATTCATTCTTATCGTTTTTGGCATAGATGTACAGTATATGGAATGTACTGCATTTTAGTACGGCATACACCACACACTCATAAGGTACTCAGCAGCTTTTACTTCTATTGCATATTCTGCTACAGATATGATTAATGCAATTGCAAAATAAATTGCACAGAGAAAGCAACCACCAAGGATTTACACGTTTGTACCAGTCAAAACCTTGCTTGTCCATGAAGTCTGGTTTTGAAGGAATGGAAGTTCCGGCTTTGAACAGTAAGAATGGATTTTCACTTGTGTGTTAAGTGAGTAATATGCAAATAATCACCACATTAAATGAGTAGCGCTTCCCTTACTGTTTTCATAGGTCAGTCAGAATAGTTTGTTTTACCAGTCATAAGCGGAACTCATTTTATGTTGAAATACATGTTCATGATGTAAGACTTTGATCAATTGCTCATAATAATCTAATTTTTCTTGAGCACAACTCATTCACATAAAAATAAGCAAATACAAAAAAAAAATGAAAAGCAAAGGCAAATCGTTCTGCCTGTCAAACACTCTGACATGGTTATAGAAACAGTTTATTATAATCACTATTTGATATAGCACCAAATGAGCTTAATACAGTTATGGTGAATGAGTTCTCAGGCAAACTGGGCAGTCAGCCTAACAGAACAGTAGTTATAGAAAAAAGCTGATCACACCATCGTAGAATGAAGAAAAAGCAATGCAGCATTTTAGGCAAGGGTCAGACGAAAGCATTTTTCCCCGCGAACATGAAATAGTGCGTCCGAACGCATTGACGTATTTTTTCACGGAATGAGCAAAAACGGTCAGATGACGCGCATTTTCGGGCGTGATTTTGTACGGATCGTCAATAAAACTCTTTTTGCGTCTGGACGTTATGTAGGCTGGACATTAGCAGTGTCTGACATCTCCTAATCACGCAAACACGCCGCTATGCCGCAGCTGCGCACTCAGTACGTCAGTACTAGCAGTTCAGCGTTCTCAGAAAAATGCGTTCAAATTCCACTTGCGTTGCACGGCCGGACTTTTGTGCGGCCGTACATCGTATATTGGCCGTCATTGCCTGGCATCTGCTGCTAGTGCGGCCGTAATTATGTGCGCCAGAACTCACGTTAAAAGTGCGCTAGTCTGACCCCAGCCTTAGTTCTCACACTAAAAAAGTTCTCACCAATGCTTGAAAGGTTTCAAAGGAGCTGAAATGTTGCATTGCTCTCATTAAAATCAGCTCTTTCCTTCACTCTACAATGGCGTGACTAGCTTTTTTCTATTACTATGATAAAATAAACAGTCCAGTCTAGAGTTATTACAAAATTTTTATACATTGATTTGATAATCCATTAAAATACAATGCTGGTACCAGAGCTCAAAAACCAATCCAGTTGACTGGGGCGAGTGATTATCGATTATAGGCTAGCTTTATGTGAAGTAAAGAAATGGAGTCAACGCTTCAACTTAAAAGGATGCAGTGTATGAGTGATGTGGTAAATATGGAAAAATGCTCACAAGCAATGGTAGGTCCCTTAAGGAGGATTAGACGTGGACTAAATCACTCAAAATCTTCATAATAGGATGATCTCAAAATACAGACGATGGTACAGTATTGCACAAAATATACTGCTATAGTAAGGTTGTTATATCCACTACTCACACTTTATGAGAGCTGCTAGCTCTCATATGTAGACCTCACAGGTGTTCAGGGCCAACCTGTTCGCCTCATACTCCCGCACTCAGACCAAATAGAATTGAATCTCCAGCAGAATTATTCCAGGGTAGCCGCATGTGTAAACCTCAGTATAGGAACAAAGGTAACATAAAGGTCAGATATGCTGGAAAAATATTTATTAAAACAAAAAATAAAATATACAAGCAAACGGTAAACAGCCAAACGCGTTTCTCGCCTCAGGGGCGCTTCATCAGTGGCAAGGGACAAAAAGCATGTGGCCCCCATCCTTAAAAGTGTATATCTAGCGCCACGGGGTATAGACATTTTTCCTGGCTAGCTTTAACCTGAAGCTCCCTGTGATTTGTCAGTATCGGATAATCTTCTGACATGCAATACACAGTTTGGCCACTTGACCACAAAGGTGTTCTTCTGCAGCCGTCAAGGGGATTCCAAGAAAGTAAGCAGGAAGGCTTTCTATGTAAAACAGAGAAGACAGCAATAAGGGAGCTGGGACAGGGAAATAAGTTTAGGGGAGCAGGGACAGGTTTAGGAGTGATGGGACCATGTTAGAAAAGGAACTTAAGTGTGCAGGGACAATAGTGGGACAGGAACAGTTTTTAAAGCAAATGTTTAGAGATCAAACACAGGAAGAGGTGACAGTGTAGGGGTGCAGGTTGAAGATTGTAAATACAGAAATTGGATAAGAACACGTTCCCAGGGTCATTCTGTTGATCCTATGTGACCCACTTGTACAAGCTTGCACAGTACTCACACAGAGCAGCGTAGGTCTCCAAGGAGTACTACGAATTTCAGGAGATGGTACAACCAGCAGCACATGGCACTGATGCCAGTATCTATTTTACTTGTTAGGTGAGACATAGGGCCATATTACATTAATGGCGCTAAAATGGGGATGCTAATGCAGAAAACCTGCGATGCACCTGCACTTCCATGCTACTGCAAGTATCACCTCCTGGAATCCATAGGACTCCTTGGAGGATTGTGCTGCCGGGCCTCGAGCCCTGTGAGATCTCGTGAGATTGTGCAGAGCCGCGGAGTGATTTGCGAGGGAGGTAGACTGGGGACTATTTATACTCTGCTCCCAGCAACTAGAAGTGTCGGATCGGGCCACAGTTCTTGCCGCTGGATGAGAGGTGAGTATCTAGGGGGTTTATTAGCTGGTGCTAGCTGATTCTGCAGATGTTTCTAGCTGTAGTTAACTTTTCCGTTACCACATCGGTGTGGTAACTAGCGTTAGGACTTTTCGCTCCATGTGTAGGGAGCACAAAGTACAGTAAGCTCGCGCAAGCTAGCTCAAACACTGATGCGGTAACAGATTGTTTAACCCGTTACAATTAGGGATGTAATATCGGGAGGCATGCGTTAAAGTCACTTAGTCTAGTGTTATCGTTCACATATATGAGTGCTACGCTAGCATTAAGATTGTAATGGGGCCCGTAAATGCGGAAATGCAAGGAGCTACAAAATGCATTAAAATTTTTCACATTTGCAGAAGATATGTTAATAAATTCATGAAAGCTAATATAATACAGCCAGCACTATACACCATTACATTTCCTCTCATATTGTTTTCAGTTTGCCTTTACTTAAGAGAAGGGCTGGGAGTGACAAAGAGTTTTCAATTCACACTGTCTTTTTACAAATTACCCACAGCCAGCAAACATACTGTACATCACACGAACACAGGAAGCTTGCTTGCCTATAGGACTGGCTTTGTTCTCCTGTTTATTTCTACAGTGTGCCCCAAATGTCAAAATAAGTACCCTATTAAATGCTTGTGTGGAGATGTGTCCTAGAATGAATCTGTATCTTATCTTGCTTCTCTGTAATTTGTGGTATTATCCATTAATTCTCACCTTTTTTTCCAGCCCCTATAACCTCACACAGTAGGTCAAAAAAATAAGTAAATAAATGATTTGATGTGAGGATGGTTATCACTGAGAACTGGGGTTGATTCACAACTTGTGTAAACAGTACATATGATACAAAGTCTAGTTATGGATCCTGTCATTGACAGTGACAGATTGCACAGCTAAGTAAAATAAATATGCAAAATTCAGAGCACTCCACTTTAATATAGTTTTAAAGATTAAAAAAACACCTACTTTAGGAATAATCTATTCCTTATTCTTGGCAAAAAAACATGGTCATACATTGTGCAAGTCTGACACAACTTCAATGTACTCCATCACAACAGGCAACAAACCTAAGGAAGATGCCTACACATTATACCCATAGATTTGGTGTGATCTGCCACTTAATGCATGGGGCTTAACCCCTAATAAATTCAAAATACTAATTGCCAATGAAGTGTTGAGTGGAATACAATTATAACAATAAATATCAAACTTTATTATTTTTAAAATTACATAACTTACAAACTAATGATTGTGATCGATCCAAACTGTCAATGGACAAAAACATATGGTTATTATTATTATTTTAAATAATATAGTCCAATTCAACACAAGGCCTAAACTCAATGCCATAATTACATAGTTACATAGGCTGAAAAAAGACATGCATCCATCAGGTTCAGCCTCTCACACATCACCTACTGCTGTTGATCCAAAAGGCAAAATATCCAGTCTGAAGCGTTTGCCAATATGCAACACACTGGGGAAAAATTCCTTCTTGACCCCAGAATGGCAGTCAGATTTCTCCTTGGATCAAGAAGCTTACCCACATATTAAATATATCCAGTCATTTTTTAAAAGTCTGTACAGTCTCTGACCTAACCACCTCAACAGGCAGAGAATTCCACAGCTTTATTGTTCTCACCGTAAAAATAACCCTTCCTATGCTTTATCCTGAATTTCCTTTCGTCCAGTCTAAATGGGTGACCTTGTGACCTGTGTATAGTCCTGTTAATGAATAGGTTATCAGACAATAGTTGATAATGGCCCTGTATATATTTATATAAGGTTATCAGATCTCCTCTAAAGCGCCGTTTCTCTAAACTAAACAGGTTTAAGCTTGTTAGTCTTTCCTCATAACTTAAACCTTCCATTCCCCTTATTAATTTAGTCACCCATCTCTGCACTTTTTCTAGCACTATAATATCCTTTCTTAAGACAGGTGCCCAAAATTGCACAGCATATTCAAGGTGCGATCTTACCATTGATTTATACAGAGGCAAAATTATGTTTTCATCCTGTGAGTGAATTCCCCTTTTAATGCATGCCAATATCTTGCTGGCCTTGGCCTTAGTTTGAAGTCTATGATTATTCCCATATCCTTCTCCTGCTTGGATTTCCCTAACTCCGTATCATTTAGGGTATAAGTTGCTTGTGTGTTCTTCACTCCAAAGTGCATAACTTTGCATTTATCTACATTAAATTGCATCTGCCATTTAAGTGCCCAGTCTCCCAATCTATCTAAATCCCTCTGCAGCAAAGTAATTATCTGTGTATGATCAGTGGTGTATTTTGGCCTAGGCCTAGGGTGGCACTTTCCAGGGGCGGTGGCCTGCACCGGGTGGCCTAGGTGTAAAGTATTTTACCAGGAAGGATACATTGAGATTTCACAAATTTTCAAGTATGTCCTGGGTAGGCAAGGCCTACGCTTTCACTTTCTAGGGGGCAGCAAAAAACCTCACCATTAAATGGGTTACTCACAGAGCACCGAAATGACGCCAACATTTTGGTGTTCTGTAGTTCCCTGCACTTCGGGGAATAAAATTTCCCCACCCTGCAGTGAATCACCATTCACCGTAGGGTCCCCAAAGTGCATGGATTCTGCCGCTGAATGCTGCCACCGCAAACCCGTGGCCTGCTGTTTTCAAAAGAACTACTGAGCAAAAATGTCTGGAATTTACATATAAGATGCTATGATTGATAATAAAAAGTTCTGTTACAGAAAAAAGAAAAACTGCTATTAAGAAAAAGGGGGGGAAATTTTGCCCAAAAAAATCTGAAAAATGACTAAAAAGGTACAAAAAAAATCAATAAAAAATAAATACTGCAGATTAAAATAATAAATAGTTTATTAGATATTGCATAAAAACGGGAATATTTTTAACATTGAAACCTATGGGGTTCGCCTGAATAAACCTGCTGATTGAAACCACCGAACATCAGGGCATTTCCCTGCCATTTCTCTGCTGTTTGGTGTTCTCTGAATAGATTAACCATTACTTCTCTATGGGGATTTGCACTGACTTCAAACAGCACCGTACTTGCTGGCAGTTCGCCAAAATTTATGTGTGAGCATATCACAGAGCAGTGGTATACTTAGGGGAGTGGCGGGGGGCGGGCCGCCCGAGGTACCAGTAATTAGTGGGGTGTCATTGGGGGGTACTAGGAGGTGCCACTGTCACTGTGTGTCAGTTTTGAGCTGTATTCTCAAACAATGAGCAGCGGAGCAGGGCGTTTGCATATCGAATAGAATAAAAATCCCCCTCTCCTCCCTCCATAGCTCCTCCCCTGTCCCGCAGCATCTCTAGGAGAGAGTGTCATGCCCGCTACACGGCCTGCTCCCGGTCCGGACCACCATGCTGGGAGAGGTGCTCTACTCACCTGAGGTCCCTCGTGGCGCATTGCTCCGGGTTCCTGGTCCGCAGGATGGAGAGAGAGAGCCAGGAGATGCCCCATGCCGCCGGCCAGATCCAAGTACTGAAGAGGAAAGCGCACATGCGCGAGAACAGACTCTCCTAAGTAATGCAAAGCCTGGTACTCTGGTGCCCTCGGCTGGCCGATTAGGGGTACTGCTTGACATCTGTTCTGGAGATCCTCGTATTCCTCCCATTGACCTACCAAAGACTCAGGTACCTCAACTCCACCTACAATACCCAGGTGAAAGGTATTCCCATGATCTTTTGAACCCTATTTAAATCTGCCGCCCTTCTCAACACATTAACCAGGTTCTACTGTTGCCTTCTACTTCAGTTTTCCTAGTGCTCCTCGTATTCCTGACCACGTTGCCTCTCTTTGACCTTTGACCCGGATTGTTCCATCGACTACGTCACGTTCTCCAGCTCTTCGACCCGGATTGTTCCATCGCCTACGCCACCTTCTTCAGCCCTTCGACCCGGATTGTTCCATCGACTACGCCACCTTCTCCAGCTCTTCGACCCGGATTGTTCCATCGACTACGCCGCCTTCTTCAACCCTTCGACCCGGATTACCACATCGACTACGTCTCCTTCTTCTGTCCTTCGACCCGGACTACCTTATCGACTACGTCACCTTCTCCAGCTCTTCGACCCGGATTGTTGTATCGACTATGCCACCTTCTTCTGCCCTTTGACCCGGATTGCTGTATCGACCACGCTATCACCTTCGTTATTACTTGTTATTCTTTTTCTGGAACTTTTGTGTTACGAATCCCTACTCCTACCATTCCGACTGTATCATTTTCCTGGACTTCAGTTACTATCCTTGATTCACTAAAGATTGTTTATTTCTACATGGTTTCCTGAATTACTTACTCCGCGGCTTGCTATTGGGTTCCATACTCATACTACACGGGGGTCTCAAACCCCGCATTACAGAGAGGGATGTGATTTGTGTGCAGAGAGAGAAGATGACAGAAAACGGCAGGTAAAGGGGGGTATCAGCAGAATATGAAGCCCAGTCTGTGGACCTTTCCTTTACCAGCACTGCAGTGATAGAAATTTGTCATTGAGCTGCCTGGCTCCTGGTGAGGCTGCGTGCGTGCAGGTCACACGGTCCGGCCAGTCAGGTGGTACTGAGTCTCAGTACCTCCTGACTGGCTGAACCACGTGACACGCACGCACCCATGCAGCTGCCCGCCCTTTCGTTAACACGGACTCTCACTCTATTCTGGACTGATCACCCACCGGGAAGGGAATCAAAGCCACTGTGCACCCTCTGGCAGTGGCATCCCACTGCTGACAAGATGGCTCCACGCACAGGCACAGCCGCGATCCTAACATGGCCTGGAGGGACCTCCTGCTGAGTCCGTACACAGTCCCTGCTGACTCTGCACATAGCCCTACCGCGGACGGAGGCCGGTAAATATAGAATAAATAATTGCTGTGTGCTCATAAACACTCGGTTTGCTGGGAGTTTTATTGCAGTGGATTCTGATGCACTCATACACACCACACATTGCATTGCTGGGAGTTTTATTGCTGTGGATTCTGATACTCTGACACACACCACACATTGCATTGCTTTGAATTCTGATACGCTGACACACACCACACATTGCATTGCTGGGAGTTTTATTGCAGTGGATTCTGATGCACTCATACACACCGCACATTGCATTGCTGAGAGTTTTATTGCAGTGGATTCTGATGCACTCATACACACCGCACATTGCATTGCTGGGAGTTTTATTGCTGTGGATTCTGATACGCTGACACACACACCGCACATTGCATTGCTGGGAGTTTTATTGCTGTGGATTCTGATACACTCATACACACTGCACATTGCATTGCTGGAATTTTTATTGCTGTGGATTCTGATACTCTGACACACACCAAAAATTGCATTGCTGGGAGTTTTATTGCTGTGGATTCTGTGATACACACTGCATATTACTGTGAGTTTTATTGCCCTGGAGCTCTGGGATACGTTCATACACACTGCACTTTACTGTGAGTTTTATTGCTGTGCAGTTCTGTGATATGCTCATACACAGTGCCCATTTCTGTGGGTTTTATTGCTGTGCAGCTCTGTGATACGCTCATATGCAGTGCACGTTTCTGTGGATTTTATTGTTCAACCAATTAGAGCGGCTGTGATCCAGTATACTTGACATGCGTGGCTGTTCTTTGTAAAAATGCTTGAATTTAAACATTTCATAATTTTATTTATCTCAATAGATACAATTGAAATGGTATACAAAATATACAAATAGGCACTTGGTATCCACTTTTAATATAAAGAGAGGAAAAGGCGGAGCTCTAAGAGGAAAAGGTGGAGCTTAAAGAGGAAGGGTGGGGATTAACCAGGAAGAGGTGTGCCCTTGACAGGAAGGGGTGCCTCAAATTTAAATTAGGGGGTGCACGAGTTTAGTCAGGCCTAGGGCAGCACATAACCTAAATACACCACTGTGTATGATCCTACAAATGGTTAACATTCTCACAATCCAAACATTAACGGGTTAAGTAACCCGTTTGCGTTTGGTACCTTGCAGCGCGAGGTTACTGTACTTTGCGCTCCCTATACTTAACATGGGGAGCGCAAAGTGTTAATCAGCGTTAAGATTACAAACTCCTAACACTGATTAACATCCGGCCGCAGTTAACAAAAAGTTAACCAAAGCCAGGACTTTGTGTTAACGGATTTCACTTCTGCAGAATCCGTTAACACCATCCAAAAAAATAAAATCGTATACTCAACTCCTGTCCCGCGGCAAGGACCTCCGCTCTGTCCGCCTCCTCCGTCCGGCGGGAGCAGGGAGAGACTGTGGAAAAAGTTCCTCAGTCTCCCCCTGCGTATCACTACGACGACCGGCCGGATGTGACCGCCAGCGTCTGGCTCAATGGAGTCCTATGGACTCCATCGAGTGGATGCTCGCATCAGCGCTCAGTGCTGCCACCAGCATCCCAGGGCATAGCACGTGCTACCAATGCAGGCAGCTTTTTAAGCGCCTGCATTGTAATCCCCCGTTAAAACGGGGCGGTAGGGAGAAAATTGCGGCGCAGTTTTTTTTCCCTACCGCCCCGTTTTAACGCGGGGATTGTAATGTAGACCTCTATTGGGTACACTTGCAAAAGAATATTAGAAATGGGAACCCATTACTATATTTTTCTGAGAAATTATGCGATTTTAGCTAAAACTGGAAAAAATCGTTAGTGTAGCATCATTGTTCACATTATAATTGAAAAGTGAACAATAGTGCTGCATTAATAAATAAAAAAATAAAACCTTTTTATTTTTTAATTTATTTTTAATACTTGTAACATGGTCATGTTTGGTATCATTGGAAAGGCCATGCTCTGCCACCAATCGGGAGATACAGGGTTCCAAATGATCGCCCTATCTCCACCATAGGGATTTACATTGGCAATCCCTTTTCAGCTAAGGGTTAATTCCACCAACTGCCATCATTGAGCCCATGGGCGATGAAGTCAGTGGGTGTGGGGAGGCCCTGGAGGCTTGGCTGACATCCAAGATGTCAGCCACCTCTGGGAGAAGTCCATGATCTGTAACCAAATGGCGCCAGACAGCGGACTGCCATCTCAGGGGTTAAAGAGAGGCATCACTGGAGAGGGCAGACTGTGACCTTTCCAGCAATGCCTCTCTTCAAGCTTGATCTCCTCCCGATTGGGAGGGATAGGGGTCCAAAGGACCCGACCCTTTCAGGTGCTCTTCCGTCAGAACGCATGAAACTGATGTCAACATGTACATCACAATGAAGTCAGTGCCTCAGGAGGGGGTATAAAAGTGGGACCCCAGAGAGAGAGGTGAGTATTCGGAGGAATACACCTCTTTCCAGACGAAATGCATATAGCGGGGAATCTCCATGACGTTCCCTCTAGAGATGAGCAATAATTTAATTAAATTATTAATTTAGTTACCTACCTCTGCACTCAGATTTAACCACTATATTCTTCATTGCCCCAATATAGGCCACATAGACAGAAAACCTGAACTCAACAACTGGTATCCAACAATCCCCAGTATATTCTAGCCAACAACAGTGTCCTAATTATTGCCAGTAAAATGTCTTGCACTGGGTCATCACAATAACACCAAACGACACACAAATAACTGTTAAAATGACGCTCAAGGCATTTCGCCTCCCTATACTTGTGGCTTCCTCAAGAGCAAATTGTCCTCTGCCCATCACTATATTTATACAAACCGCAACCACCACAAAGTGCTGAAAAAAATGAAAAATTACAAATGTTCCCCATTTTCAATTCCTCAGCCATCGCGCCCTCTGATGACGAATTGCTGCCCTAGTAAGGGCTATATTACAAAGTTGGTGCTAACTTAACCAGAGTTGTTGTTAACTTAACAGCTCCATAGGCTATAATGGCTCTGGTAAGTTTACAACAGCTCTGGTTAAGTTAGCACCAGCTTTGTAATATAGCCCTATATCTTTCCGGACGTCCACTCAGGACATGATCATAAGTAATATGACCGCTGTCATTCTCTGCTTGCCACTCATTAAATGCGAAGGGGGTCTTAGAGCATCTTAGAGACCGCCACGTATCCTCATTGTCACAAACAAATCTCTCCATCCACTCTGGACCACTCATCTGCTGCATGGGGGGTCTGAGTGCCCAAGTGCCTATCCCCAAACACCAGCATTGCGTGCAAACGTTGTTTCCTAAAAATTGTGCTAGCAGATATCAGAATGTAACTTTTAAGGAGAAGAGAGCAAAAAAAGATAAAGGGAGGAAAAAAGAGGGAAGGAGAAATTAAAAAGCAAGACGGGGAATCATCCTCTTTGATCTATTTAATAAAATATCCTCTCTGTAATCTATCCCTAAACAGGGAACATACATAACAATTCTATATTGCTCGATATTCCAAACAACTAATTACATATTATAAATATCATATCCATGTCAGTATCTAATCTTGGAAAAGTAATGTACAGTTGTGTTCAAAATTATTCAACCCCCAATGCTGTAAAGGGTTTTAGGGAATTTAGTGTACATTTGTAATTGTATTCAGAATGAAATCCTACAAGGACTTTTTAAAGAACCATATGGAACTAAAATGACATCAATTGGTTTTGTAATACAGTAGTAAATGTTTTTTTTGTGATTTTTCATTGACACAATTATTCAACCCCTTAAAGACTACCACTCTGAAGAACAGAGGTTCATTCAAGTGTTTTCAATCAGGTATTGAAAACACCTGTGGATGTCACGGAGCAGCAATAAAGCATAATAAGCACCAATTAGGCAGCTTTAAAATGACTGTGATACTCAGCTCCTTCTAGACATTTACTGGTGTGGTTACAAACATGGTGAAGTCAAGAGAATGGTCCAGGAAGACAAGAGAAGAGGTGATTACTCTTCACAGGAAGGGCAATGACTATAAGAAGATTGCAAAGATGTTAAACATACCAAGAGAGACCATAGGAAGCATCATTCGCAAATTCAAGGCAAGGGCACTGTTGAAACGCTACCTGGTCGTGGCAGAAAGAAGATGCTGACTTCGACTGCTGTGCGCTACCTGAAGCGTAGAGTGGAGAAAAGTCCCCGTGTGACTGCTGAGGAACTGAGAAAATATTTGTCAGATGTGGGTACTGAAGTTTCAGCTCAGACAATACGGCGCACACTGCGTAATGAAGGCCTCCATGCCAGAACTCCCAGGCGCACCCCCTTGCTGTCTCCAAAGAATAAGAAGAGTCGACTGCAGTATGCCAAAAGTCATGTGGACAAACCACAGAAGTTTTGGGATAGTGTTCTGTGGACTGATGAAGCAAAATTAGAACTGTTTGGGCCCATGGATCAACGCTATGTTTGGAGGAGGAAGAACAAGGCCTATGAAGAAAAGAACACCTTGCCTACTATGAAGCATGGCGGGGGGTCAATCATGCTTTGGGGCTGTTTTGCTTCTGCAGGTACAGGGAAGCTTCAGCGTGTGCAAGGTACCATGAATTCTCTTCAGTACCAGGAGATATTGGATGACAATGTGATGCAGTCCGTCACAAACCTGAGGCTTGGGAGATGTTGGACCTTTCAACAGGACAATGATCCCAAGCATACCTCCAAGTCCACTAGAGCATGGTTGCAGATTAAAGGCTGGAACATTTTGGAGTGGCCATCGCAGTCACCTGACTTAAATCCGATTGAGAACCTCTGGTGGGACTTAAAGAAAGCAGTTGCAGTGCGCAAGCCTAAGAGTGTGACTGAACTGGAGGCTTTTTGCCCATGACGAATGGGCGAAGATACCCGTAGATCGCTGCAAGACACTTGTGTCAAGCTATGCTTCACGTTTAAAAGCTGTTATAACTGTAAAAGGATGTTGTACTAAGTACTAAGATTGAATGTCACTTGGGGGTTGAATAAAACTGATAATGATGTGAGCACAGAAAAGACATTTGTGGTTATTTCATTATAAATGTTATGTTATATTTGTCTGACCTACACGTGCCTCTTTGATTTAATTGTAAGCAAGATGACTGAATGATCAAAATCAATGTCAAACTGGCCAAAACACTCAATTTCAGTGGGGGTTGAATAATTTTGAACACAACTGTAGGTAATAAATTATTTCAATAGGATAATTCCAAAAATCCCTTTAGGGGGTAACCCTTAACATACAAATTCAACAAAACTATATCGTAGTCATATTAAAACATAGCCTTTATTCTGTATTATATAGAAAAAAAAATAGACTGGTCATTACTATGACCATCTATATACACATATACAGTATATTCACAACATTTAAAAGACACCTCAGTGTAGATTATACCCAGACTAGTTATGACGTTACTAGTGTATTAGCTGAAGATTTGGTAGGGATGATGCAACAATATTCAGTGGGCGGCATTCAAGATCTGCTCCAAATGACTGGTGTCTACCCTGGAACCTGTATGATGTATGCGATCATTGTAGCCTGGATTTTTTGCCTTCTTTTGGATTTTGGAATACTGAACTCGATAGACGCATGCCTTTTGTCAGCCTGTGTAACTAGGTAACTCAGTATGTAATTACATAGAGTCTTTGCAGAGTGATGGATTGGGGCTGCTCACGCACGATCAGCAAAAATCTTTTGGCTGCCTTCTCTTGCTAAGTGTTCTGAGACAGGATGAAGTCAGCATGTAAAGAGGTGAATCAAAGAGGGGATCAAAAAAGAAGGACTAGGGATGAGATGCAAATTATTAATCTGACTTTGTCAGAATAACCCCCCCCCTCCCAATCAGTGTTTTACAAAAGGATTATCTTTTGTCCCTAGACCATCATTCTGAAAATGTTCTCATACATCATACTAGGAAAAAATTCCTTCTTGACGGCAGAACGGCATCAGATTTTTTCTTGGATCAAGCAGCTTTTACCCACATTATTAATTATTATAACCCTTAATATAATTTTTTTGCAGGAAGTCATCCAGTCATTGTTTAAAAGTCTGCACAGTCACTGACCCAAACACCTCACAACATTATCAGAGCCTCTGATGGTGTCTGCGAATCAAAAGCAGGAGAATGTCGGCGGCAACTGAGTCCACTAGCCAGCCATGCACTAGGAGGACTGGGACAGTCTCTCTCAGAGCAGTCAAATGTCAGCTGTCCCTGCCAGGCCCTCAAAGACTCCTGCCGTCGACATGAGCAACATGTATAATATCTATATGTGACATAATGCCTGTATATGAAAATGACAGTAACACCGTGTATCTGTACTGTACAGGGATTTTCAGTCATTGAAAACCCACTGAATCATATACCTGTACAGTAGGGAATGGCCCAGAATTCTCTCTGTATTATGCTCTCTAGGTGGTTGTTGTAAAGAAGCCATAAAGTTTCTGATCTTTGTGTTACAGAGAGCTGCTACTTGCAGCTTATTTACATTAAGACAGGGTGAAAATGAGAGAGATAAAACAATGGATTTAATTTCTCCACAGGGGGCACACTAATCTTGCTTTAAAAAAGTAAGCAGATTGGGTTTTGATATGCTAACGATTGCTTGTCATTGTATTCAAAATTGAGTTAACTCTGGTTTGGAAGTGAAGGGGTTAATACTAAAATACTAAGATAGTTAAGTATTTAACTGACATGCAGACATTGTAATTTATACATCTACTCAAAACAGCACGTATTGCCCTATAGCAACAAAGAAAAATAAAAACATTATTTCCCTATGCCATTATTTTTTCCTACTCCTCTTTTAAATATCTCTCAGTCGCTGTTTGTTTATACCAAATAGTAAGGGGTATTTAACAATCTGCTTATATATCCAGACTTTCTGTGACATTAAACAGTGGAACAAGGGATTTCCTGCCTTACTATTTTAAGTGCTGTGTATATAAGCCTCCGCAAACAAATTTGCCAAAGCAACTAGCTGCAATGTATACTGTAAATGATGTGTGTGTAAATATATATACAATTATATATATATATATGATGTATGCATATATATTTTTATAAAATGACATTGACTTTCGTACCAGACTATTAGTGTCCATTTAAACATTAAAAACAAGGGTGTATCCCTGATACAATGAAGATGGAAATGAGATGATGCAGCTTTGTTATGCCGTCGAATGTCATTTGTCTCCATTGGTGGCATCTGGACATGGATAGGAATTTTCAAGGGTATGTAAATCTTGTTCTGACCAGCATAATTTCGTCGAAATTCCAAATTGGAAGTGGTCCACCATGTTGCTGAATCTCTCAGAAAGAACAAGGGTTCTTCCAGCAGTAGCTTCCCTTTTCTCATGTTGGAACGATCTTTCCTGTCCAGCTCGGCTCCTCATTTTTTCTTCAAGAAGTGTAAAGTGACAGCTTACCATGGATTTATAACGTGAAATGTGGCGATGCCCTGTGCCCACCAGGCCTCAAATCGTTGCAGCTACAACTGTGCCAGTTGGTTATGATGGGTTCCTCACTGCTCCTGCCAAGCACACTTGTGAACTTCCTGTTGTGGTGTGCTAGAATATTTTTGTTCTGTATCTCATTTTGTCCCTATTCTCTTAAGCCACTCATTATTAGGAACTTATCAGGAGTTAGAGCCAAGGGTGCAGAAGATGGTGCACACCCTTGCAGAACCTCACTATACAGAGTGACCAGGAGGGTTATGGCCTCTATGTATTTGGAATAGGCATGGGGCAGGTCCGGTTATGTGGTACAGAGCAGGGGTAGTCCAGGGTTGTGATGATTAGTCCACAGAATGCAGGTGGGAGCACAGGACCAAAGTATCAGCAGAGTCCATGGAAGAGCCAGGGCCTACCAGATTAGTGATGCATGTAAAGCTCCACTGGCTGTCTGAGTAGCGAACCCTAGTATCTACAATGCTAGATACTAGGGTTCAATTTCAGGAATGGTCCCTGAAAAGGCAGCCTCATCTGGCTGTCTGCAGGACTCAGCGTGAACCCTGACATTCCTTGAAGATGAGGGTAATTAATCTCTATGTGAGTGGCTTCTTCTCTATGACACAAACAATTCAGCTGATGACCCAGAAAGGTTTTGAGTGAGAAGGTCACTGATATTGGGAACAGACCATCAAATCTCGAGAAGAGAGTAGACCAGAATACTGATGGTCTGTGAACTGAAGAAACAAGGTAAGGGTCCAGAAAACCTCTGTAGGTGTTATAGAATTTCAATAGAATTCTGAAAAAGATTCACAAAAGGACTTTTTCACAACTACCAATATTCTCCTTTAAGTTTTACTTCATGAATCATTTAGATTAGCATTTTGGGCTCTTTCTGGACTAACTTCAAAAGATGATCGAAAGATAGTCATGCCGGCTGTTCAATTTTCAGAGCCTTTGTTATATGAGGAGTGGAGGCTTGTCCATTGGTGCAGTAGAGGTAGTGCCTCACCAGTTCTTTTGCCAAAAAATAAACATTATTAAAAATCACCAAAGAATTTTGGTAATTTTTGTGGACTTTCAATTATTATTTAATATCTTTTTCCTCAAGGAGCAGGAGACATCATTTAAAAAAAATCCAAGAAAGAGAAACTCTTAAATTCGTTCTCCAATTTCTTACTAGTGGCAGCAGCGACTGATCATGTCAGATTCAACATATAGAAAAGCAATATGGATGTTTTGGTCTTCTGTCCTGTCTGAGAACATTGTATACATGTACTACCTTTCTCTTTAGGAGAGTCATGCCTCCCAGCCATTAAGTTGCTACAAGGACGTCTGAGCTATACGTCACTTATTAAACCAGCTACTATGACTAAATCATGGCCATCAAGAGACTGGCTTCACAAATAGGAAGGAAGGAGGAGTGACAGGTTGCAAAATAGAGAGAAGAAGTAGGAAACAAGATGGAGGCCACAAGCAGTGAGCAGGTGAGATGCCACTGTGACGGAATTATTATAATGCAAGGATTTTTTTTCTCTGCCATGGTTTAAGCGCTGATGTATTTAAAAGATTATGGGCTAAATTACAATCTTCGCGCAAACGTTTGCGCCGGCGCAAAAAAACATTAATGCGAGGGGCAACACCAATTGCGCCTAATCCCGTATTACATAGTCAGCGCAACAACCGCAAGCAATCGTCTACGCGGGTGAACCTGCGCAAACCCTGCACGAGCTTACTGTACTTCGCGAGTCCTCTACTTAACATTGTGAGCGCAAATGCGAATGTGCGCTGGTACGCGGATGGTATTACAATCTATTTGCGGTAATTACCGCATAGCCTTTGCGCGCATAATTTTAACAACTCCTAAAAGCTGGTGTTAATGGCAAATCTGAACAACCTGGCCGGACCCAAATACACCAGCCCAAAAAAAAAATGCAGCAAAATATAGTTGCCCATTCAACTCATACCAAACTAATAAAATGGAGAAGTTGTGTCTGCAAGTATTATTGCTGCAGTATATATGCTAAGATTGACTTTGGCAGGCGCAATTTCTTAACGTGAGATAATTGTGGTTCTTAATTCTGATTGGCTGAATCGCGAGAAAAAAACTGTTCGCACACTGGTTTTTGCACGAGACGGTACTGCGCGAGCATTTGGCTGCGTCCTGTTTGCGGTATTGATCGGTGGATGAAAAGACGTGCGAGGATTGTTATTCCAGCGGTGATTTGCACGTGCAAAAGTTTAATGCTTGGCGCAAAACATTTTTCTTTGCGCGAGGGCTTTTGCGCGAAGATTGTAATCTAGCCCTATATTTCCCACTATACACACAGGCATGATGAGGCTGACCGTCCACTGGGTCTATAGTCAGATGACGAGCAAGTCGAACGTAGGCGTCTGTAGTCATCCGACTAATCCCACAACAAAGAGGAGATTCTCGTCCACTGCCTCCGACTTCCATCGGAAGACTTTAAACAACTTTGTGCAACTACAACAGACTAGAGAGACCTTTCCCATTTGAATGGATTTGTCAGACGAAGTTGAACGACCTGGTACAGCATACATGAATGATTTTCGGTTGGTTCGGTTCAACAGATAAAACAAGCGAATCCCATAGGATTCAATGTCAAATAATATTTGCATTTTTATTTCATTTTTCATTAAATCTTTTATCCTTTTCATTTTTAGCAAAAAAGTAATTTTTATTTATTTATTTTTCTGAACATGTTTTTGTATTTCTGTATCATTTTGATTCACAATTTTTTTTAAAAGGGTGATTTTTTTTATTCTGTAACAGACTTTTTTATTCTTTTTAAAGGACCTTTTTTATTATTTAAACACATTTTAAATGCATTTTTTATTGGTTTAAACACCTATTCCCACCTATTGGTTTTTAACACCTATATTGAATTCTATTCAATTTATTTATAAATGACCTTGAGATCAATTGAAAGTCATGTATCAGTGTTTGCAGATGACACAAAACTAGGAAAAGTAATACAATGTGAGCAGGATGTTACTTCGCTGCAGAGGGATTTAGATAGATTGGGGGACTGGGCACTTAAATGGCAGATGAAATTTAATGTAGATAAATGCAAAGTTATGCACTTTGGAGTGAAGAACACACAAGCATCAAATTCCCTAAATGGAACGGAGTTAGGGAAATCCAAGCAGGAGAAGGATTTGGGAATAATCATAGACATATAGGGTTATTCAAAGAGATCTGAATTGTGGCCGAAAGGTAACCGAACACTGAATTTCCTGGCCATTCGGCTATTTAGAGAGCAGGCAGTTTGACAAATCCGGGCGAATTGCCTGCACATACGGTGCCTGTTCAGTGCCTGTTCGAGGGCAGTGAATCCCCATAGAGAGCAAAAGCCAGCAGTGAAAGGTTCCCGAAATGCCCTGCCAAATCCCACAGGCTTCAATGTTAAAAATATTCCCGTTTTAATCCAATAGCTAATAAACCGTTCATTATAATATTCTGCAGCAAAGAGTCTCTTTATTTATAGATTTTTTAGGATATTGTAATCATTTTTTTTAACTTTACTTATTTTTTCTGTAACAGCCCTTTTTATTATCATTCCCTGGACCTCATATGTAAATTTCAGACATTTTCGCTCAGTAGTTTCTTTGCAAACAGCGTTTCACTTTTCAAACATTCAAGCAAGCTGTTTTTTTAATTTATTCACTGCATTCGTCTGCGGCGGCTGCTCTGTGCTATGATCGGCGGCTGATCGAATTTCTCTGGCGTGTTCGGCGGGGTTAATCCGGATGGTTTTGCGGGTTTCGGTGTACGTTCGCCAGGTTTTGTGGTGAGTGTTCGGTGGGTTTGGGTTGGCTTTTCCCTGCACTACAACGGCCCTGTGGTGCTTGCTGAATACACCGCAGGGTCACCGAAATTGAAGAGAAGGAAAGGTCACCGAATGTGAGGTGACTTTTCGAATAACCCTGATAGTATTTATCATTTGGTAGAGATATTAGCCGTATATGGTTGGGCTCCTGGATTGGGGTGGTATACAGTTAGTGGGGTTTCGAAAGTGCCCTATGACTTTCGTGGTGGCAGCATATATTCAGAAGGGTGTGTACGGCTTAAGGGGGTTAGTTTGGCATAACTTGGGGCCCTGAGAGTGGGTAGAGTTAGTAAGTCCGGAGGCTTGGAGCTGTAACCCCTTGTACGCTCTCCTTCTGCACGTCACAACCGTGTAGGTAGTTTTTAGCTTTTTCGTTTCATGACAAACTGGTGTCAGCGGTGGGAGTTTGTCACGAAACGAAAAAGCTATAAACTACCTTCTTGATCCAAGGAGAAATCTGACTGCCATTCTGGGGTCAAGATGGAATTTATCCCCAGTGTGTTGCATATTGGTGAGCATTTCAGACTGGTTTTTTTGCCTTCTTTTGGATCAACAGCAGTAGGTGATGTGTGAGAGGCTGAACCCGATGGACGCATGTCTTTTTTCAGCCTATGTAACTATGTAACATGCATCTCCACAGGTGTAAGGCAGAGACGTGCAGGTCAGGCATTTGTGACCTGGATTTAAACCTGATTCCTCATGGTTGTAGAGCAAAGACATTAGCACAATGCTGCACAGCTGATATTGTGCAGTAGGTATGTACAGTATGTGTCATTGTATTGTTAGGAGTCTTGCCCAAGGACACTTGCCGGTAGAGGTGTATTGACCAAGCATCAAATCTGCTTCTCCACAGTTGTAGAGCAGCGATGTTACCTCTACTCTACCCTGTCAATATAGTTATGCTGTATGTTGATGTAGTCAGTAGGGTTTTAGGAGATATTTCTTTTCAAGGCTCCATTTTTAAGGAGAACAGTTCTGTACTAGCCTAAAACTTAAAAATATTTTTACCTATTTTTAAATATTTATCTACACATCTCCATTTCACCCATGCTTCAAAAAAAGGAACCTTTTTACCACAGATATATTCTACCATGTACTCGTGTTAAACAATATATGGCCACATTACGATTCTAGCGTTAAACCGCGGGCGCAAGGGAGGAGAAACTGCGCCCGCAGTTTTCCTCCTTGCGCCTGCGTTTTAACGCTAGATTACAATGCAGGCGCAAAAAATGCTGCCTGCATTGCTACCGCGCGCTACGGATGGGATGCTCGCAGCAGCGCTGAGCGCAGCCGCGAGGATCCACTCGATGGAGTCTATTGGGCTCCATTGAGTTTCCCCTACCAGTCACATGACCAGCCGGATCTCTCCTTGCGAGATCCGGCCGGTCGGCGTAGTGATATGTAGGGAGAGACTGGGGGGACTTTTCCCCCCCAGTCTTTCCCTGCTCCCGCCGGACGGAGGAGGCGGTCGGAGCCACTGTCCTCGCCGTGGGACAGCAGGTGAGTATCTGACTTGTTTTTTGTTTTTTTAGGCTGGTCTTAACGGATTTTGCAGAAGCGGAATCCGTTAACACCAAGTCCTGGCTCTGGTTAACTTTCTGCTAACCAGAACCGGACGTTAATCAGCGTTAGGACTTTGTATTCCTAACGCTGATTAACACTTTGCGCTCCCCGTGTTAAGTACTGGAGACCGTATCTCCAGAAGGATATAGACATCTTAGAGAGAGTTCAGAGAAGGGCTTCTAAAATTGTGTACGGCTTGAAGGAGAAAAGTTACCAGGAAAGGCTTAATGATCTTAACATGTACAGCTTGGAAAAAAGACGAGACAGGAGATATGATAGAAACATTTAAATACGTAAAGGGAATCCACAAGGTAGAGGAAGGGAGTATATTTAAAAGGAAACAAAGTAGCAAAACAAGAGGACATAGTCTTAGATTAGAGGGGCAAAGGTTTAAAAGTAACATCAGGAAGCATTATTTTACTGAGAGGGTGGTGGATACATGGAACAGCCTTCCAGTAGAAGTGGTAGAGGCCAAAACAGTGATTGAATTTAAGCAAGCATGAGATAGGCATAAGGCTATCCTAAACAAAAGATAAATCCAGGTAAAGTATCCATGTAATTGGGCAGACTAGATGGGCCGAAAGGTTCTTATCTGCCGACATCTTTCTATGTTTCTATGTTTCTAAGTATAGGAAGCGCAAAGTACAGTAACCTCGTGCTGAAACGCGCAAGGTACCAAACGCAAACAGGTTACGTAACCCGTTTGCATTTGCTTCGTAATATGCGGTAGATACCGCACCTAACGTTAATGCTCGCGCAAGTGAGCGTTAACGTTAACGTCAAGAATGTAATGTGGCCCATAATTTCTGTGTATTCTGGTATAATAAAATCATTTTACACTTTATTTTTCTGCACATACATAATTGTTTGGAAGTAACAAGTTATAACAGTATCAGCAGAAGCGTAAAATAGCCATATTTGTTGAGCAACAGTGACAACAGCAATAAGGGTCACATTGTGATGAGCACTAAAAATCTTGTTCAAAGTGCTCCGAGCCTGCAGCAGTTCACATCGGCTCTCTTACAAGCATTTAACACTATGAATCTCCTCTCTGAGTGATTCACACATAGAAAAACATTCAGTAAACACAGACAGCATTTTAGGAACACTTTCTATGTTTCCAATCCAAGCCTCTTTCAGTGCTGAAAGGTCACTCGTGTCTGTCTTCACTGCAAGAAGAGCGACTGAAGCAAACTTGGAAAAGTATGGACATAATCAAAACTTTTAAGTAATCCAGAAAAGGTTTTCTTGAAATCTATATATATATATATATATAAAACACATACAACTAGGTTTCAATCTGTGCTAGTAATGAATCCCATGAAGTGTTCACACTAATTAATTTCCACTATTGATCGTTATAAGTCTTTATAAAATTTTATAATATGATTTTTGGTTCTAGCCCATTGAAAATATGCACAAAACATGTTAAAAAGAAGGGGTTTTTTTCTCTGCTAATGTAAAGCAAAGTAAAGCAGCACATCTTATTTCAAGTTTCAAAGGATCCCAACATGTCTAGAAATTGTAAGTCTGTAAACTTAACATCTGGGGTGTAGAAATAGTTTTTCAGGGTTATTCACAAAGAGCCGTTCTGACCCCAAAATCGCACGAACAGTGAATTTACCCGCACGGTGCCATTTATGGGGCATTCGGCTATTCAGAGAGCAGGCAGTTCGCCAAATTTTGGTAAATTGCCAGCAAGTACGGTGCCTGTCCGAAGGCAGTGAAATCCCCCATAGAGAAGCAATGGTTAACCTATTCACAGATCAACGAACAGCAGAGAAATGTCAGAGAAATGCCCTGATGTTCGGTGGTTTCATTTGGAAGGTTTATTCAGGTGAATCCCACCATAGGCTTCAATGTTTAAAATATTCCAGGTTTTATTTAATATCTAATAAACCATTTATTCTCATAAACTGCAGAAAAAAGTCTCTAATTTTTTTTTAGGATCTTTTATGCATTTTTTCGTGATTTTTTTGGGGAAATTTTTGTTTTGTTTTTTTTTAATAGCGTTTCTTTTTCTGTAACAGACCTTTTTATTATTATTCATAGCAGGGGCGTACCTAGAACATTTCCACCCGGGGCGGATCCTATATTTGGCACCCTCCCCAACTTTAAAATGTAAACATTTAAAAAAAAAGAATTACACACACTTTTTTAATGTTTTCAAAAATATTTTTATTTATAGCATTCTGGCAGGACATGACGTATACATATAATAATGATATATTATGAATCTGCCGATGGTGAATCAGGTGTCCTCTGTGCTGTGCAATAAGAGGTGAGTGTAGATTTTTTTTGAATAATTGTTATTTTTAAGTGATTTTGCAAACTCACAACATATCCATCCTCATGCTATGAACAAAAGTACACATGTGGCTGGTTTTGTTGATGGGAGTTGTGTGTGTGTTGGGGTGGCTTGTTTTGTGTGATAGGAGTTGTGTGTTGGTGGCTGGGTTGTGTGTTGGTGGCTGGTGTTGTGTGATGGGGTTGTGAGTTGGATGGTTTTGTGTGATGGGAGTTGTGTGTGTGTTGGGGTGGCTTGTTTTGTGTGATAGGAGTTGTGTGTTGGTGGCTGGTGTTGTGTGATGGGGTTGTGAGTTGGATGGTTTTGTGTGATGGGAGTTGTGTGTGGGTGGCTGGTTTTGTGTAATGGGATTTGTGTGTGGGTGGCTGGTTTTGTGTGATGGGAGTTGTGTGTGTGGGTGGCTGGTTTTGTGGATTGGAGTTGCTGAGCAGAGAATGGGTGTGTGTTCTGCAGGTATACGATGTTGCTATGGTATTTTTTCTTTACTGTTCCAGTTTTTAAGACTCCCTCTTACCTGTCCCTGTTTACACTGGGCTGCCTTTTCACTGGTGATGCAGTGAATGCAGCCTGGCCCCCTCTATGCAGGGCCTCACCAAGAGCCAGGCAGCTCAATGACAAATTTCTGATCACTGCAGTGCTGGTTAAGGAAAGGTCCACTTTAAACAGCAGTAAGCAGGCAGGGCTTCATATTCTGCTGATACCCCCCGTTTACTGTCATATTCTCTCTCTGCACACAAATCACATCCCCCTCCCCTCTCCTGGAGCTGCTGCGGACAGGGGAGGAGCTATGGAGGGAGGAGAGGGGGATTTTTATTCTATTCTATTTTATTCCTAATGCAAATGTCCTGCTCCACTGCTCGTTGTTTGAGAACACAGCTCAAAGCTGACACAGTGACAATGGCACCTCCTAGTACCCCCTAATGCCACCCCAATAATCCCTGGTACCTGGGGCGACCCACCCCCCACCACCTCCTAAGTACACAACTGCTCTGTGATATGCTCACACATAAATTTTGGCGAACTGCCAGCAAGTACGGTGCTGTTCCAAGGCAGTGCAAATCCCCATAGAGAAGTAATGGTTGATCTATTCAGAGAACACCAAACAGCGAGAAATGTCAGTGAAATGCCCTGATGTTCGGTGGTTTCAATCAGCAGGTTTATTCAGGCGAACCCCATAGTTTTCAATGTTAAAAATATTCCTGTTTTTATGCAATATCTAATAAACCATTTATTATTTTAATCTGCAGTAAAAAGTCTTTACTTATTGATTTTTTTTTCAGTACCTTTTAATTCATTTTTCAGAATTTTTTCGGCAAAATTTCTCCCTTTTTTTTTTTAATAGCTGTTTTTCTTTTTCTGTAACAGAACTTTTTATTATCAATCATAGGATCGTATATGTAAATTCCAGACATTTTCGTTCAGTGTTTTTTTTTTTAAAACAGCAGGCCACGGGTTTGTGGCATTCGGCGGCCGACTCCCTGCACTTCGGGACCCTGCGGTGAATGGTGAATTCACTGCAGGGTGGGGAAATTTGAAGTGCAGGGAACAACAGAACACCAAAATGTTGGTGTAATTTCAGTGCTCTGTGAGTAATCCCTTTAGTGGTGAGGTTTTTTGCTGCCCCCTGGAAAGGGGCCTTGCCTACCCAGGACATACTTGAAAATTAGTGAAATCTCAATGTATCCTTCCTGGTAAAATACTTTGCAAAAGTAAAAAATATATATATATTTTTTTTTTAGTGTCACCCTAGGGGGTGGTGCCACCCGGTGCGGGCCGCCCTCGCCCCCCCCCTAAGTACACCCCTGATTCATAGGACCTTATATGTTAATTCCAGACATTTTCGTTCAGTAGTTTTTTTTGCAAAAGGCGTTTCAGTTTTGACACTTTCAATCGTATTGTTTATTTATTTTTTTTACCCATCCAGCGACTAGTCGGCTTTCTTCTGTATACAGCAACTCGTCGGCTACATTTGGTGGCCCTCCGGCGGGATTGTGGCAGTTGGTGGCATGTTTGCGGCAGTTTACAGGATCGGATCCGATAGTTGCTGCCTGATTTTTTTTTAAAAAAGCAGCAAAACTGCCAAAATTGTTATTTTGGCGGTTTTGCAGCTTTTTCTTTTTTTCTTTCGGCGGCTTTGCAATGGCTTTTCCCCACACTCCAGGGACCCTGCGGTGAATGCAGAATTCACCACAGGCTGGGGAAATTTGATTCACCGAGTGTGGGGAACAACAGAGCTCTGAAATGTGGTTTTGTGAACTGCAGCACATTGGCTGTAATGTCTTGGATGCTGCTGTTTCGAAACATGTGCCAATACCTGACCTGTTTTGGAGACCATATGCAAACAAATTTAATTTACAATAGACAAAGTGCCTTTTCATTACTCCAGGAAAAGACCAGATAGAGTGTACTTGATCTTGGGGGGTCACATCTGCAGATCGAGTATACCCGGTCATGATAGTAAAGTGTTTAAGAGATTCAATTCAGAAATACCTTCTAAGCAATACTTTCATTACTGTAAGGGTTATTCAGAGAGCACCGAATGGTGAATTTCCCCATACAGTGCAATTTTGTGGCCATACGTTATTCAAAAAGCTGGCGAATTATCAATTATTGGCAAATTGCCAGCGAAACACGATAACTTTCGGCGGCAGTGAAATCCCCATAGAGAAGTAATGGTTAGTCTATTCAGAGAACACCGAACAGCAGTGAAAAGTTGTTGAAAGGCCTTGATTTTTGGAAGTTTCATTCGACAGGTTTAAGCATGCGAATCCCGTAGGATTCAATGTAAAAAACATTCCCTGTTTTTCTTAAATATTTATTTAACTGTTTATTCTTTTCACTTGCAGCAAAAAATCTCTTTATTTTTTAGAATTTTTTTGTTATATTTTGGATTTTTTTCTGCAAAATGTTTGATTCCAATTGATTCTACACAGCGGGTTTTTTTCTGTAACACCTTTTTATTGTTATTCATAGGACCTCATTGCAGGCATTTTCATGCACTAGTTTTTTTTAATAAATGCGTTTTAAAAGTTGTGTTTAGTTTTTCTGTGTTTTTACCTCTGTTCGGCAGCTGGTTGGCTGTTTGGCGGGTCGTGGCGGTTGGAGGATCAATTCGGCGGTCTATTTGGTGGCTCGTCTGCATTTTTGACAGTTTTTTGGCTGCGTTCGGTGGTTTTTCAAATCGATTTGGCAGGTTTAGGATGCATTCGACGGGTCGATTCACCACACTTCGGGGACCCTGCGGTGAATGCTGAATTCAATGAAGGGTCGGTGAATTTAACTCAAGGAAGTGCGGCGAACGAGAGTGCACCAAAATGTCTCTGAATAACCCCTTAGGAGTCAACATGGTTTTGGGGAAGATTGATCTGATTAATTGAATTGAATCTAATGAGGAAATTAGCACAAGTACAAGATCTGGATGTTTACGTAATTGTGATCTATTTAGAAGCTGTCACTATCAAACACGCATTACTAAAATGCCAACAAGTTCCGTAGCGCTGTACAATGGCAGAGACAGAATAACAAATATGCATACACATTACACACAGGACAATAAGGCTAATGTCAGACGAACGCAGTCTGAGCGCACTTTGCATGCATGCATAATGGACAGACGTACTGACGGAAGGTACTGTAGACACCACACGGTCCATTTTTATTAACGGATGTAGAAAAAAAAGGAAATATGGGAATCGAAATTAATTAAAATTAAATGACAGGTAAAGTCAGCCAGACCAAAAAAACTTATGAGCGTCAACGTGATGGACGTCGCAAATGCGCTGAGTCTGACGTTGCCTCATCACGCACACAGGCCGCTATGCGGATGCGGTGCACTCTAGGTGTCCGTCGTAGCGCTTTTACGTTGAGGCCTAAATGGACCCCGTTCCCACCTGTGTGGTGCGTGCGTTGGTCTCTAGACATGTGCACAGCACAAAATGTTGTTTTGAACTAATGGATTAGTCCTAAAACGCAATTTATTTAGTTGCTAAAGAAATTCGTTTTTAGTTCTTTAGTATGAAAACTAATTTCATTCATCCGAAAACCAGCAGATACAGTTAATATTGCAGTGGCTCCTCAGAGGGCTGAGATCGGCTGCTTATACCCCTCTCTGTATAATGTATATAACATCCTCCTGCATTAATTAATGTCACTCTCTGTATAGAACATCCTACTGCATTGGCATGTGGTGGGTGCAGAACTTCGGAATGCATTGCTTATCCAGCACAGGAGAGGGAACTTCTATTTAAACTTTGTATCTCTGTGGGGGATTATAAACAGGATTAAAAAAACAGGATTAGGGGCGGATCCAACTGCCGAGGAAGATGGCAGCTGTGTGAGAGAGCTCCGGCACAATCCGACTTCAACGAGGGCAATCCGGACGAGAAAGGGGTGATATGACCCATAAAAAAAGAACTCAGTCGGCCCAGAGGCTGAAGGACCCGCTGCCTGCCCCAAAAACCGACGGAATCGCGCAATATTTCACGGAGCAGACCGCGACCGGCAATACACCACGCGGCTCCAAAATGGCGCCAACCTCCCGCGCGGCCTCGCCAGTAAGCAGCGTGGACCCGCAAGACAACAACGAGGACTCGGTGCGGGATATCCTCCGTTCCTTACCCACAAAAGGCGATCTGGAAAGCATGCTGGGAAGGCTGGAGGCCTCATTTTCAGCCCGATTGGAGGCAATGGACGCAGATGTCCGCCAGGTGGGAACCCGAGTACTACAATTGGAAGAAGACAGAGACCCAGTGGAAGACAGACTGGCACACCTGGAAGCAGGTCTGGTATCCCACAATAATTATTTGCAGCGCATACATAGAGCCCTGGACGACCAGGATAATAGGGGAAGGCGCAATAACCTCCATATCAGAGGTCTCCCGGAAGCGCAAGATGGTAAGGAACAACTTATGGACATACTGAGATATATCTTTAATAAAATGCTCCGAAAACCCCCAGACCCTCCTATACATTTTGATAGAGCGCACCGCTCTCTAAAACCGAAAGGAGCCCCGAACACGGCACCCAGAGATGTCATCTGTCGCTTACACTATTATCGACAAAAAGAGGACATTCTACAAGCTGCTCGTAGACAGGACCTTAAAGATCCACGTGGCAACACTATACAACTGTACCCAGACTTGTCCTGGAGCACATTGCAAGCTCGTCGATTGTTAAAACCCCTAACGGATGCTTTACGAGAGCGCCAGGTGAAATATCGATGGGGATATCCGTTTGCATTGTCGACGACCCTGGAGGGTCATCATTATGTCATCACTTGCGCAGCAGACCTGCCCCCGCTCCTAACGGCTCTGGCGCTGGAGGAAGTGCACATATCGGATTGGTATGGGGGTGCATCGCTGGACTCGATCCCTCCACCTCCACCTCACCGCCAGCGATGGCAGACACCGTCTAAAAAAGATCGAGGTGCGACTAACGCACACAGACTCGTGTCCCCCGCACGTACTCAGGAATAGAGTCGCAATCACTATCCTCCCTTGCTATGGCTACGTCACTGACAGAATATGTATGAAGGTAGGAGTAGGTTCTGGAAGACCTACTGAACGAGGTCCTCTAATTACCCCTTCGCTACTGACGCCCCTTTATTTGAAGTTATTGGAGGTTATTGATCGGGGTTTCGATCCATACATAGATGTTATAACCGAAGGATTGCCCGCCGAACTCAACAATTTTTTGTTTCCAGTTTGGTGCCCTCCTCACTCTGTGATTTCACACATTCACCTTTTGTCACCCCCCCCCCCAAATTGCGGTGACTTTTAGCTCTCCCTAACGTGACAGTTGGGAAGCTATCCTTAAAACCTGGACGATTGGATACGGTATCGCAAGTTTTACACCGACGTCTTTTACTTACTTTCTGTTCTCCGTTTAAGTACCCCCCTTTTTTTTTCTTTTTTCTTGTTTTTGTTTCTGTTTTTTCTTCTTATTTGATACATTGCATATTACTTCGTGTAGATAGGTTACGAATACCTACGGTTGACTTTCTTTTGGTATCGTGCAGACTCAGCCGGTGTGCTCTCCAGACACACCGACTAACCGACAGGTGTTGCTCGATTAGTGTGTTTGTGGTATGACCCAGTTGAAGTTTCTGTCACTAAATGTGCGGGGCCTGAACTCTCCCCAGAAAAGGCGCACAGCACTCACTGACCTACACAGACAGGGTGGTGATATAGTCTTTTTGCAGGAGACACATTTTAGGGAAGACGCAGCTCCCTCATTACAATCCCGTTATTACTCCCAATGCTTTTACAGTAACTATGTTATATCTAAATCTCGTGGTGTAGCGATACTTCTTGCCCGTCACATTCTCTTTACTAGAGTACACCAACAACTTGATCCTAATGGCAGATTTTTATTCGTCAAGGATACAATGGGAAGCCAGATGGTTACTTTCGCTAATATTTATCTGCCTAACAAGGGTCAATGCGCAGCAATGCGATCTTTTTTGTCCAAACTGGACAAATTCAGGGAGGGATTACTGATTTGTGGCGGAGACTTCAATGTCTCTCTCGACTCCTCCAGAGAGGGGGTCCATCCGACCCCTTCTGTGGATGACTCGTTACGAGGCAGATTCCTGACTCTTCTCCATCAACACCAATTAGTACACGGTTGGAGGGCCCTAAACCCCACTGTAAAAGACTACACTTTCTATTCAGCAATGGCTCACTCGTACTCCCGACTGGACACATTTTTGATCCCTCACCACCAATTACATTACCTGGCAAAAGTTAAAATAGCCTCCATTACATGGTCAGATCATGCACCGGTGATGATGTGGGTGGATTTTCAATCCACTCCACCTCCGCACCGCCCATGGCGTATAAATGAATCACTACTTCGAGATGTTGTGATCTGCCAAAACCTTCATGACTTGATCACTCAATATTTCAAGGAAAATTCCACTCCAGAGATCTCCTTGCCAACTTTGTGGGAAGCTCATAAGTGTGTCATCAGAGGCGATCTTATTCAGATAGGTGCACAACGTAAAAGGGAACACAGGGCGACCCTAGATGCTATTCTTCAACGCATACACGATTTGGAGACTGCTCACAAAGCGTGTCAATCTCTGGATACATTTAAAGACCTCACAGAACAGAGAGCAAAGCTAAACTCCCTATTGTCCCAGCAGGCCTTTAAATCGTTATTGCTCACGAAACACACTTATTACACACAAGGCAACAAATGCGGTCGTCTCTTGGCTCACGCTTTGAGACAACGTCGCCAAGCTACGTACATCCCCAAAATACGAGAGACAGATGGCAGGGCCCTACATCTTACCAAAGACTTGAAGCTTTTCATAAATATTTCTCTTCTCTCTACCAACTACGAGATTCCCCACCCTTGGAGGGCGACGTCTGCTCTTATTTAAAAGATTCCCTTCAATCTGTCCTAGCCCCTGACTCGGCATCGGCACTAGACACCCCGTTTACACTGGAAGAATTTTCCATAGCGCTGAACTCCATGAAAGCAGGAAAAAGCCCCGGTCCAGATGGATTTACTGTAGCGTATTACAAGATATTTCGTACACTACTAGGCCCTAAATTTGTTGCGCTGCTAAACGCCTTAGATGGCTCTACCTCCCTAGACCATGCCACTCTACGCACTCATATAGCTTTAATTCCCAAACCAGATAGGGATCACACATTGGTATCCAACTACAGACCCATCTCTCTTTTAAACGTAGATATTAAAATAATGACTAAAATGCTGGCGACTAGATTAAACACCTTCATTCCTGGCCTAGTCCATCCAGATCAAACGGGATTTGTCCCCACTCGCGAGGCGAGAGACAACACATTAAGGGCAATCAATCTTATACATCTCGCCAACGCCACACACACGCCGACAGTCTTTCTCTGCATCAATGCCGAAAAGGCCTTTGATAGAGTGGACTGGACTTTCCTCTAAGAGACTTTGAAGTTTCTAGGATTTGGCCCAAAATGATTGACCTGGATCCGGAATCTCTACAGTGTGCCGAGGGCCTCCCTAAGGGTCAATGGCACGTACTCTCCTGATATGGACATACGGAATGGTACCCGACAAGGATGCCCGCTGTCGCCCCTTTTATTCATCCTCACATTAGAACCCCTCCTCCAGAGGATTAGAGATAATCCCTCCATCCACGGCCACCCTCTCCCCTTTCACCATTACAAAGTCGCGGCATTTGCCGATGATATTCTTTTATCCCTTACAAACCCTTTGGTATCCCTGAAACACCTTATGGCAGAATTGGACACATACGGGGCGCTTTCTAATTTTCAGATAAACCTATCCAAATGTGAGGTGGTGGGGGTGAGAATCACTGAGCAGATGAAGAAAGCTATAGTCACTTCTTATCCCTTTCAATGGGCACATAGATCGATACGGTACTTGGGAGCGGCACTTCCTAGCGATTTGTCTCAATTGTATGTCACTAACTATGAACCATTACTACAGACAATATCCCAAGATCTACGACGGTGGAAGATTCCGCATGTCTCCTGGTTGGGTAGAATAAATATATTGAAAATGAATATCCTCCCTAGATTTTTGTACATTTTTCAAACAGTACCAATTGGAGTCCCTCCCAAATTTTTTACTCTTCTACGGACATACCTCCTTAAGTTTATCTGGAATGACACCCACCCCCGTGTTTCATATGCGGACATGACACGTCACTGCAACAGGGGGGGACTGGGCTTAACACACATAGAGCTATATCACACGGCTGCGCTTTTTCTTAAAATAAGCGATTGGTCCATGTCCCCGCCGAATAAACTTTGGGTACCACTAGAACAAAAATGCCTAACAGTTCCTATAACCACACTCCCTTGGCAGACCGCACCGCTAACTAAACTTATATCTTCCTCTAACCCACTGATAAATCCGACACTTCGCAGGTGGCGGACATTGAAAACGTCCCTATCCCTCTCCACACATCCCTTTCCACTCACCCCACTGACATTCAACCCGCTATTCCCAGATGGAATGTCTCATCATTTCCTCCCTTTAGAACTGGATGGTCCCTATCTCTCCTTAGCAGCATGCATGGCCGACGCAGCACCACGCTCTATAACAGACATGTTAAGACAGGACACGATCACCCCTTTGACTCACTTCCGTTACCAACAGCTCACACATTTTATACAATCGCTAGGACCTCCACAGACGGTACGGACTGACGAATCACCCTTTGAAACCCTGTGCATAATGGATCCGCGGCCTCCACATCTGTTATCCACTATGTATGGATCTCTATTAGATGCCTCCACACCAGGCCTTCCCTCATATGCGGGAAGATGGAACAGAGACATAGGTACCGACATTTCGTATGAAGATTGGGGTTTAATATTTCAGACCGCAGCACATGCCTCTAGGAGTCTGCATATCCAACAAACACACTACAAGTTTCTTATGCGCTGGTACCTGACGCCTACACACCTACACAAAATATACTCTACAACGGACAAGACATGCTGGCGATGCCGCGAATCGCCAGGTACGTTTGTACACATATGGTGGGAATGCTCACTGATATGTTCATACTGGGATTCCGTATTTACAATAATCAATGAGATCACGGGTCTGGACTTAGATCCTTCCCCCCTGGTTGCACTCTTTCACCTAGTCCCTATCCCGACGCTCACATACAGGAACTCTCTGGCCATACAATTATTTAATGTAGCCAAATCTTTGATTCCCAGAAAGTGGCGCCTGGTCACACCACCTACGATATGGGAATGGATACAGGCCGTAGAGGGGGTTCGCGAAATGGAGGAGATGTTCTTCTCCAGGAACAGCAAATATGACAAATATTATGTCACATGGTACTGGTGGTTAGACTTTCGTGCCAAGAGATCGCGAGATTACACTCCAAAAATAGTCTCTGCGGTAGAATAATTATCGGAGGTGAAAGGGCCTCATAGGCCGAATATGTAGCTGACTGATATGTGCCCTCAGTATTACGGTTACTCCGAAAATACCTCATGGTTTACGACATTTTCATACACTCATGCACATCACGTATCGATACCTGAGACTCAGCTGACGCAGTAATTTAGTTAAATGGTTTGCAATGTAAATATACTACTGTTACCCCTCCCCAGTTTACTACTCCCTTTCCTCAACCGTTTCTGACGCTATGTACATTCTTATCTTGTGTAAATGCAGATACCTTAGATCTTTATGAAAAGTAATGTCATTGCTTTATTATGTACAACAGCTGAAAAAAAACAATAAAAATTTTATTGCAAAAAAAAAAAAAAGACAGGATTATATAGACAGGATTATAAAAGCAGGGGAGAGGGAAAATATTAACGTAAATCGGTCTGAAAGCTCAGAGGAGAGATGACTGGCGCAAGTTTTTTTTATTTTATAAAGTACATCACTTTAAATCCAGGGCAAACATTCAAATAAATCACACTGAAGGCTCTTAATGACAGAGTAACTGAGAGCTGGATACTAAATGAATCAGATGTAAAAAAAACACTTTATAACAAGCAGCACTGGGAGAGGAGAGGGACTTTATATAAAATGTGTATTACAGATGAGGAAAGGGGGATAGTGCTCCTGGATAATATAAAATTTATCAGACCTAAGCCCCTATTATGTAGAGCAGGAGGGGAGATAACACACGTTTTATAAAGTCCCTCTCTTCTCCCAGCACAGTGGTCTTGATTTAGGATATGAGCACAGTCAGAAATGGACTAGTGATAAAGTGCTACTTTGGATAAAGAACCAATGGTGTGCAAAAATGCAAGTAAAAGTGCAAAGTGCATGAGAGTGCATATGACTGTGCTCATATCCTAAATCAAGACCACTGTCTCCTCTGGGACTCCTACCCTTCCCCCATCGTCTATTATTCTTACCGTCTAGCCTGTGTCAAATTGTTTCTACGTATCCGCATGTACAGTAGTTACTACTAGTCCCCAATTTTTTGCGCCACTGAATCCATTTCCATTTTTGTATCTCCTTAAACACATTTCTGTCGAGGTTTTGTGTTTCTCCCTCAGTAGGCTGCATTTATACCCGAAATTATCACTATTAATCAATTCACAATCAGCGCCTCCACTGTAATTTTCATATCCACGCTTTTATCATCTCGTCTGTCTCATAGACATGTAAGGGTTAAATAAAGGTTTCCTCTCCTGTGCTGGCTGTCTGTGCTGCGAGTGAATATTCTGGAGCTCTCACTGTCAGATTTTCGGGTAGGGGTCGGGAAGGATTACACATGCAAACTTTTTCTGTAACTTTGCGATGTTGCGCTCCTCATTTCTGGTCTCCTTCAATCAATGTAATATTACAAAAATAACTGAAACTAAAATGTAATGCATTTTTCTTTAGTTTCTTTCGTTTTTTGGACTGAGCAGTTTCGTATCTCTTGAGTCATACGAAAACTAAATTATACCAAAATTCGAACTAAATCATTTTAGTACTAAAACGATTGCACATGCCTATTGGTCTCTATTGATCACAAATCAATGCTACGGCGGATGTTAAACTGTGCGGTGACACGGACGTGATGACTGCGTTCGTCTGACGTTAGCCTAAGAGAGGAGAATCCTGCTTGAGAGCTTACAATCTAAGAGGAGAGGGGTGACACGCTAGGTGAGGGTGAGTAGAGAGCATGAAGTATTGGGGTGCATGTGGGCTGTGTGTGAAGATAGAGCAGGAAATGAACCATGGGGGATTATGGAGTGAGCCGATAGGCTTCTCTAAAGTAATGGGTTTTCGTCTCTTTAACATATTTATTAATGATCTTCCGAGGGGGTATTGGAAGCCATGTGACTGTTGATGATACAAAATGAGGCAATTAATACAGTCTGTACAGGATGTAACTTATCAGCAGAAAGATTATTTTTTGTAAGCTAGAGGGATGGACAGGTGGGTTATAGATAAAATGTAATGTAGATATCCAGAGAGAGGGGCACACAGAGACCAAAAGCACAGGTTCCACTTGTAAGGGAAGCCAGCCAAACAGGTATAATCCAAAGAAAAGAGCAGCTGGTCACCTCATGAAGGTCATAAAGGGGACGTTTACTTAAATCCACTCGTACGCAATCTCTCAGCTCAACTGGAGCGTTCTTCAAGCGTCAAAATCGCTTGTGATTAAAAAAAGTGTTAAGTGTCAAAATGAAGACTCCAGTTGAGCTGAAACATTGCACATGAGTGAATTTAAATAAACTGTTGCTTTATGACCTTCATGGCATGACCGGCGGCCTTTTTCTGCAGATAATATTTAATATATATAAGTTTGAAGTAACACAGCAGCAGAGAAAGGGAATCTGTACAGTAAGAACAATGTAACTATTCAATGCGTTACTAAAAAGGCTGTATTATCCAATTCACTTGATGCGTTTAAAAAAGTTCTGGACAATTTTCTGGTTAGGCATAGACATATGCTTAGACATAAAAACTTGGTTTGTAGCTTTCAGTCATCAGGAAATTCTGATTGCTTCATTTTATCCGAGTTGCAGTGGAATGTTGATTTGGTTTATTCAAAATTTTAATGGCATATTTAGCTTTGTTAAAATTGTTCCGTTTCTGGTAAATAAAACTGTATGTAAAACTCATTATTTACTTGATAAAATGATATACAGTGGGGGGGCGTGGTTGGCAGCGGAGGGGAACAGACATGCCTGGACGGAGCTCCTTGAGATAGTGCCTTGTTAGGCGCATTTTGGCTGGATACCTCCGTCTTTCCCCCAGTATTAGAGCCCCTCTGCGGCTGGCCATCGGGCGTGTATGGTGTGGAGCCCCCGCTCCGGACCACAGAGACTCAAGGCCTGGCCGTTGATCCTGGCTGCAGCGTCTCCCTGGTGGCCATTTTGCAGCCTTCCACACAGCATGGACCTCAGCTCGGCAGCGGCACCGAACTTAAGCAGCCTGTCACCCTTGGATGTTGCCGTGATGCGGTCTGTGGAGACTGAGGGCCCCGTCTCTCAGCCGCCCAGGATTTCACAGCAGTTGCTGCTGTTGCAGGGCTTGGAGTTCGGATACGGGATGCCGCCGTCCCCTCCCCCCTGCGATAGTGGATGCTGGACTGGCGGCCTTGGATGCCTGTCTGGCGATGATCCCGGAGGATGACACCCGAGTGCTCACCAAGGGTGATTGACGCCAACTGATGCGTGTGTTTATGGCGGGCTTGAGTGTGGGTGACCCGCGGGAACGTGTGACCGCGGCTGCCTCATCACCGATTCCTGACAAAGATCTGAACCCTGTCACAGTCGAGAAGTACCCAGACGCAGAGATTGGAACCCTGGATTCTCGCTTGAGGGGATCGGATGAGGCCTTACCCTGCTGCTGTGCCGAGACGGTGGATGGAGAGATTGTCGAGGGTCCGTTTGCAGTGCCGCTGGTTGACTCTCCATACCTGTAGGAGACCCCGGGCCAAGCGATGTGGAGGTGATGCCGCCCGATGTGTCTGCAGTGGGAGCAGAGGTTCCTGGGGTGGCCTGTGGTGCGGCTGCAGCCCCTGTCTATTTGCCTTGTAGCCTACCTGCCTGGTGGATCCTCCGGGAGAAAGCTGCTTACACGCTTTGGAGGGACACGGGTTGAAGATGACTCTCATGCTTTTCAGTTTTTGTTTTTCCCGAACCCACCAAACCCGGCTTGATGACCTACGTCTTATATTGACCAGTTAGCACCCCCCCCCCTTTATGCTGAGACTTTATGTTGTGGAGGCTTCTTATTTTTTTCTCTCTCTCTTCTCGTCCTTAATTTAAATTATTTTATTTTGGCATACTTGGGTCGACTCAGGGTACGCTGCCGTGGCCTGATACCCGGCAGGCCCCCCGGGGGCCCTGGCCTGGTGCCATTTTCTTCCTGTGGCCTCCTATGGTCCCTTGGACCCCTAGGGTTGTGCCAAGGACGGCACGGTTTGGCCTTTTGCCATGTTCCCCCCCCTTTATTTTTCAGCTATGTTATATTAGATGTCCTTGCTTTGATGAACCTGGCTCCCCTTTACCCCTGTTTTCTGATATGCGGACTCCTTCTGATGTTTTCGCAGTATTTATTTTCTTTAATATTACTTTTCTGAAATGCTTTCCCCAGACGACATGTTCGTTCTTGTCCTGCAGTGCTCTATATGAAGATGCTATGTTCCTGCAAGATTATTTTTTAGCTGATTACCTTGATGATTTTGTTTTTTCCTTTGAGCTGTGCTATTATAGATGACTATGTGTGGCCCTGCGAGGCCCTCACTTTCTGTATAACTGTACGATGACCCTCTTACAAAATAAAAATTGTTAATACAAAAAAAATGATATACAGTAAACCAAGGCACTTATTATTTGTTTGCATTGGTAACTGACACCTTAGTTTTTGTTTTGTTTTTAGAAAGGATTTTACCAGGAAGGATACATTGAGATTTCTCTAGTTTTCAAGTATGTCCTGGGTGGCGAGTATGTACCGTTAGCTGTCTTGCCCAAGGACACTTGCTGGAGAGGTGCTCGTTGGGATCGAACCCATGACTCCACAGGCTCTCTCCATGCAGAGCAGTGATGTTAGCTCTACTCCAGGGATACACTATTAGAAATAGAGTTCCTTTTTTTTTCCTTTAACCCCTTCACTACCAAGTGATTTTCCAAAAAACATTGTCAGGAACCAGTGTTTTTTTGAAACATAATTTTTAATTAATTCTACTCTTTTAAAGATATTTAAAAATACTCCCAATGATTTTATTTAATGTACTAACATATTTGGCCAGTAGATGGTGCCATCTACTGAACCAAATTGAGTTACAGTTGCCATTCCGATTTTTACTGCAACACTGTATCAGCTTGCTGAATGCCAGTCCGACATTTAGTTTGCTGATTTTACAGAGTTTTAACTCTTTGGGCTCTATGCCCACAGGGCTAAAACTTTGGAGGCACCTTCTGCAGCCCCAAAGCAAACGAAATGCGTTTGCGGCAAACAAATTTCATTTGCTTTTGCGCTGCAGAACTGCATATCTCGATATCTCGATATCGGGGTGCCAGATGGTGCCTTTGAAACGTGAGATATCTCGCATGGTAGTGAAGGGGTTAATGATTGGCCAAAGACTGCTGACAGCCCCTGCCCAATAAATTTTAGTTTTTTTCCTTTGGGGTTATTTTACTTACCTTTTGTCTCACATTGCACGCCACTCCTCCTCTTTGGCTCAGGGGTTTCGGAAGTCTAATGCAATTTGGGCTCCTACGCAACTTGCGTAGCGCAGGAGCACAAATTGCACACTGCTACGGGACTTACACACTTCACATACACAAGTTCCGTTGTGCCTGCGCAGAGTGATGGATCCATCGGCTGCCTCTCTGAGACCACTCACCACAGAGTTTGGTCTCAGAGATGGCACGCTCTCTGCTCACTGACATCACTAGTGACAAATCTGGTGACCGGCAGCTGGGAAATTAAAGAATCCTGGGGGGGGTGGAGTGGTTAGCGAAGGATGAGAGAGGCTGCATGTTGTAAGTGCTCTGCTGAAGTTTCAGCTTTCTAATCAATTATCTGGTGGCCCTCTCGTCCTGCCTGGACTTTATGGTGAGTATGGAAAAAAGATACCTCCAGCGCTGCAAGGAATGGTGCACTGGTGCTACCACATTTATTTTAAATAAACAAAGAAGGCACTATACACTGAGGAAGGGGCTGTGTCCCCGAAACGTTTGTTTTGTGTTTTCTTTTTGTTTATTTAAAATAAATGTGGTAGCACCAGTGCACCATTCCTTGCAGCGCTGGAGGTATCTTTTTTCCATACTTGCTTAAGATTCATTACCCTCTTGGTTGGATGTACAAGAGTGAATTGCCTCTCCAGCAGCAGCTGAGTATATTTTCATAAATTTTCTTAAAGAACTTTCTTTTGGGTATTGTGGATACTAGACATGTGCACAGCACAAAATTTCGTTTTGAACTAATGGATTAGTACTAAAATGCAATTTATTTAGTTGCTAAAGAAATTAGTTTTCAGTTCTTTAGTATGAAAACTAATTTCATTCTTCCAAAAACCAATGGATACAATTACTATTGTAGTGGTGGCTCCTCAGAGGGCTGAGATTGCTGCTTGTTACAGTATCTCTCACTCTCAGCACAATGTGGGCCATATTACATAGTTGGTGCTAACTTAACCAGAGCTGTTGTAAACTTCCCAGAGCCATTATAGCCTATGGAGGTTTTCAGTTTACTACAGCTCTGGTTAAGTTAGCACCAACATTGTAATACTGCCCCGTGTCAGGCAAAGCTGTTACAGTAACTGACTACTGCTCATCACAGCGCTCAGAGTTTCAGTAAAACGAGTAAATAATATTTTTATATATAAGAGGTTAGAACAATATTATTTCCTTGTTTTACTGAAACTCTGAGCACTGTTACAGTCAGTTACTGTAACAGCTGAGCCTGATACATTCACGGTTATTCAGAGAGCGTGAAAAGCAGGAGAATGACTGGAGAATGAAAATTTCTAGGTCAAAATAGCCGATTTGGAAAGTGAGATGAAAGGGAGAATTTTTCTGGTTTGGCTATTTTGACCTAGAATTTTTCATTCTCCAGTCATTCTCCTACTTTTCACGCTCTCTGAATAACCCTGATTGTACTGAGAGATAATTTAACAAGCAGCCGATCTCAGCGCTCACAGCCACTGGATTTAAAGGGCTAAAAAAAAGGCTCCTGTCTGTATAATGTTTAGAACATCCTCCTGCATTAATTAATACCCCTCTCTGTATAATGTATACAACATCCACCTGCATTAATTAATACCCCTCTCTGTATAATATATAGAACATCCTCCTGAATGAATTAATGTCCCTCTCTGTATAGAACATCCTCCTCAATTTATACCTTTCTCTGTATAATGTATATAACATCCTCCTGCATTAATACCCCTCTCTGTATAATGTATAGAATATCCTCCTGCATTAATTAATGCCCCTCTCTGTATAGAACATCCTACTGCATTGGCATGTGGAGGGTGCAGAACTTCGGATGTTGCGCTCTTCATTGCTGGTCTCCTTCACTCAATGTAATATCACAAAAAGGACTGAAACTAAAATGTAGTGCATTTTATTTTAGTTTCTTTCGTTTTTTGTACTGAGCAGTTTCGTTTCTCTTGAGTCATACGAAAACTAAATTATCCCAAAATTCGGACTAAATCGTTTTAGTACTAAAACGAATGCACATGTATAGTGGATACTCAACCCCATACATAATTTTTGTGTTTCTATATGGACTTTATGGTGACCTAACACCCGCAGGACACACTTGGATCATCTGTGCTGCAGTTTCCCGGGCACATCAGGACATTTTTCTGGCCTGACGGAGTTCAGGCCTGGTGCAGCCTAGACGCAGCGGCCATTTTGTGAAGCCTGGGGAGTTTCCTGCCGAATATCGCGGACCTGGATCCCGGCTGCCGCTCTTTCAACACTCCCCAGACATGGGGAAGAAGACACAGGGGCAGCAACCACTCAGGTCAGGGGGCCCCAGACAGAGGGACATAAGGGATTCCCTGTGGGGTGGTCGCCTTTCTGGGGTTGCAGCCCCTCCTCCATTCTTCCCCCGGGATATTGCTCCTCTGGGGAGGACGACGCGCCCTGGCCGTTGGGTTGCGAGCCTGGGATTGACTAGCTTGCTCCAACTCCCCAGATGCAGGATGGGTAAAACTGAGCTCTGCGGCGCGAAAAAGAGCCCAAAAAAAGAGGAAGAAGGCCCTGGCAGCGGTCTCCCTTGAGACACCTGTGACCGCATCCGACCCCTCTACAGGGGACTCAGAAGACAGACTATCGCATTCTGAAGAAGAGGACCTGTCCCAACGATCTGCCTGCCACTCTAACACCAGGGATCTGAACCAGCTGTCTCCAGGTACCTCTTAGAGACTGGGGACCTCGCACACTATTGGGGAACACCCCCCACGCCGCACACTGGAATCTGTTGCTGCCTCAGACGACGCTCGCCCCACTAACATGGGGATTATAGACGATTCATTGCTGAAATCAAAACCCTCTGGTCCACTGCTTTATCGGGAGTTTGTGCTGAAGTGGAGGAGGTCCACTCCCAGGTTGTGGCAGTAGAAGCCCAGACAGCGGATTTGGCGGGAGAACAAGCGGTCCTGTCGTCGCAGGTGAGCACCCTCCGGACTCAGGTGGACTTAATTACTCGCTTAGTAGAGGCTCTGGAATCCCGCCACCGCCGACGCAACGTCCGTAAACGAGGGGTCCCGGAGTCGGTCCCCATGGCAGACCTGCTTAAATACATGAACCGTGTGGCGTGTCACGTATTGGGCACTCCTCCTGATTCGCCGGACCCATTTGTTTAACTTTGTTTAATGTGTGTACACAGCAAAGGCAATAATGTGAATGAAGCTCAAAAAATTAACCACTGTGTTTTAATCTTTCAAAAGACAGCTTGATTTGATACATAACTTTTAACAATGTATTCATTTCTCCAATACAGATTTTTATTTCAGTTTTCTACAAGAAAAAAACTGAAAATATAATCAAATAGTGCAACACGGTATATCAATATATATATATATATATATATATATATACACTGTATATATACAGGTATATGTATATATAAACGCGAAAGTCCTGACTGACTGACTGATTGACTAACTGACTCATCAACACCTAGCTGAAACCGTTTAACCTAGGAAAGTGAAATTTTGAAGGTGCACTGTTTTTATGATGTAGGCACCCACTAAGGAAGGATCTTTGAAAACTCCGCCCCTAAGGGGGAAAAAAGGGGGTTGAATATTTTAAACAGGATACCTATATCTTAAAAACAGAAGATGTTACAAACGTGGTATTTAGATTCTTCTTGAAAAATAAAAAACACGTATTTTACCATTTTTCAAAAATTCAACTGGGGGCAAAAAAGGGGGTTGAATATTAAAAATATTTTAAACAGGATACCTATAGCTCAAAATCAAAAGATGTTACAGATGTGAAAATCGGTATTTAGATTTGTCTTTAAAAATAAAAAAACACGTATTTTACCATTTTCTGAAAATTCCATGGGGGGGCCAAAATGGGGTGTTAAATACATCTATATATATAAACGTGAAAGTCCTGACTGACTGACTCATCAACGCCCAGCTGAAACCGTTTAACCTAGGAAGGTGACATTTTGAAGGTGCACTGTTTTTATGATGTAGGCACCCACTAAGGAAGGATTTTTGGAAAATCCACCCATAAGGGGTTGAAAAAGGGAGTTGAATATTTTAAACAGGATACCTATAGCTCAAAAACAGAAGATGCTACAGATGTGAAAATCGGTATTTAGATTCGTCTTGAAAAATAAAAACATGTATTTTACCGTTTTTCAAAAATCCAAGTGGGGGAGCAAAAAAAGGGTTGAATATTTTAAATATTTTAAACAGGATACCTGTATCTCCAAAACAGACGATGTTACAGACCTGAAAATTGGTATTTAGATTCGTCTTGAAAAATAAAACAACACGTATTTTACCATGTTCTGAAAATTCCTTGGGGGGCAAAAAGGGGGGGTTGAATACTTTTATCAGTATACCTATATTTCAAAAACCGAAGATGTTACGGGTTTGAAATTTGGTATTTACAATCTTCGTGGAAAAAAACCCCATGTTTTTTGCCATTTTCCACAAATCCAATTGCGGGGGTCGGGGGAAAGGGTTCTGAATATTTTTATCATTATACCTATATTTCAAAAACCAAAGTTGTTACAGGTGTGAAGTCTGGTAATTACAATCTTTTGAAAATAAAGAAACACGTGTTTTACCATTTTCCAAAAATCCAAGTGGGGGGTAAAAAAAGGGGGTGAATACTTTTAAACAGGATACTTACATCTCAAAAACAGAAGATGTTACAGATGTAAAAATCGGTCTTGAGAAACAAAAAAACACCTATTTTACCATTTTCCAAAAATCCAGTGGGAGGGGGAAAAAAGTATCAGTATACCTATATTTCCAAAAACCAAAGATGTTACAGGTGTGAAATCTGGCACTTACAATCTTCTTGAAAAATTAAAAAAAACACATGTTTTACCATTTTCCAAGAATCCCACATGGTGGGTGAAAAAAGGGGGTGAATACTTTTCAACAGGATACCTATATCTCAAAAACAGAAGGTGTTACAGACGTGAAAATTGGTAGTTAGATTCGTCTTGAAAATAAAACAACATGTATTTTACCATTTTCCAAAAATCCAGTGGGGGGGGCAAAAAGGGGGATGAATACCTTTATCACTATACCTATATTTCAAAAACCAATGATGTTACAGGTGTGAAATTCGATATTTACAATCTTCATACAAAAAAACCCAATTTTTTACCATTTTCCGAAAATCCAGTTAAGGTTGGTGGGGGAAAGGGATGTGAATACTTTTATCAGTATACCTATATTTCAAAAACCAAATATGTTATAGGTGTGAAATTTGGCACTTACATTCTTCTTGAAAAATCAAAAAACACGTCTTTTACAACTTTCCAAAAATCCCGAGTGGGGGGAAGGGGGGTTCTACCAAAAAAACTCAAGTTTCTTTTATAAAACTACTTTAACAAATCCTAAAATCCATGCGAGCGAAGCCGCGGGCAAAAGCTAGTATATATATATATATATATATAATCTATCTATAGTGAATTAATAAATGTATATTCTGTTAAAATACCAATAATGTTTCACTGAAACCCTTGGCATAATGGCTTAGTTAGAATGGTTGATACAGATCTCCAAAACATAATATGGTCACATTCATATATAACCAATGGTTTGACTCACATGATAGAGAGCCTCTGTATGGATCAGCTCACTGTGTTGTGCTTCAGTATTCTTATGGGTGACAACCATCATTAAGTTAAACGATGACAGGTCCGGATTCTTGTACTAAAAAGGATTATCCTCCTTTATAATCCTTTGGCTTCTAAGGAAACTCCCAGATGTCCAGGCGCCTACTCACATCCTCATGGCCCCACTACTGAAGTAAATGTTTTCCTGCATCCCCAGAGGGCACAGGCTTCGTAACATCATGATGACAGCAACAGCCCTTAAATTCAGCATAGTTGGACACAATTTAGAAGTGGAAGGTGTCATTTGTCCACTACTATAAGTCCTAGAAGGTGAGGTATCATCGGAAAGGTCTTTGGCCATTCCAATGTAAAATGTATTTATGAAAAAAAGAAGAAAAAACGTTTTTTATGTGTATTTCTGCACGAATGGATCTAGGCCTGCTTACACCAGGAATAACAGACTAAGAGGTTCTTTAATAACTGGTCCCCACTTATAAAAGTTATTTTGGCAGAACTCTGTGTGTTGTTTAGGGAAACATTTCTTTACTCACCCTGGTATTCTCTGCAAATGTTAAAAGGAACACCTCCGATCCCATCCACACCTCCTGATACCTCTCTTTCTCAGTTTTTATCCTCTGGCTAAATTATTGATTTTCTGTCCTGCCGTGTATTATTAGGTTTCCATATCCCCTTTCTCTGTGGCCCTACTACTGTTTGGAAATCCATATACTTTTTTTTCGTATTTACGTTGAGATTGTCTCTGGTTGTCACTAAGTGACTGATAGCTCTGTTTACCCGTCAGTCTTCTCAATTGTCTGTTAACTGCCTGATCCTTTAATAAAAATATTAATTATTAATATAATTTTTTTTCTCAAATATATATATATATTAAAGTTTATTATTGCAGAAGTCATTTACACATCCCAGCAGTTCAAAAAACTGCATCACAGAGCTCATGTGCTACATTCCCCATAAGCAGCAAGGAACTCTGGGTAAGATATGCAAATGACGTCTGTAATTTCTCATTTTGTTTGCATCCTGGGTCTGTGTTCACACAGCACCCTCGAATCAATGAGATATAATATATATATATATATATATATATTGTAGGGGTTATTCAGAGAGAGATGATCTGACCCCGAAATGTCACCGAAAAGTGAATTTCCCCATACGGTGCCATTTCGGGGCCATTCAGCTATTCAGAGAGTAAAATCCCCCATAGAGAAGCAATGGTTAATTTTATTCAGAGAATACCGAACAGCAGTGAAAAGTTGCTGAAGTGCCCTGCTGTTCGGTGGTTTCATTCGGCAGGTTTATTCAGGTGAGCCCCATAGACTTCAATGTTAAAAATATTCCCATTTTTATATAATATCTAAAAAACTGTTATTATTTTAATCTGCAGTGAAAAGTCTCTTTATTTATTGATTTTTTTAAAGGATCTTTTAGGCATTTTTCAGCAAAAACATTTTTCTGGGGGTTTTTTAACCACTTCGCTGCAGAGGACGCGCTCAGCGCGTCCTGCCGCAGGAAGGGTTGGCTGCAGAGGACGCGCTGAGCGCGTCCTCCCGAAGCAGCCTGCGATCGGTCGGATTCCGGCCGATCGCTGTGCCCCCCGGTGCGGGCTGACATCTTGGATGTCAGCCCGTCAATCCGGGACCGCCGCGGGCACAATAGATGTCATTGCGGTGGCGCGATGACATCTATTTCAGGCGCTCCCCCCGCGTGTGCGGAGGAGGCGCCTGAAAGGGAGGGGGGAGGTCCTTCCAAACGGTGGCTGTCATTAACCCCTGGGGAGCCGGATCACAAATCGGCGCTGAAAAGCGCCGGTTTGTGATCCTTTCCCGGAGCTGGCTGACATCTTGGATGTCGGCCAAGCCTCCGGGAACTCCCCCTGAGGACTGGCGTCATCGTGCATAGCACGATGACGCCAGTCCTGGAGTTAACCCCTAGCTGCCACCAATGGTGGAGATAGGGGGTTCCAATGAACCCCCTATCTCCCGATCCGTGGCAGCTAGGGGTTACAGTTTGGTACTGTTGGATCGGCCAGAGCATGGCCGTTCCAACGATACCAAACACAACTGTGAAAAAAGTTTTTTAAAAAAAATAAAAATTAAAAATAAAAATAAAAAAATATTTTAAAATTTTTTATAAAAACAAGTGTTTTTTCTTTTTTTTGGTTTGTTAATGCAGCAATATTGTTCCCATTTCAATTATAATGTGAACAATGATGCTGCACTAACGATTTTTGTATGCGGTGCATTTGTTAAAAATCGCATAATTTCCCCCAAAAAAAAATGTAACGAGACCCCATTTCTAACTAGTTTAACAAGCGCACCCCATACAAAATATAACCGCAATTGCTCGTATGTTAAAATGTGAAAAAAAAACACTTTACACGTTGTAAATTATTGAAAATTCATATTTTATTGCATTTTTTGTTATAATATACAGACAAGTCATGACGTATACATATAATAATGACATATTATGAATCTGCCGAGTCTGACGGAAAGAACGATATATAATATGTCTGGGTCATATACTAAAATAAGCCTTCAAAACACGTTTAAACATGATGAGCAAAACAGGTAAAAATTACCTCAGCACAGAGGCGGGAAAAGCCTCAGCAGCGAAAGGGTTAAGCTTTTTTTCTTTTTTCTGTAACATTCCTTTTTATTATCATTCATAGGACCTTATATGTAAATTCCAGACATTTTTGTTCAGTAGTTATTTTGATAACAGCGTTTCCGTTTTGACACTTTCAATCGTATTTTTTTTTTTTTAATCCTGTTGGTCTGCTAGTCGGCTTTTTCCGGCGGCTGGTCTGTACTGTGATCAGTGGCTCGGCGGCTTTTTCAGACGTGTTCAGCGGGTGGGCAGCGGTTCCGGTGGGTTTTCGGTGGTATTTCAGCGGGTGTGCGGTGTGTTTGCGGCAGGTTTTTCCTGCACTCCGTGGACCCTGCGGTGAATGCGGAGAGCGAGAGAGCACCGAAATGTCGGCAACATTTCTGTGCCCTCTGAATAACCCCTGTGGGTTTTTTCCACCTAAGTGCCATATAATATATCTGCTTTAACCACTTCGATGCGGAGGACGCGCTGAGCGCGTCCTCCGCATGGCTCCTGCTGTGCTGAGGACGCGTGAGCGCGTCCTCCCTTTGGGGTCAGCGTTCGGCTGGGTTCCGGCCGATCGCTGGCCCCCCCGGTGCGGGCTGACATCCTCGATGTCAGCCCAGCATCCGGAACCACCGCCGGTGAAATTAGGTGTCATCGCGGCAGCGCGATGACACCTAATTCAGGCGCCCCCCGCATGTGCGGAGGAGGCGCCTGAAAGGGAGGGGGGGGAGGTCCTTCGGACCTCTCTCCCTCCCGATCGGCGGGGTTGCGGGGGTTAACCCAGGCACCATTTGGAAGGGCACAGCCTGCCCTTCCAAATGGTACCTGGCATTAACCCCTGGGGAGCTGGATCACGAATCGGCGCTGAAAAGCGCCGGTTCGTGATCCTTTCCCGGAGCTAGGGGTTAACGTTTGGTATTGTTGGATCGGCCACAGCATGGCCGTTCCAACGATACCAAACTCGAATGTGAAAAAGTTTGTAAAAAATAAAAAAATAAAAAAATAAAAAAAAAAAAAATTTAAAAAAAAATTATAAAAAAAAAAATAAACACTTTTTTTTCTTTTTTTTGGTTTGTTAATGCAGCAATATTGTTCCCATTTCAATTATAATGTGAACAATGATGCTGCACTAACGATTTTTGTATGCGGTGCAAAAAAAATGTAACGAGACCCCATCTCTAATTTTTTTAACAAGCGCACCCCATACAAAATATAACCGCAATTGCTCGCATGTTAAAATGTGGAAAAAAAACACTTTACACGCTGTAAATTATTGAAAATTCATATTTTATTGCATTTTTTGTTATAATATACAGACAGGTCATGACGTATACATATAATAATGACATATTATTAATCTGCCGAGTCTGACGGAAAGAACGATATATAATATGTCTGGGTCATATACTAAAATAAGCCTTCAAAACACGTTTAAACATGATGAGCAAAACCGGTAAAAATGACCTCAGCACAGAGGCGGGAAAAGCCTCAGCAGCGAAAGGGTTAAACACAATTTTTTAGGTAGAATTATAAGTAAACCCCTGAATTGTAGCATCTGGTTGTATCATTTCTGTAAATATATGCTTTATTTACCAAATTTTAACTTTTCGGGTAAGATGAAGCTTTTTAAGTGCTTTTCTTTCATAAAATCTAGGAAAATGCTATTTCATTTTGAGGTTGTACAAGGTGCACATTAGGGCTGCTAAGTCTATCTATTGTGACAGTCCAATCACATGGGCTATTATTTTTTTAAGACATGCATAACAATGCAATAAAGTTATTTTGTTTCTAAATTTATTCAGCAGAAAACCTTGAAGATATACTGAAATGTAAATAAATCTGTGTAAAAAATCCCCCAAACTTGTTATTATAATGTTAGAGATAATATGTAGAAAATAATACGGACTATACTAATCAAGCCTGGCCTGGTTTTGGAATTTTGTGTACTTTTTAAAAATAAATAGCAATTATATTTTCTGTGTTTTATCCATACTCATTTTATTTATGAAACGCAATGCACCTAAATACAGGTATAGTTACCCAGTATTTATATAGCACTAACAAGTTCTGTAGCGCTGTACAATGGATAAATACACCGTAGAAGTGTAGTTTTTTTTTCATTTTTGGTTAAAATTGCCCATTTTGTTTACAAAATGCAGTAACAGGTTCCCATTTCTGGTTATTAAGTGTATCCTGTAGTGTACATAAATACAAAGATTCAAATGACAAAATGCGGGGAAAAAAAAAAAATTCCATCCTATAAAATATTTAAATCAGAATAATAATTTGATCTTTTTTGACATTTTTTTTGTATCTTCCTGATGAGACATGACATAAAGGCATAAAGGGGTAAAATGCATTTTAAACGCATTTAAAAAAAAAGTGCATGAAAATGCCTGGAAATAATATCCTATGATAAGGCCCTATGAATAATAATAAAAAGGTCTGTAACAGAAGTTAAAAAAGCCATGTAAAAACAAATATCTGAATTAAAAATTTTGCTGAAAAAATCCCGAAAAATGCCCAAAAAATCCTGAAAATCTATGTATACATAAAAGCGAAATGCCATTCGCGCAACATCACGATATCTCCAGAACTGTAAGGCTGGGGTCAGACGAACGCAGTGCGAACGTGCGTTTAGCCACACTTTACTACGGCCGTGGTAGCAGCAAATGACGTCCAACGCAGGCCCACACACGAAGTACGGCCACACGAAGGTTCGGCCGCGCAACGCAAGCGGCGAACGAATGCATTTTTGCAAGAACATCGAACCACTAGTACTGACATACAGAGTGCGCTGCGTCCGCATAGAGGCGTGTGTGCGTGATTAGGAGACGTCAGACGCTGCTCATGTCCGGCCAACATAGCGTCCAGACACCCAAAGTTTCCTGGTTTGGATCTGTAAAAAATCACAGCCGAAATTGCGCATCGTATGACCACTATCGCGTCTTCCATGAAAAATGCGTTCGGACGCATAAACGCACTTTTTGACGGTAGACGTGAAAAATGCGTTCATCTGACCCTAGCTAAAGCCTACAAACTTGAAATTCGGCACGTATGTTCCTCTCGGCTTCTAGGTGCTCACTAAGGCTGGGGTCAGACGAGCGCAATGTTAACGTCCGTGTTGCCCGCACATAAGTACGTCCGTGATAGCATACAATTGTGTTAAATGGAGCCCCACACACGAAGTACGTCCGCACAGAAGTGCGGAGGCTGACGGACGCTGCAAACGGATGCAGGTTAGGCAAGAACGTAATACTGCTAGAACGGACGTGCAGAGTGCGCCACGTCCACAACGTCTGCACAGCTTTGGCTAGGGTCAAACGAAAGCATTTTTACACGCGAACGTAAAAAAGTGCGTCCGAACGCATTGATGTATTTTTTCACGGAATATGCGAAAACGGTCATACGATGCACATTTTCGTTCGTGATGTTTAACGAATCCAAACCAGGAAACTTTTTGCGTCTGGACGTTATGTTGGCCGGACATGAGCAGGGTCTGACGTCTCCAAATCACACACACACACCGCTAGCGGGCGCAGCGCACTCTGTACGTCCGTACTAGCGGTTCTGCGTTCTCGAAAAAATGCGTTCATTTTCCACTTGCGTTGCGCGCCGGACTTTCGTGCAACCGTACTTCGTATATTGGCTGTCATTGCCCGTCATTTGCTGCTAGTGCGGCCGTGATTAAGTGCGCCAGAACACACGTTAAAAATGCGCTGGTCTGACCCCAGCCTTTGTGTGTGAGTGGAATGTGGTCAGATGGACTGCATTTATACGTCCAGCATTTTTGACGGACAGAATGTTTTTTCATTGTAATTTATTTTCCCTGCTACATCAGTCAAAAAATACGTCAGTGAAAAAAACGGACTGTGTGGCCACTACCTTGTCGTCAGTCAGAAAGTACGTCCGTACTGCACGGAAGCACAGTCCGTACAAAATGCGCTCATCTGACCCTAGCCTAAGAAAGGATTTTTCAAAATTACCATCAGAGCATTAGTTATTAACACGCTCTGATGCTAAGGAGTTATGCTCCCCCTCCTCACCTGAAAAAATCAGAGATTATGATTACATAATAATAATACATTATGATTACAATCAGAGATTATCAGGGTTATCCAAAGAGATCCGAATTGCTTGAGAAAGGTAACCGAACGCTGAAAATCAGCGTTCGGTTACCTTTCCTGGCCATTCGGCTATCCAGAGAGCAGGCAATTCGCCAAATCCTGGCGAATTGCCTGAACATACGGTGCCTGTTCGGTGCCTGTTCGAGGGCAGTGAAATCCCCATGAAAAAGCAATGCTTCGGCTATTCAGAGAACACAAACCAGCAGTGAAAGGTTCCCCTAATGCCCTGCCATTCGGTGGTTTAATTCGGCAAGTTTATTCAGGAGAATCCCATAGGCTTCAATGTTAAAAATATTCCCATTTTAATTCAATATCTAATAAACCGTTCATTATAAAATTTTGCAGTAAAGAGTCTCTTTATTTATAGATTTTTTAGGATACTTTAAGCATTTTTCTTATTTTTTTTTTTTTTTTAAAAGTCCTATTTTTTTTAAAAAAAAATTTTAAGTTTACTTATTTTTTCTGTAACAGCCCTCTTTATTATCATTCCCTGGACCTCATGTGCAAATTTCAGACATTTTCGCTCAGTAGTTTCTTTGCAAACAGCTTTTCATTTTCACAGATTCATACAAATGGTTTTGCTAATTTATTCACCTCCCTCGTCTGCGTCTCAGCTGCTTCGGCTGTGTGCGATCGGCTCCTGTTCGGGCTTTTTCCGTGGTTTTCGCAGGTTAATCCAGATGTTTTTGGGGGTTTTCTGCGTGCATTTGGTGAGTTTTGCGGTTAGTTTTCGTCAGGTTTGCGGCAGCTTTTCCCTGCAATTCGGGGACCCTGTGGTGCTTGCTGAATACACCGCAGGGTCACCGAAATGGGATCGGCAAAAGGAACCGAATTGAAGAGAACGAAAAGTCACCGAACGTGCGGTGACTTTTCGAATCTCTTTGGATAACCCTGTATGATTCTGTATTGCGACTTGGTTTTACACAGATTACTTGAGAGATAGTTATATTCAGCAACCTGCAGGGCAGGACTATGATCATAGATCGTGCGATTTGCTTTGCAATCAGAGCAGACGTTACACAAGCAACTAGAACTTTTGGTTAAAGCTGCATCCAGAAGGGACATACAGTACAACAGATAACTGGAGCAATGACTAGGTCTCTCGAACTGGAGGGCAGACATCAGGGGTCAAGTCCTGGGAAAAAAAGTGAGGGAACTCACCCACGAATTCCACAACCCCTATTACCTGAAGAAAAAATATATATAATCACGAGTATAGCCGGACGAGCCGGTGATACCATTTTTATTGGGTTAACTTTACATTTAAAAGACAAGCTTTCAAGAGTGTAAACTGGAAACTATACTGATCAGTGAAAGGTATCACTACGTACAGGTATACTCGCGATTTTGGCAACTGGACTAACGCGTTTTATATATAATCTATATATATATCCAGGCACAGACCCCCCAGAATTATATACACAGCACTGGACCCCCAGAATAATATACACGGCACTGGTTATATGGATATATTTTCCCAGTTCACATGGATATAATTGCCCCAGCTCTCATGGATGATGCCCCCAGCTCTCATGGATAATGCCCCCAGCTCTCATGGATATATGCCCCCAGGTCTCATGGATAATGCCCCCAGGTCTCATGGATATTGCCCCCAGGTCTCATGGATAATGTCCCCAGGTCTCATGGATATATGCTCCCAGGTCTCATGGATAATGCCCCCAGGTCTCATGGATAATGCCCCCAGGTCTCATGGATATTGCCCCCAGGTCTCATGGATACTGCCCCCAGCTCATGGATATTGCCCCAGCTCATGGATAATGCCCCCAGCTCTTGGATATTGCCCCAAGCTCATGGATATGCCCCAGCTCATGGATAATGCCCCCCAGCTCATGGATTTGCCCCAGCTCATGGATAATGTCCCCCAGCTCATGGATATTGCCCCAGCTCATGGATAATGCCCCCCAGCTCATGGATATTGCCCCAGCTCATGGATAATGCCCCCCAGCTCATGGATAATGCCCCCCAGCTCATGGATATGCCCCCCAGCTCATGGATACTGTCCCCCAGCTCATGGATACTGTCCCCCAGCACATGGATACTGTCCCCCAGCTCATGGAAATGCCCCCCAGCTCATGGAAATGCCCCAGCACATGGAAATGCCCCCAGCTCATGGAAATGCCCCAGCACATGGATATGCCCCCAGCTCATGGAAATGCCCCAGCTCATGGATATGCCTCCCAGCTCATGGAAATGCCCCCCAGCACATGGATATGCCCCCCAGCTCATGGAAATGTCCCAGCACATGGAAATGCCCCCCAGCTCATGGAAATGCCCCAGCTCATGGATATGCCCCCCAGCTCATGGAAATGCCCCCCAGCTCATGGATATGCCCCCCAGCTCATGGAAATGCCCCAGCACATGGAAATGCCCCCAGCTCATGGAAATGCCCCAGCACATGGATATGCCCCCAGCTCATGGAAATGCCCCAGCTCACGGATATGCCCCCCCAGCTCATGCAAATGCCCCCAGCTCATGGAAATGCCCCAGCTCATGGAAATGCCCAATCATATGGATATGCCCCCCAGCTCATGGAAATGTCCCCCAGCTCATGGATACTGCCCCCAGCTCATGGATTTGCCCCCCCAGCTCATGGATATGCCCCCCAGCTCATGGATATGCCCCCGAGCTCATGGAAATGCCCCAGCACATGGAAATGCCCCAAAGCTCATGGAAATGCCCCAGCACATGGAAATGCCCCAGCTCATGGATATGCCCCCCAGCTCATGGAAATGCCCCCCAGCTCACGGATATGCCCCCCAGCTCATGGAAATGTCCCCCAGCTCATGGATTTGCCCCCCCAGCTCATGGATATGCCCCCCAGCTCATGGAAATGCCCCCAGCTCATGGATATGCCCCCCAGCTCATGGAAATGCCCCAGCTTATGGATATGCCCCCCAGCTCATGGAAATGTCCCCCAGCTCATGGAAATGCCCCAGCTCATGGATAATGCCCCAGCACATGGAAATGCCCCCCAGCTCATGGATATGCCCCCAGCTCATGGAAATGTCCCCCAGCTCATGGATTTGCCCCCCCAGCTCATGGAAATGTCCCCCAGCTCATGGATATGCCCCCCAGCTCATGGAAATGTCCCCCAGCTCATGGATTTGCCCCCCCAGCTCATGTAAATGTCCCCCAGCTCATGGATACTGCCCCCAGCTCATGGATTTGCCCCCCCAGCTCATGGATAGTGCCCCCAGCTCACCTCTCTGCGGCGTCTGCGCCCGGCGGCCGCGTGCTTCCTGTTAGAACGGCTGCTGGCAGGAAGTGCAGCCACTCGCCTGGGATCGATGAAACAGCCAGGCGAGCGGCTCCACTTCCTGTCAGCGGGCCGTTCTAACAGGAAGCACGCGGCCGCCGGCAATGTGCGGCGGCCACCTGCTCCAGCCTTTCGGGCTCGGGCCACAGCGGGAACGCTGCATTCCCGCAGCGTTCCCGCTGTGGGAGAAGTGCGGGAACGCCGTCCCCACGCGTTCCCGCTCGACTCGAGCCCTGGCAGACATACAATCGGTCGCCTTGTGATTAGAACTCACACCTGATTGATTAGTCAACAGAGACCTTGGTTGAGAGATAGGTTTACCAAACTGGCGGGCAGACCTCCAAACATCACACATGCGGTTAAACATAAACTTGAATACTGAATACCGCACAGACAGAACACAAAGGGAATAAGCAAGAGAATTGTCAATCAGAAAAGCTGGGTCAAAATGTATATAGGGTCCACGCACAAGCAGGTTGGCAACTAGGAAATGAATCAGCAAAATTTACTAGACAGCAGGCGATGCGGGAACTATACTCCACGTCAGGGCGACGAGCAGATCCTCTCGCCCTACTTTAAAGGCCGGTGGCTCCTCGTCATTATGCCAAGCCCCGCCCCCACAGATGCCAATCTGTCAGCTCTAACTACTGGCACCCAGCCAGCCAGCAATGCCTCCGGGCGCCCTGACCCCCCCAGGAAGCGCCGCGGGGGCCGAAAAAATCACATCACCACATGTTCGGTGACTTTTCGTTCTCTTCAATTCAGTGCGATTTCGAGATCCCATGTCAGCGACCCTGCGGTGTATGCAGAAAGCAACACAGGGCCATCGTAGCGCAGGGAAAAGCCACCGCAAACCCGCCGAACACTCACCGCAAAACCCGGGCGAACGCACACTGAAAACCTGCAAAAACATCTGGATTAACCCCGCCGAACACGCCGGAGAAACCCAAGCAGCTGCCGATCACAGGGTAGAGCAGCCGCCGGAAGAACCCGACACCGCAGATGAATGGAGTGAAAAACTCCAAAAACCAGTACATTGGAAAAAAAACATCCGTTTGAATGTTTGAAAAGTGAAACGCTGTTTGCAAAGAAACTACAGAATGAAAATGTCTGAAATTTACATATAAAATCCAATGAATGATAATAAAAAGGGCTGTTACAGAAAAAAGAAAAAAATATTTAATAAAAAAAAGGAAAAAAATTATTCGCTAAAAAATACCGAAAAATGCCTAAAAGATCCCAAAAAAATCTATAAATAACTTTTTACTGCAGAATATTATAATCTATTTATCTATATATTTTTAACATAGAAGCCTATGGGATTCGCCTGAATAAAACTGTCGAATGAAACCACCGAACAGCAGGGCAATTCGGCAACTTTTCACTGCTTGTTTTTGTTTTCTGAATAGACGAAGCATTGCTTCTCTATGGGGATTTCACTGCCCTCGAACAGGCAACGAACAGGCACCGTATGTGCAGGCAATTCACCAACATTTGGCGAACTGCCTGCTCTCTGAATAGCCAAATGGCCAGGAAAGGTAACCGTATGCTGAATTTCATTGTTCGGTTACCTTTTCGGACATAATTCTTTGAATAACCCTCTTTGAATAACCCTGTAGGTCATCCATTTAGACTGGATGAAAGGAAATTCAGCCTAAAGCATAGGAAGGGTTATTTTACGGTGAGAACAATAAAGCTGTGGAATTCTCTACCTTTTGAGGAAGAAACTTTGTGACTTGTGTGGCTATCCACAGATACCTATGGATGGCAGGAAAGAATACCAATATCCACTTGTGACCTGCAACAATTTTAAGACCACTCAATATTGTCTGGCTCATTATTGAGTTGGCATTAGAAACTCGCATCAATTTATTTCACAATAGACCCACTATGGCACTATTACGATCACCACGCTAAAACAGGGATGCAAAGGAGAAAAACCTGCGCCTGCAGGTTTCTCCTTAGTGTCCCCATTTTAGCGTGATATTACGATGCAGGACCTAAACCAGCAGCCTGTACCGTAATCTGGCGCTAAGCCTCGGGAGGCTTACAGCAACTTTAACGAGCCGCCGCTAGCATCCCCTCCATGCAGTTCAAAGGACTCCATGGAGGCTTCCACTGCTGTTCACATGACCTGCAGGATCTCGCCTCGCGGGATCAGGCAGGTCAGCATAGTGGTTCGCAGAGGGAGACTGGGAGACTTTTTTCCCCCAGTCTCTCACTGCTCACGGCGGGAAGAAGAGGCGGATGGAGCTGCCGTTCTCGCCGTAGGATGATTTTTGTGATTTTTTGGGGGGGTTTCAGTTGGTGCTGACTGATTCTGAAGAAGTGGAATCAGTTAGCACCAGGTCCTAGCAGTGGTTAACCTTTCAGTTATGGTAATTAGCGTTAGGACTTTGTAATCCTACCGCTAATTAACACTTTATGCTCCCCATGTTAAGCATAGGGAGCACAAAGTACTGTAAGCTCATGCAAGATCAGATTCACTAATGTTTTTTTTAACCTGTTAGGCTAAGGTCAGACGAAAGCAGTTTTAACGTGCGTTTAGCCGCACGAAATCACGGCCGTGCTAGCAGCAAATGACGTCCAATGCCGGGGAACATACGACGAACGGCCGCACGAAAGTTCGTCCGCGCAACGCAAGTGGCAAACGAACGCATTTTTTCGAGAACGTCAAAACGCTAGTACTGACGTACAGAGTGCGCTGCGGCCGCATAGCGGCGTGATTGGGAGACGTCAGAGGCTGCACACATCCGGCCAACATAACGTTCAGACGCAAAAAGAGTTTTATTGATGATCCGTACAAAATCACGGACGAAAATGCGCATCGTATGACCGCTATCGCGTATTCTGTGAAAAAATACGTCCATTCGTTCGAACGCACTTTTTCACGGACAACGTGAAAAATGCGTTCGTCTGACCCTAGCCTTAGAGTTCGGTTTGTGATGCGCCCACGCTAGGGCAACCATAACTAACGTTAACGCTTACACAGGTGAGCACTAATGTTAGCGTTAGGAATGTAATAGTGTTCCTTGTGTGTTATGCAGGTTTGTTTTCCAATAACATAGTCAGCAACAGAAGTAATATTACAAGTGTAAAACATCTACATATGGTACCATAGCCATTTTCCTTGATTTTGCCAAGGGCTTTGACACAGTAGGCCATGGCATACTTTTATAAAAACTTATAAACTCAGGTATTGGTGATCACACCCTAAAAGGAAAACAAAAACCAAAAAAGGCTGTACAGATCAAACCCAGGTGATGAGATGTTAAATAATCTTAGGTAGAGTCAATCAAATCCAGTAATCTGGTAAAAGCGGGGATTGTAGGAAAAATGTTCAGATGGAAGTGGAAGGGACAAGCTCGCATGATACAAATAAAACATAACTTTTAATGGGAAGCAAAGGGTTAAAAAGATCACAGGATCTTAAGATAGTTACAGAGAAAAACCAAACGATGAAGAAAAATGAAGTAAAACATGAGCCCCAAATATCACCTAAAATTCAATGAAAGGAACAGCAGCAAAAATGACCTGGCTGGGGTTACAGCAAAATATACATACATACAGAAAAGGCTGCTGCTCCTTTCCATGTTTTTGTTTTTAGTCCCGAAGTGGAAGTATTTGATGGTCTAAATAAAACCCACCATTTTGTCTCTTAGCTGAAAAGCAGCTTGAGAGTGTGCGGTTGCTCAGAGGAGTAGCTCTTGGTTTCATTAGGTAGGATTTGCCTTACAAGAGGTGCCTTGATGTGGCAGGTGAGCTTAAACTTTAATGGCCATTCAAGTAAACCAAAACCTCTGATTGCGTTTTGTTTCACAAGGAGCTATAGGAATGAGTGCAGATGACACCTTAATTTTTTCTTACCATCAAATCTTCCCCCGTCTAAAGTAAAGTTCCTTAAGAGCTCTCTATTAATATACCTCAATACAGAATGCACCTGTAAACATGTAACTCACGGGGTTATTCAAAGAGATCCGAATGGCTGCCGAAAGGTAACCGAACGCTGAAAATCAGCGTTCAGTTACCTTTCTTGACCATTCGGCTATTCAGATTCAGAGAGCAGGCAATTCACCAAATGCTGGCGAATTTCCTGCACATATGGTGCCTGTTCGGTGCCTGTTCGAGGGCAGTGAAATCCCCATTGGTTCTTCTTTTCAGATAGCAAAAAACAGCAGTGAAAAGTTGCCGAAATGCCCTGCCTTTCGGTTGCTTCATTCGACAGGTTTATTCAGGCGAATCCCACAGGCTTCGATGTTAAAAATATTCCCGTTTTAATTCAAAATCTAATAAACCATTTATTATAATATTCTGCAGTAAAAAGTCTCTTTATTAATAGATTTTTTTAGGATCTTTAAGGCTGGGGTCAGACCAGCGCACTTTTAACGTGCGTTCTGGCGCACATAATTACGGCCGCACTAGCAGCAGATGACGGGCAATGACGGACAATATACGATGTACGGTCGCACAAAAGTCCGGCCGTGCAACGCAAGTGGAGTTTGAACGCATTTTTCTGAGAACGCTGAACCGCTAGTACTGACGTACTGAGTGCGCAGCTGCGGCATAGCGGCGTGTTTGCGTGATTAGGAGATGTCAGACACTGCTAATGTCCAGCCTACATAACGTCCAGACGCAAAAAGTGTTTTATTGACGATCCGTACAAAATCACGCCCGAAAATGCGCGTCGTCTGACCGTTTTTGCGCATTCCGTGAAAAAATACATCAATGCATTCGGACGCACTTTTTCACGTTCGCGGGGAAAAATGCTTTCGTCTGACCCTAGCCTTAAGCATTTTTCGGGATTTTCTTGCAAATTTTTTTTTCCGTTTTTGGCTTTCTTAAGCGTTTTTTCTTTTTTCTGTAACAGCCCTTTTTATTATCATTCCTTGGACCTCATATGTAAAGGTCAGACAATTTCGCTCAGTAGTTTGTTTGCAAACAGCGTTTCACTTTTCAAACATTCAAGCGTAATTTTTTTTTCACTCCATTCGTCTGCGGTGTCGGGTTTTTTCGGCGGCTGCTCTGCTCTCTGATCGACTCCTGCTCGGGTTTCTCCGGAGTCTTCGGCGGGTTAATCCAGATTTTTTTCTGCGGGTTTCGTTGTGCGTTCACTCTCGTTTTGCGGTGAGTTTTCGGTGGGTTTGCGGCAGCTTTTCCCTGCATTACGGCGGCCCTGTGGTGCTTGCTGAATACACCGCAGGGTCACCGAAATGGGATCGCCAAATCGCACCGAATTGAAGAGAACGAAAAGTCACCAAACGTTCTCTTCGAATAACCCTGATAGTGAATATATTTCCTACATATTTATTTTCTGTGTTAATCTGTATATTTGAGTTTTGTTTTTAATTAGGGCTGGTACTGATTAAAATTTTTGTGTTCGATTAATCAAAATTTTTTAAATTGATTAATCGATTAATTATAATGCACATACAGATCCAACTACTTTTAGGCTAGGGTCAGACGAACGCATTTTCACGTTGTCTGTGAAAAAGTGCGTTCGAACGAATGGACGCATTTTTTCACGGAGTACGCGAGAGCGGTCATACGATGCGCATTTTTCGTCCGTGATTTTGTACGGATCATCAATAAAACACTTTTTGCGTCTGAACGTTATGTTGGCCGGACATTAGCAGCGTCTGACGTCTCCCAATCACGCACACACGCCTCTAGCGGACGCAGCGCACTCTGTACGTCAGTACTAGCAGTTTAACGTTCTCGAAAAAATGCGTTCATTTTCCACTTGCGTTGCACGGCCGGACTTTCGTGCGACCGTACTTCGTATATTGGCTGTCATTGCCCGTCATCTGCTGCTAGTGCGGCCGTAATTAAGTGCGCCTGCACGCGCGTTCGCACTGCCTCAGTCTGACCCCAGCCTTAGCTGATCTACTTGGGTCTTGGGCCCTGGGTCTTGGGTCTTGGCCCTGGGTCTTGGCGCTGAGTCTTGGGTCTGGGCCCTGGGGATGGGTCTTGGGTCTGGGCCCTGGGTCTTGGGTCTTGGCCCTGGGTCCTGGGTCTTGGCGCTGAGTCTTGGGTCTGGGTCTTGGGTCTGGGTCTTGGGTCTGGGCCCTGGGTCTTGGGTCTGGCCCTGGGTCTGGGCCCTGGGCTTGGGCCCTGGCCCTTGGGTCTGGGTCCTGGGTCTTGGGCTTGGGCTCTGGCTCTTGGGTCTGGGTCCTGGCCCTTGGGTCTTGGGCCCTGAGTCTGGGCCCTAGGTCTTGGGGTCTGAGCCCTGGGTCTTGTCTAGGGTCTGGTGTGTGCCTGGGGTCTGGGCCCTGCAGGGGTTTGGCTGGGCCTGAGGCTGGACTGAGACAGGCAGCAGCATACTCACCGCTCCTTCGCTGCCTTCTCGTCTGCCGTCTTCTTACTGCGCCAGTCGCTGTGTGTGTGATGCGGGCATCACACGCGTCGCACACATGACTGGAGGGCGGTGCCAAAGCTTTGCACGCTGCTGTAGGGCCGCCCAGGGCCCCAGGAAGCCAGTACAGCTCCGGATTCGAACTCCTAGAGTCCGATACTGGAGCTGATGGACCCCCTCTGATCAAAATAAATTTAATCAATCAAAAATTTTAATGATTAATCGATTAATTAATCGTTAATTTTCCCAGCCCTATTTTTAATATCTTGCATTTTATTACTTTGAATCGCTGTACCTACTGTAAAAATTCAATATTCTTGAACCCAGGACATACTTGAAAACGAGAAAAATGTCAGTGTATCCTTCCTGTTAAAATACTTTAAAAATAAATAATTAAATATAATGTAATATCAAAGAGGTTGAACGTATCCTTACTTCTCCGAAATTCTGAAACGCACATCTTATCCTTCAAATTTTCATTGATGTTCACAAAAAAGAATCAGATAAAACCATTGCTCCTTGTAAGCAAGAGACTGACACCTAGTGGGGGAAAAAAAAGAAACTGCTCTATAATATATATATATATATAAAAAAAATTCTTTCAGCAATCAGTATTTCAAGAATGTAAAATCTGTGTTTTGTTTTTAAGGCAGTGTTTGATAATGGTGTTTAATTACCATGGAAGATACTTTTGGTTTTTCTGAAACACACTTAAAAAGTCTAGGACAGATTCAGACAAGTGAAATAGTGAATCCAGAAAGATTAAAAGCTAGATTTGCCTGATGGTCATTTCTGAATACATAAACGAAACGTATCCACGAGGAATTCCATGTAATTGGATCTAGGGCAAAAAACAGGTTATTAAATGCCAGAAGTGCAGTAAAATATTAGAAAAACATGTAAAAGCAGTAAAATTTGGAAATTTAAGATTTGTTGAGCAGTCTTTGCTCTAAACATGTTTAATAATCAATATATAGATATTTATCACAATAATAAGTTCACAAGAAACAATTAAATGTATGGTCAGTGTCCTTAAAGAGAGTTTAAATAAAAATGGATTTGCATGGTTTAATAATCATACTTACAGGACTAATACAAGAGAATTAAATCACATCAAGTTGTTGAATCACCCTTGTTATAATTTAACCCTTTCACTGCTGAGGACATGTGGGGAACATCCTCATTGACTCCTAAGGAAAGATAGGGGTGGAGATAATGGGGTTCCTTTGAACCCCAATATCTGCTGACTGTTGGCAGCTATCAGGGTCATGTTTGGTATCATTAGAAAGGCCAGAGCATGTCCTTTCCAATGATACCAAACATGACCATGTTTAAAGTAAAGAAAAAAATAATAAAAATAATAATATAAAAAGAAAAATGTGTTTTTTCTTAAGACGTGTAATGGCTCAACAGTGAAGGGGTTAACATCTTCACTACCAAGATCGAATATACTCGATCTTCAAATCACCTGCTGGTGGCCCGATATCAAGTATTCTTGATTAGGTGTAATTCTGGAGCAATGCGAAAGAATTTAATTTATTGCAAACATGCAAAAAAATGCATTTGTTATTGGACTCCAAAATGCGCCCTTCAGCACCGAGCTCAAGTTGCAGTAGCGGCACATATCGCACAGCAAATGGTGACATCTGCCTGTCAGATAGGGCTACTACAGTAAGAAATACATTGGGAAATTTTCCAACTATTTCTTACTGTATAATTCATGAAAAGTGGTTTTCAGAAAAACCAACCAGAAAAAACACTGTGTCCCGGCAGTGGCATGTTGGAAAATACTTTGGAAGTGAATGGGTTAAGATAGTGGGAGAGTGTCCTAATTGTTTATCTAAGGCTAGGGTCAGATGAGCGCATTTTGTACGGACTGTGCGTCCGTGCATTACGGACGTACTTTCTGACTGACGACAAGGTAGTGGCCACACAGTCCGTTTTTTTCACTTACGTATTTTTTGACTGATGTAGCAGGGAAAATAAATTACAATGAAAAAACATTCTGTCCGTCAAAAATGCTGGACGTATAAATGCAGTCCGTCTGACCACGTTCCATCACTCACACACAAAGCTATGCGGACGTTGTGGACGTGGCGCACTCCGCACGTCCGTTCTAGCAGTATTACGTTCTTGTCTAAGGCTAGGGACAGATGAGCGCATTTTCTGCAGCCACCGTCAAAATGTACGTCGATGCGTGCGCACGCATTTTTTCACGGAATACGCTTAAGTGGTCAGATGATGCGCAATTCTGGACGTATTTCATGACGGTGGGGTAAAAAGAAGTCTAGGGAAATCCGGCTGTTTGAACGTTATGTTGGCCGCACACTAGCAGCGTCTGACGTCTCCTAATCACGCACACACGCTGCTATGCGGCGCAGCGCACTTTGTACGTCAGTAGCAGCGGTTTCACGTTCTGATAAAAATGCGTTCATTTGCTGGTTGCGTGGTGTCGGCGCACTTTTGTACGCACGTACTGCGTATATTGGCCGTCATTGGCCGTTATGTGCTGCTACTGCCGCCGTGATTTAGTGCGCCTGCACGCGCGTTCCGACTGCCCCACTCTGACCCTAGCCTTAACTGCGTCCGTTTGCAGCGTCCGTCAGCCCCCGCACTTCTGTGCGGACGTACTTCGTGTGTGGGGCTCCATTTAACACAATTGTATGCTATCACGGACGTACTTATGTGCGGCAACACGGACGTTAACACTGCGCTCGTCTGACCCTAGCCTAAACTGCCAAAAAGTGTGGCAGCCGGAGGCTTCTGTGATTTAAAACAAAAATGGAAAATATTGCATAGGAGATTTTATTCTCAGCTCGTTGATTTAGTTTTGCCTTTCAGCTGATCTAAGTTTGCAGTATTTGTGATGGCTTTTTCTTTTAGTTTGGACTCTGTTTGTCAGTTTGTAAGTTGCTATTTCGAGGGAGATTTTCAGATACAAAGCTTCCATCTTCCAGACTTTCTTGTTTGATTCATCATATAATTTTTTTTTAGATATTGATCTTTAAATATTTAAACAGGTAACGTTTTAAACTGAGGGAAAACAAAACACGTCCTTGTTTAACCCCTTCGCTGCTGAGCCATTTCCCCCCTTTGTGCTGAGCTCATTTTTACTGCTTTTGCTCATCATGTTTAAACGCGATTTGAAGCCACGTTTTATTATATGGCCCAGACATATTATATATCGTTCTTTCCGGCAGACTCCGCGGATTCATAATATATCATTAATATATGTATATGTCATGTCTTGCCTGTATATTATAACAAAAAAATTCAATAAAATTAGAATTTTCAATCATCTACAATGTAAAGTTTTTTTTTTCAAATTTTTATCATCCGAGCTTTTGCGTTTATATTTTCTATGGGGTGCGCTTGTTAAAAAAATTTGAAATTGTGAAATACATTTTTTGGGGGGAATTACGTGATTTTAAGGCTAGGGTGAGACTAACGCATTTTTCGCAGCGACCGTCAAAAAGTGTGTCCGAACGCATTGCCGTATTTTTTCACGGAATGTGCGAAAACGGTCATACGATGCGCATTTTTGTGCGTGATTTTTTACGGATCCAAAGCAGGAAACTTTGGGTGTCTGGACGTTATGTTGGCCGGACATGAGCAGCGTCTGACGTCTCCAAATCACGCACACATGCCGCTAGTGGACGCAGCGCACTCTGAACGTCCGTACTAGCGGTTCTGCATTCTCGAAATGCGTTCATTTTCCACTTGCGTTACGCGCCGGACTTTCGTGCGACCGTACTTAGTATATTGGCCGTCATTGTGCGTCATTTGCTGCTAGTGCGGCCGTGATTAAGTGCGCCTAAACGCATGTTAGAAATTCGCTAGTCTGACCCCAGCCTTAGCAAACGCACCCCATGGAAAAAAATCATTAGTGCAGCATCATTGTTCTCATTACAATTGAAATGTGAACAATATTGCTGCATTAATAAAAAACACACGTTGTTATTTTTTTATTATTATTATTATTTTTTTCTTTACTTTAAACATGGTCATGTTTGGTAACATTCAAAAGGCCATGCTCAGGCCTTTCGAATGATACCAAATAGGGATGCACCGATACTAGTATCGGTATCGGTGCTGATACTGCCTTTTGTACGAGTACTTGGTACTCGTGCAAATGGCTCGATACCTCCCCCCGATACCGGAAGCCAGCGCTGGGCCGGCTTGCCGGTATCCGCGGGCCTGGAGAAGCTGGCCGCATGAATGAAAAGCATTTGGCCAACGTTCCCATCCGGCGGGCCGCATTACTTACCCAGCGGTGGGTCCGGTCGCAGGGCTGTGACGCGATCACGCGGCCGCCAGGCACTGGAGGCTGTGACGCTGCCTCCAGCCGAGATCTCGCAGGAGGCGAGGATCTCGAAGGGGGACCCGGAGGTGGAGTCGCCATCCAAGATAGCGGCCCCACCGGATCTAGGCTGCGATCTGGCGCTGAATGGCGCCAGATCGTGGTTCGGCATTTAAAGGGTTAAAGCCAGGCACCGCTTTGCAGGGCAGACACTGCCCTTCAAAGTGGTGCCTGTCTTTTATTTGTAGACCATCCTGAAAGGATCCCCCCTCCCTTTCAGGCGATCTCCCGGAGGGTTGCCTGAAAATGACATCATCGCGTCCGACGCAAGGACGTCATTACGGTGGGGGGGTCTATAAAAGCGGCGTCTGTCTTTTGAGGAAGTCAGAATGCCGCGGGACCCCAGACCAGAGAGGTGAGTATCTCTCTGGCCCCCCGCAGAGCGGAAGACGTGTGGGGAACGTCCTCCACATACAGCGGAAGGCAATGAGGACGTTCCCCACACGTCTTCCGCAGTGAAAGGGTTAAAAAGTGCTGGTGTATATTTCAGTTCTTGGATATGAAAGAACACACTAACAGGGTTATTCAGAGAAAGGTGAAACTCTGGAGAACTTTAGGAGAAGTGAAAATTCTAGGTCAAATAGCCAATTTGGAAAGTGAGTTAAATGGGAGAATTTTTCTGGTTTGGCTATTTGACTTAGAATTTTCACTTCTCCAAAAGCTCTCCAGAGTTTCACCTTTTTCTGAATAACCCTGTAAACATCATATCCACTTCCGCTGTTTATTGTGATTATGATAGGAGACTCATACTCCCCAACGCCTTTTAACCCTTTCGCTGCTGAGGCTTTTCCCGCCCCTGTGCTGAGGTCATTTTTTACCTGTTTTGCGCATCATGTTTAAACGTGTTTTGAAGGCTTATTTTAGAATATGACACCGACATATTATATATCGTTCTTTCCGTCAGACTCGGCAGATTCATAATATGTCATTATTATATGTATACGTTATGTCATGTTTGTATATTATAACAAAAAATGCAATAAAATATGTATTTTCAATAATTTACAATGTGTAAAGTGTTTTTTTCCACATTTTAACATGCGAGTAATTGCGGTTATATTTTGTATGGGGTGCGCTTGTTAAAAAAATTAGAGATGCGGTCTCGTTACATTTTTTTATGGGGAAAATGACACCATTTTTAACAAACGCACCGCATACAAAAATCGTTAATGCAGCATCATTGTTCACATTATAATTGAAATGGGAACAATATTGCTGCATTAACAAACCAAAAAAAATAAAAAAAAAGTGTTTATTTTTTTTTTTTTAATTTTTTTTTTTAATTTTTTTTTTAAATTTAAATTTAACCCCTAACTGCCACGGATCGGGAGATAGGGAGTTCATTGGAACTCCCTATCTCCACAGTTCGTGGCAGTTAGGGGTTAACTGTAGGACTGGCGTCATCGTGCTACGCACGATGACGCCAGTCCTCTGGGGGAGTTCCCGGAAGCTTGGCCGACATCCAAGATGTCGGCCAGCTCCCGGGAAGGATCGCGAATCGGCGCTTTTCAGCGCCGATTTGCGATCCAGCTCCCCAGGGGTTAATGTCAGGCATCATTTGGAAGGGCAGGCTGTGCCCTTCCAAATGATGCCTGGGTTAAGCCCCTGTGTGCCGCCGATCGGGAGGGAGAGAGGTCCGAAGGACCTCCCCCCTCCCTTTCAGGCGCCTCCTCCGCACATGCGGGGGGGCGCCTGAATTAGGTGTCATCGCGGGGGCGCGATGACACCTAATAATGGCGGCCGCTGCTCCGGATGCCGGGCTGACATCCAGGATGTCAGCCCGCACCGGAGGGGCCAGCGATCGGCCGGAACCCGGCCGAACGCTGACCCCAATGCGAGGACGCGCTCAGCGCGTCCTCCGCATACCAGCGGTAATGCTGAGGACGCGCTGAGCGCGTCCTTAGCATTGAACTGGTTAATATATACTAATCTGTTGTCTTGGATTTATATAAATTGGTTTTGTGGGTTTCCACCCTCTGATCATCTTACTGAGACTTTCTGATGTCCAGATTTCATATCTGCCAATAGAGGTCACGCGCAAGCTGTCCTAAGTCATGCAGGTTCAGTGTGACAGCCAGCAAGTTGGCTATGAATACGCATGGTTTGGTTTCTCAGATACCCTAGAGCAGTGTTTCCCAAGCCTGTCCTCGGGACCCTCGACCAGGCCAGATTTTGCAGATCACCTTGGGGAAATGCAGACTGAATCCTGCAATCACTGAGCAGCAAATCATATCACCTGTGCTGGGCTTCAGATATCTGGCAAACCTGGCCTGTCAGAGGGTCCTGAGGACAGGATTGGGAAACACTGCCCTAGAGCAACAATGATAGGAGCCTTTATCACTGCTGACCTGACAGAACGTTATCCATGGATTACTCACCTTTACTGTACTTCCTTACACAGGACAATCAGATTTCTATTGGTCCTATTGTGAGTGACTGGGTTGTAGAAGTTAACATTTTTTCTGCAAAATGCATTAACAATGGGGGTCATTCCCAGTCTGACAGTCTCTTTGTCACTTTAGTTTCGGTATGACACTGAAACCAGGAGATTGCTGCAGGTCGAGCAGGAAAGTCCTCCATGAGGTTACTTTGCTAATTTAGTTAAACGTGCAAAATCAGTACCAGTTAAATAAACCTTTTAAAAAGTATATAACACAATAGCACGGCTGCATACAATTTGTTTTCATAATATTACCAATAAATATTTATCATCAAATTAGAAAAGGGATGGGAATGGGATAAGGTTTCACTTTTTGATTTGGACACAAGTTCCTTTGAACTTTCCATCCAGACCGAGGCGTGCCAGTCCTCACTTGCCTGAAAAAAACCAAGGCTATGCAAAGCAAGTAAGGTTTGTAAGATGCTCGCTTGATAGATAACTTATTTACTGCGCCCATTGGACAAATTCCATTGACATACAGGGTTGTTCAAAGATATCCGAATTGTGGCCGAAAGGTAACCGAACGCTGAAATTCAGCATACTGTTACCTTTCCTGGCCATTCGGCTATTCAGAGAGCAGGCAGTTCGCCAAATCCTAGCGAATTGCCTACACATACGGTGCCTGTTCGGTGTCTGTTCAAGGGCAGTGAAATCCCCATAGAGAAGCAATGCTTCAGCTATTCAGAGAACACAAAATAGCTGAGAAAGGTTGCCGAAAGGCCCTGCCATTTGGTGGTTTCATTCGTCAGGTTTATTCAAGCGAATCCCATAGGCCTCAATGTTAAAAATATTCTCATTTTAATGCAATATCTAATAAACCATTTATTATATTATTCTGCAATAAAAAGTTTCTAAATCTAAAGTTTTTAGATTTTTTAGGATCTTTTAGGCATTTTTCTGCGAAAAAAACATTTTTAATCGTCTTTTCTTTTTTCTGTAACAGCCCTTTTTATTATCATTCATTGGACCTTATATGTAAATTTCAGACATTTTAGTTCTGTAGTTTCTTTGAAAACATTGTTTCACTTTTCAAACATTCAAGCGTACTGTTTTTTTTTTTTACTCCATTCGTCTGCGGTGTCGGGTTTTTCCGGCGGCTGCTCTGCACTGTGATCGGCGGCTGCTCGGGGTTCTCCGGCGTGTTTGGCGGGGTTAATCCAGATGTTTTTGCGGGTTACGGTGAGCCTTCGCCGGGTTTTGCGGTGAGTGTACGTCGGGTTTGTGGTGGCTTCTCCCTGCACTACGACGGCCCTGTGGTGCTTGCTGAATACACTGCAGGGTCGCCGAAATGGGATCGCCAAATCACACCAAATTGAAGAGAACGAAAAGTCACCGAACGTGCGGTGAGTTTGCGATTCTCTTTGAATAACCCTGATAAAGTCCAGTGACATAAGATCAAGACTGAGCTGTCATTAGTAATAAATAGTACTGCTGCCATAGTAACAATTGACTCCTGTGTTTTATTTCCTAAAGAACAATACGGTGATGCAATGATAACTAGTAAAGAATTACTGGATATATAGGGCTCTATCAGCTCCTTACCGTTAGCGCTCACATAAATGAGTGTTAGCGCTAGGTTAATTGAGGTGATAGTGTGCCGCATAGATCATCCCCCGATTGCTAACAGGTTAAGAAATCCGTTAGCGACTCAGTATTAGCCCTTTTTGCACCAGCTTACTGTACTTTGTGCTCACAATACTTAAGATGGGGAGCGCAAAGAGTAAACAGAGAGTAAATAGCGTTAGGATCACATTGTCCTAACACTAATTACAAACAGCTGTCACTAACTAAAAAAGTTTGCTACAGCTTAGGGCTAGTTCTAACCGATTACGCTTCTGTAAACCCCTGAAAAAAAACCAAATACTTACCTCTCACCAGCGGCGTGAATGGCGGCCCAATCCGTCAGTTCTGGGAGCAAAGTGAGACTGGGGGAAAAAGTCCCCAGTCTCCCTCTGTGAATCACTCCGCCGACCTGCAGGATCTCGCGAGAGGCGAGATCCTACCAGTAATGTAACCTGGCAGCAGAAGCCTCCAAGGACTCCGTTGAGAGGATGCTCAGAACGGCGCTTTAGAGCTGCTTCGAGCATCCAGGAGGCTAGCGGCTGCTATGGGGCAGGCTGCTGGACTCAGCACCTGCCCCATAATCCACTGGGAAAAAGGGGATGCTAAGGGAAGATTAGCGAACGTTACTGGTTCCCCTTAGTGTCCCCGTTTTAGCTGTAGGGAGGTGATAGTGACCAAAGTATATTAAAATGCTGGTTTGGGCTTGCAAACAGCAAAACTCAAAACATATTTACTGAATTAAAAATGAAAAGGTAAAGTAAATATTCTGAGTCAACAAATTCAACTTTTTCATCAATAAGAGACTGTGAAAATGTAACAAGCATCAGCCGAACTCTATTAGAACATGAATAGAGTATACATTCACCCTAAAAGCTTCAAAACATCCACTCAAACACTTGAAAACATACGTGGAATAAAAAAATAATGCTATGTATATCAACTGAACTGTTATGCTGATTGCTGGAGCCATTGTCCTGACCAATACGGCTGCTTAGTGTAAATTATCGGCTCCTCTACTCTGTATTAGAGCTGTTAATATGCGGTTATATGGAGAAGAATGAGCTATTCCAACCGATCTCGTTCTTCACGGCTCAAGGCGTTTGTTAGCAATGAATAACAACTCTTCAATCCTGGATTTTTCTTTTGAAAACTCATTTAACACTTCATTTTAAATACCCTGAAAAAGTTCAAAACCTTCCTTTCAATGCCACGGTGAAGAGGGTAGAGTAATGCTTCCTCTCGTTGTATGTAGCAGGGCAATGGGAAAAAGTAGTTCCCAGTGTTCTTCCATGGATCCTTATGATGTCCCTGCATGACCCCGCTTGTACCAGCTTCTAGAGTTTAAGCTGTGTTATGCTTTGCTCCATGGAGTCCTATGGGCTCCTGGAGATGATGCCCCGAGCAGCACACTGCAACGCTGCTGACATTAATTAATGGCTTCCAATTATTGCAGCTCAATCTACTGATACAGCGTCTAGTCTGTAAATGGGAGCCGATAACGGATATCGGCTTATGTTGGTTTTTCCCTGAGAGCCTCCCTGTTAGTTGGACTAAACTCTAGATGCGCGCATGTATGCTCTTTATCCTCCCTGGCAGTTATCCCGAGTGTGTCTCGAGGTTGAATTTCACAGCTGAGAGCGGTAACCCCGAGACACACCGGGCTGTATACATCACTTCTCCTTGCGCTCCCTCGATGATCTCTGCAGTCGCCTCCGGCGATCACGACCTCATACTTCCTGGATTCCTTCTCACGAGGAAGGAACCAGGAAGTAATGAGGTCACGATCGCCGGAGGAGGCAGCTGGAGATTTCGAAGGGAGTGCAGGGAGAGGTGATGTATCCAGCGGCATCCCAAGTGTTGCTCGGGGGTTACCGCTTCCAACATAGGAATTTAACCCTGAGCTACACTCAGGATACCGCAAGGGAGGGGGGAAATAGACCACTTTTAGACGCGGTTTTTCCCTAGAATTAGACCGCCAGGGAGGTTAATTTGGGACCATATGCCTTATAGTAATAGAGTTGTATTCATTCTGGATGCAACACAGAAATATAACCTGGTGGGCAGTGCCAACGCTAATGCAATATCTTAAATGCACAGACAGCGACATGTGTTTTAGCTTTCACAAGCAGTTGTGTATGGCACATATACAGTGGCAAGAAAAAGTATGTGAACCCTTTGGGATTAAGTGGAGTTGTGCATGAATTGGTCATAAAATGTGCTCTGATCTTCATCTAAGTCACAACAATTTGAAAAACACAGTCTGCTCAAGATAATACAACACAAACATTATATGTTTTCATGTGTTTATTGAACATAACATGTAAACATTCACAGTGAAGGGTGGAAAAAGTATGTGAACCCCTAGCCTAAAGACTTCTCCAAGAGCTAATTGGAGCCAGGAGTGAGCCAACCTTGAGTCCAATTAGTGTGATATTATTGGATGTGTTGCTGAAAGCTGTCCTGCCCTTTAAAAAAACACACCAGTGTTGGGTTTACTGGTTTCAAGAAACACTGCCTGATGTGAATCATGCCTCGCAGAAAATTGCTCTCAGAAGACCTACGATCAAGAATTGTTGACTTGCATGAAACTGGAAAGGGTTACAAAAGTATCTCCAAAAGCCTTGATGTTCATGTGTCCATGGTAAGACAGACTGTCTACAAATGGAGAAAGGTCAGCACTGTTGCTACTCTCCCTAGGCATGGTCGTCCTGTAAGATGACTGCAAGAGCACAGCGCAGAATGCTTAATGAGGTAAAGAAGAATCCTAGAGTGTCAGCTAAAGACTTACAGAAATCTCTGGCAAATGCTAACATTTTTGTTGACACATCTACAATAAGGAAAACATTAAACAAGAATGGAGTACATGGGAGGACACCACGGAGGAAGCCGTTGCTGTCCAAAAAGAATATTGCAGCACGTTTGAAGTTTGCAAAAGAGCACCTGGATGTTCCACAGCACTACTGGCAAAATATTCTGTGGACAGATGAAACCAAAATTGAGTTGTTTGGAAAAAACACACAACACTATGTGTGGAGAATAAAAGACACAGCACACCAACATCAAAACCTCATCCCCACTGTAAAACATGGCGGAGGGAGCATCATGGTTTGGGGCTGCTTTGCTGCCTCAGGGCCTGGACGGATTGTTGTCATTGATGGAAAAATGAATTCCAGAGTTTATCAAGACATTTTGCAGGAAAACGTAAGACCATCTGTCCGCCAACTGAAGCTCCACAGAGGATGGGTGATGCAACAGGACAATGACCCAAAGCATACAAGTAATTCAACAAAAGAATGGCTTCAACAAAACAAAATACGCCTTCTGGAGTGGCCCAGTCAGAGTCCTGACCTCAACCCGATTGAAATGCTGTGGCATGGCCTTAAGAGAGCGATTCACACCAGACATCCCAAGAATATTGCTACACTGAAACAGTTTTGTGAAGAAGAGTGGTCCAAAATTACTCGAGATCGTTGTGCAGGTCTGATCTGCAACTACAGGAAACGTTTGGTTGAGGTTATTGCTGCCAAAGGAGGGTCAACCAGTTATTAAGTCCAAAGGTTCACATACTTTTTCCACCCTGCACTGTGAATGTTTACATGTTATGTTCAATAAAAACATGAAAACATATAATGTTTGTGTTGTATTATTTTAAGCAGACTGTGTTTTTCAAATTGTTGTGACTTAGATGAAGATCAGAGCACATTTTATGACCATGCACAACTCCACGTAATCCCAAAGGGTTCACATAATTTTTCTTGCCACTGTATATATTCAGAGCTATTCAGAGAGAGGTGAAACTCAGGAGATGTGAATATTCTAGGTTAAAATAGCCAGACCAGAAAAATTACCATTTATTTATAAATTGACCATTTATCTCACTATCCAAATCAGCTATTTGGTCTACATTGTTCTCTTCTCCTGCCGTTCTCCTGGTTTTCACCTTTCTCTGAATATCCCTGTTTGTTTCAATTGCACCGAGTGACAAAAGAATCAATTGATAGTAAACAAACTTTTATAGCTATAGTTTTAAAGAGGTGAGCCCAAGCATTTGGGGAAAAAATAACATTAATATGGCTTCAATATAAATGTACCGGCTGGGTGGAGTAGAGGTAACATCACTGCTCTGCGTGGAGAGAACCTGTGGAGCCATGGGCTCGATCCCGACGAGCACCTCTCCAGTAAGTGTCCTTGGGCAAGACGGGACATACTCGCCACCCAGGACATACCTGAAAACGAGAGAAATCTCAATGTATCCTTCCTGGTAAAATCCTTTCTAGAAAAAAAATAAATAGTTACTGACCCCTTCATGTGATAAAGAAAACAGGATTTTATTCCACAGTGAGCAAGGACAACGTTTCGACGCAGTGGTCTTTTTCAATTAATTTGGCTTCATCACATAAAATGAAATTGAAAGCTTATGCTCGGTGGCCGCATATAAAAACACAACTATTTCCTCCCATAATAAAAAATAATCCATTTTACGTACAATTTACTAACTTGGTTCCTAATCATCTTCTAAATCGGAGCTTGTAGTATTATACGCATTAAAAAAAAATCTAATTTCAATGGATTTTAGCATATTTTCATACAGAATATATGCAGTTACTTTTTTATGTATCCAGAGAGAACCATCTATATCTTACTTATAAAACACACAACTGACTTAAAGGGGTCGCTTTGCTTTCAAAGCACTTTCTTTAACTTTATAGCCTATATGTAACACAGACAGACGTTGTTTGTAAATAGTATACTTACATACATACATCGGTTTCAACTTTTTGAACTTTAAATAGGTAATAAAAAGAAATCTTTACAGGGCCACCAGAGGTGTAATGTTTATTCTCTTGACCTTATCAACCTTTCATTGTGCTCATCTCTGCCCCCTCCTGACTTAAATTTTAAAGAGAGAACAACACAGACATGCAAAAAGATGCAGTAGAATGTGTCATAGTATTTAATGCCGCCCATGCAACTTTAACTTTTAGGAAGGCGGGGATTTTAGTATGAGGTCTTTTTTTTTTCTCAATGGAAAAGATGTGAGTCAAGATGTGTCATCTCTTGAAAAAAAGAAACACACACACATAGAGAGAGAAATTGCTTTCTTCACTGGTGTATATAAACCTCCAATTTAGAGTTGTGTAAGTTCACATGCTCACACACACACACGTACCCACAGAGACACTTACACTCAACTCTCTCTCCAACATCCTATAAATTAACGCAGGGTATGGTATCTTTCTTGGCTGTGATTCCTACCTCAGTGCTGCGCAGCAGGTGAATGAAACCGGCTCACTAACAAATAGAAAAGAATCCACTTGAGGAATTTGACACTGATAAACAAGACAAGCAAGCCAATAAATTCAAAACAAACAAAACAAAACAAAGCTGCAGGATCAAGAAAAATACGAGACAAAACCACATCCAAAACAGCCTTTAAAGAGAGAAAGCAAAATATGAAAAGTAAGTGTAACTTAAGGTTTTAAGTTATTCAGGTAAACTTTTCCGATTTTCGTGCTTGTATGTATACGTTCTATTATTCGGCTTTGATACAATAGTTTATGTTTGCAAATCTGTCTGATCATCTAGAGATTTGTGATTTTATTATGACCACGAATGAAACTTTTCTATTCCGGTTTCATTTCATCCAGATGCTTGTGAGGTGAAGAATTTCGGGACTTGGACATCATTTTTTTTTCTATTGCTTTATGGTACCCAATAGAAAATAACTTAGACTGAGTTTATAAGGAGTCTGACTGATTATCCCCTCCTAGTGGCTAAAGCTAGACATGTTAGACCTGAATGTGCCCATTGCACCTTCTACGACGTTTGCTCGTATTAACCAATCTGCTGAATGCACGCTTTTTCATGTAAAAGAGATTATTTTAACCCCTTAAGGATCAAGGCTCTTTAAAATCTATGTCATTTATGACATAACAGTTACGTCATTGGTCCTTAAGGGGTTAAACTTTTTATGCGTAAATGGCACCAATAGACTGCTCTGCGTGGAGAGAGCCTGTGGAGTCATGGGTTCGATCCCGACGAGCACCTCTCCAGTAAGTGTCCTTGGGCAAGACACCTAACGGTACATACTCGCCACCCAGGACATACTTGAAAATGAGAGAAATCTCAATGTATCCTTCCTGATAAAATCCTTTCTCAAAAAATAATAAAAAATAGCACGATGTGAACTCATTAATTGCTATAGTTCTGTCATGTATTCAGTGTTTCTTAATGGTCTGTTCCAAGAATGTCAAACTCCGGAATCCCAGATGTTAACTAATGGCCTACAACTCCCAGAAATATCTGAATGCAGTAGATGAGTAGAGATTCATGGGAGTTGTAGTTCAGCAACATCTTGAAGGCCAGAGTTTAAAATCCCGGGTGTATTCACTAAATGCCAAACCACGATTGATCGCGGCAACTTGGCTTTCCAATTAGCATTCGTGAATGTCCAGCTATTCACAAACAGGACGATCAGTAATTACAAATTTTTACTTTGGTGAAATTCTGTTTACTGTCTAATTGCAATGTCAGAGGGACATTTTGGCTTATTAACCCTTTCACTGCTGAGGACGTGTGGGGATCGTCCTTACTGACTTCTAAGGAAAGATAGGGGGTGGAGATAGGGGGTTCCTTTGAATCCCGATATCTTCTGACTTTTGGCAGCTAGCAGGGTCATATGTGGTATCATTAGAAAGGCCAGAGCATGGCCTTTCCAATGATATCAAACATGACCATGTTTAAAGTAAAGAATAAAAAAAAAAATGTGTTTCTTTAAGACGTGAAATGGCTCAGCAGTGAAGGGGTTAAAGAGGTGAGAAAGGCAAGTGAACTGGAACAGAATTCTTCCAGGTCGGTCAGTGCAATTTTCCACTTAAAAAATTTGCATTTGCGTGCATTTGAAATAAAACAAATGATGCATTCAAGGAATATGTTCTTTTCTCGCTTTGAAAGTGTTTCTTTTAAGGCCATTAGAACGCGATTTTTGTCTTATTTTAGACTGTGGTCATATGTAAAAGGTTGATGTACTTCACTCTATGATAATGTGTGTTTTATTGCAATTTAACACAGTTTATTTGTTATTCATCTGACCTTAATGTCGTATGAGAAACATGCAGGACCACATCCCGCACTTAGGGAATAGGCCCCTCAGTGAAAATGTACTTATAGGTCATATTCTTTTAATAGCCAGGCAAGAAACAAGGGATTTATAGCAAACCGTATACACCGGCGGTTATTTTAGCCTATCCAATATTGTCGATGAAATAACAGACTTCTTTTTATTGATGCATACATAGATCTGTGTTTACCCACATCGAGCAATCGCGGAACAGAAAAGAAAGTGACTAACAAAAAGACACACATTGCTCAGTGGTAGGAAAACATCTCTAGAGTTTAGAAGCCAGACGTATTTTATGAGAACCGAACGTTTGTTTTTCACAAGACTAGGAAGACACGAGTCCGCAGAGTTCAAGATAAAATACCAAAGGGAAAAAAAAAACTGTTTTAGAGCTAACTCCAGCGTGTTTATTCCTTGGCGTTGAAGGTTTGTAAAACCCTAATCTTAGACATAACGGTGAAAATCAGCGTTCGGTTACCTTTACTGGCCATTCGGCTATTCAGAGAGCAGGCAATTCGACAAATCCTGGCGAATTGCCTGCACATACGGTGCCTGTTCGGTGCCTGTTCGAGGGCAGTGAATCCCCATAGAGAAGCACTGCTTCGGCTATTCAGAGAACACAAAACAGCAGTGAAAAGTTCCCGAAATGCCCTGCCATTCGGTGGTTTCATTTGGCAGGTTTATTCAGGAGAATCCCATAGGCTTGTTAAAAATATTCCCGTTTTAACTCAATATCTAATAAACCGTTCATTATAATATTCTGCAGTAAAGAGTCTCTTTATTTATAGATTTTTTAGGATATTTTAAGCATTTTTCTGGATTTTTTCTCTTAACAAAAAATTGCCGATTTGTTTTTTTTTTAACTTTACTTCTTTTTTCTGTAACAGCCCTTTTTATTATCATTCCCTGGACCTCATATGTAAATTTCAGACATTTTCGCTCAGTAGTTTCTTTGCAAACAGCGTTTCACTTTTCAAACATTCAAGCGAACTGTTTTTTTAATTTATTCACTGTATTCGTCTGCGGTGTCAGGTTTTTCCGGCGGCTGCGCTGCGTGTGATCGGCTCCTGCTCGGGTTTTTCCGACGTTTTCGGCGGGTTAATCCAGATGTTTTTGTGGGTTTTGGTGTGCGTTCGCCCTCGTTTTGCGGTGAGTTTTTGGCAGGTTTGCGGCGACTTTTCGCTGCACTTCGGCGGCCCTGTGGTGGTTGCTGAATACACCGCAGGGTCGCTGAAATGGGATCGCCGAATCGCACTGAATTGAAGAGAACGAAAAGTCACTGAACGTGCGGTGACTTTTAGATTCTCTTTGAATAACCCTGTTAGTTAAAAGTCAAATAGATTTTTGATGCATCTCATTTTTTAATCTGTTCTTAATTAATCTGTGTTAATATTGTATACTGCAGCATGTATTACCCATTACCTTATCTGTGCTCTGACGTCAGGGGTCAGCAACTTTGGCCCTTCAGATGATTTGGAACTACATATCCCTTTGATGATCAGTAACATATTAGCCTGGCTAAATCTCATGGGAAATGTAGTCCAAAATCATCTGAAAAGCCAAGCTTGCTAACCTCTGTCCTAAGGTCACACGAAAACCATAAGAGTTGCATTTTTTTGGAGAGGTTGTCTCGCTATGCAACATCAGATTGAATGTTCGTTGGGTTTTTTGTTCGTTTGAAATGTTATAGCATTGGTGCTTTCATCCACTGAGTGTTATGCCATGAGGAATCACTTTATGCTCAATTAGTGTTTATCATTTTCTTAGTTACATAGTTACATAGGCTGAAAAAAGACATGCGTCCATTAGAATTTCTTTAAAATTCAAAAATGATACCAAATACACACATATCATTGATATAAAGTTGAATGATAGCAAGATAGAAATGTCATATATAAATATGCAAATAGATTATATATGTTATTTTACACCAGATTTGCATTTTTGGTAGTGGATTATCTGGGTGATCTGTTTATGTTGTGTATTTCTCCTGTACTGCTTAGGAATCCTCTACAACAGGGATCACAATCTCTGCCCCCCCCCAGATGTCCATTCCCATGATTCTTTGGCCATTAACCCTTTCACTGCTGAGGACGTGTCGGGAACGTCCTCATTGACTCCTAAGGAAAGATAGGTGGTTCCTTTTGAACCCCAATATCTCCCGACTGTTTGATATCATTAGAAAGGCCAGAGCATGGCCTTTCCAATGATACCAAATATGACCATGTTTAAAGTAAAGAAAAATAATAATTTAAATAATTTAAAAAAAAGAAAAATGAGGTTTTTTAAGACGTGAAATGGCTCAGCAGTGAAGGGGTTAATAGCATTCAAGGAATCCTGGGAATTGTAGGCAATACACATCTGGGGAGCCGGAGTTTGAGACCTCTGCTCTATAAGCTGAATTTGCATAGAAGTCATAATATCATTAACGTTATGTAATCGTAATGTTTGTTCGTTAGCTAGTATAATTAATTTTGTATGACGAAAGGAATTTTAACAAAACATGTAATGGCGCGAGGGGAAAAACACAAAGCTATGTTATATATATTTACAACGCAAACAATAACATTTATTCCATATTTATGCGACAACACAGAGATATTTTCAAATAAATAAGTGCCATAATAATTATAATCTGACCACTTAAATACAATATTTTTCAGTAACCATATACTGTTAAAAACCACCATTAAAGACTGTTTTCACATAATTAACAAGGAAAGTCAAACACAGCATAGCTAACACAGGGGGACTCACCAAATGCCGGGACAGCGCTGGGGTGCTCCACCGTCTAGAATCCACAGTCCACCAATAATATAATTAACATTAATCATGTAAAATGCGTTGAATTCTCTGACAATATTCAATTTACGTTTTAGAGCTCAGTGCGCGCCTTAATTGAGAATTCTTTCTTGAGATACTGTATCTCAAATGCTAACGTCATGCAGTTGCCAGCATGTGCAAGGACTGGGACTCACAACACACATATTAAGTTATCTCAACGAGGAGACCATGTAAGGAAGCTTTATTTGGAGTGGTAGCATCATTTCAGTCCCGGCAGTTGAAAGGTTCCTTGCCTCGTTTAACCGGCATAGAACCTTTCTACTTTGTCCGGTTTTCTCCCTGTGTTTGCTTCTACTTTTAGGCTGATGACCCTGGGCCATCGGAACCTTATTTGATGCAGTATATTTTGACATATGTGCTCCTCTGTCTGCATGTCAATCCCAACGCACTTCATCTTCTTCATCTCCAAATCATCTACTGGACCAGTAGTCCACTTCTTGACTACCCGACTGGTAGAGCTAGTCTTGCACTGAAGTTGACGGGGGAAAGCCAGAATAGGGCCTTATAGATATCTTTGAAAGTCATTCTAATTGCATTAACAACTAATGTAACAATCCCAGTAACTAACAACCACAATAGACTCTTCCTCCCAGAGAAAGATTATACACAAATACAACAAAGGTCTATCAATAATCTCATTGCGGGCAGTTGGCCGGCAGTGTGTTAGGTAGTGCGTTTGGTTTGTATAGTCTATTAAATAGACACTTGGTTGATATTGTTAAAAATCCAAATTAAGAAAACAGACCAATCATATTACCTTCCTAATGTGTGACTTATATTGGGGTCTCAATAATAACTACAGAAAGGATAAATAATATGGCACATCCAACTCAATCATAAAGGTTATTAGGAGAGTAAATATAATGGCAAGAAAGTCTCCTAAACTCCAAACAATCCTTGTAGCTTCTCCAGGCTTTATTTTTCAAATGACACTGAAAAAGTCTAGACAGTGTGATTAATCCCTTCACTGCCAAGTGATTAAAAAAAACAAAACATCAGAGATGTGTTTCAGGAAGCAAGATATACACAGTAGAGTTATTTTTTGCGCGGGACGCTTAGCAAACACATCATTTAATAGGAGAAAACTAATATCTCTATTAATGGACAAAAAAAGAATGGAAATACAGTTTTTAATTGGATATTTTAACATTTCTTCTCAGCTCCTAATCTATGCTATAAGTGATACATTTCCCTGTAGATGCTAATGTTCTCTCACGTATCGCCATAATTCCCAAGCAATTACAAATCACAAATGTATTCCTCTCACATTGCCACATTCCCCATAACACATTGTCCAGAACTGCAACACAGTGTGAAAGGCCATACTGCATATCCTCACACGGTTTGGAAATTTCTCACGGCTTAGAAACCAAACACTGTTAAAGAAGTAACCTGAAAAATGTACATACTTTAACCCCTTAACGCCCGAGGACCTACCAGGTACATCCGACGAAAAAGGTTGCTTAACGACTGATGACGTTCCTGGTACGTCCTTTAGTAAATAGAGCACTGGAAGCAATCGGTATCACTTCCAGCTGCTCTGTTGCTATTGTAAGGATGCCTCGGCACTGAAGCATCCTGCAATAGTGAATTCAGCTCCCGGGCCCCTTCAGTTTAACTCGTTACGTGTTCGGCCGCTGAAAAAGATCGCTGGATGCGATCGGCATCGCTTCCAGATGCTCTTTTACTATTGCAGGGATGTTTCGACATCGAGGCATGCTGCAATAGTAATTTTACCTGATGGACCACCTTGTGATCGGTCCCCGGGAGCGATCACTGCCAATATACCCGGTAAGGCAGCCAGCAGGCGAAATGAGTGCCTCGAGGGATCAAGGCACTCATCTGAAAGAATGCTGAGTGGGTCGAGGCACTCAGCCAAATAATGATAAAAAAATAAAGTAAGAAGATAAAAATAGAAAAAGCCGCCCTGTTCCCTAAACCCATATATATATTGACAAAAAATGCATAGGAAACAGCAAAGTACTAATTGCACTTATTGTCACTAAGTGCCAAAAAAGCAAAAAAAACATGTAAGCATTGAGTATTTCTGTACTCAAGACAAAATTTTTAAACCATTAAGGCCCGTGTAAGACGAACACAGTGATCACGACATTTTAAGGTCCGTCGTAGCATAAAATTATGATCAATAGAGACCCACACACGAAGTACATCCGCACAGAAGTGCGTCACACAACGCATGTGGCACCGGACGCAATTTAGGCAAGAACGTTAAACCGCTAGGACAAACGCAAAGAGTGCGCCACGTCCGTGTAGCTTTGTGTGTGAGTGATGGAACGTAGACAGACGGACTGCATTTTGACGTCCAGCATTTTTGACGGACCAAATGGTTTTTCATATCATGTATGAATTTTTTTCATTTTACATATTAATTTTATTTCCCATCTACAGTCAAAAAAAACATCAGTCAAAAAAACGGACCGTGTGGTGTCTACAGTATCATCAGTCAGAAAGTACGTCAGTCGTGCACGGACGCACAGTGTGTTCAGAATGCATTCGTCTGACATTAGCCTAAGCTGGGGTCTTTTTTGGCATTTGTAGATGCATAAGAGATTTGGGGGTCATTGTTCGGAAAAGTGTTTTTTATTATTATTTTTTTCATCATCTTTCATATATGTTTTGATATCAAATAATAGGATATGATGAAAATTATATCTTTAGAAAGTCCATTTAATGGTGAGAAAACCAGTATATAATATGTGTGGGTACTGCAAATGAGTAAGAAGGAAAACTAGAAACAGCCCCGAAAAGCAGTGTGCACTTTCAGACAGACAATGGTAAAACAGTCCAGTCACTAAGGGGTTAAAATGCTGCATTAAAATATCACAACGAGCAATAAATACATATTACTGATCCGCATATGATGAACAGTAAATAATAGCAATCTGATGTGTGCGAATAAATGCAATCTCTGATCCATGGATAATAAACAGTATACATACACTGTCAAGTAGCAATCCATCAGTTCAATACAAATACCATATGACAAAGTGCTGCATACCGTGGGAAAAAATTCCCAACGTTTCGACTGAAACTTCTACCTTTTTCTTGCCACTTGAAAAAAGCAGCAGTTTCTGCTGAAGCTTTGGGAATTTTGGTCAAAATCCAGCTGCAAAAGAACTCAGTCCAGTAATGTTCCTATTTGACCTATGCCCTGTAATATGGAAATTGCAAACTCTGGCCCCCTAATGTTTCTGAACTATAACTCCCATGATTCTCTGGCCATTTATTGCATTCAAAGAATTCTGGGAATTGAAGGTCATCAAAATGTGGGCAGGCAGAGTTTGAGATTCCTGCTGTAAAGCTTTATTTATTTTTCTATCTATATATCTTTCACTATGCACATGCAAATAAATCAACATGATATATAAAAAGGAGGGTATTCACTACATGCTAATCATGATAAATACATGATATATAAAAAGGAGGGTATTCACTACATTCTAATCATGATAAATACATGATATATAAAAAGGAGGGTATTCACTACATTCTAATCATGATAAATACATGATATATAAAAAGGAGGGTATTCACTACATTCTAATCATGATAAATACATGATATATAAAAAGGAGGGTATTCACTACATTCTAATCATGATAAATACATAATATATAAAAAGGAGGGTATTCACTACATTCTAATCATGATAAATACATGATATAAAAAAAGGAGGGTATTCACTACATTCTAATCATGATAAATACATGATATATAAAAAGGAGGGTATTCACTACATTCTAATCATGAAAAATACATGATATATAAAAAGGAGGGTATTCACTACATTCTAATCATGAAAAATACATGATATATAAAAAGGAGGGTATTCACTACATTCTAATCATGAAAAATACATGATATATAAAAAGGGAGGGTATTCACTACATTCTAATCATGATAAATACATGATATATAAAAAGGGAGGGTATTCACTACATTCTAATCATGATAAATACATGATATAAAAAAAGGAGGGTATTCACTACATGCTAATCGTGATAAATATATGATATAGAAAAAGGGAGGGTATTCACTACATTCTAATCATGATAAATACATGATATATAAAAAGGAGGGTATTCACTACATGCTAATCATGATAAATACATGATATATAAAAAGGAGGGTATTCACTACATTCTAATCATGATAAATACATGATATATAAAAAGGGAGGATATACACTACATTCTAATCATGATAAATACATGATATATAAAAGGAGGGTATTCACTACATTCTAATCATGATAAATACATGATATATAAAAAGGAGGGTATTCACTACATGCTAATCATGATAAATACATGATATATAAAAAGGAGGGTATTCACTACATTCTAATCATGATAAATACATGATATATAAAAAGGAGGGTATTCACTACATGCTAATCATGATAAATACATGATATATAAAAAGGGAGGGTATTCACTACATTCTAATCATGATAAATACATGATATATAAAAAGGGAGGATATACACTACATTCTAATCATGATAAATACATGATATATAAAAGGAGGGTATTCACTACATTCTAATCATGATAAATACATGATATATAAAAAGGGAGGGTATTCACTACATTCTAATCATGAAAAATACATGATATATAAAAAGGAGGGTATTCACTATATGCTAATCATGATAAATACATGATATATAAAAAGGGAGGGTATTCACTACATTCTAATCATGATAAATACATGATATAGAAAAAGGAGGGTATTCACTACATGCTAATCGTGATAAATATATGATATAGAAAAAGGGAGGGTATTCACTACATTCTAATCATGATAAATACATGATATAGAAAAAGGAGGGTATTCACTACATGCTAATCATGATAAATACATGATATATAAAAAGGAGGGTATTCACTACATTCTAATCATGATAAATACATGATATATAAAAAGGAGGGTATTCACTACATTCTAATCATGATAAATACATGATATAGAAAAAGGAGGGTATTCACTACATGCTAATCGTGATAAATATATGATATAGAAAAAGGGAGGGTATTCACTACATTCTAATCATGATAAATACATGATATATAAAAAGGGAGGATATACACTACATTCTAATCATGATAAATACATGATATATAAAAAGGGAGGGTATTCACTACATTCTAATCATGAAAAATACATGATATATAAAAAGGAGGGTATTCACTATATGCTAATCATGATAAATACATGATATATAAAAAGGGAGGGTATTCACTACATGCTAATCATGATAAATACATGATATATAAAAAGAGAGGGTATTCACTACATGCTAATCATGATAAACGCATTAAATAATGTCAATGGAATGGACAAAACCTATTTTCCAATTAACCCGTTTCTCCCATCTTGTTATTTTGGTATAAACTATGCAATTCCATTATCAATTCCCCAAAATTCTTAGATTGCCGTGTGACCCCACGTTTGATGAAGTGTTGACACATTGCAAGAACTAGTAGAGACTCTGAGGAATAGAGGTAGTTCCCATGCTTCCCTAAATAAAACACTGTTGTAATGCCATAACTATTTAAAGGAAGCTTCTGTTTGTACCATGTGCAAATGTGTAAACAAATTACACAAGCGGAGGTTGTCTGTTTGACCCGTTCACAACCAAGAATGATGTATATTCGATTTTCAGAGACTCAATAAACTGTGTACAGTATTCTGACATGTTTAACACATTTGCTTATTAATTGTTTTTATTGCATGGATACGCTCACAGTACATTTGTTTGTTTGTAAACTGATGTCTTCTGAACAAATGTCATTAGTCCAGATCTATTATGTAGGTTATTCAAAGAGCACTGGTGTCTGCTGAAGTTGCAAACATCGGCAAAAAAGAAGCCTCACAGTGAAGCTTCTCCTCCAGCTGTCTGGATTCCCCTTTTATGAATCACAGGTGGTTGTCTCTGTTTTATGCACAGGAGGTTTGTGACTTGTGCTCGATTTCATTCTATTGGCCATATTTTCGACAAAAAATTATTGGCTGCTTCGGACTATATTTTTTGGAATTCTAGGCTGATTCAGTTGAAAAAATTCAACTGGAGCCGATATTTGAAAAATGCCTCTGGTCTGCAAAAAGCTGGCCAATAAAATGGACAAAAAAAATAATCTTATTTTCCGCCAGTATCACACAGAGTTGTGTTCTTAAAAATGCCTATTAGGAATATCTGATGTTTGTATAAGATTTCAATCTAATTCCCTCTATTTCCCTGCCTGGAAATCCATTTAGCAACACCTTTAAGCAATTTGAATTCTTTTGGTAATCATCATACTGAAAAAATTTGAAATGAATCGAAATAGCCGATATGTGCATTGAGATGTATCGCTGTGAGAGTCGACATTCAATCCCAATTATTTAGGGCAGTGGTTCCCAACCGCGGTCCTCAAGTACCCCCAATAGGTCAGGTTTTCCAGATATCCAAAGCACAGCACAGGTGATATAATTTGCTGCTCAGTGATTGCAGGATTCAGTCTTTATTTCCCCAAGGTAATCCTTAAAACCTGACCTGTTTGGGGGTACTTGAGGATTGCGGTTGGGAACCACCGATTTAGGGGAATAAAAATTCTTATAATCTCAAATTTCACTCATATAAATAATTGACATTGGCTCATTTTTTTAAAGTTAGTTTCTGCAGCACAAATAAAATGTATTTAAAATTAATAAATCTATTTTAGACTCATTTGTGTACTGGATGAAAGTGAAACATATGACAAAGTAACATGTATATATTGCTGATCATGCTGCAGATGACAATTGCATCACATCATGTTAACGCTACCTTTTTCCATGTTAGTTTAGTGATCATTTATTGGCTCTAAATTTCCATGTTTCATAATTTTTGCAGTTTTTTTTCCTTTTGGTCAATTAAAAAATGTTGTAATTCTTTTATTAACTAAAACTTATTGGGCACTATTCTCTTCCTTACACTATTCTCTTCCGAGGGTAGCGCATCATTCCGGGCCAAGGTACCGAAGTAGTGTCTGTCCCGGAATACCATGCTAAAATGGGGGTGCTACTGGAAACCTGCAGGTGCAGGTTTTCCTCATTAGCGTCCTCATTCTAGCATGATATTCCAGGGCAGGCGCTACTTCAGCACCTTGCCTTGGAATGATGCGCTACCCTCGGGGATATTCGCAGTAGCACTTCTGCGCCAGTATCACCTCCTGGAGTTCATGGAAGGTTGTGGTACCGGACCACGAACCCTGCGCAGCGTCGCGGAGTGATCGCAGAGGTAGACTGGGGACTAATTGTCCCCTGTCTCACTCTGCTCCCGGGGGAAAGAAGCAGCGGTTCGGGCTACCGTTCTCGCCGTGGGATGATAGGTGAGTTTTGGATTTATTGGGGGTTTTAGCTGATGCTAAATGAATCTGCAAACGGGAATCAGCACCAGCTTTTAGGTGACGGTAAAAAAAATTGTCAACCCATCAGTGCGATAATTAGCACAAGGACTTTGTAATACATTATTTATCCTAATGTTAATTACTGATTGTGCTCCCCATGTTGAGTATAGGGTGCGCGAAGTAGAGTAAGATCGCGCAAGCTAGCGCAATCACTGATGCACTAACTAATTTTACATGGTTCAGCGTTCTGGATGTGATATGGGTGGCATGCGTTAAAGTCACTTTTCCTGACTTTAACACTTACTCACCTGATCACTACAGTTAGCGGTCATCAGGGAATAGTGACCATTATGTTTCAACCTGGATTCTAGATAATCTATTTATTACAAGAAAAAAAAGGTTGTCATTTGCGCTCACCACTGGCCATTCAAGTAAACCAAAACCTCTAATTGTGTTTTGTTTCGCTTGGAGTTGCAGTGGTGAGTGCAAATGACAACCTATTTTTTTCCAGTTATGTTTTATACATGGAGCAAGCTGGATACTTCTGGTCCACGTAGCCACCCTGATACAGAATAGGCGCGAAAATGTTTTGTCTGCATATATGTATATTTTGTTGTAACCCCAGCCAGGTCCTTATTGCTGCTGCCCCTTTACATGTTTTCTTTTTAATCCCAAAGTGGAACTGTTCCTGGTGAGGGTATAAAAATAAACCCATCAGTTTGCCTCTTAGCTGATAAGCAGCATGAGCAGATGTATTGCTTAGGATAGCAGCTCTTGGTTTCGTTAGGTAGGACCCACCTGATTCAGAGGCGCCACGAAGGGGCGGGTGGACTTCAATGCCCATTCAAGTAAACCAAAACCTCTGATTGTGTTTCGTTACACATGGAGCTACAGTGCTGAGTGCAAATGACAACTTTTTTTGTTTGGTATGTTTTATACATGGAGCAGGCTGGATACTTCTGGTCTATGCAGCCGCCCTGATAGGGAATAGGCGTGAAACTGCTTTTTCTGCATAAATCTATTTATCACATTTCAGCACAGGAATACACTTTACATTAATTATTCCAGACACACCCTAACATCAAGCCACTTGTTCCTTTGAACGTCTGTACCTACACTTTTTCAGTCCTAAATATTTTAATTAAGGGTATTAAATTGACTGGACCTCTGTAATCACGTGACAATCACTATGACATTTTTTTTAGCTTATTGTTTTATATTAGAAAGGTTATATATAAACGATTAAGTGCACTTTTTTGTTTTCTCCCCTTAGCATATTTGGTTTTCCAAGGCACGTTTAGGCTATTTCCTTATACTAAAAATGTTACACTACATGGCTATGAAGGCTATATGTCGATTTTATGCTTTAACAGATGTTTGGAAGGCCTTTCTTTACTTTTTCACTTCCTTCATATTTGTAATGTAAATGTTTTGCAAAATGTGCAAAATTCTGTGTTGCTTAGAGCAGAAGGCATGAGACGTGCCACTAAGCGGTGGTGGCTTTAGGGTTAGTGAGGCTTTAGGCCAAGCTCAACATGAGGCCCTTCTTTCTGTGCACTAAATGTAGAAATAACCCAGAACATTTGAATTAAGAAGGCCAATTCTACTGTCTTAGGCGAGGTCAGACGAGCGCACTAGGTGCGCCCGTACTGACGTGCCTCCCGGCGTCCGTCGCAGCGTTGTGACGCTTCGACAGGGCCTGTCACACGCTGTAGTGCGCACAAGAATTGCGCGCGCTACAAGTGCCCGTGCACAAAGGCTCCCTGTCAAAACGCTAGATGCTCGTTGACGGGGCTGCAAAGCACGATATCCCATAGGAGGATGGAGCCTTGTAGCGCTGAGCACACTAACTGCTCTCAGCGAGGCGGCCAGACGGGAGTCAGAGTGGAAGGAACATCCACTCTCACGGACATTCCTTCCTCTCTTAAAAACGCTCGTCTGACCCCGGCCTTAGTAGACAACTGTACTTACATTAAAGTGGTATCTCTTAGGCGCAGTGAAAGTAGGAAAACATATATATTCCTAATATTATAAAATATTCTTCTGTGAGGATGATTAATATATCTATAGAAAACATTTAAATGGACAATGGTTAAAGTTTGCTCAATATAAATCGCTTTATAAGCAGCACAGGGTCCAATTAAATTGTAAAATTCCTTAAATTTCATAAAGGGATTTATTCATAGAATCTTTCAGTTTTCGCTCATTTAATACGTGGTCCACACTTTCTTGAGGTTCAGAACCCAGAGCCTCTTCACTCGGCTGTAAGGATGAATAGCGTGTGAGGTTCTTGAGGTGACTCCCAACTTTCTTTGACCGCATGCAGTCCCTGGATCCCAGTGTGTTCGGTAAAGGGAAACAGAAAAAGAATAAAGAAAAACCTGGGCCAGGTACTTTAAAAGATACCAAAATTTATTAAGATCTACAAACGATCATTTATATAATAAAATCTCTGTTAGAGAATAAAAAGTGTTTAAAAGATCCTGATATGCGTTTCGCTAGTTAAACTAGCTTCATCAGTCATTCTGTAACTGTACTTACATGTAAGAGTGTAATTGCGTGCCGTGGAAGTATAATGGCACACTACATAAATTCAATTGAGGTCCCAGTCAGAGTGAGGTCTTAGGCGGCCACCTATATTCCCTGATTATAGAGCCACCTCTGCCACTTTATATATATGGATTATTCACAAAGTACCGGAAATGCAACAAACACAAAACTAAAATCCAAAGAGTGACAGGGGAAGCTATAGAGTCCTGTCTTGTTTGGAGTTTAGTTTTGTGAAATGTTGACGTTTGTCTGTACTGAAATACCGGCAATATTTGCCGGTATTTGCACAGTCGGCAAACAACAGCACTTTGTGAAAAACGCTTTATGATTAATTGGGAAAAGGTCTCCTGATAATTATCAACAAGAATCAATGGAAATTAAAAAATATACCTTATCACAAACATGCTAATTAACCCAAGCTACTTATCCGATATGGATTCATGGGAAATTGTGTCATGTTTATCAGGTCCCTATTATCTGCTCAGTCGAAACAGGGAACGCGGGGACTGCAGATGTTTTGATGTTCTTGATAGTTCTTCACTCTCCTGATTTAGGTAGGCGCTGCAAATTTATGACTAACACTGGTAAGGATAAAGCAGAGGCAGACATAGCATGAAGGGTTAGGGTTAAATACAGGCCATTCATGAGAGCTTGAATACAGAATGATACATCTCTATAGTTTATGTGCTCAAAGAAGTTATCTGTACGTAAATAGCAAGGGCTGCCCAGTGCCTGTTCAGGGAGGTTTGACTCAGTAACACAACGTTCAGTAGGTTTTAGCTGCTAAACTCGAGAATAAGGGATTGTAACATTTGCACATTTTCGGTCCTAATATGGAATCTTAATATTTGATCTATTTGTCCAGCTTAATTTTTTTTAGCCCAATATATGCAGCCCTCTAGTGACTGTTTTAATCTCCACAGATCTCAATTTAGAGAATAAATCCCACAGTAAAAAAGGTGTCTCTTGCACAGTATAAGCATTTGGCCTATGGCAGAATGGTTTGTTGCAGACTAGCTGTCTCTTTTGGTGGAAGAACATCAAGTGTTCCAATAAGTTTTCAGTTTGGGTGGAAAAAGAATGGCCCATTCAGTGGCACCTCTCTAAATGCCCTTTTCCTTGCTCTTAACAGTACTCTTTCCATAAAATATTTGACTTCATCCAGCCTCGCCTCCTTGGAAAGCCTGAAAATCATCAGTGTTTCCGAATTCCACTTTAGTCTTTCTCTATCCCCCTCCTCCCCCCTTTCCTTACATTGCCTTACCTTTTTTCTTTTTTTTTTTCTTTTATGGCGTGGAGAAATTGCTATGGTGACCTGGGAGCAGTTGGATGTTCTCACATGGCAAAAATTTTTTTTGGCCAGCTCTCCTCTGAAATCAAAACCCATTCACCGGTCAACCCCGCCCTGCCTAATGATGTTCTCATGGATTTATTCTAATAGGTACACTGACTGCATGCTTGAAAGAGACATTTCTCTGCCAACTCTCCATCACAAATCGTGAGATATAGCTTTGCATCATACTAGTTAAACACAGCAAAGACCCTTGTTACAAAATGATGTTTTGCAGCCACCCAGAGGAAAAACATGCACATGGTTTAGTCTGAACCAATTTGCCCCTAAAGATAATAACATCTGATAAAGTAAGATACAGCAATTTATAATATCTTGGGTCCCTGAACTGACATTTATTATTTAACCTCTTCACCACCAAGTGGTTTTCCATAAAACCACTGTTGGAAACCAGTGGTTTTATGGAAAACTACTTTCTGTTCCAAACTGTAGTAATGTATGCAACATCATTACAAACATTGATAAAATACAATACAGTAAGCTCGTTTGACAGGGAAATGTGATGGCCATTCGGTGGCCAAATTTCACTACTTCAGTGAGATACATGCAGACAAGGGTCAATGTCCACTACGAACCCTGAGCAGATCCATGAGCTGCAGCGGCAGTAATGTCCAGTATGGTGCAACATTAGGAACATGTTATGGACACCATATACAAATGAATTTTGTTTGCAATAAATGAAATTAATTTGCATTGCTCGATGATAAAACCAGATCGAGTATACTCATTCTTGGGGCACCGGTAGGTGCTTTAAAAGAATTATGCAAGTAATAGCAGTGTGTCTGTAGGTGCTAGAGCTGTATATATAGAAAGAACTGTTGTGCACAAGACCTTTTGAGTAGCAGATTATGTATAATGTAGTTATGCAAGCCTCAAAGGAATGTGTCTGACACCTGAAAGACACCAAAAGCATAAAGCGATTAAAGGGCTCCCTGGGTGCAAGATATTTATATATATATTTTAATGAAACTATCTCTCTCTGATATAATAATGCATGGGATATATAGGCAGTCCAACTATACTCGATAATGGTAGTGATTTGTTAAGGGACAGATACATTCATCAATTTCTTATACTCCTTAAAGAGACACTCTAGATATTATGATCATTTAAGTTAATTTCAATTGTCATGATGTCATGTGGGCCTCCTCCCACCTCTCCCCAACTAGCCCTCTTTAATGGGACAGACCCTCTAAATGAAGGTTTTCCTTCTGTCTGCCAAGCCGTGGCCACTTGACAACTTTCTAGGGGTTGGCTGAATAGTAGAGATGTGCAATTCGTTTCGTTCCAAATTGAAATTCAGACGACATTCACCATTTTTGTGGTTCGGGAGCATTTCCGAAAACAAAATATCGACCACCCAAAATTTCGGTTCAATCCGAAATTTAGAATCAATTTGATTCGATGATTCGGATCATTCGGATCATTTCAGTGATTCGGATCATTTCGCTGATCTGGCTCATTTCGCCGATCCGGAACATTTCAGGTGATTCGCCTTATTTAAGAATGGAAGTAGATTACTACCAATAGAATGTAAGTTTCTTTACTTAATTACTCTTTTAGGATTTTTTTAAGCATCTTCTGGGTGAAATTTTAGGTTTCCTAACTTTTTTTAAGGAAACAAGGCTTTTTAACCCATAGGTATCAATGCAGCATGTGAATCCGCACACTGGCGGGTAGCGCCTCTCTGCAGTATAATTAATGCAGCATACGAGTCTGCACACTGCCGGGCAGCCCTCTCTGCAGTATCATTAATGTAGCATATGAATACGCACACTGCCGGGAACTTCCCATCAGTGTGTGGATTCATATGCTGCATTAATTATAACTCATAAAAAACGAAAAACTAACTGATCAAAAAATGAATTGATCCGAATCAATGAATCAGTCTCCAGAGAGGTGCTGCCCAGCAGTGTGCGGATTCATATGCTGAATTATTCTGCAGAGAGGTGCTGCCCGACAGTGTGCGGGTTCATATGCTGCATTAATTATACTGCAGAGAGGCGCTGCCCGACAGTGTGCGGATTCATTTATTGCATTAATTATACCGCAGAGAGGCGCTGCCCGGCAGTGTGCGGATTCATATGCTGCATTAATTATACTGAAGAGAGGCGCTGCCCGGCAGTGTGCGGATTCATATGCTGCATTAATTATACTGCAGAGAGACACTGCCCGGCAGTGTGTGGATTCATATGCTGCATTAATTATACTGCAGAGAGGCGCTGCCCGGCAGTGTGCGGACTCATATGCTGCATTGAAACCTACAGGTTAAAAAGCCTTGTTTCTTTAAAAAAAGTTGATGTCAGCCCAGCCTCCGGGACCCCGGCGGGCACGATAGGCGTCATCGCGCATGCGCGATGACGTCTATTTCAGGCACCCCCCCGCCATTGCAGGGAAGGTGCCTGAAGGGGAGGGGGGGAGGTCCTTCGGACCTCTCCCCCTCCCCTTCCCCACGGGCCAGCGATTAAAGGCAGGCACTGCCTGGAAGGGCACAGCCTGCCCTTCCAAGCAGCGGCTGTCTTTAACCCCTAGGGGGCTGGATCGCGATATGGCGCTAACATGCGCCGTATCGCGGTCCCCTCCCGGAGCTGGCCGACATCTTGGATGTCAGCCAAGTTTCCGGGATATCCCCCTAAGAGCGCGATGGCGCCAGTTTTGAAATTAACCCCTTGCTGCCACCTATAGTGGAGATAGGGGGTTCGTTGGAACCCCCTATCTCTCGATCCGTGACAGCTAGGGGTTAATGTTTGCTATCATTGGAACGGCCAGAGCGTGGCCTTTCCAATGATACCAAACATGACCATGTAAAATGTAAAAAACAAAAAACAAAATTAATTTTTTAAAAAAAATTAAGAAAATGTTTTTTTTGTTTTTTTTCGTTTTATTAGTGCAACAATATTGTTCCCATTTCAATTATAATGTGAACAATGATGCTGCACTAACTATTTTTTCTATGGGGGGCGTTTGCTAAAAAACACGTAATTTTCCCCCAAAAAAGTAACGATTCCTCATTTCTAATTTTTTTAACAAGCGCACCCCATAGAAAATATAACCGCAAACGCTCGCATGTTAAAATGTGAAAAAAAACACTTTACACATTGTAAATTATTGAAAATTCAAATTTTATTGCATTTTTTGTTATAATATACAGACATGACATAACGTATACATATAAATAATGACATTGTGTACAATCTGCACAGTCTGCCGGAAAGAACGATATATAATATGTCTGGGTCATATATTAAAATAAGGCTTAAAAACGCATTTAAACATGATGAGCGAAATCGGTAAAAATGAGCTCAGCAGAGAGGTGTGAAAAGGCTCAGCAGCGAAAGGAATAGCAATAACAAAACAAAATAACCCATAAAAAAGCAAAAAACCAACTGAGCCGAATCACCTGAAATGATCCGAATCATCGAAATGAGCTGAATCGCCGAGATGAGCCGAATCACCGAATCGATCCGAATCACTGAATCGAAATGATCCGAAACGAAAGCAAAACTGTCTGAAATGATCTGAAGTGAAAAAAAACACCCCGAAAAAAAAAAAACTAAAAAAAAAGTCATGTACAACCCTACTGAATAGCATTTGTGCACTGAGTTCATTTAAGCAGGAGTCATATACAGTATATTCTGCATCAAGAGGCATCAGATTGGCTACAAACACTCTAGTCATGAATGCAGTGATTGTCAACGTACCAGTGCCAGACTGCTTCCTACAGTGAAGCATTGGCCAGCCAGAAGATCGACAAGGGAAACCACTGCATGGGATACAAGGTGAGTTTTGAAGCGACAGGCAAAAAATGGTGAGAAACCAAAACCAGGGTGGGGTGCGGAAGGGAAAAACATAATTTACTATTACTATCACCATAATCTGGAGACAGATCACCACAATGACCCATTAATGGGGTGCAACAGAAGGGAAACTCTACGCAAGCCTTTTCCCAATAGCAGCTCGCAATTAACGGCTATTTTCCAGTCAACCCACTGTATCAGCAGCTAGAGTTCGAATATTTTCCAGCTGCTGACTGGTACCAGTGGCAGCACCATGCACCAGAGCAGGTATAGGCTTCCGTGCCTTAGCTTGTGTAGCGCTGTGTTAAAATCTTGCTGTGGCATTACCTATTTTTGGCCACAAGATGGAGACAGTCGCGATTAGAGACACTGGACATTGGGACTACATTTCCCGGCATGCTTGGCAAGGAGACAGGAAGTGGGTGGGGACTGGAGACTTACATCCTCCACCTCGTGGAGAACGCGCCAGAGCGCGCCAGGGAACGAGAGAAAGCAGACGCACTGAAGAGATCGTGAGAGGGCCTAGGCCAGAGCCCGAGTGAGACCTGTCAGTCCTTATTGGGTCACTCAACCTGAGGAGAAGGAGACTTGCCAGAATCCAGGAATTGCTGCAGACCGGAGGAACCGAAGACCTCGAGTGAGGAGTCACCGCGAGTTGATCGGGTACGGAGAGCAGGCGGTGAGCTGGACAAGCTGCATAAAGTCAGACAACGGATCCGGCCGCTAGTATCCCCAGTCAAAATCGAGCGGAGAGACGTCCTGGGTCAGCGGAGCCTAAAGCAATCGTCGGATGGGTGAGAGGCCTCCAAGGCTGTTTTGTGATTAAAGGACACGCTGCTGTTTTCTCTTTAAAGTCCACAGGGCCCCAACTTGACTAGTCGAAGACATTCCTTAAGTAAATTCACTGGCCAGTTGAACAGTACCCGGGTACCATACACACACATACACACCTTTTACATTCCGGGACTTAACCTGTGCAGGACTCACTTTTGTTACGAATGGGAACAGGGGTTAAAGATACGTTCCGAATATATTTTTCTCTTTTCCGCTGCGCGTTCATCGTAATACGAAGAGATTGTATTCTTGGGTTCCGCTACGTGTCCCTTTTTCGAATATTCGTGTAACTGCATTTCTTTTCTGTTCGGTTACGAATATTTTATTTTTCCGAAATACGACGCCTCGTGTTTCGGTTCTTTTCCGCAACGCGTTTTTTTACCGCGATACGAAAGTACTGTAAAATACCTGTGAATACCGTGTCTCAACATCTGCTTATTATTTAGTAAACTATTTAAATTATAAAAACTCACAACGGGGTTGGAGTATATTTATTCCCTAGTGCGGGGAGACTGACCCGTGGTTCAATTTTCAGCGGCTCCTCCGGGAGTGAGCGCTACACTTGCTTGAATAGGGACGTGTAGGATGCACGAAAGGTAGACATATCGGCACCAGCCGTTACATTAACAGCTCCTTCTGCAACTTAATGACTTAGTTCTGATCTAGATCCAGGTCCTAACTGACATTTCACCAAACAGAACATTTTTGGATAGTCAAAAACAGGAACTCTATATACCAGGGGAAACATTACATTGATGACGCTAAAACGGGAATGCAAAGGAGAAAAACCTGCGCCTGCAGGTTTCTCCTTTGCGTCCCCATTTTAGTGCAATATTACGATGCAGGTGCTAAAAAAGCTGCCTGCATCGTTATCGGCACTAAGCCCCGGGATGCTCTGCCGCGAGCATCCACTCGATGGAGTCCATAGGACTCCATTGAGGCAGACGGCGCCGATCACATGACCTGCCAGAGACTGGGGGACTTTTTCCCCCAGTCTCTCCCTGTTCCCGGCGGACAGAGGAGGCGGTCCTCACCATGGGATAGGAGGTATCTGATTTTATTGAGGGGGGTTTCTGCTGGTGCTGACGGTTTCTGCAGCAGCGGAATCTGTTAGCACCAAGTCCAGGCTGTGGTTAACTTTTCAGAAAGCGCAGCCAGATGGTAATTAGCGTTAGTATATTGTAATCCTAACGCTAATTAACACTTTGCGCTCCCCATGTTAAGCATAGAGAGCACTAAGTACAGTAACCTCGCGCTGAAAAGCGCAAGATTCCAATCGCTAAAGAGTTTTTTAACCCGTTAGCGTTTGGATTGTAATATGATGCGCCTGCACAAGGGCCACCAGGGCTAACGTTAACACTCACTCAGGTGAGCGCTAACGTTAGCACCAAGAATGTAATGGTGCCCCTGGTCTGCAACTAAGGCTAGGGTCAGACGAACGCATTTTCACGTTGTCTGTGAAAAAGTGCGTTCGAACGAATGGACGCATTTTTTCACGGAGTACGCGATAGCGGTCATACTATGCGCATTTGCGTTCGTGATTTTATACGGATCATCAATAAAACACTTTGTGCATCTGGACGTTATGTTGGCCAGACATTAGCAGTGTCTGACATCTCCAATTCACGCACACACGCCGCTAGCGGACGCAGCGCACTCTGTATAACCGTACTAGAGGTTTTACGTTCTCGACAAAATGCGTTCGTTTGCCACTTGCGTTGCGCAGCCGGACTTTTGTGCGACCGTACTTCGTATATTGGCCGTCATTGCCCGGCATTTACTGCTACTACGGCCGTGATTAAGTGCGCCTGCACGCGCGTTCGCACTGCCTCAGTCTGACCCCAGCCTGAATGGTAGGATGTGGTGTTGGGGTCCATACTAAGATAGCTAGGATGTTATTATTACTTATATCTTGATCAGTGCTTAACAAATTAACATATCTTTTATCCCACATACGCAAAAGGACAAAATAATGCGCAGTTTAGCTTTATCTATAATATTAACTGAATTATACAATTTTAATAATTGCAAGATATATTTTCTGCAAATATCTTGTCCAGCATAGAAGTTCAAAATGTTTTATTTCAGATGTTGCATAGATATATGTGTATAGCTAAATGACAGCTGACGTCTTGTGATCCCACACTTTGTACTATGCTGTAATGCTGACATGCAGAACTGCTTTTAAACCCATTACCCAGACCACACACAGCCCTAGTCTATGCATATGTATCCTGGCCTTCTGCACCTCACTACTTTGCCAAGTCTCAGTCTCCACTGTTCACAATCACAGACAACACACTGGGTCTTTGTTGGGTGGCATATATATATATTAACTAGAGGGAAATGTTACATTAGGCACGAACTGAGATCTTTGATGCTCTTCAATTTATTTATATATATTTGGAGAGCATCAAAGATCTCAGTTCACGCCTAATGTAACATTTCCCTCGAGTTCATTTCTATTATTATTAATGTGATTAATCCTCTGATAGTAAAAAGAAAGAGAAAAGGAAATCTATTCCAAAGAGTCTGACTTTGCATTTAAATACAGTGAAAACAAATCGCCTGTGATAGACATATTTAGTAGCACTTAATAGTTATGATGCAGACATATTTATGAGACTCCTGGGACAGCGTTAGTGAGTGGCAGGATGTAATGCAGAGGTAATTGGAATTTAATCCCATTAAGTACTGTATGTCAGGTCGACAGCGGGGAATCTGAGAAAAATTATTAAATGCCAGTTGTAGATTTTTTTTTACTTCTGTCTACTTCCAGTGGATCAGATATTTTTCTCCAAAACCACGTACAGTCTGTTAGCCCAGTGAAGAGAAATGAATATCTAATATATAAGCAGCACTTTTCGGCTTGAGTTCTACATATGCATGACACAACATAGAAACATAGAAAAATGTCGGCAGATAAGAACCTTTCGGCCCATCTAGTCTGCCCAATTACATGGATACTTTACCTGGATTTATCTTTTGTTTAGGATAGCCTTATGCCTATCCCATCCTTGCTTAAATTCAATTACTGTTTTGGCCTCTACCACTTCTACTGGAAGACTGTTCCATGTATCCACCATCCTCTCAGTAAAATAATGCTTCCTGATGTTACTTTTAAACCTTTGCCCCTCTAATCTAAGACTATGTCCTCTTGTTTTGCTACTTTGTTTCCTTTTAAATATACTCCCTTCCTCTACCTTGTGGATTCCCTTTACGTATTTAAATGTTTCTATCATATCTCCTCTGTCTCGTCTTTTTTCCAAGCTATACATGTTAAGATCATTAAGTCTTTCCTGGTAACTTTTCTCCTTCAAGCCGTACACCATTTTAGTAGCCCTTCTCTGAACTCTCTCTAAGATGTCTATATCCTTCTGGAGATACGGTCTCCAGTACTGCACACAGTACTCCAAGTGAGGTCTCACCAGTGCTCTGAGAGAAGCCATGAATAGCTTGCATGTTGTGTAACATTTGTATACAGAGTTGAGACAAAGCTGCATCCTTAACCCTAGCACTAAACTTAACCCTAGCACTACACCTATCTCCTAAACCTACCCCATGGGACAGGGGAACAGTTAATCTCCAGTTGAGGATGCTTATCGTTAAGCAGTTAATTTTGTCAAATTATTTCTTTTTTGTAACAGTATTTATTTTTATATTATTTGTCATGATTTAGTATATAGATTGTGATTTTTTAACTCCTTAACGACCAATGATGTAACTGTTACGTTATAAATACAATGACTTTAAAGACCCTTGGTCTTTAAGGGGTTAAAATAAATTACAGCACCATGTAGTTCTGCTTTTCAAAAGATAGACAAATCGAAAAAAAGGGGTGGTTTGAGGGGTGGTGTTTCTGTTAAGGGGTGTGGTGTGGGCAGGCAGTGGGTGGGTTAATATTTGGAAAGTAAATTCTCAGCCTGTCGAGCAGCTTGGGGCTTAAAAAACGGAGTACTTCATTATGGTTTTACTGTAACCTTGAAAAAAATGCAAGTATAATTTCTTAGTGTATCCATTTAATATTAGCCTCTGATTAAAAGTAGGTTTAATGCTCATGTATCACTCTGATAGATATTAATCCAATCCCTAATTAATTATTTACAAAAACCTAACTTACAGGCTGTAAGTTACAGCAAGCAGTCCACAAGCATTAACGATTGTATGAGCCTCGGTAATCACAGCACGGTATTCACTTGCTATTCCAAGCTGATTCCTTGCTATGTCTTGCATTAAAACCAAGCTTCTTAGCGTGGTCCTTTGTATAGGACACCCTAAAGTGGAACTAGTGCTTGAATAATGAGTGATTCCACGTCACTTGTTATTCTTGCTGCTAGTGCAATAAATAGCAAGGAAAATTCACCATAAGGCTGGTCGTCCACTGGGTCCATAATCGTACCACTGACTTCTTCGACAGAGTACTGACGAAATAAGTCGCACGACTATGTACGACTAGGGTCATCCACTGTGAGCGACTATAGATGACACAGGTCGGATGTATCTTGCTTAAAAATTTGTATATTATTTATGGGGAAAATACAGTAACAGGTTCTCCATATGAAATTAAAAAAAACATGGAATATATTACTCTAGAAGTGTGAATGTTAACATGTGCCTAAATATACACTTTGCGCATAAGGGTTTAAGGCACAGCTGCAAAAGGACCAAAAGCTACAAAAGGAGTATGTTTCCCCTACTCTCAAAATTATTAACAAACAAGGCTAGTCCCCCCTGCCTCCTCTTTATTTCATTTATTTATTATTTACTTTGCAGCATGCATCTTGTGAGATTTGTTGCACCAGTTCGTCTGACTTCGTACGACAAATCCCAATCTAAAGGGAACAGTCGCTAGTCCGATGTAGTCATTCGTAGTGCTCCAAAATCGTCTGATGGAAGTCTGAAGCAATTGATGAGGGTTGCATCTTTCTGTGTTGTGAGATTAGTCAGATGACTACAGACGGCTATGTCCAACTTTTTCATTGAACGACTATGGACCCAGTGGGCGACCAGCCTGAAGCTAGACTTGCAGAGGAAATATCACTATACAACCAGTTAAAAAATAGACACCCCCCACATCCACACTTAAGTACAAATCTCCCCCAGTCCTCGAGGTGATCCGCTATCTTCTGGTGAAGAACACAGTAATCAAATAGTTCCACAGTGTCCTTCCGCAAAAAGTAAGCATTGCTGTCAGGGATCTGGCTGTGTAATCTTTGCAGCAGATGTGAGCCCAATATGTAGTTCACTGAGATCAGACTGATATAGTACACAAAAGGGTTTATTAGAATAAACACAAGAATACAAGAGACATGAGCTGAACAATGGAGGAGACTGGGCACGACGGGGAATAGATTGGGGAATGAGAGGAGATGCAGAAAAAGGAGGATGAGGCAATAGAGGGCTGGCTGAGAGTAGTGGGAAGGGAGGTTAGGGAGAACTGAATATGGGAGAAGTTAGGAAACAGGAGAAACAAGGAATAGAAAGATAAGAATACTCCAGAGGTGAGAGGAGCTTATAGACACAAGAGACTAACAGCACATGGGGCAGACACTGTATAAACAATAATAAACACAGATAACACAGGCATTCCAGGCGATGGTACAGTTAAGGATCAGGCAATAGAATAGTCGTATAATGCAGGGGTCTGTGCAAGGCGGCAAGCAGGGTGGTCAAGAGTCCAAGCAAGGGGTCTGGTAAACTAGGATCCAAGATGGTGGGCACAGGGAGCAAAGGGGGGGGGTTACTGGTGTGTAGATAGGAATGTCCAGATAATGCAACAGAGGATCAGCAATAAGGGAAAAATGGAAAGTCTGGTTGTTCAGGGAGCCTTCAGGAAACAGGTCTGCTCAGATTGATAGCCAGGGACTTCAAGGTGGAAGCGTAGCATCGAGGGCATAGCTTCCTTAAATGCAGGACTGATCAGGACAAGGTGAGCTCAGGTGGGGCTCCAGGGTTGGAAGGCAAATCAAATCAGAGAGTTCAGGAATCTGTATGGTCCATGTTTGCAGGGCAAAAGAGGGCGCCAGGGGGGGTCAGTGCATCCAGGACTTGACAATTGTATTTATGAGATCTCATGAAATTCCGATGGCAACACTCATTGGAGTCCTTTGGACTTCTGGAGTATTTATCGCGAGTGGTGATTGTCATGTGTCATGCTAGTATTGCTTGGCATAAATTGGCCTGCACTTCTACTGGATAAGAAACGGTATCTCGTTGGCACTCCCAGATTAAAGCTCCAGCTGGAATGGGGCTTCATGATTTAAACAAACTGATACTTGATATTATACTCAGGGAAAACGTCTTACTATAGATATTCAGGATTCAAATAAAATCACAAATACAGATTTAATATATATTGAATCACAAATGCTGGATTAGGATCGCTAATGGGTCAATACTAAATGATCGCCAGTGCCACTGAAGTAATGGATGTGTTGCATAACAATATTTCTGTATTTAAAAGAGATTTTTTTCACCATGAGAATAATTTTGTTCACAGGAAAAGTAAACATTGCAGTAAACACCAAAATTCTCCATAGGTAGGATTATTCATTATAAATCATTGTTTTAGGCATAAATCAAAGTTACTCTTTGACCCTATACCTAACATAGGGAGCACAATCAGTAATAATTAGTGTCTGGATTACAAAGTCCTATCGCTAGTTACTACAGTGATGGGTTAACGAGAAATTTAGCCACAGCTATAAACTGGTGCTAACTGATTCCGCTCCTACAGGATCAGTTAACACTATCTAAACACCCCCAATAAATCAGATACTCACCTCTCATCCCACGACAGGAACAGCGTGCCAATCCAACGCTTCTGGCTGCCGGGAGCAGAGTGAGACTGGGGACAAATAGTCCCCAGTCTTCCTCTGTGAATCAATCCGCAACCCTGCACGATCTCGCGAAAACTAGATCTCGCAGGTCTCATAGCCCGGCAGTACAACCCTATTATGGACTCCAGGAGGTGTTACTCGTGGTGGCGCGGAAGCGCTACAGCGTGTATCATTTAGGGTAGCGCTGCCTTCCGGGGCAGGCAGCTGAATTAGCACCTGCCCCAGAATAGCGCAGTAAAATCGGGATGCAGTAGGGAAACCTGCAAGCGCAGGTTTTCCCCATTAGCATTCCCATGTTAGCGCACATCAAGGAATAAGGGCCCTATTTTGGATAAATACTAATTAGAAAATGTATTAAGAGAAAGGGGGTGTGAGGATCCTGTGGACGAGCAACAGCACTAATGGCCTGCTCTACGGTGGGGCCCGCTCAGGTCTCACAAGGTTTTAGCTTGCTTGTGCCATTACAGGGATGAATGCTCCATATGCAAATCAGTCTGCTCTCACCCAATGAGGGTGGCCAGTACTGATTGCCAAGGACGTCATCCCTGCACGAGAGGTGCAGCAACCCCCAACGATCGTTTCGGCCTTGTTAGGCCTCGTCAGGAGGGTATAGCTGACACCCCTCTAGGCACATCAAGCAAGGGGTCCACGTCTGGATGACCCTGTAAACTTATAGTGAGAGAAAGAGGGTGGGTGAGGATCCTGAGGACGAGCAACAGCACTAATGGCCTGCTCTACGGTGGGGCCCGCTCAGGTCTCACAAGGTTTTAGCTTGCTTGTGCCATTACAGTGATGAATGCTCCATATGCAAATCAGCCTGCTCTCACCCAATGAGGGTGGCCAGTACTGACTGCCAAGGACGTCATCCCTGCACGAGAGGTGCAGCAACCTCTTTATTTATTGTTGTTTTTATTGACTTCTTGCTTACGTATGTGAGTTGACTTTCAAAATTGATCAAATTCCCTTAATAAATAGGATTGATCTGCAATCTTTTATTTAGTATAGAAAACACGAGAAAGTCTTACAGTAGCCATAAAAGTATTGCATAGTTTCAGTTGCATCATCACGAACATTCCCAGTTGGCAGCTGGCATGGAGATTGGGAAAGTAAAACATTACTATGTAAGCGCTCCAGTTTTCCAAAAGAATGTTACTTTCTCTTATCAACGAGATAACAGATTTAAATAAAATCATCATTTTTTACGTGATGAGCATTTCTTCCTCTGTTGTTAATGGGACACATTTAGATGGATTATCACCTCACAACTATTTCATGTCATGTTCTTGCCATATGATCTGTTCACTGGGATGTGTTGGCATGAGACAGTTAGATTGATTCCCTGGAACTCTAATTGGCAGGGCTTCAGGATGTAAAATGAAAGCTGAGCTTTAAAGTCCCGGTTTAAAATAAACAGTTGTAATGGGTATTATAATTGTATGCATTGTTATTTATTATTTTCAGACACCATGTACTAACTTTGTAACAGAAAAAATGATTGCATATAAAGAACGATTCTGCTGTTAACCATGATAACTGAGCCAAAGAAAGAAAGGAAGGAGTGGATTACCTTGGGAAGTGTTAACAAGGTCTATTAGGGTATAAATTCACTTTATAAAAACTCACAAGAACTTGTGGAATGAGTTTAGTTTAGAAATAAAACCATCTGAATGTCCGCAGGCACTTCAATAATGAGATATGGAAGGAAAGAGCACCTCAGAAATGACATGATCCTATCACAGTAACAGGAATGTGCTAACTGTGCTCCTTTTTGTAAAAGCATAGTTACATCCATGGATGGAGCTGTAAACACAAGCAGAAAAAGTTGACCACAGAAAAGTTCTAAAAGTTAACCAAAACCACCTAGTAAATTCCTGCTCCTGCTAAACGTCAGGTATAGCTGATGTCATATCCCAGTTAACTGATCCTCAGCCCAGCCAGCAAGTAGAGACAGGGAAAACTGATTAACCCCTTCTGTACAAGTATCTAGTACACTTGATCTCCAAAGGCTCCTGCAGGTGCCCAGAGAGTGAGTATACTCAATCTGGTCTGATTCTGGAGCAATGTAAAGGAATTATTTTCATATGGTCTCCAGAACACGCCCCAAAAATTGCAACACATACGACATGACAGCCAATGTGTTGAAATTATATGAAAAGCTTGCAGGTTCGATTTTCCTTTACGGAAAGACGGAGCATGAGCACACATGGAAATGTAATGGCACATTTTTTGGCCTCTGCATGGCAAAATGGCTTGCCTACAGTGAAGAAAACTGGGACGCCTGTGTATATATTTACGGTGTGGGTAACGAAAAGTCATTTTTTATATAACCACTGGATCCTGACAGTGTTATTATGAAAAATCACTTGGTAGTGAGGGGGTTAGGGAAATTCTCAGATATTTCGCTCCATGCACTAGATCTACCAAAAGACTGAAATATAGATCTAGACAGAAATAAAACAACAACAACAACAACAAAAGACACTGACTCCCGACAAATCTACTGTGTGCAAAAAATAAAACTGAGACAAAATAGTGTTGTTTTTGTAAAGTTGGATGGTGGTCGAAAAAAATACCCAACGGCTTAATATACCTAGAACCGGTCTTCGGTTCTAGACGAATGTGAGTGGTACCGATAGACTCAATATTCTAACATTGTGAATTTGAATATACAACACTATTATCTGTCTGTTTTCTCTATAAGCATATATGCCAAGACGTACCATCGTATCAGAGTGTATGTAAAAAATGTTTTATTCATTTCTCCCTACGATCACTTGGTGATTGGCACTGTACCTCAATTTGTAACGTTTTGATTTATCTGATTCATGAGCAGACCACTACCTGGTATATAGAGAGTAAGGGATTTACACTAAGGTTTTGGGTCATTACCTTGGGAGCGCTGCACTGTATTCTTCTTCCATGGTTGGTAGTAAATAAATTGATATTTAGCCTCATGGGATCTCACAGCTCAAAAACATGATGACTAAGATTTGCAATATTGCCACTTCAAGGGAGAGCCGTGATGTTCCCCCTCTTGGTAGAACCTCTTTCATATAATTGAAGTGATAAACTTTAACCCCTTAAGGACAATGACGTAACTGTTATGTCATAAATGCATTGATTTTAAAGAGCCTTGGTCCTTAAGGGGTTAACTAATTTCAGTATTAATGATCATCCCTCCAAGTGCAGGGGCTTAGCGCACCCGGAAGCTCAGATCAGCAAGTGCCGATCGACACCTGGTGGCAGGACCTTTTTTCAGGGAACCAGCTCCTATATACAGCTGTCAATAGGGTCGCTCGAGTGTCCAGCCCCGTTCTACCTGCGGACTAATGACTGCTGCGACTCACATCTGAACCAGCACTGAATTTAGGCCCCGTTCACACTGTGCGATTTGAAAATCGCACGATTTTCCGTGCGATTTTCATATTTGCGACGTCGCGGGTTTTGCTCGATTTTGCAAAGCACCACCAATGCAAATCGCAAAATCACAAGTCGCAAATCCCAAAAAAAGGGTCATGTACCAGTGACAAGCTGCCGCGACGTGTGGCATGCGACGTCGCGCGGCAAGATGTGAACAGCTCCATTGAAATGCATTGGAGAAGCTACATAGCAAAATCCGCGCGACGCCACGGCAAAATCTGCACTATGTAATCGCACAGTGTGAACGGGGCCTTAAGGGAACGTTTAAAACTAGCTAAAGGGTTAAAACTAGAGGTGGTACAGAGGGGATCAGGAGGGGTAGGTCTTTAACCCCTCTACTCTACCCTTGCATTTTAACCATAGAACTACCAAGCCATTAACTAGCATATGATGGAGCATCCCAAACCATTAACTAGCATGTGATGGATTGTCTCCAACTGGTGGAGCTAGCTGGTTGCTATAATTAGAATCAAACAAGGCATTGCTTTATTTACAGTAAATAATCAGTTGAAATTAATTAATTCTTTTGTAAACCACCAACTGGAACAAACTGATATGTGATGTTTAAAATAAACGACAATGAGCAAAAACCAAACAATGGTCTGCCTTTATCTGTGACCTATTTTGTTTTTTTCCAAACCATTAAATTCCAGGATGATAAAGGGAAATCTGAAAAAGCACAAACAATGCTATTTTGCAACCGAATGTTGCCAAACATTTACGATCTCAAGGTAAATGTGTGTAATCCAAGCAGTTATCTGTCCTCAAGAGAAGTGCAGGAAGTGTGGGATAAAAGCATGACATAGAGATGGCTATTAGAATCGAATTTTGGAATAGAATCATATGATTCTTGCATAACTCATCAAATCGCAATAGGGGTACAAATAAAGCTTGTCTCATGTTACTGATCTGGCATCTGAGCTTGAATAAACTGCCAGTGCTGCCAGGAATAAACGTCATTAAGTGACAGAAGGGAAGTGAGTGATCTAAATTATCTGAAAAAGCTTACAAAAGTTCATCCATTCAGACAGCTCTCCATTAGTTTACTGAGACGCTCACATCACTTAATGATGCAATAACCAAGAGGCTGAAAAAACAAGATAGTGTATCAGCACCTAACAATGACATTTTTAAATTAAAAAAAGTAGTCAAAATAGAACACAGTTTGCCCGATGTTATTAGGTTGCAGTGCCACAATATGATAAAATTATGCTGTCACATTTAAAAAAAGTAAAGATGAGCAGAGAAACAACTTAATAGTCATGTCACAACACAGTACAGTTTATTTACAATTAAAAATATACTTGATGTGTGTCTGAAGAGGATTTGTGCAAATTGTTAAGTAAGTTACAACCGATTTTTGCTAAACACATTGGAACCCTGTTTTAGCGTAGTCTGTAACAACAGGGAGCTGCTAAAGTCAAATAATACCATGAACTGATAACCCTTATTGGCTTCCTGTTATTGGCTCGATTAAGACCAATTCACTGTATTAGTGGCTTGAGTGGTAATAGTAGGGACGGGAGCCACTAAATGATACCATTAGCGGGGCTGTGTGCCACCCCTGGTATTGGCTCCTGGAGTATGTAGCAATCCATGGAGACAAGTGTAACCCTGCACATGTTTATATAAATGGGATTACGTTGGTTCCGTGGAAGAACGCTTGGTATTATTTATGGCTGAAACAACTAATTGATTAATCGACAACTAATCGATGATTAAAATAGTTGTCAACTATTTCCCTTATCGATTAATCGGTGTCGATTAATCGTCCTGTGTACAGCACACACTGTTTAGCATCAGACTGAGTTAAACGTAAATAACCTCAGCTTCGGAGCAGATTGGAGAAGACGTGCCGCTGCTTTACTAGGTATGATTTAGTTCTAGGATTATGTCAGACACAACCAGTTTGTTTTTATTCCGTTTACAACAGCAGCAGAACTATGACACAAACAATAGGATTCTGCCACTGGGTGAAGGAGCTGTATGCATGTGTTTTATCCTTACTTGAAGCTGGAGTCCTGTGCCACCACCCCACCCTCCCTGCCACACACTCTTTGGTTGGGAACTGCCATTCCCTCCCTTTGGTCTGGTCCCTTTCTCCAAACCCACTCCCATACTCAGATCCGGTCTTTTGTCCATACCCAAAATTCCTTTTTACGTAAACAATTTTTTTCTAATTTTTTTCCGATGAATCGATTAATCGAAATAATAATCGACCAACTAATCGATTCTGAGAATAGTCATTAGTTGCAGCCCTAGCATTATTTGTGCTGCATAAAGCTAGAGGAAGCAGTGGATCGCACCATTCCCTGCACTGTGGGACCAGGGGTAAGTAAAGGATCTTTTGATTTAGTTATTTTAATGTGTTAGGTGATTTTGCAAAGGTGAGATCACTTAACACCAGAGTCTCAGAGCCAGATACCACCACAAGCCAAGAATAACAAGCTACCAGGGAATAACTCATTATTCTCATTTGATATAATGTTTCCGGCTCCTATACAAAGTTTAGGAGCCTTTGATTTACAGTAAGGAGTCGCTAATGCCATGCTGCAAGCAAAGCTTGAGTCTCAGTTGGTATAGCAGCTTCAGCCGTTAACTTAATAAGTGGAGCCATTAAGTATAACAATCCAAGTTTACTTAAAGGGTGGGTTGGATTTGGGACCATGTTCTTGTGAAGGTGTGATATCTTAAAGAAATATTACATTTTCATTACTTACATTGATCCCAATTTGTTTAGTAGGTAACAGCATAGTATCTAAACAGGCCTTCCTTTTCAAATGCAAACACTGTCCTAACTTTCATAATCCTTTAGTGGATTTTGTCTACATTAGATACAATATTCTGTATCTCAGAAATGAGAAGATCCTTTAATGCAAGGTTTGGCCTGAGAATTTTAGGAATATACGAATGTCAAGAAATAAAGGTGATATATTAGTGGTCCTCAGAATTTCCAGACTTTGCATGAAACTGCCCTGAAGGCATCAATTACAGAACATCCAAGCAGACAGCAAAATCCCCAAACTACACCAATATGTGTTACACAAAACTTGTAAACATTTAATAGGTGTCAGATCAAGACTGTAGATGCTAGTGATAAACATACAAAAGGCAAAAAGTTGAAAAAAATCAATGTCCGCCAAGAAATTGCTACAAAAGACGTGCACTGTGGCAAGAAATGATCTGGGAATTCATAGTATCAAGAACTTGCCATATCTCTTCTCCAAGTGCCAAAAGGAGAAGTGGTGATAAACGGATAAAAGAAAGACAGGTAGACTTGTTCGCAGCATGCTGTCAAACAGGTATGGTTACACTGTATACTTTCATCTAGAGTACAGAAAAATAAATAAATAAATATATATATATATATATATATATACCATCCGCTGGCTTGTGCACTCAGAGTATTCACATCCCAAGCCTGGTGCTCGCCTGACTCACATAAGATTCCATATACAATATTGTATTGGCAGCACTCCCGGTCTCATTCAAATACAATTTTATTGTTTAAAAGATCGACGTTTCAGTCCGCTATCCGCGGACTTTCTATCCTGATGAAAGTCCACGGATAGCGGACTGAAACGTCGATCTTTTTTCTTTTTTTTTTTAAATTCTTTATTTTGAGAATTATACATAACAAGAAATTCACTAAATCAAACGTAGAAAAAGACAGCCGTCTAGGGCTGGCCAAACTAACTACGGTCAGCCAGTCAGATAATGTAAGATGCAAGCAGTAACGGGTCAATAAGGGAATAATAAAAACAAAAAACAAAAAGCAAGAAGTCCCAACCTCAGTGAAGGAAGAAAATACAAAAGAAACACATAAGCATGTAGGACTATCAACGTAAATGCCATAAACTGTCCTGATAAATTATACTCAGAGCTTATCTATAGACCAGTGACACGTAAACAGAGAAGAAAAAAGCTGGGGGGGTAAACAATATCGCTCAGGTCTCAGTCTGGCTGAAGTTCCGGAGGGTCTGGCGAGATGCCCGCCGCTTCAAGGTCGGACCAGGCGTTCAGGATCAGTGATGGTGTAGGGGACATTATTATGTGTCACCACCAATGCTCCCGCCAAGCCCCACGATAACGGATCCCCCTCCGACGAAGAACCGCAGTCACAGGACGGAACCGCCTGCGAGCAAGCCGAGTCTGGAATGGAAGATCGTGATACAAAGCCAACGTGGAGCCCTCAAATTTCACTGGATCTCTTGCGCCAGGAGCAGACATAAGCTTGACCTTAAATGCTACGTCACGAAAGGCCACCACGACATCACGGGCGCCGCAGGTTTCCGAACCCTGAATACCGATCCGATCACATCTGGCTTGTCAGGAGGGAGTCCCGCCATCCGAAGGGCCAAACGAGACACATAAGCTGGGAGTTCATCCGACGTCACAGAGTCCGGGATGCCTCTGACCCTGACGTTACGACGGCGGTGTCTTGTTTCCAGCATCTCCACAGAGCGGGACAAAAGCTCGACCTGGGATCTTAGACCAGCGACCTGTCCCAACAGGTGAGTATGTTCCGATAGCACTGTAGAGGTCGTCGCCTGCACTGCTGTCACCTGCGCACGGATTGTTGCAACCTCCTCCCGAACCGCCGCCACTTCAGGTTTCCACACCCCCCGGATCTCCCGGAGTTCGTCCAGGATCCTCCGAAGGTCTCTCTTCGTAAGAGGAAGATCATCATCCTCCTCCTGCCGATTTTCCTCAGGCTGTGTCATACGGGTTCGAGTGAGGTCGCTCTCGTTTGTTGCGGTTGGGCACCCTGTCTCAAAACGTCCTGTCGTAATGAAGCCACACCACTGCTGGCTGAAAGCTGGTGTTCCTCGGCCGAATCCCCGTCAGAGAGGCCACCAGCAGTAAGTGAGGCACTCAAAGACGCTGTCAGCGCTGCTTTTCGTTTCTTTTGCGCCCTTTTTTTGCTGCTGCAGATAGTGGTTGGGAGTCTGGTGTCCGAATTGTGGGGAGATCCAGGTCATCGCAGAGCTACCACCCGAGTGCCAGGGGTCCTCTTCATCTTCTGAAAAGTCATAGCCCGGGGGAGGGAGGAGGAGATCGCATCTCCCTTCGAAGTGGACCCACCTCTCATGGAGTCCCGAATGTCCCTCTGTCTGGACCGCAGCTTCTGTGAGCGACCGGTAGGCATGTCACCAAAAGCACAGGCACAAGAAGAAGAGCGGTAAAAGGTCTCAGAAATCTCCTTCCAGGCTTCTAAAATGGCCGCTAGTACTAGGCCCCGATTGTGCCGCGGGGGTTAATCTGCTCCGGAGCGTCAATTTCGGGGGTAAGGCAAACTCACCGAGTCCCCCAGTGCCCCCAGAGACCGTAGAGCGTTTCTCAAGTGCGAGCAAGCGGCGGAAATAACTTTAAAAACCGTGTTTATCACGGAGCTCCTTCAACATGCAGCCGCTCGCTTCTCGGCTGAAACGTCGATCTTTTTAAATAATAAAGTTGTATTTGAATGAGACCGGGAGAGCTGCCAATACAACATTGTATATGGAATCGTATATGTATATATATATATATATATAATATATATATAATATGCATCATAGAAAATCCAACAGATGGCCGCACTCGAATCAAAAAATAAAATAGCACAATTTATTAAAGCATATTTAAAAAGCAAGTCCCGACGTTTCGGCTCTCTTAGGAGCCATTATCAAGGTTAGCTCCTATAATGGCTCCTAAGAGAGCTGAAAAGTCAGGACTTGCTTTTTAAATATGCTTTAATACATTTTGTTATTTCATTTTTTGATTGAGTGCGGCCATCTGTTGGATTTTCTATATTGCATACAGGCCTAGCACTTCTCTTTTTGCTGTTTTTATTTTGAAAGGTGTTGCTGGACTTTTGGGTGTGATGTACAGTATATATATATATATAATGTGGCATATTTTAAATTATCTTTTAAAGACATTGGATTAACAATCTGATTTACATTCTGTTCAAGGTTCCAGGGTAATAAAATCAACTGCGAGGTGGGGGTTCTGGTGTTCAGTTGAGGAGGTATTCTTCTCTTCTTTGGCTTCAACAGACAGTATTTAGCAGTCATAATATTACAGTCAGATCCTCATCTATCGTATACTACCTCTGGGGAAGTTGCTTCCAGATTATCATATGCGGTTTAGGTTCAACTTCCAGCGTGATTTTCACCTTTTTCATCTCATGGCAATTATTTTTGCTTCTTATCAGTGTGCCAAGACACAACAGCAGTTTAAGGATATATTTTATCATTCAAAAATTGGATTGTTAGGACCTTAAGCTAGTGTCCTGTTATTCAAACACGGTATTCTGCCATAGCGCAGCACACAGCACATTCCCATGCCACACCTGCGGGCTCTACGCAGCACACAGGTGTGCCTTGAACCCACTGCACAGTGCGCAGGTGTGATGTGCGAATTTACATATACTGTACATCTTACCAGTGAGCGCAATTATGAGGATGGAATAGAAATAAAAAAAGAGAACCAAAGGAGGTAGAGATGTGATCCTGACGCGTTGACTACTCTTTTGTAAAGAAGAAGGGAGTAACCCTGGAGCATGACAAGGAAGGAGAACATTTCTGGGACAATGCTGGGAAATGATTGTACAAAGAGAATTAGGAGGAGAACTACAATTTTAAGGTTAAAACTAAACAATCTTTATTACTACAGTCCAAAAATGCCTAGAATAACTAGCCTAATAAATAAGGACAATAGGCACAAAAACCATGGGGAAAAAAACCATAAAAAAAGCGACTGACATAAAAGCAAAACTGTCAGTGATAGATTTACGGCTCACACCTGTAGGTAAGCGGCAAAGTAATCTAATCAGCAGGGTACCGCTGGGTGAGGGCTGATATAATACGTGCTAAGCCAAATAGACAGCTAAATGGGCACACAAAGGTCACTGGTAATTCAATTAGAGTCTATATATTTGACAGGTGTGTAGTGGTGAGTAGTTAAAATGTCCACAAATATTGCAATAAAATATAGCCAACGAAAAAAAACAGCAGGTCATATAGGACTGTATGAGCTGTCTGCAAGTGGTACCCAACATACAGCAGATGCAGCATTCAATGACTCTGACTGCTCCATCTCTAACTCAAGCGCTATACATATTTAAATAAGTATTGTTTCTTGATCGCATGCACTTCTTTTGTTATTATGCAGTAAAATTCAGTTTAGAAAGTGAAGAAGTGCTATCTAAAGAATCTCTTTTGCATATGATCTACATCAGTGACCTCAAACTCTGGCTTTAGTGCTTCTGAACTACAACTCCCATGATTCTCTGACCATCTATTGCATTCAAAGAATTCTGGGAGTTGAAGACCCCAAACGTCTGGGGGGGGGGGTCAGAGCTTGAGACTTCTGATTTACATGCTTTGTATCACATTTCACATAACAGTTTTGTTTTCAACAAAGTCAAGTAAAGATACTAGAGTAAACTCATCATCTTAACGAAAAGGTTCCAGTTCAATATTTGGACCAGTTGTTTGGAGATTACTGCGTTTCTATCAGGGTTATTCAAAGAGAATCGAAAAGTCATCGCACGTTCGGTGACTTTTTGTTCTTTTCAATTTGGTGCGTTTCGGCAATCCTATTTCGGCGACCCTGCGGTGTATTCAGCAAGCACCACAGGGTCATCGTAGTGCAGGGAAAAGCCGCTGAAAACCCTACGAGCACTCACCGCAAAACCCAGCGAACGCTCACGAAACCCGCAAAAACATCTGGATTAACCCCGCCGAACACGACGGAGAAAGCCGACTAGCTGGCGATCACAGAGCAGAGCAGCCACCGGAAAAACCCGACACGCAGACGAAGGAGGTGAAAAAGTAAAAAACAGTACGCTTGAAAGTTGGAAAATTGAAACACAGTTTGCAAAAAAACTACTGAGTGAAAATGTCTGAAATCTACATTTAAGATCCAATGAATGATAATAAAAAGGGCAGTTACAGTAAAAAGAAAAAATGATTTAAAAAAAACGGAAAAAAGTTTCGCAATAAAAATCCGAAAAAATGCCGAACTGATCCTAAAAAAATCTATAAATAAAGAGACTTTTTACTGCAGAATATAATATTAAACGGTTTGTTAGATATTGAATTAAAACGGGAGTATTTTTAACATTGAAGCCTATGGGACTCGCCTGAATAAATCTATTGAATGAAACCACCGAACAGCAGGGCATTTCGGCAACCTTTCACTGCTGTTTTGTGTTCTCTGAATAGCCGAAGCATTGCTTCTCTATGGGGATTTCACTGCCCTCAAACAGGCACCGAACAGGCACCGTATGTGCAGGCAATTCAAGATTTGGCGAACTGCCTGCTCTCTGAATTAGGCTTGTACACCGATTTTTTTTTCGGTTCGATTCGATTTTTCGGATGTTTAAACTTTTCGATTCGGCTCGTTTCGACTGATTTCTGTTTCGATTCGGTTCGGCTCGACTCGTTTTTCGTGTACATTTTTTTTTCGGAATATCGACCATTTTTCGTATTTTCGTGTCACTTTGCTCGTTTTTTGTATCGACTTTTCGTGATTTCGGAAATTTTCGTTTTTTCGGAACGTCTGTCTCCACTCGTTTCAAAGCAATAAATTTCGATTTGACACATCTCAAGTCCATTCGAAAAACTTTTCGGATCTGCCGTTTTCGGATCTAAAAATTTTCGGAAAATCGGCCGCATCCGAAAACACGAATCGGGAAATTTCGTGAAAATTCCGAAGTTCCGAAACCCGAAACGCACATCCCTACTCTGAATAGCCGAATGGCCAGGAGAGGTAACCGTACGCTGAATTTCACTGTTCGGTTACCTTTCGGCCACAATTCGGATCTATTTGAATAACCCTGTATGTCTTTCTACATAAAAATAATTGTAGTGTAGTGCTCAGTGTGTGTGTGTGTGTGTGTGATTTTCACTGGTTGGCGAGTATGTACCGTTAGGTGTCTTGCCCAAGGACACTTGGCAGAAGAATACACGCTTTACTATGTAAACTATGACTGTACATCAGTTTATCTATTGTTTCTTGATTACATGCATTTTTTTGGTTATTAAGTGCTAACATTCTGTTTAGAAAGTGAAGGCTTTATATAGAAACCTTTTTGTATGTATTGCATGTGATCTACATGCTATGTATCACACTTCCCCGGTGTTCCTTAATATGAGAGCGAAACTGCATTCTGGGTGGATGGCAGCCAACATTCTGTTATCCAGCTGTTCTAGACCACTTAAATAAACAGCAATGCCCACACACCTCCTTCTCTTTTAATTAGGTGGCATGTTTATAATAGTGGTTATGGCACTACTACAGCTTATTACTTAGGCCTGACCTTGTGAGACTTGGAATCTAACATAGCTTCTTATTATATTTCATGTACACAACATATCTGGTGGCCTTCTGCGTGTTGCTAGCAGAATGTTGAAACATTAATTTGTTCCAGCCATTATGGGAAAACATGTTATAGAACCCATTTAGAATTTTTTATTTAACTGAAATCAGACAAAGAGTAAATATGCGTCCCCAAAGTCCTTGAGTAATTAATTTTTAATCCTTTTTCTACTCATGATAGAGTCTCACACATTTTTCCTTGATATGTTATGCCAGTATGATTTTGCTGGACATGGTGGCACAATCTTTTGCTCCTATAAGGGACGGTCTATTTTTTTTTTAACATTACAAAAAAAAATCAGCATGACAAAACTGCCTTCGCTTCACATGACAAAAAAGATAATGAAGCGGCTCATGGCAGGAGCGGGAGTTGCCACAGGAACCGCGATGAAAGTTCTTGCAAACCTAAAGTGTATGCCTTCAGGTTTGGAGGGAGAAGCGTGTCTGCCCCTCGTTGAAAGAAATAACGTGCAGGAATAGCAAAGGGATTACTAATGTAAATTAGGAAAATTATATTTTTTTCTTTTTTCTTCCTGTCTCTCCTTTTCCCTTTCTCTGGAATTATTTCCCATTCTTCTGCATCTTCTAAAACAATATTCCCGTTTCTTTCTTAAATATATATATATAATATTAAGTATTCCTGAAAGTCATTGTGTATTTAAAGGACCATTACTCGAATTGGACGTCTATGTCATCTAGGGCTGCAACAAACGATTATTTTCATAATCGATTAGTTGACCGATTATTTTTTTCGATTAATCGGATAAAAGAAGAAGAAAAAATTCTGTGTCCTTAAAATGAATATTATGTAAACAAAATAAACCCCTGCCTCTTTTTTTTGTATGCAATTTGCTTAGTGTACAAAAAGTTTCTACGTATAGTCCATACGCAAAGTGCATATTTTTCGCACACACGGTACACAAGCACCTGGTCAGAGCGATGGATTGATGAAGTGTATGCAGCTTAAACTAATGTCTCCTTTCTCCCCAAACGAAAGCTGCTTTGAGTGTTCAGATAGACATGATGATGTCAACATGAAATCAGGGTGAGAAGGGGGGCAATCCACACAGCCTGATCACTTTAGCTTATTAGAGTGTCTGTTTACAACAATTTCTTGAACAAACTGAGCAGGAGGAGGGACTGGAGGTGGAAGGGAGTGAGGTGGTGGCACAGGACTCCAGATACAAATAAGGATAAAATACCAGTGGTGCAGTGCCCATACCCAGTGGCAGTATCCCAGGGATTGTGTTGTAGCACTAATGCAGTTGTAAACTGAATAAAAGCAAACTGGTTATGTCTGACATAACCCTAGAACTAAACCATACCGAGTAAAGCAGCGGCACGTCTTCTCCAGTCATCTCCGAAGCAGAATCTGAGGTTATAACGTTTAACTCAGTCTTAATCTAAACAGTGTGCGCTGTACACAAATTGACAACCGATTAATCGATAATGAGAATAGTTGCCAACTATTCTCATTGTCAATCAGTTGTTTCAGCCCTAATGTCATCATATACTGAACTGATGGAACTGTGACTACCAACCTCTGTGAAATTCTAGTACACCCTACAGGCAATATTACAAAGTTGGTGCTAATTTAACCAGAGCTGTTGTAAACTTCACAACCCCATAGACCAGTGTTTCCCAATCCTGTCCTCGGGACCTTCAAACAGGCCAGATTTTGCAGATCACCTTGGGAAAATGCAAACTGAATCCTGCAATCACTGAGCAGCAAATCATATCACCTGTGCTGGGCTTCAGATATCTGGCAAACCTGGCCTGTCAGAGGGTCCTGAGGACAGGTTTGGGAAACACTGCCATAGACTATGAGCACTATCATGTGCCTTGAGCTAAAACAGGGGAGTTTGCAAATTTCCCCTAAGCGTCCCTGTTTTACAAAAGATTACGAGGCAGGCGCTGAATTCAGCAGTCTGCCCCATAACAAGCGCTATCCTCCAGCTCATGAGCCGCCGCAAGTATCCACTCCTGGAGTCCAAACGTCTTGCTAGATCATGCAGGGCCATGGAGTGTTCACAGAGGGAGACTAGGGACTATTTGTCCCCAGCCTCTCTCTGCTCCCGGTGGCCAGAAGAGACGGATCGGGCCCTCCGTTTGTGCCGCGGAGTGAGCGGTAAGTATCTGATTTGGGGGGAGGTGTGCCAGCTGGTGATAACTGATTCTGAAGAAGCGGAATCAGTTAGTACCAGCTTGGAGCTGTGGTTAACTTTTCAGTTAGCCGCAGGGGTGCAGTAATTAGTGTTAGGACTTTGTAATCATAATACTTATTAGCCTTTGCCCTCCTCATGTTAAGTATAAAAGGATTTTTAACCCATTACCAATCGGTATCTGATCTGGGCATCCCGCTATAACCTCTTTTAATCTAGCGTTAACGCTCATGTATGTGAGCGCTAAGGAGGTGATAGAGCCTTATAATGTCTCTGGTAAGTTTACAACAGCTCTGGTTAAGTTAGCACCAAATTTAAAATATTGCTCTACATCTTTAACCCAGGTAATTAGTGGATGGTTAATTGTTAATCTCACAGAGGTTACTGGACCTGTTCCGATTTATCTGTCTGAATAATGTTGCAACTCATACCGCTTGTAATTATACTCGTAGTGGTAATATTGTTACATGTAAGTCTGCTTCTGAAAAGGTAAAAAGAAATTAGGAAAATGCTTGTTTTCACATGTTGAATTGATTGAGATAACTTACAAAAATCACTAGAATGTCCCTTTAATAAGGAAGGATTTAGGCCACCATGGCAGATCACTTTTACACAACACTGTGAACCAGTGCAATAAAACACATATATGCCTTCCATGACCTTTAAAACCAGATGTAAATCATTATTTCCCTTTATCAGTTCCTACCGCTTAAGGGCAAGTGTCTCTACCTATGGGGGTTTCTCCGGAGCTAGGATCTACGTGCTGTGCAATCATTCCTAGAAGGCTGCTGGTGGTCTTATTAAAACGTGTGAGAAATTCTTTCACTTTGATTGAAAACACTGGCAGCCTTATTCCTGTAATTTACACAACTTGTTATTCTATTTTCAAACTGATTAAAATAATTATTTTTTTAAAGCGACAGTAAATATTGAATTAACACGCTCAATCCGCTGATAAGTGGAACCCGTCAGATAGATTTTGTACATTGCACTAACTCTTATTATGTTGTTTATACTATCTAACATATTATTATCTTTATTTTTACAGGAAGCTTGTGTCAGTTAGCTCTAACTATTCTAAGCCTGTGTGAGGGGTTATGGGCCTTTCCACTTTCAAAAGCAAAACCTTCTGATCCGAAAGTGGAGTTTGAAAACATACTAAGCCTCGCTAAGCATCTCCTGAGTGACACTAAGCATCTCCACCAAAACTTTGTAAGTGTAATAGTAGCATTATTTGTAAGCTCAAATACAAAACCACTGCTAAATGTTGAGCATATTTTCATCAAAGACTTGTTTTATAGTAATGTATCAGCTACCAAATCTGGGTCTAGAAAAGCACTAAAAGCAAATCAAAGTTAAGAAAAGTATTTTTACAAAAACATATATTATTATTTATTATTATTATTATTATTTTATAAAGCGCCAGCATATTCCGCAGCGCTGTACAATAAGCACAGTACAGACAGGGTTACAATACATTGAACAACATTTGACAAACAGTACAGGAGGAGATGAGGGCCCTATTCCCGTAGGAACTCACAATCTAGGAGGGTTGGGGTTGGAAACAGGAGGAGAGGACTGTAAGGTGAGAGTGATTGATGGTTGCGTCAGTGAGTTGGGTGGTAGGCTTCCCTAAATAGGAATGTTTTCAGGGAGCGTTTGAAGGAAGAGAAGTTAGGGGAAAGTCTGACAGCACGAGGGAGAGCGTTCCAGAGAGTGGGGGCTGCGCGTGAGAAATCCTGCAGTCTATCATGGGAAGAGGTGATGCGGGGAGAAGCTAGGCGCAGGTCACTGTTTGACCTTAGGGAGCGGGCTGGGGTGTATTTGGTGATTAGTGAGGACAGGTAGTGGGGCGCTGAGTTAGTGAGGGTTTTGTAGGTAAGGATAAGGATTTTGAACTTAATTCTGCAGTGGATGGGGAGCCAGTGAAGGGACTCGCAGAGGGGAGCGGCAGAGACAGAGCGGAGGGTGAGGTGAATTAGCCTGGCGGAGGCGTTCAGGATGGATTGTAAGGGGGAGAGGCGGGACAGAGGGAGGCCAGATAAGAGATTATTCCAATAGTCGAGTCGGGAGATTACCAGGGCGTGTATGAGTTGTTTTGTGGTGACAGCGGTAAGAAATGGCCGAATTCTGGAAATATTACGCAGTTGGTATCGGCAGGAGGAGGAAAGAGACTTGATGTGGGGGATGAAGGAAAGAGCAGAGTCCAGTGTAACTCCAAGACAGCGAATTTTTGAGACCTATTATCATGAATATAAGTGTTATAACTAGGGATGTCCTGACTCAATTCCCAGAATCGGTATCGGGACCCGATCTTGGAATTTTTGGGAATTGTCTTTTTCAAGCTTATTCGACCCCCGAGTTCAAGACGTGCTTAGCAACGAGACTCCTAGCAGGCTCTCTGGCTTCTGCATTGACTTGAGGTGTCTATCCTGCCTGCTTGTGTGCCATGAAGGAGGCAGGGAAAATGCTGAGAGGCTACCAGTTGAAGTCCAAGTGCCTCTGCATCTTCTTCCTCCCTGCCTGATTCTTGACCTGCTTGATTCTTGACCTGCAAACAGACAGGGAAGACACCATGAATGAATACCAAACCCGCGGCATTCCCGTTCACAAGAGAGCTTCTGCTCTGGCCACAGGTCTTGCAGTAACAGATCGGGACCTGGTATCGGTCCATCCTGACTACCACATGAGTCCGTTCGAAATGGGGGCCTGAAAATCGCAATTGGGACATCCCTAGTTATGAAACCTAATTTAATGGTTAATTTTGCTTCTCACATGCAGAATCAAACAGGTCTTGTTCAGTCAATTACAATTATTTATAAACTAGAAATTCAATTATTTAGAAAGCGCCTACATATTCCGCAGCACTGTGACATCATGATTAGCACATATTAAATTGAATAAGTGCATTATAAACAATCCATCCCAAATTATAGTCTTGGTTTATTTATAATATTAATATCATTGTTTGTGTATATCTGTCTGTTCTTATTTTAATTTCAATTTAGATTAAACAGAATTTTTTTTTATCCCAATTAGAAGTTAAGTGAATCACAAATGTTCATCTGTACAAACTATCCAACCAGTTACTGCTAACATTATTGTCAATATATATTTTTAATCCCTGTGTAATCACACAACATGTTTTTCCCAAAAATATATGTGTGCCAGGGTAATTATATTCTAATTTATTTTTAATAATCTTCTCTTACAGAAAGCAAAATATCCCTTAGAAGGAGAACATAAACTGGATACTTTACCTGTACTGTCTATAAATGCTGGAGAATTATCTACTATTCAGGTAGCATATCTGTTTCTAATGATGACAATAAATGACATTAATGTAAATACTTTGATAAAATATTTTAAATATGGTATTCTTGGGCATTGGCACTGGTGGGGATGGGGGGGCAGATTCTCGGAGACCATTAAGTCCCTAAAGCTTCCATTGCTGCATTAAATCTAACCAATCTTTCCCTCCGTCAAAGACAGCGTTATCTAAGTTACATAATGATGAGGTCATAGGTCTGGGGGCCACAGGGGGTCTGGGCCCCACAACCACCAGCCTCAACCACCTGTCCGATGCCTCAAATAACTGTTTCAACTGCAGGTGAATCATACTGAGACTGGTACTCTGGTATCAGCTATATGATCTGGATTCCAGGGCTTCCGGTGAGAAGGCAGTGTCACATTGCTAGAGAGAGGAGATCGAGTGCTCCTCCAGCAGTGCTGAGGGAAAGTTGAGGCTGACCACAAGGCAAAGGGGTTATGGAGATCACCAATGGGGAAGAGAGGAGGATGATTTGAGCTGAACACTGGGGAAGGGAAGGTGAATGGGGCTCAGTACTGTTGAAGGTTTGTGGGAATTGGGCTCATTACTGGGGAGAGAAGAAGGGTGAATGGGGCTGACCACAGGAGAAGGGAGGGAATAGGGCTGACAACTAGAGAAGTAAACACCAGAGAAGTGATAAGTAAATGAGGATGAGCATTAGGATCTTTCACTTTGGAGAAGCGAGGAATTGAGATGGGCATTCAAACTTTGGGGCAAGGTGAGGATGAGGCCTCTTACACTGAAGCAATGAAGGTAAAGAGAAAAAGGACAATCACACGGGGGCAAGGGAGGGAATAGGGCCCTGGGTCTTGGAGTCTAGGAACATAGACACCTCTGTCTTGGGATCTGGGGGCTTTGGACCCATGTTTTGGGGCCTGGCGGCAAGTTTCTGTGTGTGTGTGTGTCAAACTATGTGTATCCAGGGGCAATTGGGGGCAGTTCTGATTGAAGCGGATGAGGGTGTGTGCGGTGGTCGTGAGTGGTGTGGTAGGGGCTGATTAATGGTTCAGTATGGGGCCCGACAATTTCTGATGGCAGCCCTGGATACAGACATAATAACAAATGCACACAGAGAATGACAGATAAAGCACACTGACAAACCCACACCTTGTAGGATACTCACATATTCCGAGCTGTAATGCAATGAGCAGTAACTATCAGGTCTATTCAAAGAAAAGTGAAACTCAGGAGAATGACTGGAGAAGTGAAAATTCTAGGTCGAAATAGCCAAACCAAAAATCCATGCACTGATCCAGGGATTTAAATCTAGATTGTGAGTTCCTACGGGAATAGGGCCCTCATCTCCTCCTGTACTGTTTGTCAAATGTTATTCAATGTATTGTAACCCTGTCTATACTGTGCCTATTGTACCGCACTGCGGAATATGTCGGCGCTTTATAAATAAAGAATAACAATAATAATAAATATTAACTGGGTATCCCATTTTTCAAATGAAGGTTAAGGCTCGGGTCAAATGAGCCCAGTGATCACGTCCATGTTGCCGCACATTTTAACATCCGTGGTAGCATACAATTATGATCAATAGAGACCCACACACGAAGTGCGGACGCACAACGGACGCGGCAAACGGACGCAAGTTAGGGAAGAACGTAAATCCGCTAGAACAGACGTGGGGAGTGCGGAGTGCGCAACATCCGCAATGTCCACAACGTCCGCATAGCTTTGTGTGTGAGTGATGGGACGTAGTCAGACGGACTGCATTTTTGACGTCCAGCATTTTTGACGGACAAAATGTTTTTCATATTAATTTTATTTCCATCTACATCAGTCAAAAAAAATGTCAGTCACAAAAACGGACCGTGTGGCCACTACCTTGTAGTCAGTCAAAAAATACGTCCGTTGTGCACGGACGCACAGTCCGCACAGAATGCGCTCGTCTGACATTAGCCTTAGATGATACTATTTTTCAGCAAAAAGTGCTTGGCAGCAAAAAGGTTAATCATAAGTTCTATTTTCTTCCCTGAAATGGTGCATGGGAGATGATATCATGCTTTCAAGATAATAGTGCTTTCAAATTAAGCTCTGTCACTAGATTAGCAATAATATAGCACCAGGGCCAGCTTACATCAGTCATATATTTGAAGTTTAAGTTACAAAAGACACTTGATTTAGCTCTGGCTATGTTAGATGAAATGTCACGCTCAGGGCACTTGATGTAATCAACAGCTGCAAAGTTTTGGAAACAACTTCCAAACATGGGCCTTCCTGTATGTCTTTTGACCCCAGGAAATCAATGCTTAAAAAAACCTCCCACAGTTTTTAAGTCCTGTTCATGTGAAGAATCAGACAAATTGCGAAGAGATCCTTTTCCCCACTCGCTGTCATAACTGAGAGGAATTAACCACATGTGTACGTAGAATCATAATGAACAGCAAGATAGTCAAAACAATACATCCCCAAAGACCAAAGAGTAAAAAAATAAGAACCACACTTGGACACGCAATACCGAAATAAATTCAGAGAGTGTGCTGTGCTGACACCATGTGGTACGTTTGCATGTTCCTCTTAATGTGGCAGAACTGGCTATTCATTCTGCACACCATAAAAAGTATTTAACAGAGCTGTCATAACAAATTTGAACAGATTAAAAATTCATTAAATGATATTTATTATATCCTTATCCAGGATGCAACCACTTGTTCCTAAAAACTGAAAAGCCACCAACGAGCCTTGTGCACATACTATGTGTAAATATAGCTGTACATTCAGCATTTTTAAACCGGAATCCAAAATGTAAACATATATTAGCGTTTTGACCACCTAAAATGCGAACGGGTACTGAAGTGTAAACATAAATTAATAAATTCCATTTACATTTTTTTTAAAAAAAGGAAAGAAGATATAATAATCAATGGTAATACACAGATTTTACTTTATAACAGAAACGTTTTAAACCAGATGTGTCTGCACAGCTCTCCAGCCCCCCATCCTTTTATCGGTACTAATTGATATCTACAAGGTTATTCAGAGAGCGGTGAAAAGCAGGAGAATGACTGGAGAATGGAAAATTCCAGGTCAAAATAGCCAATTTGGAAAGTGAGATAAATGGGAGAATTTTTCTGGTTTGGCTATTTTGACCTATAATTTTCCATTCTCCAGTCATTCTACTGCTTTTCACCTCTTTGAATAAAATTGCTAATAAAATTAACTCCTTGAACAAGTGAGACTGTTGCCAATTACAAGTGGGCAGCAATGGCTACTGGCCAAAGGCTCATTGGGGAGAGTTGTCGATCAATGCTATGGCAGTAAAAGACTGTGGAAAGATCAACAGATTTCCCAAGAGGTCTCAGCCCTTGGTCTCTGCTGTATTCTGTATGATGGTAGCGAACATACTGTCCCTATCCAATTCTACCATCATAGGGCATTCTCACTCAAGGATCTGCCATGGCCTAATTGAAAGTCCTAGGGCACTGTCGGCTGCCCTGAGCTAAAACGGGGATGCTAGGGGGAAAAATTAGCGTTTGCTAATCTCCCCTTAGCATCCCCGTTTTACCTGTAGATTACAGGGCAGGTGCGGAGTCCAGTATCCAGCCGATAGGCTCCAGGGTGGTCGGGGCAGCGATAAAGCGCCATCCCAAGCATCCCCTCCATGAAGTCCATGGAGGCTTCTGCTGCCGGGTCACATGACCAGCAGGATCTCTGCTCCCGTCGGACAGAAGAGGCGAATCGTGGCGGTATAAGAGGTATTTGATTTTTGGGGGGGTTTACAGCTCCAGCTAACTGATTCTGCAGAAGTGGAATCAGTTAGCTACAGCTCTAAGCTGTAGTCAACTTTTTTCGTTAGCGACAGCTGTTTGTAATTAGAGTTAGGACTATGTGATCCTAACACTAATTACTCTCTGCTTACGCTTTGCGCCCACCCACTACCCATTTTAAGCATAGGGATCACAAAGTACAGTAAGTTGGTGCTAAAAAGTGTACTACCAATTCGCTAACGTTTTTTTTTAACCCGTTAGTGATCGGGAGGTGATGTGGCCGTAACGCTATTACCTCAATTAACCTAGCGCTAACGCTCATTTATGTGAGCGCTAGCGTTAAGGAGATGATAGGGCCCCAGAGTGTCCTGAATGAGAATGTGCATTCTGCAGTGCTGTACCAAACCACTGTAAAAGTATAAATAATGTTGTGTTGAATGGTCTACCTCTTATAGACAAGTCTATCAATACAATCAAGACAAAACTACAAATAGTAATCAAAATAAGAATTTCTGTTAAGTTGGAAATTTCTTTTAAAAAACATAATTTTCTGTACTTCCAAAAGTACAATAGTTTGTATTTTTAGCATTTCAAAAATATTATTTCCATATATCCTTAATGTTGCAGACGCAACAAGCTAATACAGGGGATGTAACGAAAAGTCATAAAAAGTCACTTGAAACCAAAATCTGTTGCTTTATAAGCATATGCACATAATTCTACTTTTATATAACACTGTATCATCTACCATTCGGCATAATTGGGCAATTAAACACTGATTTTGTTACAACCGCACACAGTAAATGTGTCTGTGCTGCTTTTCTTTTACTTAAACTATTACCAGTTAATTTTATGCTACTAATTTCTCACATTAGTTTCAGAAACGTAGAAATGAAAACCCTTTATAAAGTAGGACCCTGTGCCTTAAGATTTTCCATGTGGTTGACTCAGTCTCTCCTTGGGCCTTGAAACAAAGTAACCCTTGATCTGCCAGCACTTTCTCATTTCTACCATATGAATGTATCAGTGTTTTGGTTTAATTTCCATACGCACACTGGAAGCATGGGAATAATTCCCAACTTACTTTAGTAATTTCTAATGCAATAAAAGTGTTCCACACTCCAGTCTCTTGGGAATTGGCCACTCATCAAAGAAAACCTAGATTCTGATATTTACATCTCCATCGTTAATTCTTTACTGTGTAAACGCTTCATTGATTTTAACTCCATGTGCAGTTAAAATAATCTCTTTGCTTCACTTATGGTCTAGAAAAGTGTTTACAAAAACGTGGATGACGGCAAAATACACAGAAAATACTATATATTATTTTTAAATGAATTTGCTCTAGCTAGACACAGAGCTCTACATTGAAGGAAAGAATGACACAAAGTAGAAAACAGCCTGTTTGAGAAGGAAAAGTAGGGTATGATGCGATTTGCAGAGTTGTTGGTTAGGGTGATAAGGGATCAGTAAGTCATTAGCACCACCATACTGCCAATATGTCTCTGGCACAGTAATGGTTCGCTCTTGAAAATAACCATAATATATTTTAAAACCATGATTAAATCATAAATACACTATGGATAGATGACTACTATAATATAATCACAATAATGTGGGGGTAATTTACTTAAATAATTATGCTTTAATTCTCATAAAGGAAAAACAATAGTTTTTAGCAACAAAACAACAGTTATTCAGGGTTTAGGGATAGAAATGTTTCTGCTAGTAGGGAATTGATTACAGACAGTTCTCTCATAGTAATTAAAATGAACCCTCCAGCTAATTATCAGTGATTGACAGGGGTCATGCTAAGCAGAAATGTTTGTGAACAGAGTTCCTTCACTATTTTTTCAGGAGGAACGCAGATCCCTTTTGACCCACACACTGAAATTCTCTTATTAGGTTGCAATCATAGGGTTCCTTAAATGTCACAAGAAATATATTTACTACAGTCATCATACTGATTCCATAAAATCCAGCTTATCATTTTATTTAAACATTTACACCAAATTTGAGTGTGGGGTTGTAGGTTAAGTATGACATGTCAAAGGTTAATTGGGGAGCAGAAACCTTGGAGAGTCCCTACACTTATTTTTTTAGGACTGGTTAATCATCACAATTTCCTTGGTAAAATCTTGAACAAGAGTTTGATAATGATGGTATAAATAATTTACTGCCTTTGATTGACAGTATGGGGATGATTGAGGAAGGCATAAGTTGCAAAAAAAACTACAAACAAAAAAACAAAGGGGTACCAGTTGGTCCAAAACATTGTGATGTTTATTGAGGAAACCTTGTATGCAAAGTTTGGATCGGCTCAGCAACCTTTCATGAGGTGCTTTTAAGGTTTCTTCAATAAAAGTCACACAGTATTTTAGAGTACCTGGTACCCCTTTGTTGATTGCATCTACGGCCAACATGTTCCAACGAGTAGCCTTTTGAACAAGGCAATCTACTATGTGAACGCAACTCCCACCCTGTATTAGTACTAAGTTATAAAAACTAAACTTTGCATCACAAATCAATAGGTGCCAGTAGTGCAAACGTTGTAAAAAAACAGGAAGTAGTCAGAAGGAACTCAACAGCAGGTGAAAAACTTGGGAGAACTGGAGAAAATAGAAGATTTACAAATACTAATTATTTTGAGGAGGTAGAAAAAATTAAGGACAACAAAGACCTTCATTTTGCAGACTAGTTGCCTCCATTGGTCAATCGTCTCCATAGTGGTTTGAAGTCTAATTGGCCTTAGGCTTGCTTCCTCCAATAAAATAGTTACAAGGAGAGGGCTGACTCCAGAGGAGCAGCACTACCAGCAATCTGATGCCCTCAATATTATCCATTGTTTGGTACTGGGGCTCCTCCATCATTGGCAATGCAGGAGGAGATGTTTGGGGAGAAAGTGGAGGGGCTTGTTGGCGGCCTCTAGGGACAGCAACAGGCAGACTGCGGAAAATATTAGCATTGTAGCAGGAGCTGTGGCAATGTGGTTAATGTTCACCAATCCAATTAACAACGTGCATGATAATGTTAGAATTGAAGGGTCTGGCAGGGCATATGTGCGGGGGATAGATGAGGAAATTGAAGAAGCCGTGACCCTGGGGTAGGTTTGACTCTGAAGAGTAATTTTAGACCAAAGCGTGGTAGACATGGAATCTGTGTATGTACCTTCTTTTCATTTTCTAACTCTCCTCCCAAACTGAAACAATTACAGTAAAATATTAAAAAAATTTACAAAAATACCATAAAAGATTTTAATATGAAAAAGAAAAACATAGAGGCATGCAAAAGAATGATACATTTTGAAGTGAATGTGGCACAATTAATCAACATAATCTAGAAAAAATACATTATTTTATACTTCCAATGAGCCTCAACCCATCTTGACATCATGCCAAGTAGTTGAAAACAGTTATGGATGATAACAGAGGTACTAACACAAAGAGCCTGGTACTTGAATCCTTATGTTTATTGTTCCATATGTCATTCCAGGTTTCCAATGGTCTCGCAAAACTTAGCACTGATCTCTTCCTCTACCAGAAGCATTTTGATTGGCTGAAGAAGGCAGCTCACGGTGTTCGTCCTATGGACCATGAATTTACCAGCATTCATAATCGCATTGACAAGCTTGTGAAAAAAATTGATATATTGGTAAGGTTCAATTTTGAGAATCACATTTTATATAGACACAAAGTGTTGGGTTTTTGTACCAAGAACTCAGTAGCAATGTATTAACAATGAACATAAACCATGTGAATCCGTGTCAAACTGATGTCTGTGAGGTTAGATATAGCACAGTTATCATTTTTAAAGTTTGTGCACATAATTGGAAAATGGAGGGTAGAAGCAGTTACAAAATAAGTCCCAAACTCAAGGGCCTATTCCATTGTGGATGCTAACATGGAGACGGTAAACAGGAAAATCTGCATTTACAGATTTTTCCTTACGTTCTCCATGTTACCGTCCTATTCCAGGGAAGTTGCTATCTCAGTGCTAACCTCCCTGATACCGGCAGTAGTGCTTCCACACCACAGCAAGTATCAGCCTCCATGGGGCTCCATGGAGGCTTGCGCTATTGGGGTTGTGAGCTCTGTGCGACCTTACACTCATGAGGTCACGCAGCACTGAGGCGTGATCGCAGATGGAGACTAGGAACTGTTTGTTCTCAGTCTCAGTCTGCTCTCGGGGAGAATAAGTGGTGGATTGGGCCGCCTTTTCGTCGCGGGACGAGAGGTGAGTATGGGATTTTTTTTTCCTGCTTACCGTCTCCATGTTAGCATCCACAATGGAATAGGGCCCCATGTTATGAACAGGAGGTGCTTATGTATAGTAAGCTGCGAGGCACAAACCTTTTTCACCTGACTGTAGCATCAAGATCGGAATATCGATGTCAGATGTTAAATTTACTTCTTCTAGCGCTAACAATTACATATCGAGATGCTACAGTCGCGCCAACTATGGTATAGAGCCCTCAGTATTTAAGGGGCACATCTGATATTACGATAAGGAATTCAAAGGGCTCTCTTACGCTCTTAGCATTAAAACGCAGGCGCAAGGGAAGAGAAACTGTGCCCGCAGTTTTCCCCCTTGTGCCTGCGTTTTAACGCAAGATTACAATGCAGTCACAAAAAATGCTGCCTGCATTGTTATCGAGCGCTAAATCCTGGATGCCACATCGCTGAGCGCAGCCGCGAGCATCCACTCGCTGGAGTCCATAGGTCTCCATTGAGTTCCTCCCTGCCGGTCACATGACCAGCCGGATCTCGCCTCGCGAGATCCGTCCGGTCGGCGTAGGGATATGCAGGGAGAGACTGGGGAGACTTTTTCCCCCAGTCTTTCCCAGCTCCCGCCGGCCAGAGGAGGCGATCGGAGCCGCGATCGGAGCCGCGATCCTCGCTGCGGTACAGGAGGTGAGTATCTGTTCTGTTTTTTTATTTTTAAAGCTGGTGTTAACGGTTTCTGCAGAAGCGGAATCCGTTAACACCAAGTCCTGGCTCTGGTTAACTTTGCGCTGACCAGAGCCAGGCCTTAATCAGCGCTGGGACATTGTAAAACCAGCACTGATTAACACTTTGCGCTCCCCATGTTAAGCATAGGGAGCGCAAAGTGCAGTAACCTCGCGCAGAGGAGTGCAAGGTACCAAACGCAAACGGGTTTTTTAACCCGTTTGCGTTTGGATTGTTATATGCGGTAAATACCGCAACAAACATTAATGTTTGCGTTAGGAATGTAATAGTGCCCAAAGAGTGGCAAGAGAAGATTCAATGATGAAGCCGCTCCTGCCGCTGTTTGACTTTCTCTATCGAGATCGCCAAAGTTTTTCAATGTGTTTCTATATTGTATATTGTAGATATTCTCCGTTGTTTGCTACAACCGTAAAATACAGTGCCTTGTGAGTGTGCTGTGTGTACATACAATTATACTGCCCATAAGAAACACAGATAATACTATTTGGGCAAGATATTAGCAGCTTCCTCTTCTGCACATATTCTGGTCACATGTTTGTTTATTCATGTATGAAGCTTAGCCTTGTATCTGTTGTCCATTGCATCACAACTAAATAAGAAACTTATAATAGAATAAATAACCTGGATCGGCGCAAGTATTGCTTTCTGGGGTCCTGGAATCTCGCATATATATATATAAAGAAGGAGACAATAATAGTGCAACACTGATATATACAAAATACTATAGGTGTATATGATATATATCCCACTCACAAATATAGAGCCGTAACACTGGCTCTAAGTGGGTCTAGGCATGTGGGTAATTATCTTCAGTTTCTTAGGTGACCCCCACCTTACAGCAAATTTTCTGTCCAGAATTTATGCAGTGGAAAGAAAAAAGAGGAAAATTTCCTTGTGTAGATCCGCAGACAAAGGTCACAGTGTTGTGTACAGATGGAATCGTACTCACATTTTAAGGAGCTCACATAGCTCGTGGATGTATGCCCATAGGTTTTTTTAAGGTGGGAGAAAAACCCAGAGGAAAAAACACCAATGATCCGGGAAACAGCACCAATAATCCAGGAAACAGCAAAGCAGGAAACGGGATTGAAGATAGAAAATAAAATTTATTAAAATATAGTTAAAATAACCACCAGAACGCGTTTCGCCGCATCAGGTAGCGGCTTCATCAGCTGGAATGGTTGTAATGGGCTTGTGGGCCCTTTTATAGTGTCCATAAACAATCTTAATTGTCTCCATATGTCCTGTTTGCTGTTTTAATTGGTCTTTCCGTTTTCATCGACGTTTGATGTTAGGCGCCGCCATTTTGCGCATGCGCGGTTTACTTCCGCGTTCCACCGCGTTCCAAACGCCTGTTCTTTTACTTCCGCATTCCACCGCGTTCCAAACACCGCTACTTTACTTCCGGTCGGCGGTTCTTAACCAGAGGATTCTACACAAGGAAATTTTCCTCTTTTTTCTTTCCACTGCATAAATTCTGGACAGAAAATTTGCTGTAAGGTGGGGGTCACCTAAGAAACTGAAGATAATTACCCACATGCCTGGACCCACTTAGAGCCAGTGTTATGGCTCTATATTTGTGAGTGGGATATATATCATATACACCTATAGTATTTTGTATATATCAGTGTTGCACTATTATTGTCTCCTTCTTTATATATATATATGCGAGATTCCAGGACCCCAGAAAGCAATACTTGCGCCGATCCAGGTTATTTATTCTATTATTGTGTGTAATGGTATAGGGGAAACCACTATATCCTGAGATTGGCTATCTGGGCACCCTGGTGGTGGATGCATGTTGTGTGGCGCTGCACCATTCCTTGTTTTTAAATAAGAAACTTAAGCTGATCTTTTTTTTCTCCACAGATGGTAAGACTCAACATTGTACGCGTCAGTGATCCACCTTTGCCTCAGTTGCCCAACTCAACAACTCAATGGAATGTAGTGCAGACTGGTCATGCAATTTTTCACCACTTTCACCTATTCTTGGACTATGCTACACGTGTTCTGTTTCTGATGAAAAATAAGTTATGAAGCGTGGTATAACATTTCAGCACCTTGAACATCAACCCAAAATACGGCAAGAACTTTGGAATACTGGCAGACTTGACAGATAAAGTTAGAAATGAAGCGTTCTTTTGGCATAGATTCAAGAACATTCCAGAAAACTTCCATGTTCAATCTCTACACTTGATATATGCAGGATAGGTCAGCACACAATGAAACAATATGCCTTTTTATGTATTTTGTAGTGATGTAGCATTTCTATTTATATGGCTAGCTATTTATTTATTTATTTATTACTTTTTTTAAAATATATTTATAATAATTGTTTTATAACTTTTGAAAACGAATACTGTTTTTTTTTTTCTAATTTATTTTAATTATATTTAAATGTGGGTACCTGATTTCTATTTTAAGAAGAATGTGTGTGTTGTTTTCCAAACAAATGTATGGTTTCAAATTGTATGTTTAAACAATCAAGTGACAGAGAATGAGTAAAAAAAATATATATATTACAGTTAATGCTGTATTTGCATATTAAGTGCCTATAAAATGGCACCTTCTATCGTGTATTAATGCGGAGTGTAATGATTTAATTAATAACTGGATGTTTGTTTTGATACTGTTGATTGGCCTTAATGCAATTTTTTAAATAATTTTTTCATGCCTTTTGATACATGAAAACAAACCATAAAATAATACAGGTAAAATGTCAGTTTAATGAGTTTCTAAGTTCAAAAGGCCAATTAAAACAATGAAATTATGCACTATAAATTAAATGTAGACGTGAGTGTAGAAAATGTCAGTGTGTCTCTATTGAGTTGCTAAAACTTCATTTATTTTTACTGTATTACATCATTAATTTATTTAATAATTTATAATTTCCAATTATATGAATTTGAATTAGCCTATTCTAATAAAAAGAAGAAAATCCCAACCCAAATGACTATAATTAATAATAATAACACACGTATCTAAATGCACATGTGTCTCCACATATACATACATTCTTGCGGCTCAACATTTAAAACTCAAGTAAAAATACTGATGTGTTGAAATATGGGTTAACCACCTAGGCTAGTTTCTTCCAGTAGGCATTTTAGAGCCAATAACTTTTTCTCAACTACGTCATCAATTTGGATGGCTTGGCCTTAGTAAAACATGTCGTTGTTGAGATTATAGTGACTTGTAGGACTGTTCCAATATTTGTGACATCACATTCTGTCAACTTTTGGAAGAGTGAAAATAATAATATAGTAATAATTATAATAAAAAATATGACCTACGGAAAACTGAAAAATGAATGTAATATTTTTATCGAAACCTGAAAAGTCCTTTATTTTTTCTAGCTAGAAAAGTTGACTCAGTTTTAGTTTTTTTCTTTTTTAAGAACAATCACAGTCTATCTGATTTTCTTCTCCTTCTCATGCACAGACTGCTCTTAAAGGGTGTGACTCTTCGCAGTCCAGCACTCAGTCCTTCCACTTAGAGATGTGCAGAAATATTATGCCCTGTTATAACAAACTGGATTCTCTCAGCTAAGCTATCTGACATATATGCAATGCAAATGTTACTTCAGAAAGCAATGGGGACACCTTGTGACTGTTTTCGTAAAGTCATAAATGTTTCACTCATATTATTCCTCAAATCACTACACTGGAAATGTGTTTGTTTATTCTAGGATTTGAAACTTAATAGAAAATGACCTTAATTACTTTAAAGGAAAGGAGAAACGCAAACACTGTGCCTGGCTCTATTCTAGGAAAAATTGCTTTCTGTGACATTTGTTCATCGGTTAAAAAAATAATAGCATTATATTTATTTTAACACTTAAATGCTGGCTACAAAATAGTTTTGCAGATGGATCAGTAATCACAGATAGATGAAAGAGTATAATAATGTAAAATTACACATTTTATCTTTTTCATTTATTCAGTCATCCTTTACGGAAATATTGTTTAGATGAAAAGTTCTGGACACTAGATGATGTCTTTTATTTTTCACAATTTCTAACTGGGTCTTTATTGTTGCCATGCTGGGAAAATTGGCTTTTTTTGTCAAATAAAATAAAGATAGAGAAATAAGGCCACACCCCTTAACTATAAATATTTATAATACTTATAATGATTTATTAGCTTGAGAATACAGCGTTCAAAAACTACGGACGGAATGTAATAATACTTTTTGCATGAGGGCCTTATGTTTGCATACAGAAAGTATAGTGGCACCACATAACTGCTCTGTATAGGGATTTTTAATAATTGTAACAACTTGAATTTTATTCCTATATAGTAGGGGTCACCAACCTTGGCATCACAAATGTTATGAAACTGCATGCACAATTTCTCATGGAAAATGTAATTTCAAAGCATCTGGAGGACCATGGTTTCTGACCCCTGCTATTCAAGACTGAATGGTCCAAGACAGTGGTCCCCAACCCTGGTCCTCAGGGTCCACTAACAGGTCAGGTTTTAAGGATTACCTTGGGGAAATGCAGACTGAATCCTGCAATCACTAAGCAGCCAATCATATCACTTGTGCTGTGCTTCATATATTGGCAAACCGGACCTCTTAGTAGGCCATGAGGACAAGGGTTTGGGACCACTGGTACAAGAGATCTACCTCAGTTCTATTCTGCCCCCTGACTTTTGTAATGCAGCATTAAAATCTGTTAATAATTTTGAACAGTGAGGGAGGAGGCTCCTTCGGCATATCTACAGTAAGGTTGACTGGACGAGAAATTTTGTTTCTCCATGGGGAACTTCAGTCTTACATTACAAGGTTTGCAAATAGGGCTGCATGCGGTATATTTCCTTATATAAGGCTTTTGGGTGCAAACCATGTAGAGGAGCTTGGATTCCACAGCAGTCACACGATGTGGGATTAATACTGGTGGTTACTCATACACTGAATCCAGTGCTGAAAAAAGACAAGAGAATATAGGTGACATGGGTTTATGGGGACTTCAGGTAATGTTTAGGGTTGAAAGGAGAATGTTAGGGTAAAGACACATGACTGTAGACCAGTGGTTCCCAACCGTGGTCCTCAAGTACCCCTAACAGGCCAGATTTTGCAGATCACTGTGGAGAAAAGCAGACTGAATCCTGCAATCACTGAGCAGCAAATCCTATCACCTGTGCGGTGCTTCAAATATCTGGCAAAACTGACCTGTTAGAGGTACTTGAGGACCGTTAGAGGTACTTGGGAGCCATTGCTGTAGACTAAAACACCCTATTGATACATGGTCCTTAAAGGGATACTCTAGGCAACATGACCACCTAAGCTTTTTTAGGTGGTCATGATGTCTAGAGTATACCCTTTCCCTCCGCTCCCCCCTCCGCTCAGCCGATCGGCTGAAACAGCTGAGAGACGCAGAGGACTTTACTCCGCCCTCCCAGCTGTCAGTCAGCAGAGCAGGATTTGTATTTCCCGCTTCTGCCGACTATTGCCGAGTAGGAGACGTCATCGCGCTTTCAGCCCGATGACGTCTCCAATTCGCCGCAGTAGCTGGCGGCAGCGGCTGAGATTAGTGTTACGCGCATCCTCTTGCGCGCAACACTAATCAAAGAAAATGGAGCCGGGAGGAAGCCTGCTGATTGCCTGGCTTACGTGAGAGGCGCGCATGCGCACTTCTCACGTAAACCATTAGCCAAGTTGAAGATTTTCAGGACGGGAGCAGAGGAGGAGGGAGGTGAGTATAAAAAAAAAAAAAAACGCTGTTGGAAACAAGTGGTTTTTAGGGTAAGTATTACATTAAAAAAAAAAAAAAATACTGCATAACTAGGTAGGGCAATAGGTTTAACATAATTTAAAAAAGGGGGGATGTGATTTTTAGACTAGAGTGTTCCTTTTAAGTTCTCATGCTTAGACTATTCCCAACCCAGACCTCTTCCGATACCTATACACTGTTTGAGCCTCTTAAATCTTACCCATAGCTTATCCATATAAATTTATATTAAATAACATTGTCATTTTTAATGTCGCTACAAAACATCTGTACAACCATTTGAAGAGTAATACAGGTCTAAAATGTACATTTAGTCAGTGTTCCTTTATTGATTTGTAAGAAAACATCCACTTGGAATTATGTAATTATTACTTGATGGGTTTGTTGTTTTTACCATGATTATCTCTTATTTTTCTTTATTTGTGACGTAAAAAAAAACCTTTCATATTAGAGGAATTTTTAAGATGGACCAAATGCAAATAACATATTTTAGTTTTTAGTTGATGTTGACTTCAGGTTGTATCTCATAGCTCCATTTATTTTTTTATTGTTTATAGAGTAATTCATTGTACTGAAATGGCATTCACACATGAATAAGAACATGCTGTATTGTCATGTCAACACTATGCAAAATGTGGAATTCCACTGGTTTTGGTTCTTGTTACTGATTTAATGCTACTTGTCAATGCAAATGTGTTTTGTAATTTACATGCATTTTACAACCATACATTTTGGAGGTTTACATTTCTTTTAGATTATTAAAAGGTGTTTGGACGCTGAATACATGCAAACCGCAAAGTGTAAATCACTGTTGATATTATTTATAATGGTACTTATTTATTAAACAATTTATTATATAATGAGGACAAATAAAGTGTGGTTACTCACCTACATCTCGATATTTAAGGCTAGGGTCAAACGAACGCATTATTCGCAGCGACCGTCAAAAAGTGCGTCGGAACGCATTGCCGTATTTTTTCACGGAATGCTTAAAAACGGTCAGACAACGCGCATTTTCGTGCGTGATTTTTTACGGATCGTCAATAAAACACTTTTTGTGTCTGGACGTTATGTTGGCCAGACATGAGCAGTGTCTGACATCTCCTAATCACGCACACTCACGGCTAGCGGACGCAGCGCACTCTGTACGTCAGTACTAGCGGTTCTGCGTTCTCGTAAAAATGCGTTCATTTTCCACTTGCGTTGTGCGGCCGGACTTTTGTGCGGCTGTACTTTGTATATTGGCCGTCATTGCACGTCATTTGCTGCTACTGCGGCCGTGATTAAGTTCGCCTAAACGCATGTTAAAAATGCGCTAGTCTGACCCCAGCCTTATTAGTTGGATAAAACCCTGATTAACTAATCCAGAATTGTGTAACAACTAATTCTAGCTTTGGAAGCAAGTCTAACATTTCTTCTTGCTCAAGCATTTTAATATATTTATAATTACAATAAAAAATGCTGTTATTACTATAACTATTATTAGCAAAAAATATTATGTGTCCCACTCCTGCTCAAATACAACCCATGGAAAGATATGCTTTTTCCTACATTCACACAGTTTTGTATGGCCACATTACAAAATCCTAAGCCATATAGGTAACTGCAGGCTCATATTCCTTTTTTATTTACCATCAGGATGTGACTCAGTAATAACTATGTAACACTGAAAAAAAGTTAAATGCTGCCTTAATGGAATACACACCAAAAAATCCCAAAAATATGTACATATAGGGCCCTATTACATAGTTCGCGCAAAAACGCATGCCCAACGCGTGATTTTTTTTGCGCGAAGCGTTAAACGTTAATGCGTGAAAGATAACGCTGGTATTACAATCCTTGCGCATGTTTTCATCCGTCAAAAAATAATGCGCGTAAAAAAGACGCGCAAAAACGCGCGCGTTATCGTTGTGCACAGAAATCAGTGTGCGGACTGTTTTTTCAGCGATTCAGTAAATCAGAATTAAGAACCCCAATTATCTCCCGTTAAGTTTTTGCGCCTGTCAAAATCAATCTGAGTATATATGCTGCAGCAATAATAAAAACACACACAACTTCTCAATTTTATTATATGGGTATGCGTAGAATGTGTTGGTTCAAAGAAAAAGAGAAAGAGTTGCCAAGGCGCTTGTCACCTCTAGATTCGCTTCCACCCCAGTGGGCACTTCCTAATATCCACAAAAAGTCACAGTAAAAGAGAGGTAGTGGGTGTGGATTAGCACTTCATAGAAGTCCCCAGAGGAAAAAACACAGGAATGGAAGTACCACTTATAAACAAAGTGGTCACACTTCAACAGGTCACTTAGGTGAGGTACCAGGTTGGGTCTTCTTGTGTATAAAAACCTCAAACAAAACACAAAAAACCGCATATGGTGCAATATTGTCACATGAGGAAAAGAGTCAGCAATATACGTAGTTGTTCATACTCACACAGAGTGAGAGCTGCCAGCTCTCAAATGAAGATGTGTCAGGTATTATAGGGTTACCTGCTTACCCCAAAGCGGTCCTTTTGGATACCCTTTCAGTGTAGTCACCGTATAGATACTGGTAAGTATTTCACCAATAAATAAATCAAGTGAAAAATAGAAAAAAAGAAAAGCTATTTAATCAGAAATAATATTAAAATATAACAAGTCAAAACGCGTTTCGCCCATTACACAGGCTTCTTCAGTGGCAAAAAATAAAATGAAATAGAATTACATAGAAAGCATGCTATCAAATTTAAATTTAGTACTCAGCTGTAATGAGTTGCAATCAGCGGTCCAGCCCCTTCCGCCAGCCGGCTCTGTCTCTGTAGACATCCCATACCCAGATAGGAGACGCTAAGGTAAACCGGAAGTGGGAGGCAAACCCCGCCCCCGCAGGAATCGGCCTGCGTCTCAGGCTGAAAGGCACGCCAAGGCTGCATCCTTTACAAATTGGAAGTTCCGGTCCCTCCCCATCGCAAAACGGCAAATAATTCCCTCGGCACAACATATGGGCTCAAGTGGGAGCAAATAACCCAAATCATCCTCCTACTTATTTCCCCCATGGAACACACCAGGCAATATAATAAAAGTATATGCATAAAAATCCATAATTGGAACCAAAATGGAGCCCACAGCATTCCCTCCATCAAAAGGGAATCCCCAAAAGAACGCTGCAATCTTTTAACTCGGCTCGTCCGCAGTTGGTAAAAACACATACACTATATTGCCAAAAGTATACGCTCACCCATCCAAATAATCAGAATCAGGTGTTCCAATCACTTCCATGGCCACAGGTGTATAAAAGCAAGCACCTAGGCATGCAGACTGTTTTTACAAACATTTGTGAAAGAATGGGTCGCTCTCAGGAGCTCAGTGAATTTCAGCGTGGAACTGTGATAGGATGCCACCTGTGCAACAAATCCAGTCGTGAAATTTCCTCGCTCCTAAATATTCCACAGTCAACTGTCAGCTGCATTATAAGAACGTGGAAGTGTTTGGGAACAACAGCAATTCAGCCACAAGGTGGTAGGCCACGTAAACTGACGGAGCGGGGTCAGCAGATGCTGAGGCGCGTAGTGCGAAGAGGTCGCCAAATTTCTGCAGAGTCAATCGCTACAGACCTCCAAACTTCATGTGGCCTTCAGATGAACTCAAGAACAGTGCGCAGAGAGCTTCATGGAATGGGTTTCCATGGTTGAGCAGCTGCATCCAAGCCATACATCAAAAAGTGCAATGCAAAGCGTCAGATGCAGTGGTGTAAAGCACGCCGCCACTGGACTCTAGAGCAGTGGAGACGCGTTCTCTGGAGTGATGAATCGTGCTTCTCCATCTGGCAATCTGATGGACGAGTCTGGGTTTGGCGGTTGCCAGGAGAACGGTACTTGTCTGACTGCATTGTGCCAAGTGTAAAGTTTGGTGGAGGGGGGATTATGGTGTGGGGTTGTTTTTCATTAGCTGGGCTTGGCCCCTTAGTTCCAGTGAAAGGAACTCTGAATGCTTCAGCATACCAAGACATTTTGGACAACTCCATGCTCCCAACTTTGTGGGAACAGTTTGGAGCTAGTCCCTTCCTCTTCCAACATGACTGTAAGCAAGGTCCATAAAGACATGGATGACAGTGTTTGGTGTGGATGAACTTGACTGGCCTGCACAGTCCTGACATCAACCCGATAGAACACCTTTGGGATGAATTAGAGCGGAGACTGAGAGACAGGCCTTCTCGTCCAACATCAGTGTGTGCCCTCAAAATGCGCTTCTGGAAGAATGGTCAAAAATTCCCATAAACACACTCCTAAACCTTGTGGACAGCCTTCCCAGAAGAGTTGAAGCTGTTATAGCTGCAAAGGGTGGACCGACGTCATATTTTTTTTTTTTTTCTTAGAAAGGATTTTACCAGGAAGGATACATTAAGATTTCTCTTGTTTTCAAGTATGTACATTGAACCCTATGGATTAGGAATGGGATGGGAATGGGATGTCACTTAAGTTCATATGCGAGTCAAGGCAGGTGAGCGAATACTTTTGCAATATAGTGTATGTATAGTCAGGGGCAGGTGTGTATTTCCATGTGAACACTCCACAAACTGGTGTTACACCACCCCCCAAAAATATGGAGGGGTGGGGAAAAGTGTTGTTAAATATTTGAAAAAAATATATATATATATATCTAAAACTGGTCTAAGAAGATATTAAAAATTCTCTAAAATATTGATATAAGCCAATCTAAAAGGATAAAAATTACCCATAACATCTTTCAAAACACCCAAAGGTAAGTATATTTATATCAACCACTGGGCAGTGCAAAAAAACAGACAAAAAAAACCAAAACACAGCCTAACGAAAAAAGGTAATATCTCATCTAAAAATCCATAGTTTCCATAAAAAAATGGCAGTTCAAAATCTTTATTGAGACCCTTTGGGATAAGTGTGTCGAAGTGGAAAATAAGGAGCATTTCTTCTTGGTTGAACTTTCTTAAAAAGTCTTCCCCCCTCCAGAGTCTAGTAATTTTCTTCAAGGGTAAAAAAAGTTAAGCCTCTGGGGGAACAGTTATGCTTCTCTAAGAAATGTGCTGAGACTGAGTGTTGAAGAAAGTCCTGTCTAATATTTCTGACATGTTTCATAATACGAATATACTGTATAGTGGTCTGGTAGTCCTTCCTATATAAATTAACTGACAAGGACAAATGAGGGCATATATAACATATTTGGAGTCAGAACCTGCCTCAATTTAAAAACCCCTTTGTGGTTAAACCTCTCTAGACGGGGGCGGAGCTGACTACGGATGGGTACAGACGCATGCTGCTGAGCTCTCCTGCGGACTTATCTTTTTCTTTGACTTTTTGCTTCCCCCGTCTATTTTGAGGCCCCCCCCCAGAGAGTACTGTTGCCCTGGGGTGAATAAACCAGGTACCGAGTTGATCTGCGGAGTCCCTACCTGCCGTTGCAGCCTCCCTTGTTTTCGGGCCTATGGATGAGGCCTACCTCAGCGGCCATTTTTGAAGCCTGCAGCGAATCCTCGGATTTCCTGGTCCCTCTAGGCTGCCTGTACTGTCGTCGCAGGTAGTGGTGCTTGCCTCACACGCACCTCCTCCTTCGGATCATCTGGGTTTCTACGTCCTGATGGCTGCTCCGAATTCACTGCCCCTCACGAGAGGATGCTGATGGAACTGTGGCGGGAATTCCGGGAGTCGTGGCTCCTCGAACGTCAGGAAGCTGGGTGGAACGGTGCGACGATCCCTGCTGCTGCGGCGTCTGGTGATGAGCAGGTGACAGACCCGACGGAGACATGGCCCTGCGGTGACCCTGCTGGATGCGGGGGCAGCCCTGAGAACCCGACCAGGAGTGTCCCGTTACTGGAAGAACCGGCCCTGACTGAGCTTCTTGATCCACCGGAGGTCTTACCTGCTGTGGAGGAGGCTGTCCAGATCGCTGCCTGCGGCGGTTTGGTGGGGCCCTTTGAAACTCCGCTGTCCTCTGTGATGCTGGGGCGGTCTAGCGACTGCAGGATGGTCCTGGATTCCTGGAGGTGTGAGGTCCGGTTTGCTGCAGCCCCTGTTGCGGGCCTACTATCTGGCGTGCCTTTCGGACAGGACTCACTCTCTACCGCGGTGGCCTGCCTTGCTGACCGGGCATGTCCTCTGATGAGCTTTTCTTTATTGCCCCAGCTCCCTATGATCCTGCTTCTAGTTGCTGGGAATGGTGGGGCCGTATGTCATATGGTGTCCCTGGACACTGGCTGAACTAGATGACCCTGCGGTCGGATCCCAGGCTGATGACACCTTCCTCGCGAGGCCATTTTCCCATTCCCCCCAAGAAAAACGTGTTTACCCCCGTTGACATTCCCTGCGGACACCCCCACCCCCTGTTTTATCATCCCCCCTCCCTTTGGACCCTCCAGACGTTCTTTTTGTGGACACACCCTCTTTTTAGACTTTACTACCAGTTTGCGGAGGTTGGCCCCTTTAATGTTTACAGGGTTCCAGGTGCTTTTTTTTTTTTTTTTTTTTTTTTTTTTGGGGGCGGCAGGACACTGGGATGACCTAGGCGAGCCGCTAGAACGAGTACCATGGCTCTGTTCGTCTCTTTTGGCCCTAGGTCATATCCTTTCGATCTTTCCTTCCGACTTCTCCCATAAGATCGTTAAGGAATGCTTGATCGTGTCCCTTTTCTTGAAAACTGGTAGCTAGTTGGCCAGCTTGTGCGATATAAGATTCGAATTCAGTACAGTTCCTTCATAGTTGGATAAATTGGCTTTTAGGGCCACTACGTATCCATGCTAGTGCGTGACAGCTGGTAGTATCTATATAATTGTTCACGTCAACCGGCTTAAAGTAAGTTTTGGATTTTATACAAATTTATACAAATTTAAGAATTTTGGATGGGTTTGACTGGCAGCCTGATCTTATTTTAGTGACAGCTGATGTACAATCTTTGTATAGCGTTATCCCACATAATCGGACTGTCAAGCCTTACATAATTTTTTGGACAATCAGGGATTGTATCTAAGTGAACAAAATGATTTTATTATTCAGGGAGTGCGTTTTATCCGTGATAATAATTATTTATTTTTTAATGACCAAATTTACCTTCAAAAGACCGGCATCGCCATGGGAACCAGGTTTGCGCCCAGCAATTTATTAATATTATTATTCTTTATTTATAAAGCGCCAGCATATTCCGCAGCGCTGTACAATAAGCACAGTATAGACAGGGTTACAATACATTGAACAACATTTGACAAACAGTACAGGAGGAGATGAGGGCCCTATTCCCGTAGGAACTCACAATCTAGGAGGGTTGGGGTTGGAAACAGGAGGAGAGGACTGTAAGGTGAGAGTGATTGATGGTTGCGTCAGTGAGTTGGGTGGTAGGCTTCCCTAAATAGGAACGTTTTAAGGGATTTGAAGGAAGAGAAGTTAGGGAAAGTCTGACAGTACGAGGGAGAGCGTTCCAGAGAGTGGGGCTGCGCATGAGAAATCCTGCAGTCTATCATGGGAAGAGGTGATGCGGTGAGAAGCTAGGCGCAGGTCACTGTTTGACCTTAGGGAGCGGGCTGGGGTGTATTTGGTGATTAGTGAGGACAGGTAGTGGGGCGCTGAGTTAGTGAGGGTTTTGTAGGTCAGGGTAAGGATTTTGAACTTATGCGAAACTCGTTATGGGCCATTGGGAGTCTCGGTGGTCCGGGGGTTTGGGTGGCTGGGCGCAACACCTGGTTCTCTTCAAGAGATTTATCTATGATCTTTTTATCATCTGGAGGGTTGACGAGGAGACTTTATACTCCTTTGTTATGGCCCTTAATGACAACGATTGGGGGATAAAACTTGATGTATCCCACAGTAGAAGAGAAATAAATTTTTTGGATCTCACGATTTATATCCTTGATAACCTGATAAAATCCAAAACTTACTTTAAGCTGGGTGACGTGAACAATTATATAGATACTACCAGCTGTCACGCACCAGCATGGATACATAGTAGCCCTAAAAGCCAATTTATCCGACTACGAAGGAACTGTATCGATTTCGAATCTTATACGGCACAAGCTGGCCAACTAGCTACCAATTTTCAAGAAAAGGGACACGATCAAGTGTTCCTTAACAATAGAAATATAGAAACATAGAAAATGTCGACAGATAAGAACCTTTCGGCCCATCTAGTCTGCCCAATTACATGGATACTTTACCTGGATTTATCTTTTATTTAGGATAGCCTTATGCCTATCCCATGCCTGCTTAAATTCAATCACTATTTTGGCCTCTACCACTTCTACTGGAAGGCTGTTCCATGTATCCACCACCAATCTTATGGGAGAGGTCGGAAGGAAAGATCGAAAGGATATGATCCAGTATAAAGAGCGTGCTCTAGATATTGCTGATACGGTCTCCCTCATTTATAACTACAGCGTCCATACGTAGAATATCAATCAAATTATTAACAAACTTTGGCCTATCCTTCTGAGTGATACTCAATTAAAGGAGATTCTTGATGAGAAACCTAGGATTCTCAACAAGGGTGCTCCGACGATAAAACAATGTTTAGTTAGAAGCTATCTAGGGAATAGGAAAGGAAGATCTAACGCTTTTAATGAAAAATAGGGTTTTTATCGTTGTGGGATTTGTCTGGCATGCAAAAGTCTATCTTTGAAAAAAGAATGTCTAGAGAGTTTTAACCACAAAGGGGTTTTTAAATTGAGGCAGGTTCTGACCTGCCACTCCAAATATGTTATATATGCCCTCATTTGTCCTTGTCAGTTAATTTATATAGGAAGTACTACCAGACCACTATATATTCGTATTATGGAACATGTCAGAAATATTAGACGGGGCTTTCCTCAACACTCAGTCTCAGCACATTTCTTAGAGAAGCATAACTGTTCCCCCACAGGCTTAACCTTTTTACCCTTGAAGAAAGTTACTAGACTCTGGAGGGGGGAAGACTTTTTAAGAAAGTTCAACCAAGAAGAAATACGTCTTTTTTTCCACTTCGACACACTTATCCCAAAGGGTCTCAAAAAAGATTTTGAACTGCCATTTTTTATGAAAACTATGGGTTTTTAGATGAGATATTACCTTTTTTCGTTGGGCTGTGTTTTCTGGGGTTTGTTTTGTCTGTTTTGTTGCACTGCCCAGTGGTTGATATAAATATACTTACCTTTGGGTGTTTTGAAAGATGGTATGGGTACTTTTTATCCTTTTAGATTGGCTTATATCAATATTTTAGAGAATTTTTATATCTTCTTAGACCAGTTTTAGATATAATTTTTTCCCCCAATAGTTTACAACACTTTTCCCCACCGCTCCGTATTTTTGGGGGGTGGTGTCAAATTTGTGGAGTGTTTTGAATTCCCCTACCTGTGATATTTAATGGGGGTATAACTCTTTGTATATTATCTGGAGGGCGGTATGTCTATATCTGCCCTGGGCACTTTATAGGAACACCTTATATTGGGTTCACTTAAATGAATCAATATGAATTTTGCTACATATATATTTTCTAGAACGAAGCTTCCACCAGATTTACCCTGCGATAAGGTTTGGGAAAGTTCGCCCCTGTCCCTTTACAGTTTTTGGGGGGTTATGTACAATATACTATGAGTGTTCACATGGAAATACACACCTGCCCCTGACTATACACATGTGTTTGTACCACCTGAGGACGAGCCGAGTTAAGAGATTGCAGCGTTCTTTTGGGGATTCCATTTTGATGGAGGGAATGCTGTGGGCTCCGTTTTGGTTCCAAATATGGATTTTTTTGCATATACTTTTATTATATTGCCTGGTGTGATCCATGGGGAAATAGGTAGGAGGATGATTTGGGTTATTTGCTCCCACTTGAGCCCATATGTTGCGCCGAGGGAATTATTTGCCGGTTTGCGATGGGAACTTCCGATTTGTGAGGCTAGGGTCAAACGAACGCATTTTTCGCATCATTCGTAAAAAAGTGCGTCCGAACGCATTGACGTATTTTTTCACGGAATGTGCGAAAAGGGTCATACGATGCACATTTCTGTGCGTGATTTTTTACGGATCATCAATAAAACACTTTTTGCGTCTGAACATTATGTAGGCCGGACATTAGCAGTGTCTGACGTCTCCTAATCACGCAAACAGGCCACTAGCGGACACAGCGCACTCTGTACGTCAGTACTAGCGGTTCTGCATTCTCGAAAAAAACGCGTTCGTTTGCCGCTTGCGTTGCGCAGCTGCACTTTCGTGCGGCCGTAATTTGTATATTGGCCGTCATTGCCCGTCATTTGCTGCCACTGCGGCTGTGATTCAGTGCGCCTAAACAAACCTTAAAAATGCGTTAGTCTGACCCCAGCCTAAAGGATGCCGCCTCGGCGTGCGTTTCAGCCTGAGATGCAGGCCGATTCCTGCAGGGGGGGAGGTTTGCCTCCCACTTCCGGTTTACCTTAGCGTCTCCTATCTGGGTATGGGATGTCTACAGAGACGGAGCCGGCTGGCGGAAGTGGCTGGACCGCTGATTGCAACTCATTACAGCTGAGTACTAAGGAAGACTTCTGTATTTAAATTTGATAGCATGCTTTCTATGTAATTCTATTTCATTTTATTTTTTGCCACTGAAGAAGCCTGTGTAACGGGTGAAACGCGTTTGGCTTGTTATATTTTAATATTATTTCTGATTAAATACCTTTTCTTTGTTTCTAATTTTCAATTGATTTATTTATTGCTGAAATTCTTACCAGTATCTATACGGTGATTACACTGAAAGGGTATCCAGAAGGACCGCTTTGGGGTAAGCAGGTAACCCTATAATACCTGACACATCTTCATTTGAGAGCTGGCAGCTCTCACTCTGTGTGAGTATGAACAACTACGTATATTGCTGACTCTTTTCCTCATGTGACAATATTGCACCATATGCGTTTTTTTGTGTTTTCTTTGAGGTTTTTATACACAAGAAGACCCAACCTGGTACCTCGCCTAAGTGACCTGTTGAAGTGTGACCACTTTGTTTGTAAGTGGTACTTCCATTCCTGTGTTTTTTCCTCTGGGGACCTCTACGCGTAGGTTGTGTAACTATACTGTGCTGTATTTTTTTTCGGGCTGGTGTATTTGGGTTCGGCCAGGACGTTCAGATTTTCCGTTACCACCAGCTTTTAAAAGATGTTAAATTATGAGCGTAAACGCTGTGCGTTAAATTTTACACATAGATTGTAATACCATCCGCGTACCAGCGCACAAACGCATTTGTGCTCACAATGTTAAGTATAGGATGCGCGCAGTACAGTACGCTCGCAAAGGGTTCGCGCAGTTTGACCCGCTGTAGACGTTAACGCGCATTTTTTGCGCAGACATTGTAATACAACGTTCCGCACAAAGGGATTTGCCCCTCGCGTTAATGCGTTTTTGTGCACGCATTAACGTTTGCGTGAAGAATGTAATAGGGCCCATAGTGTATCTCTATATGTCAATCCATATGGCGCAAAAAATAGTCTCATGCAACACAACGTGAATCTTATTAAACATGCAATATGTGGCGAAACCTACAATCACTCGTGTATCTTTCAAAGACGTGTTTATAATCAGTCCATAGAATAAGCATTAATACAAGCAGTGCCTCATATAAGCCAAATATTATATTACCTAAAAATGTGAAAAAATAGAAAATGGATAGAAAATTGGGCAGAGTCCAGCGCTTCCTTCTGTTGGTAGGAATGGTCTTTACCAGAAAGCAATGATCCGTAGTGCCTCAAAGACAATAAATGAACAGAATATAGGGTAGTATGTTCTGAAAACATAAGAATTAAGAAAAAGAAGAATACACTCACATGGGCTGGTGTCTCAATTCAGACACCGGATGTGAAGGCGGCTGACAATTTATGTGGGAAAGCCAGATATCCCCAAACGGTCACTGGTGGTCCTAGGAGCCTTGCTTGTACAGCTGCAGATGTTGTGGTCCTCTGTGTCAGATGGACTCCTCAGTAGAAGGCTGTTTACTCAAGCTAGGCTATTGAGGGCTTTGCAGGTACCTTACCATGAACCGTGATGTGAAAGTAGGAAAACTAATAGATTAAAACGTTTTATTCCTTTATAAAATACTAAAAACAATAAAACAAAGATAAAAGGGTAATACACTAAAACGCGTTTTGCGGACTCCGCCGCTTCATCAGTTAGTGTTTTTAGTATTTTATAAAGGAATAAAACTGTCACGTCTCGGCCTTGCCCCCTGCTGGTGGTAGCAAGGATTCCTGTTTTTTTTGTTTTCAGCCTGCAGGCCATCTGTTGGCTTATTGCCTGCGGTCACATGACCTGTTCTGCCCTATAAGTACGACCAGGACTCCCCTTGATCCTTGGACCAGGATAGTCTTTCTTGCCTAGTCCCGTGTGCTGGTTTACTTTGATTTGCTGTGTATGACCTCTGGCTCATGTGTTTTTGATTCCTCTCTTGTCTGACCCCTCTAGTATGATATTCCGTGTATGACCTTTGGCTCTTGTATTTGGATCTCTCTTCTGTCTGTCCCTGTACTGTACCGTGCTTAGGTATCTGTATGCCTGCATTCATCGTATGTCTGGTTTATGTTTTGTTCGTCTTGCAGGCCTAGCCTAGTTAGTATCTCGAGACCACCTTTCAAGGATCTCAGTCAGGGCTTAGGGATCTTTCTAGTTTCTGTTAATATCTTGGTTTGTTCCTGGAATCTGTATGCCTGCATTTATTGTCTGTCTGGTTTATGTTTTGTTCGTCTTGCAAACCTAGCCTAGTTAGTATTTCGAGACCATCTTTCAAGGATCTCAGTCAGGGCTTAGGGATCTCTCTAGTTTCTGTTAATATCTTGGTTTGTTCCTGGAAGCTGTATACCTGTCCTTAAGGCTTCATCTCTGCAGATTGGGGGTTCCCCTCACCCTATAGGGGGCTCCCCGTTACATTATCCTGGTCCCCAAATAGAAGCTGGCAGGTATGTCTCATATGTATGAAGCTGTAATTGAACTTGGTGCTTGCTATGCTGAAAGAGCTGCAGAGGTTAATAGAGGCTCTGAGCCTATCACCTGCTGCAGCTAACGATGCAGCACCACCCTGCACTACTTGCAAACCATATCGGAGAAGGAAAGACGCAGGTTGTATGGTCTCTGTTTTTATTGTGTAGATCCAAATCACACTATTGAACATTGTGTATTAAAACCTGTTAAGCAATGGCAGGGGAACCATGTATCCAGGTATCGCTATGGAGGTACTGGTGTGTCCTCCATAGGCATCCAGACTGGCAGAATAGCCACCTCAAATCTGTTGAATCATGGATCACTATGCCCTCGTCTCCCAGTGAGGTTGCAGTGTCTCCGGTTGGGAATGCTATGCCAGCCATGTCTGTATCCACTGGCACGCTGCCAGCCATGTCTGTATCCGCTGGCACGCTGCCAGCCATGTCTGTATCCACTGGCGCGCTGCCAGCCATGTCTGTATATACTGGCACGCTGCCAGCCATGTCTGTATCGCTGGCACGCTGCCAGCCATGTCAGTATATGCTGGCACGCTGCCAGCCATGTCTGTATCGCTGGCACGCTGCCAGCCATGTCTGTATCCACTGGCGCGCTGCCAGCCATGTCTGTATATACTGGCACGCTGCAGCCATGTCTGTATCCGCTGGCACGCTGCCAGCCATGTCAGTATCCACTGGCACGCTGCCAACCATGTCTGTATCCACTGGCACGCTGCCAGCCATGTCTGTATCCACTGGCACGCTGCCAGCCATGTCTGTATCCACTGGCATGATGCCAGCCATGTCTGTATCCACTGGCACGCTGCCAGCCATGCCTGTTCTCACTGGTAATGAAATGCCAGCCATATCTGTATCTATTGGCACGATGCCAGCCATGTCTGTATCTACTGGCACGAAGCCAGCCATGTCTGTATCTACTGGCACGATGCCAGCCATGTCTGTATCCACTGGCATGATGCCAGCCATGTCTGTATCCACTGGCTCGCTGCCAGCCATGCCTGTTCTCACTGGTAATGAAAAGCCAGCCATGCCTGTTCCCACTGGCAATGAAATGCCAGCCATATCTGTTTCTACTGGCACGAAGCCAGCCATGTCTGTATCCACTGGCACGCTGCCAGCCATGCCTGTTCTCACTGGTAATGAAAAGCCAGCCATGCCTGTTCCCACTGGCAATGAAATGCCAGTCATGTCAGTATCTACTGGCACGAAGCCAGCCATGACTGTTCCCACTGGCAATGAAAAGCCAGCCATATCTGTTCCCACTGGCAATGAAAAGCCAGCCATGTCTGTATCTACTGGCATGAAGCCAGCCATGTCTGTATCTACTGGCACGCTGCCAGCCATGCCTGTTCTCACTGGTAATGAAAAGCCAGCCATGCCTGTTCCCACTGGCAATGAAATGCCAGTCATGTCTGTATCTACTGGCACGAAGCCAGCCATGTCTGTTCCCACTGGCAATGAAAAGCCAGCCATATCTGTTCCCACTGGCAATGAAAAGCCAGCCATGTCTGTATCTACTGGCATGAAGCCAGCCATGTCTGTATCTACTGGCACGCTGCCAGCCATGCCTGTTCTCACTGGTAATGAAAAGCCAGCCATGCCTGTTCCCACTGGCAATGAAGTGCCAGCCATGTCTGTATCTACTGGCATGAAGCCAGCCATGTCTGTATCCACTGGCACGAAGCCAGCCATGTCTGTATCCACTGGCACAAAGCCAGCCATGTCTGCTTCTCCTGGCACGAAGCCAGCCATGTCTGTATCCACTGGCACGAAGCCAGCCATGTCTGCTTCCCCTGGCACGAAGCCAGCCATGTCTGTATCCACTGGCACGAAGCCAGCCATGTCTGCTTCCCCTGGCACGAAGCCAGCCATGTCTGTATCCACTGGCACGAAGCCAGCCATGTCTGTATCCACTGGCACGAAGCCAGCCATGTCTGTATCCACTGGCACGAAGTCCAGCCATGTCTGCTTCCCCTGGCACGAAGCCAGCCATGTCTGTCCCACTGGCAATGAAAAGCCAGCCATGTCCGCTTCCCCTGGCATGAAGCCAGCCATGTCTGCTTCCCCTGGCACGAAGCCAGCCATGTCTGTATCCACTGGCACGAAGCCAGCCATGTCTGTTCCACTGGCACGAAGCCAGCCATGTTCTTATCCACTGGCACGAAGCCAGCCATGTCTGTATCCACTGGCACGAAGCCAGCCATGTCTGTATCAACTGGCACGAAGCCAGCCATGTCTGCTTCCCCTGGCACGAAGCCAGCCATGTCTGTTCCCACTGGCAATGAAAAGCCAGCCATGTCTGCTTCCCCTGGCACGAAGCCAGCCATGTCTGCTTCCCTGGCACGAAGCCAGCCATGTCTGCTTCCCCTGGCACGAAGCCAGCCATGTCTACTTCCCCTGGCACGAAGCCAGCCATGTCGGGTACTGGTAATGAGAAGCCAGCCATGTCGGGTACTGACAATATGTCATTCGTGATGCCTGAGGCTGGTACCTTGCCAGTGGTGTCCGGGACAAGCTGTACGTCAGCTATGACAGCTGTACCCAGGTTAGACGAGACAGCTGTGACCACGTTTTGTTATGAGGCCGATGTGCCTGGATTGGCACATGAGACCACTGTGCCCTTGCCCCACAGTGAGTCCAGTGTTGTCCCCACCATTGTCAAGCCTTGTGAGGTGGTCACAAAGTCTATGTCTTGCTCTAAGAGAAGACAAGAAAAGGTGATCAACCCTAGCCAATCTGGTTCTGAAACTGCCACACTTTGTTCTGGTTCCATTGATACTACACCCTCTAACTCCGAGGTTGCCTTACTCCGCACAGTAATCAGGGAAATTCAGCAAGCTGGTGGTTTAAAGGGTATTGAGATCCCTAAATCACATTGTGTTCCCACGGAATATATACGGACGCCTTCTGGCTTTTGGATGCGTGAGAGGCACTGGGTAGTGCTCCAGAGACACCCTGACATTCTGAAAGGGCTGTTGGAAGACTCTGATTCAGATGATCCACAATATACTCCTCCTGGGGAGAGGTGTAAGACTGTTGTGGCGCCAACTGTACCATGTCCTGGTGATGTCCCATATCCCGAGAGTGTACCAGTCATGCACACACCCTGTACTGTATCGGTCGGGCCACGTTTAATGGCAAGGTCATTGTCTCTGGGGTAGACAGTAAGTCCACTGTGTCTAGTGGTTCCACTGTGGGTTGTAATATACAATCTCGGGGCACGACTACCGTCACTGGATCTGGCAGTACCTCTAATACCTCTATGTACCATGGTGTGGACGGAACTTCCTAGATCACGGTCCAGGAGACGCAAGAGACTAACCATAAACAACCTGGGACTGATGATTCACTCCGTTCAAGGTCCAAGGTACTCATGCCGTCGGACCCTCGGGTACGAGACCCTAGCCCGGTTGCCGAGGGTTGTGTACGGGCCTCTAATGGTGCAGTGATCTGCAGAGAGGACCTGGAGGTTTATGAAAGAGCTTTGCTTGCTCAGGCACATGCTGACTACTCTGAGTCTGAGTGGGATTCCAATGGGTACTGGTGACTGGTCTTGTCCATTTTCATGCCATCCATGTTTTCTTTCTTGGGTGCCCAGGAGGTCACCCGTAAGGGAGGGGGTTATGTCACGTCTCGGCCTTGCCCCCTGCTGGTGGTAGCAGGGATTCCTGTTTATTTTTGTTTTCAGCCTGCAGGCCATCTGTTGGGCTTATTGGCCTGCGGTCACATGACCTGTTCTGCCCTATAAGTACGACCAGGACTCCCCTTGATCCTTGGACCAGGATAGTCTTTCTTGCCTAGTCCCTGTGTGCTGGTTTACTTTGATTTGCTGTGTATGACCTCTGGCTCATGTGTTTTGGATTCCTCTCTTGTCTGACCCCTCTAGTATGATATTCCGTGTATGACCTTTGGCTCTTGTATTTGGATCTCTCTTCTGTCTGTCCCCTGTACTGTACCGTGCTTAGGTATCTGTATGCCTGCATTCATCGTATGTCTGGTTTATGTTTTGTTCGTCTTGCAGGCCTAGCCTAGTTAGTATCTCGAGACCACCTTTCAAGGATCTCAGTCAGGGCTTAGGGATCTTTCTAGTTTCTGTTAATATCTTGGTTTGTTCCCTGGAATCTGTATGCCTGCATTTATTGTCTGTCTGGTTTATGTTTTATTCATCTTGCAAACCTAGCCTAGTTAGTTTTCGAGACCATCTTTCAAGGATCTCAGTCAGGGCTTAGGGATCTTTCTAGTTTCTGTTAATATCTTGCTTTGTTCCCTGGAATCTGTATACCTGCATTTATTGTCTGTCTGGTTTATGTTTTATTCATCTTGCAAACCTAGCCTAGTTAGTATTTCGAGACCATCTTTCAAGGATCTCAGTCAGGGCTTAGGGATCTCTCTAGTTTCTGTTAATATCTTGGTTTGTTCCCTGGAAGCTGTATACCTGTCCTTAAGGCTTCATCTCTGCAGATTGGGGGTTCCCCCTCACCCTATAGGGGGCTCCCCGTTACAAAAACGTTTTAAACTATTAGTGAACGTTTTCCTAATTTCACATCACGGTTCATGGTAAGGTACCTGCATAGACCTGCAAAAGCCTAGCTTGAGGAAACAGCCTTCTACTGAGGACGGAGACCATCTGACACAGAGGACCATAACATCTGCAGCTGTATAAGCAAGGCTCCTAGGACCTCCAGTGACCGTTTGAGGATATCTGGCTTTCCCACATAAATTGTCAGTCGCCTTCACATCCGGTGTCTGAATTGAGACACCAGCCCATGTGAGTGTATTCTTCTTTTTCTTAATTGTTATGTTTTCAGAACATACTACACTATATTCTGTTCATTTATTGTCTTTGAGGCACTACCATATAATTTCTGCTACTTGCATGAACCAGCGTCACTATTTAAATTTATCTCTTTTTCACAAGCCATAAGTATCAACTGGTTCTCAATCACCTATACACAATAGAAGGCATTACACTCACTCTCTTTACAAAAGGAACCATGAGGTGGCGCCAGAACACAACACTACCTTTTCCAAAAAATAGAAAATGAAAAATATATTTTCCCAAATAAACGTGTATAATACTTATATTCAAAAGTCCTCCAGCTCCGATCTCAAAAAGAGAAACTTAAAAACATACAATAGTGTAGATTCCTCAAAACAATGAGATTACAAAGTCCTTAAATTAGAAACACACTCACATATTGCAGAGCCAACGTACCTGGCTCTGAGTTCCCACACGTCTGGCCATATAGAGGGTGGCACAGCCTATTTTTGTGGATGTAGAACAGTCACATAAGGCCAAAAAGAGGAAAGAAACAGAAGGGAGACGCCGATCCCATATCATAATTCGTTTCAATGAGCATATAAAATACAGCAAGAAATTCACTCACCAAAGTTCACTTAGGCTCATTTCCAGCACCTCTGCCACTATTTGGGGTAAGCATCCAGCCTATTTTCCTTTATTAGATCCAAAAAATATCCTCAAGCAGCAGGCTAGTAAATGTCCAGGCTTTTATTAACCAATAAAAATAGCACATCTCTATTTAATAAAAACTCTTTTGCTGGTCTCTTTATGTTTTACCTATAGTGCTCCTCCATTGAAGAACAGGCTGGAATGGAGGTTTAGGCTATGTAAACTTGTCAAACAGACCTGTTTAGAATATACTTAGCATTGCCTTTGGAAATAAGTGGTGGCTGATAAAAAAAATTCTTACAGATCCTATTGAGTGGATGTTATTATGACACTATGATAATTCTGCATATTTTTTATTACGCATTTTTTTGAAATTTTCAGAACGCGCAATAAAAATATTTTGATCTTTTTATATTTTAGTAAATTTTTGCTTGTCTTTGAATAACAATGAAAACAACACTTTGAACGTGAGTGTCATCTAAAGAATTCCTATCTACAGCAATTTTCTTTCCATAAACTGCTTGTAGAAAGTTAGAGCACGTCATTTGGCCAAAGGGTGCTGGACACCCTACTGAACTAATACAATGACTGAGAGGGAAGTGGGACCCAAATTGGTTCCCAGTCGCTGTTCCAAATGCCTGAAGCTCGGGTCAGCTCACAGTGATCTCTGAGTCTAGGCAGGACTAAGCCCCTCCACTGCCACCTGGAGGATGGGAGGAGTGAGGATGTCCAGGACACTGTGACCACTCAATTTACATTGAGTGGCCACAATGTCTAGAGCGTCCCTTTAAAGATCTGTCAGTTTTGTCTATGGAGGAGAACAACCCAGAATTGTATTAAAAAGTCAAATCCTAATTGATACCTTCTGAAAAAGTCAATGTTACAGCCAGGGTGGTATATAAGCAATTAACCCTTTCACGCAGAGGGCGTAGTATGCCGTCCCAGCGGTGGGTGGGACTGAGCACATCCACCAGCTAGTAAGCATCATTCACGGGTGGGACTGAGCTGTCCACCTGCAGCCAATAACTGGTGTGGCACATCAGGAGGAAGGGCCCCGCAGGCGTTATGACCCGACAGCTGGGCACAACCCGCCAGGCAGTAAGGGGTTAATCAAATATTGAAATTTGAGAGCAACCCTCCTATTCTAAAATATACAAAACAAAAGTGGTTGTCTCCAATAACACTTTGTGCCCCATGTTGTCCAAGGTTAGTTTCATATTGTTCATTTATGAGTTTTAATATAACAGTGCTGCGAACATATTTAAAATTATCAACCCAAGTACAAACATGGTTTTGAAATGTTATATTTGTGATTTCTATAAACCATACCTTAAGATTGAAAAATGTGTGAGCGTTTATGCTAGGTTAAGTGACTTTAATGCATGCCCCCATATTACATCCCTAGCGCTAACAGGTTAAAAAATCCATTACTGTATCGGTAATTGCACTAGCTTGCGTGAGCTTACTGTACTTTGCACATCCTATACTTAACATGGGGAGTGCAATCAGTAATTAGCGTTAGGATTACAAAGTCCTAACGCCCATTACCGCACTGCTGTGGTAACGAAAACGTTAACCACAGCTAGAAGCTGGTGCTAACGGATTGAGCTTCTGCAGAATCAGTTATCACCAGCTGAACCCCCGCCCCAAAAATCAGACACTCATCTCTGATCCCGTGGTGAGAACAGTGGCCCGATCCACCGTTTCTGGCTGCTGGGAGCAGAGTGAGACTGGGGACAAATAGTCCCCAGTCTCCCTCCATGTATCACTCTGTGGCCCAGCAGCAGCACAGCCCTCCATTGAGACCTATGGACTCCAGGAGGTGATACTCACGGTGGTGCGATAGCGCTGAAAGTATAAGGGAGGGCTGCTGTGTTACGGGCCAGGCTGCTGAATTAGCACCTGCACCGTAATATGTTGCTAATATGGGGGAAACAAAGGGGAAACCTGAAGATGCAGGTTTTCCACCTTAGCGCCCTCATTTTAGCGCCAACTTTGTAATAATGCCTTATATCCTCTAGTAAAAAATGATACAGCACACTCTACAATTCACCCAAAATACCGTGGTACCAGGCAATTCGAGACAGCCAGCATCATAAAGGTTGTACCTTGCAATAATAAATCAGCTCTCATTTTATTGCACCATGAAGTGACCGCCTCTTTTGTTTGATGCTCACACTATTTATTTTAAGAGGGTCATTTTAATTGTGGCATAAAAGTAGCCTTCAATCTGTTAAATTGTCTATGACTAATATCATTACAGTAACACTATTTTTAAACAATTATTTCCCCGTTTGCTTGTGAACTCGATGTTATGCAAATGTAAAATTATGTTATTATCTCAAAGAATAATTAATTTTTTTTGGCCAACATGGTACTTTCCAAATCAAAAACTTTAACATAATAAAAAAGTACAAGCATCTACTAATCCAGAAACAATTTTTTATAGTGTATAAAGATTTGCATGTCATTATAAACTGATTGATAAGATATCTTTTAAGGTAGCTTCTATCATATTGAATATGGAAATGTATTGTATGCAGCTGCCCAGCAACCGCACCTTCATAAACTTATTACATTGTATAACTCATTCTGCCGCTTTGTGCTACAAGGTAACTACATGACCCACCATTGTGACATGTTAAAAGAGCTAAACTGGCTGTCGCTGGAATCTAGATGCACCCTTCACCTTTCCAACCTGGTGTTTAAGAGCTTTTTTGGGAAGCTACCACCCTACTCGAATAGGCTGCTTCCCCTATCAGTTCCCTCATCCTATAACAGCCAATCCAAGCCTTACTTGCAGTACCACAATACAAAAAGAACGTGGCCCGATCCTCATTTTCCTACAGAGCATCGCAATTATGGGATAACCTCCCAGACGCCATCAAATCTTCCCCCAGTCTTAAGTCACTCAAGAGATCTCTTATTGAGTCTTTCGATTCAATAATTCGGATGATTCTAAATTTCAGGTCAATTCGGTGATTCGGGTCATTTCGGTGTTTGGATCATTTCAGTGATTCGGATCATTTCGGGTCATTCGGTTCAGGTGGTTTTTCGTTTTATGCTGCAGTAATTATACCGTAGAGGTGCTGCCCGGCAGTGTGCGGATTCATATGTTGCATTATTCTGTAGACGTGCTGCCCGGCAGTGTTCGGATTCATGCGCAGCATTAATTATACTGTAGAGGTGCTGCCAGGCAGTGTGCGGAATCATATGCTGCATTAATATACTGTAGCGGTGCTGCCCGGCAGTGTGCGGAATCATATGCTGCATTAATTATACTGTGGAGGTGCTGCCCAGCAGTGTGCGGATTCATATGCTGCATTATTGTACTGTAGAGGTGCTACCTGGCAATGTGCAGATTCATATGCTGCATTAATACTGTAGAGGTGCTGCCCGGCAGTGTGCGGATTCATATGCTGCACCAGGGGCAGACTGACAACTAATGGGGGCCCTTGGCATTAGGAGATCATAGGGCCCCTTGTGTCGCACCCACAGGAGGCCACACCCATAAAAACCCACCCCCAACAACACAACACCCACATGTACATTATTGTGCTCACACATGGATATACAGTTGTGTTCAAAATTATTCAACCCCCACTGAAATTGAGTGTTTTGGCCAGTTTGACATTGATTTTGATCATTCAGTCATCTTGCTTACAATTAAATAAAAGAGGCACGTGTAGGTCAGACAAATATAACATAAAATTTATAATGAAATAACCACAAATGTCTTTTCTGTGCTCACATCATTATCAGTTTTATTCAACCCCCAAGTGACATTCAATCTTAGTACTTAGTACAACATCCTTTTACAGTTATAACAGCTTTTAAACGTGAAGCATAGCTTGACACAAGTGTCTTTCAGCGAGCTACGGGTATCTTCGCCCATTCGTCATGGGCAAAAGCCTCCAGTTCAGTCACATTCTTAGGCTTGCGCACTGCAACTGCTTTCTTTAAGTCCCACCAGAGGTTCTCAATCGGATTTAAGTCAGGTGACTGCGATGGCCACTCCAAAATGTTCCAGCCTTTAATCTGCAACCATGCTCTAGTGGACTTGGAGGTATGCTTGGGATCATTGTCCTGTTGAAAGGTCCAACGTCTCCCAAGCCTCAGGTTTGTGACGGACTGCATCACATTGTCATCCAATATCTCCTGGTACTGAAGAGAATTCATGGTGCCTTGCACACGCTGAAGCTTCCCTGTACCTGCAGAAGCAAAACAGCCCCAAAGCATGATTGACCCCCCCGCCATGCTTCACAGTAGGCAAGGTGTTCTTTTCTTCATAGGCCTTGTTCTTCCTCCTCCAAACATAGTGTTGATCCATGGGCCCAAACAGTTCTAATTTTGTTTCATCAGTCCACAGAACACTATCCCAAAACTTCTGTGGTTTGTCCACATGACTTTTGGCATACTGCAGTCGACTCTTCTTATTCTTTGGAGACAGCAAGGGGGTGCGCCTGGGAGTTCTGGCATGGAGGCCTTCATTACGCAGTGTGCACCCCCGTATTGTCTGAGCTGAAACTTCAGTACCCACATCTGACAAATCTTTTCTCAGTTCCTCAGCAGTCACACGGGGACTTTTCTCCACTCTACGCTTCAGGTAGCACACAGCAGTCGAAGTCAGCATCTTCTTTCTGCCACGACCAGGTAGCGTTTCAACAGTGCCCTTTGCCTTGAATTTGCGAATCATGCTTCCTATGGTCTCTCTTGGTATGTTTAACATCTTTGCAATCTTCTTATAGCCATTGCCCTTCCTGTGAAGAGTAATCACCTCTTCTCTTGTCTTCCTGGACCATTCTCTTGACTTCACCATGTTTGTAACCACACCAGTAAATGTCTAGAAGGAGCTGAGTATCACAGTCATTTTAAAGCTGCCTAATTGGTGCTTAAAATGCTTTATTGCTGCTCCGTGACATCCACAGGTGTTTTCAATACCTGATTGAAAACACTTGAATGAACCTCTGTTCTTCAGAGTGGTAGTCTTTAAGGGGTTGAATAATTGTGTCAATGAAGAATTCACAAAAGAAACATTTACTACTGTATTACAAAACCAATTGATGTCATTTTAGTTGCATATGGTTCTTTAAAAAGTCCTTGTAGGATTTCATTCTGAATACAATTACAAATGTACACTAAATTCCCTAAAACCCTTTACAGCATTGGGGGTTGAATAATTTTGAACACAACTGTATATTGCCCCAGCAGCTCACATATGGATATATATTGCCCCAGTAGCTCACACATGGATATATTTTCCCCCAGCTCACATGGATATATTGGCCTCAGCTCACACGGATATAGTGCCCCAGCTAACATGGATAGTGCCCCCAGCAGCACACACATAGATATATATATTGCCCCTAGCAGCTCACACATGGATAAATATATTTCCCCAGCAGCTCACACATGGTAATATATTGCCCCAGCTCACACATGGATATACTGTATATTGCCCCCAGCTCAAACATGGATATATTTGCCCCTAGCTCACACATGGAAATATATTGCCCCAGCTCACACATGGATATATATTGCCCCCAGCTCACACATGGAAATATATTGCCCCCAGCTCACACATGGAAATATATTGCCCCAGCTCACACATAGATATACTGTATATTGCCCCCAGCTCAAACATGGATATATTTGCCCCTAGCTCACACATGGAAATATATTGCCCCAGCTCACACATGGATATATATTGCCCCAGCTCACACATGGAAATATATTGCCCCCAGCTCACACATGGAAATATATTGCCCCAGCTCACACATAGATATACTGTATATTGCCCCAGCTTACACATGGATATATTTGCCCCTAGCTCACACATGGAAATATATTGCCCCAGCTCACACATGGATATATATTGCCCCCAGCTCACACATGAAAATATATTGCCCCAGCTCACTCATGGATATATATTGCCCCAGCTCACACATGGATACATTTGCCCCCAGCTCACACATGGATATATTTTCCCCCTGCTCAAACATGGAAATATATTGCCCCAGCTCACACATGGATATATATTGTCCCCCAGCTCACACATGGAAATATGTTGCCCCCAGCTCACACATGGAAATATATTGCCCCAAGCTCACACATGGATATATATTGCTCCCAGCTCAACACATGGATATATATTGCTCCCAGCTCAACACATGGATATATATTGCCCCCAGCTCGCACATGGAAATATATTGCACCAGCTCACACATGATCTATATTGCCCCCAGCTCACAGATGGATATATATTGACCCCAGCTCACACATGGAAATATATTGCCCCCAGCTCACTCGTGGATATATATTGCCCCCAGCTCAAACTGGGATATATTTGCCCCAGCTCACACATGGAAATATATTGCCCCCAGCTCACACATGGATATATTTGCCCCAGCTCACACATGGATATATATTGCCCCTAGCTCACACATGGAAATATATTGCCCCCAGCTCACACATGGATATATATTGCCCCCAGCTCACACATGGAAATATATTGCCCACAGCTCACACATGGATATATATTGCCCCAGCTCACACATGGATATATTTGCCCCCAGCTCACACATGGATATATATTGCCCCCAGCTCACACATGGATATATTTGCCCCCAGCTCACACATGGATATATATTGCCCCCAGCTCACACATGGATATATTTGCCCCAGCACACACAGAAATATATTGCCCCCAGCTCACACATGGAAATATATTGTCCCAGCTCACACATGGATTTATATTGCCCCCAATAGCTCTCACATGGATGGGGTCTGGCAGAGGAGAGGTCCACGCTCACGGCAGGGCACACTGGGGGACCACTAAGCCAGCCAAAACTGGGCCTCCACTGACCCGAGGGCCCTCGGGCAGTGCCCGACTGCCCGATGGGTCAGTCCGCCCCTGTGCTGCACTACTTTGTAGAGGTGCTGCCCGGCAGTGTGCGGATTCATATGCTGCATTAAATATACTGTAGAGGTGCTACCTGGCAGTGTGCGGAATCATATGCTGCATTGAAACCTATGGGTTAAAAAGCCTTGTTTCTTTAAAAAAACTTAGGAAACCTAAAATTTCACCAAAAAAGTGCTTAAAAAATCTTAAAAGAATAAATAAGTAAAGGAACTTTCATTCTATTGATAGTAATCTACTTCCCATTCTTAAATAAGCAATAAAAAACCAAATGACTCATTAAAAAACGAAAAACCAAACTGAACCGAATCACCTGAATGATCCGAATCACCGAATTGCCGAAATGATCCAAACACCAAAATTACCCGAATCACCGAATCGATCTGAAATTTTGAATCGATCTTGAATCGATTTTTTAATCACCGAATCGAATCACCGAATCAAAAGGAAAACGGTCTGAAACGACCTGAAACAAAAAAAAAACACCTGGAAAAAAACGAAACGAAATTTTCAGCGGTGCACATCTCTACATTTTATTACTTTGTATTTCTGTAACGACTGTAAAAATTTCAATGTCCTTGAACCAAGGTGATACTTGAAAACTAGAGAGATCTCAATGTATCCTTCCTGGTAAAATACTTTGCAAATAAATAAATAATAAATAAGGAAAAGGCGGACAGGAACAACAAAACACAAATTTGTTAGCAGAAGCATAAATTCTGAGTTTATGAACTTTATATCGTCAATCATTAGATAACAGGGAGGGGAAAGGGCAGAGTTTCTTCCTTGATCACTTCCAAGTCACTAGTAGCAGTTCTGAATCATCGTGACGTGAGTAGGCTGATTATCAGCTAGGCTGACGGAAGTCCACTTTACTGTCACTGAGCAGTCTTCAAACAATTGTGTTTAACCATAAATATCCTAAGTGTGTTCTCCATAATATGGTTAGCTTAACATAGTGGCCACCCTCCCAAAAAAATAAAAAAAAAAAAACAGCGAAAATATGCCAAAGGCAATAGGACAGGGACCTAAAATCATTTATGTTGAAGCTAGAACTAACACACCATCTATTTTCTACACAAACTACACTTGTAACTGCACTTGTCTCATCCCACCAGTAGAGTGCATCACTGTGCTCTGAGTAATGATAAAGACATTGTGTAAAACATTAATCATTTCCAAATTCTTAAGTATGTTAGTCTAGGAGCAGTCTCTGATATTATTATTATTATTATCCTTATCATTTATATAGCACCAACAGTTTCTGCAGCTCTTTAAATATATCAAACTAAAGCAATGGAATACTTTAGTTAGTGAAATACAATATAAAAGATATTCTATTAATAAAAAGGAACCTGACATCAAGTATCTAATCCGTTGGATTTCATAGTACTTTACCATCAGAACGGAAAGGAAATAAGGTCTCAGCTAAAATTAGCTACCTAGATCAGGGCCAGATTTATAATTAGGCAGAGTAGGCATGTGCCTACAGGTTGCTGCAGGAAATGGTGTGTGAGAAGCTTAGCAGAGGTCAGGCCTGAAAGAAAATATAATAGGAGTGGAAGTTGAAAGACGTTCCAGGAGAGAGAGGTGAGGTACACACCGAACTAAGGGGTAGCATCTGCTTACAAGCTGAGCCTGAGACAACCAAGGCTCCATCATCGGTGAGTTAGACTGAAAAGCCAATTCTGACTGCCTTTTTCATTTACTGTGTCTCTGCTTGTATTTTATTTGAGGCTAACTGGAAGACAAAGAAGGGATTCGCCACCCTATATCTGGTGTGAGGTGCTTCAACCCAGAGCCAGGATTTACTAGGCTCTTTAATCCGTGAGTGAGTTTCTTTTATATACTCACCTGAATTGTATCAAGCAGTCTGCACTATTGTTTTTCTTTTCCCTTTTTTTTCCTCTTTATAATCTGTCCACTGAGGAGAAGAGCTGCGAAAGTGGGACATTTTACTCTACAACATGGCTCATATGCTGTGCAACGACTCGTGACCACAGAACCTGGTTTTATTTATATTTTGCACATTTGCACGTGCACTTTACTGTGGTTTAGGACATACAGTTGTGTTCAAAATTATTCAACCCCCAATGCTGTAAAGGGTTTTAGGGAATTTAGTGTACATTTGTAATTATATTCAGAATGAAATCCTACAAGGACTTTTTAAAGAACCATATGCAACTAAAATGACATCAATTGGTTTTGTAATACAGTAGTAAATGTTTCTTTTGTGAATTCTTCATTGACACAATTATTCAACCCCTTAAAGACTACCACTCTGAAGAACAGAGGTTCATTCAAGTGTTTTCAATCAGGTATTGAAAACACCTGTGGATGTCAAGGAGCAGCAATAAAGCATAATAAGCACCATTAAGGCAGCTTTAAAATGACTGTGATACTCAGCTCCTTCTAGACATTTACTGGTGTGGTTACAAACATGGTGAAGTCAAGAGAATGGTCCAGGAAGACAAGAGAAGAGGTGATTACTCTTCACAGGAAGGGCAATGGCTATAAGAAGATTGCAAAGATGTTAAACATACCAAGAGAGACCATAGGAAGCATCATTCGCAAATTCAAGGCAAAGGGCACCGTTGAAACGCTACCTGGTCGTGGCAGAAAGAAGATGCTGACTTCGACTGCTGTGCGCTACCTGAAGCGTAGAGTGGAGAAAAGTCCCCGTGTGACTGCTGAGGAACTGAGAAAAGATTTGTCAGATGTGGGTACTGAAGTGTCAGCTCAGACAATACGGCGCACACTGCGTAATGAAGGCCTCCATGCCAGAACTCCCAGGCGCGCCCCCTTGCTGTCTCCAAAGAATAAGAAGAGTCGACTGCAGTATGCCAAAAGTCATGTGGACAAACCACAGAAGTTTTGGGATAGTGTTCTGTGGACTGATGAAACAAAATTAGAACTGTTTGGGCCCATGGATCAACGCTATGTTTGGAGGAGGAAGAACAAGGCCTATGAAGAAAAGAACACCTTGCCTACTGTGAAGCATGGCGGGGGGGTCAATCATGCTTTGGGGCTGTTTTGCTTCTGCAGGTACAGGGAAGCTTCAGCGTGTGCAAGGTACCATGAGTTCTCTTCAGTACCAGGAGATATTGGATGACAATGTGATGCAGTCCATCACAAACCTGAGGCTTGGGAGACGTTGGACCTTTCAACAGGACAATGATCCCAAGCATACCTCCAAGTCCACTAGAGCATGGTTGCAGATTAAAGGCTGGAACATTTTGGAGTGGCCATCGCAGTCACTTGACTTAAATCCGATTGAGAACCTCTGGTGGGACTTAAAGAAAGCAGTTGCAGTGCGCAAGCCTAAGAATGTGACTGAACTGGAGGCTTTTGCCCATGACGAATGGGCGAAGATACCCGTAGATCGCTGCAAGACACTTGTGTCAAGCTATGCTTCACGTTTAAAAGCTGCTATAACTGTAAAAGGATGTCGTACTAAGTACTAAGATTGAATGTCACTTGGGGGTTGAATAAAACTGATAATGATGTGAGCACAGAAAAGACATTTGTGGTTATTTCATTATAAATGTTATGTTATATTTGTCTGACCTACATGTGCCTCTTTGATTTAATTGTAAGCAAGATGACTGAATGATCAAAATCAATGTCAAACTGGCCAAAACACTCAATTTCAGTGGGGGTTGAATAATTTTGAACACAACTGTAAATGCAAAATATTTTTGTTTTCCTGTTTTACAGCAGAGGCAATATATGCTTTTACATATAAAACAAACAATGCTGCTGCATTCACTGCCCTCCTCCTTTAACTATTCTATCCCACTGACTCCCTCACTCCGTGCCCCCTTTTCTACTATGTCTTCCTTTTCTCCAGTCTCGGAACAGGATGTAACAGAACTTCTCATGTCCTCCTACCCGACCACCTGTTCACTTGATCCTATCCCCTTACACCTTCTTCAGCCTGTCCTACCAGTTACTGTCCCTGCTTTGACTCATATTTTTAACCTCTCCCTCTCCTCTGGAATCTTCCCCTCTGTATTCAAAAGTGCTCTGATCACCCCAATTCTAAAAAAGCCATCTCTTGATCCTACCTCCATCTTGAACTACGGTCCGATCTCTCTTCTCCCCTTTGCCTCCAAAATCTTAGAACACCTGGTCTATAGCCAGCTCACCAGTTTTCTTGCTGCTAACTCTCTACTCGATCCGCACCAGTCTAGCTTTCGCTCCCAATAATCTACTGAGATTGCTCTGACCAAGGTGACTAATGATTTAGCTGCCGCTGAAACCAAAGGTCACTTCTCCCTCCTTATTCTTCTTGACCTTTCCGCTGCATTCAACACTGTTGATCACCCTCTCCTGCTCCTCTCGGTGCATCAAGTTGGCCTCAGTGATACCGCTCTCTCCTGTTCCTTTTCCTACCTCTCTTTTCACTCCTTCAGTGTCTCCTCTTTCAGTTGGGGTACCTCAAGGCTCTGTTCTGAGTCCCCTACTCTTCTCGATTTATACCGCCTCTTTGGACAACCTCAACTCTTCCTATGGATTCCAATATCACCTCTATGCTGACGACACCCAAATCTACCTTTCATCTCTCGATCTCTCTCCTCCGGTGTTACAGCCTGCCTATCAGCTGTCTCAGACTGGATGACTTGCCATTTCCTAAATCTCAACCTCTCTAAAACTGAACTTTTCATCTTCCCTCCCTCAAAAACCTCCATTCCTGCGCCAATTTCTCTTCAGATGAATGGTGCCACCATTACTTCTGCCTCTCAGGCTCGTTGCCTCGGGGTCCTCTTGGACTCTGATCTATCCCTTACTCCTCACATTCAGTCTCTAACCAAATCTTGCTATTTCCACCTAAAAAACATTGTACGCATCCGCCCCTGTCATAATCCAGACTCTACTAAAATGCTCATCCATGCTCTTATTATCTCTTGCCTTGAGTTGACTACTGTAACCTCCTTCTCTCTGGCCTTAAGAGATCTCAGATTCTGCCTCTGCAGTCTGTAATGAACGCCTGTGCCAGACTCATACACCTCTCCTCCTGCAGCTCTCACACCTCACCTCTCTGTCAATCTCTACACCGGCTCCCTGTTTCCTTTAGAATCCAATTAATTATACTGGTGCTCACATACAAAGCTCTCAGTAACTGCGCCGCTGCCTACATCTCCTCCCTTATTAGCAGGTACATCCCATCCAGACCACTTCGTTCTGCCAATGATCTGATGCTATCAGTTCTTCGTACCCACACCCCAAACTTTTGCCTTCAGGACCTAACTCGAGCTGCACCCTTTCTATGGAACTCCCTCCCCCACAGCATCAGACTCGCCCATCTCTCCAGTCCTTCAAGAAGTCTCTGAAAACCTATCGGCTCACTCCATGATCCCCCACTGCACATTTCGTGCTCCATCTTCCCATTCAGTCCTCATGCAAAGCACGACTTAAAATGCCCTATTCACCCTCAAATAACATGTCACCCCTCTCCTCTTAGGCTGGGGTCAGACCAGCGCACTTTTAACGTGCGTTCTGGCGCACATAATTACGGCCGCACTAGCAGCAGATGACGGGCAATGACGGCCAATATACGATGTACGGCCGCACAAAAGTCCGGCCGTGCAACGCAAGTGGAATTTGAACGCATTTTTCTGAGAACACTGAACCGCTAGTACTGACGTACTGAGTGCGCAGCTGTGGCATAGCGGCGTGTTTGCGTGATTAGGAGATGTCAGACACTGCTAATGTCCGGCCTACATAACGTCCAGACGCAAAAAGAGTTTTATTGACGATCCGTACAAAATCACGACCGACAATGCGCGTCGTCTGACCGTTTTTGCGCATTCCGTGAAAAAATACGTCAATGCGTTCGGACGCACTTTTTCACGTTCGCGGGGAAAAATGCTTTCGTCTGACCCTAGCCTAAGATTGTAAGCTCTCGAGCAGGGTCCTCCCTCCATCTGTTCCATGTGTGTAACGAGTATGTATATTTGTTATTCTGTTTCTCCCATTGTACAGCACTAAGGAATTTGTTGGCGCTTTATAAATACTTGTATCTGTAACTAATTCAACTAAGGCAACAGATTCTGCCTCTTCTTTTGATTTGAGCGTGGAGAAAAACTGTTTCAGCTTTTTAAAATGTATTTTTTTCCCTTTTCTTAACCTCAAAACGAAAATTTAAATAGTCATTTTGGCATGCTTTTTTTTTGAAGGAGGGTGTGTAGGGGCGCCCCACATTTCTGAACCTACAGGCTCCTGAGGTGCAAATCCGGCCCTGGTCCTTACACTGTGACCACTCAAACTACTCTGAGTGGGCATGTCGGTCTGAGATCCCCAATTCCTATCCTCGAGTTGGTTCCTGGATATCAGGCCCTTCAGGATTTAGCAGTCTGGTAACAGCACTCCATGCACTTGGCAATGAAAGTCTTTGGATTGACAGAACACTCCCACGAGCATACCCTGTAATCATGTCACTGTTGTGGCTTCAAGGCGGCTGGCAGCATGTCACGTCATGTCCAGACACAGATGTTTATTGCTTACAATTCCTAGAATGCACTATATGGCCAGAGAATCGTGGGAAGTGTAGTTTGGAAACATCTGGGGGCAGAGTTTGAGAACCCTGGGCTAAAGGCTTAAAATGAGGGTGTGTGGAAGGGTTAATAATTAACCCTTCCGACCCCATTGTATCCTTTCCATGTGATCCTTAATGGTCGTTAGTGCTGCTTTACAACCATTGTTTATTTCTAGTCTTATCTGCGTACCTCGCCATTCTAACCGGTTACCCACGCATTTTACCAACCATCTAAATTGTTTGGGCCAACTGCTGCTTCCACGCATTATATCAAATAGAGTCTGGGATCCATTCCACTGTGTATGTAAAAGATAGCTGATTTGTTTTTGTGAACCAAATATAGGCGTTTTGCAAGAAATTTTCAGTCTGCGCTTTATAGAGGGAGTATATTTAAAAGGAAACAAAGTAGCAAAACAAGAGGACATAGTCTTAGATTAGAGGGGCAAAGTTTTAAAAGTAACATCAGGAAGCATTATTTTACTGAGAGGGTGGTGGATACATGGAACAGTCTTCCAGTTGAAGTGGTAGAGGCCAAAACAGTAATTGAATTTAAGCAGGCATGGGATAGGCATAAGGCTATCCTAAACAAAAGATAAATCCAGGTAAAGTATCCATGTAATTGGGCAGACTAGATGGGCCGAAAGGTTCTTATCTGCTGACATTTTTCTATGTTTCTATTGACCAGGAATCCATACTGCCCATTATTTTATAATCTCATTTTCTCTTTAAAAAGTACTGGGGGGGGGGTCCAAGCATGCCAGTCACACTTTGCATCACACACAGCAACTTTTTTTTTTTGAGAATGGATTTTACCAGGAAGGATACATTGAGATTTCTCTCGTTTTCAAGTATGTCCCAAAGGGAGGTTTATTAATGAGGTGCATTGTATTAACATTATTCCCTAGCTCCATCGCTACAGGCAATGAGACACGTCCTCGATCAGCATGGCATGTGCTGTTTCTATTTCTAACCAGAAGCGACAGCTGCTCTGATCACCATCCAAAACTAGGGAAAGGTTAGCAGCGTCCTCCTCGACTCAGGTGTCCCTCCTGTCAATCCCCAGCCAGTCACGTGATAGGCACATCACATGACCGACTCCGAAAGTAAGTCTCTCCTCCCCACGCACTTACTGCGGAGGCTGAGAGAGAGATCAGGAAGCGACTTGATAGAACCTGCCGGGATGCCTCTTATTGGCTAATAAAGTCAAGCTTAGCCTGCCGATTGCTCAGGTTCTGTGTCAATCAAGTCAGCTGCCAGGGACACCTTCTTCCTTCTTTCGTTCCAGTCTCCAGATCGCAGACCCCGAGTGTAACTCTGAGCCGCGGTGCTCGACCTCTGGACCAGGCTGTCCAAAACAAAACCCCCAAAACAAACAACACTATAAAACACCTGAATTGGCAGGTAATGGCGGGCGGTGGTATCTGGTTCCCATAAAGATCTGGAAGGAGGAGTAACATGTAATGAGAAGCTGCTGCTGACAGATCACAAGTTGGAAGGAACCTGCCTGGTTGTATGTCAAAAAAATCTATTATTTCTTTGCCTTTCACTGCATTGATCACAGCAACAAATGATCCATAGATCCAGCTCATTGGCATCTCAAGCATCCCATGTGATTATTATTTTTAAAGCTGTGTTGAGATCAGGACAGACAGGGCTTTATCCTGCTTATATGACGGACACTGATGGCTTTCTTATAAATATCCGTGTGATCCGCCGGATACAGACCTTTTCAGTGTGCGTTTAAAACAAATCCCCCAATCTCCCGTAACTGCCTTAAATACATTGCTATAGTCTATGCAGATTAGAAAATATAATCGCAAAGCCGCACTGCTATGTTTAAATGTCCACTTTAATAATTAGGAGAACTTTTGAAATGTCCCTTTTTATGTATGTTTTCAGGCGTCATGGCGGTTGACACGCTGTCCGGTTCATGGGGCTAGAGGTGAGGAAGGCAATATACGTGTCTTCACACCCTATGAATACCTATGAAGAGGTAATCTGGTCTACTGAAAGTCAAGCTGCGGAATTCTATACAAAGGTGGGATGTGTCGAAAGCCCTGAGTGACTGCGGACCTGGAGCCCGATATGGATGGAACAGTGGAGATTTTTGGGGATGACTTGGGGAGTACAAGTTCCTTCACTGTCTGTGATGAGATGGTTACCATGATGGCTGGAAATATCTATTCAGAACTGGAAAAACTGATCGATGCGTATGGGCAAGAATCGGTCACCGGCCTGATGCCTCTGTTGGTGTCGGTACTGGAGAGCCTAGAGACCACCAGTGCTCAAGCCAAAGAGCGAGAAGAACAACTGGAGCTGGTGGATGAGGATCTACAAAGACTGGTGATCCAATACGAAAGGGAGCGTGGTGCCCGCAAACGAGCTGAGGAGGTAGGCATGATTATTTATAGCTGTAACTCTGTCAAAGTTATTGTGCCAACTACGAGCCCTGTTCCACCTGTGCCAGTAGCAGTAATGAGTGAGCTGTTAACAGCTCGTTTCTTATTCCAGTGGACCAGCAAACTCTAGCTGTGGCTCGGCTCTTGCAGCTGCCTGAAAAACCCTTTTGTGCTTGCTGTTCTTTGTAAAGGAAGCTCTAATAATAGCCATAGACCAATATCATTATTTAGAGCCGATAACTGGTGTCGCTATTCTGTAAATTTTAAAATTGTGGAAGAAAAAAACAAACACAAATCTGACGTGGGCCGGACTAGACTCTGGCCTTTGCAATGATGTCTTGTATGACCCTGTAGGACAGGGGTCAGCAACTGTGGCTTTCCAGATGTTTTGGAACGATGTGCCCAATGATGCTCAGCTACTCATTAGGTTGGCAGAGCCTCAAAGGAAATGGAGTTGCAAAACATCTGGAGGGCCAAGGCTGCTGACCCCTACTGTAGGTACTGGAGATACAATTCCCTACCAGGTGAGAGGGACTCCTCATTTCCATTGTCATTCCCCTTCTGCACAACCAACGTCCGTTAGGGGAAGTCCCACCATGAGGGCTGACAACCAAGATGCCAGCCTGCTGTGGGAGAAGCTCCAAATCAGCACCTAGCTGTGGGCATTGCATGTCGTGGCTGCAGAGAGTCGCCTTGGCAAATCATCAGAAAATTGGCAAAAGTGCAATATGATTATCGGCCATTTGCTAGCTCTATCCACAGCTAATAATGTAAGCAGCCTGAGAAAAATTTGTGATTCCAAGGTCACTTATTATTATTATTATTATTATTATTATTAATAATATTTTACCTGGTAATAGCAATTACCGCCTGGCAAACGCTGATAATAGAACCAGTAATCAGGAACTGCTAATACCTAGGATTGCACCGATACCACTTTTTTATGACCGAGTATCACTTTATTTCTCTTCTTTAGGTAATCACAATACCGAGTACAGAAACATTTTATTTAAGCCCCAGCCCCGCGGATAACGGCAAGCCAGCCCAGTGCTGGGTATCGGGGACGGTATCGGGGCATTTGCACGAATACAAAGTACTTGTGCAAATGGCGGTATCGGCACCGGTACTGGTATCGGTGCATACCTACGTAAAGCTTGTTCTGAATTTTGGCATTTGCTGGCTTGCTCAGAAAAGGGACCCAAGTGAATAAAGGCAAATACATTAAAGTAAGTTTCTGACACCATTGGTGACCAGCAGCCGGGAAATCCAAAATCATGTTTTCCTTGTGGTTGCTGTGTGGTCGCAGGAAACTCCTCTGCTTCACACAGCCATTTCCGTGAAACAGCAGTCTGTCCACTTTAGGCTAGGGTCAGACGAACGCAGTTTTAACGTGCGTTTAGCCGCACAAAATCACGGCCGTGCTAGCAGCAAATGACGTCCAATGCCGGGGAACACACGAAGTACGGCCGCACGAAAGTTCGTCCGCGCAACGCAAGTGGCAAACGAACGCATTTTTTCGAGAACGTCAAACCGCTACTACTGACGTACAGAGTGCGCTGCGGCCGCATAGCGGCGTGTTTGCGTGATTGGGAGACTTCAGACGCTGCTAATGTCCGGCCAACATAACGTCCAGACGCAAAAAGTGTTTTATTGTTGATCCGTACAAAATCACGGACGAAAAGGCGCATCGTATGACCGCTATCGCGTATTCCGTGAAAAAATATGTCCGTTCGTTCGACCGCACTTTTCCACGGTCGACGCGAAAAATGCGTTCGTCTGACCCTAGCCTTAAACAGCTAAAGTGGTCGGGGTGTCTACATTGAAGATCAGCAACTCAGCGCTAATTGCAGACCTTTCCTGCAGTGGGCTGTTATATTGGATGTCAGCCCTGCCCGCAGGACCTCCTTCTGCCCACTGACATCATTGCACGTGGGCGCGGTGACGGGAATTCCCTGGATGGCAGTGAATTCTCTATGAAGGAGCTACAGGGGTCTTTTTGGATCCCTGCATCGCTAAAATCAGAACAGGTAGCAGGTCAGGTGAGGTATCCTTGGAAAGGCCAGACCATGGTCTTTCCAAATGATACACATGACCAGGTTTTAGGTAAAAAAAAAAAAAAAAAATTAAAATCTTTTATTTCCCATGATGCCTGCAAGTGTGGAGGCTCTGTTATTACGCATTGTTTCACCAAAAGCCTAAACCGTTGCACTGCTGCGAGAAGCCGGGGCTTCTAGGGAACCCTGTGATCCTCATTTTTACACTGCACAAGTGAGGTGTCATTGGAAAGGTCAGAGTCTGTGCTTTCCAATGATAACAAATCGGACCGCATAATGTGTGTTTAAAAAAAGGAAAATGACAAAAAAATGCAAAATTTACTTTCTTAATTTTCAAATTTTTAAGTTGGCAGCATTACGTGCTTTTACACTGGCCAAGGTCAAGTGAGGTGACATGGGAAAGGCCTTTCTAATGATGCCAAACATGACCATCTAAACCGACCTTTTTTTATTTTATTCCAAAACATTGGCGTTGTCCGTTTGTCACGTATAAAATGAGCAACACCACTGCCATTACTCACCTTCTCATTTGCCAAGCCAGAACTAAGTTCAGTGTTTCATACATAGTCATATTATTCCGAACACACCGTCCTCCAAAATACAATAATTTTTTTTTTTTTTGCTCGGTTTTTGTTAAAACTGCATTTTTCTAAGAAAATAAGCAATAACAGGGATGCACCGATACTAGTATCGGTGCCGATACTGCCGTTTACATGAGTACTTAGAACTCGTGCAAATGGCCCGATACACACCCCCCCGCGATACCGGAAGCCAGCGCTGGGCTGGCTTGCCGGTATCCGCGGGGCTGGGGAAGCTGGCCGCGTGCATGAAAAGCACGCGGCCAGTGTTGCCCTCGGCGGCTGCAATACTCACCAGCTTCCGGAGGTCCAGGTCGCGCTGCTGTGGCGCCATCACGTGGCCGCCGGCGCTTCTGTGACGCTGCCTCCAGCCGAGAGGGGAACGCTGGCCGCGTGCTTCTCATGCATGCGGCTAGTGTTCGATGGGGGCAAATCCGTGAGGGCTGGGGGCATTCTGTGTGTGTGTGTGTGTGTATAATATATATATATATATATATCTCTCTATCAATCCTCCTCATATTAAGGCGCAGCGGCAGGTATCCTCTCCTCGAGCCCATAGCACTACCTGCTGGATGGAGTAGAGGTAACATCACTGCTCTACAACCGTGGAGACACAGGTTTGATCCCAGCAAGAGTACCTCTCCAGTAACGGTCCTTGGGCTTGACACCTAACGGTACATACTCGCCACCCAGGACATACTTGAAAATGAGCGAAATCTCAATGTATCCTTCCTGGTAAAATACTTTCTCAAAAAAAATATGGAGGCAAGCTTGAGTACTGTGGGAGATCACATGAATGCTATCTTACAGGGTAGCGCAGGTGGAAAGGGGCTGGGAACTGTGGGTCCTATTCCACGGTGTTAACTTAACCAGAGCTGTTGTAAACTTATCAACGCCATTAGATTCTTTGGAGTTGTTAAGTTTACAACAAACTTGGTGTGTTCGCCGTTCTCTTCTGCTTCTAGCAAGGTCGCTCCATTCTGTTTGTTGCGGGGTATGTATTTGGATTTTGGGTATGCCGGGCATGTATTTGTATTAACAGGGGTATTAAGTGAAATTTTGCAGGTTTTTATTTTTTTTCTCCCCCGTTTTAAATTAACGGCTTCAAGCGAGAATATAAGGACAACCTCGAAATTACTTGTTTTTATTTTACATCTGACTCAACGTAAGCACTTCCCCCTATGCAAAGTGTAAGAACCGTATACGTACAGTAAGCAGCCGCAAGAGCTGTTTGTTGGCAGAAATAAGACGTGAGCCATTGGCGTTTCAGAGTGAGCTCCAAAGTTCAAACTATTGCTCGACTTTTTTTTCCTTCAAAGTTGGTCTAACTCCTTGGTCCTCCAGATGTTTTGGAACTGCACATCCTATGAGGCTCAGCAAATCTAATGAGGGGCTGGACATCATGGTAGACATAGTTGCAAAACATCTGGAGGGACAAGATTGAGCACCCCTGATTTAATTGTTAGTACTGATTATCGATCCAATCCAGTGACTAGACTTTCTTCTTTGTACTTGCAGGTCACATACTAGCATGTATAGAACTGGTAAATGATAAATGAGAGTGACGTTAATTTTTGGTGTCGGTAACGAAACAGAATGTCCAAAACAGCTAAAATGAAATGCAGAAAAATCCATAGAGGAGGAAGGAGATGACTAATAATTGCTTGACAAGGAAGTATATTCTGTAAACCAGAACGAAAATGTCCCTATAATCAAATGAAAGATGGCCAGGCCAGAATCCACCCATTGTGTGCTTCAAGGAAGGGCTGTCAAAAAAGAATGTGTGAAATGCAAAAAATTACCTGTGACAGTGAGTGTCAGGTGCACTGTGTGTGGTGAGTGGGGGTAGTCCGGTATGCAGAAAATGCAGGAGACCATACAGGTTGCAGGGCACGGTTTGGTTTATTTTATATACAGACAGGGCAACGGAATATACAGGAACAGAACTTCTAAAGATATGACTAGACACAGGAGCAATACAAGAAAGGAGCTGACATAGAGGACCAAGAGGAAACTGAATAAACTAGACACAGGCTGGATACAGAGGGGCATGACATAGGCTGGATACAGAGGGGCATGACATGAACTAGACACAGGCTGGATACAGAGGGGCATGACATGAACTAGACACAGGCTGGATACAGAGGGGCATGACATGAACTAGACACAGGCTGGATACAGAGGGGCATGACATGAACTAGACACAGGCTGAATACAGAGGGGCACGACATGAACTAGACACAGGCTGGATACAGAGGGGCACGACATGAACTAGACACAGGCTGGATACAGAGGGGCATGACATGAACTAGACACAGGCTGGATACAGAGGGGCATGACATGAACTAGACACAGGCTGGATACAGAGGGGCATGACATGAACTAGACACAGGATGGATACAGAGGGGCATGACATGAACTAGATACAGGCTGGATACAGAGGGGCATGACATGAACTAGACACAGGCTGGATACAGAGGGGCATGACATGAACTAGACACAGGCTGGATACAGAGGGGCATGACATGAACTAGACACAGGCTGGATACAGAGGGGCATGACATGCACTAGACACAGGCTGGATACAGAGGGGCATGACATGAACTAGACACAGGCTGGATACAGAGGGGCATGACATGAACTAGACACAGGCTGGATACAGAGGGGCATGACATGAACTAGACACAGGCTGGATACAGAGGGGCATGACATGAACTAGACACAGGCTGGATACAGAGGGGCATGACATGAACTAGACACAGGCTGGATACAGAGGGGCATGACATGAACTAGACACAGGCTGGATACAGAGGGGCATGACATAGGCTGGATACAGAGGGGCATGACATGAACTAGACACAAAGCAAAAAAGATAGGATCTCCAGGTGAGGCAAAAGCATTTATTCGGGTGCAGCAGACCTCAAAACAATGTAACGTTTCGACCCGTAGGTCTTAATCATGAACGTTAAATGCTTTTGCCTCACCTGGAGATCCTATCTTTTTTGCTTTGATCGTTTATGGGACTGGCGGCGTCCCCTTGATGGTGATCTCGGCGAGGTTCTGCTATCTGGGCTCCCCCTTGGAAGTAGCCGCGGCATTTTCCTTCTATGAACTAGACACAGGCTGGATACAGAGGGGCATGACATGAACTAGACACAGGCTGGATACAGAGGGGCATGACATAGGCTGGATACAGAGGGGCATGACATGAACTAGACACAGGCTGGATACAGAGGGGCATGACATGAACTAGACACAGGCTGGATACAGAGGGGCATGACAATGAACTAGACACAGGCTGGATACAGAGGGGCATGACATAGGCTGGATACAGAGGGGCATGACATGAACTAGACACAGGCTGGATACAGAGGGGCATGACATGAACTAGACACAGGCTGGATACAGAGGGGCATGACATAGGCTGGATACAGAGGGGCATGACATGAACTAGACACAGGATGGATACAGAGGGGCATGACATGAACTAGACACAGGATGGATACAGAGGTGCATGACATGAACTAGATACAGGCTGGATACAGAGGGGCATGACATGAACTAGATACAGGCTGGATACAGAGGGGCATGACATGAACTAGACACAGGCTGGATACAGAGGGGCATGACATGAACTAGACACAGGCTGGATACAGAGGGGCACGACATGAACTAGACACAGGCTGGATACAGAGGGGCATGACATGAACTAGACACAGGCTGGATACAGAGGGGCACGACATGAACTAGACACAGGCTGGATACAGAGGGGCACGACATGAACTAGACACAGGCTGGATACAGAGGGGCATGACATGAACTAGACACAGGCTGGATACAGAGGGGCACGACATGAACTAGTCACAGGCTGGATACAAAGTGGTACACAGAGAAACGTAATACAAACAGGCAGATTGCAGGACACGGACAGATACACAAATAGCAGAGGGTCTATGGTGGAGGTGGCAACAAAGGGGTCTTGGTACAGGGGTCAGCAGGAGTCCATATGAATGGTGAAAGTCTTTGGGAGAAACAAAAGTCCTTTAGGCAAAATAAGGGGATAATCCAAATAGCAACAAAAGTCCAGACAAGCAAAGCAAGGGTCTTGAGAAACAGGAGTCCGGTAGGGAAGGCAAGGGGGTCTGGAATCCAGGTGCAGGCAGGCTCACACAGCGTGTGACACGGTGGTCAGACGTTAATGCTGAAGTGGGGAGCTCCCTATATGGAGACCTGGGCAGGCGAGGGGTAATTTAATTTAAGGGTTATACATATGGGAAATACTGGGCTGGAGGATGGGGAACTGGATGAAAGCGAGGGCTAGATGGGAAACCTGGAATGGGACAGAACAGGGAAGTCGATGGCTCAGACCCATATCAGGGCCTTTTGCGGCGTCTGCAGCGAGGGACTTGACAGTGAGGAATGCAAGAGTATCAAATAAAACACTATACAGCGTATATGTATCAGCAAAATAGTGGGAAGTACGCCGTGTGATCTGCATTTATCAAATGTTATTCACTATGCATACATCATAAGGAAAACAAAATCTATATAAACGCGAAAGTCCTGACTGACTCAACGCCCAGCTGAAACTGTTTAACCTAGGAATGTGAAATTTTGAAGGTGCACTGTTTTTATGATGTAGGCACCCACTAAGGAAGGATTTTTGGAAAATCCACCAATAAGGGGGTTGAATATTTTAAACACAATACCTATAGCTTAAAAACAGAAGATATTACAGATGTGAAAATCAGTATTTAGATTCGTCTTGAAAAATAAAAAAACTTGGATTTTTGAAAAACGGTAAAATACAAGTGGGGGGGGTTGAAAAAAGGGGGTTGAATATTTTAAACAGGATACCTGTATCTCCAAACAGAAGATGTGACAGACCTGAAAATTGGTATTTAGATTCGTCTTGAAAAATAAAACACGTATTTTACCATGTTCTGAAAATTCCTTGGGGGGGCAAAAAGGGGGGTTGAATACTTTTATCAGTATACCTATATTTCAAAAACCGAAGATGTTACGGGTGTGAAATTTGGTATTTACAATCTTCGTGAAAAAAACCAAACCTGCTTTTTTGCCATTTTTCACAAATCCAATCGGGGGGTCGAGGGAAAGGGGTCTGAATACTTTTATCAGTATATTTCAAAAACCAAGTTGTTACAGGTGTGAAGTTTGGTAATTACAATCTTTTGAAAATAAACAGGTGTTTTACCATTTTCCAAAAATCCAAGTGGGGGGGGGGGGGAAAAAAAGGGGGGTGAATTCTTTTAAACAGGATACCTGCATCTCAAAAACAGAAGATGTTAGACATGAAAAATGGTATTTAGATTTGTCTTGAGAAACAAAAACACCTATTTTACCATTTTACAAAAATCCAGTAGGAGGGGAAAAAAAGGGGGTTCAAAACCCAAAGATGTTACAGGTGTGAAATTTGGCACTTACAATCTTCTTGAAAAATAAAAAAAAACACGTGTTTTACAATTTTCCAAAAATCCCAAGTGGGGGGGGGGGGGGGGTTCTACCAAAAAACAAGTTTCTTTTTAAAAAACTTTAATAAATCCTAAAATCCACGTGAGCGAAGCCGCGGGCAAAAGCTAGTACATAATAATTGCAAAACATAGTGCGATCTGTTTAAATAAGAAAAGCAATTAATGTACACAGTAGCAATGCTATACTCACAAGTGTAGAGTAGCAAGAACGCTACTCAAGCTGTCACGCCCTCTGGATGGATGAGCCCAGAACCGTTGGATCCCACTGTTTATTGAACTGTTAAAAGTAGTAAAAAAACAGTAAATGGCCGGTCCAGACTGACACCTGACTCCACGGGACCAGATTCCTTGCACTTTCTACACCCACCAAGAGTTCTGCCCACAACAGTTTGCTGGCCATTTGAAATTCCTCCAGCCCAATGATTGACCCACGGGACAGACTTTGGATACCTAGCAGCAAAACGTATTTGTTACATCCAGGGCCCCTGCTGTGCTTTCTGGGGGGGTCTGGGCATGGTTCGGTGCCAAGGGCTGGTCGAGTGCCAGCACCATGTAATGGCCGAGGGGGGCCTGGCGTGGTCACGTGGAGCCGCCAGGTTAAAGCAGGGTGCGAGGAGCTGCCTCGTCGCCCTAACGTGGAGATCCGTTCCCGCATCGCTACGCTTATACTCATTGCTGATTTAGTTGCCGACCCAACTGTCTACGATTCCTGCTCCTGATTTTGACCCGGCTTGTTCTATCGCTGATATTGGGCATTGGTGGATTAACCCTATGTTTGCAGCTGGGGCTTTCACTCGCTATCTGGGATTATTACCATCTCGCTCTGGGGTATCATTTGTGGCGTTAAGACCCAAGGTGTATGTTTCACTGCTAAGAGCATATGTGCAAATCACGGTAAAGAAATTCTGTTTAAATACCGCACATGATCATTGCACCCTAACCGCTAAATATACCCAGGTCTGTACCAACTGTATACCCACATGTGTCAGCCGCCTCTGATAATTGTAAGGTACTTCTTACCCGCTTGAGTTTATCAGATCACGCCAAATCTGTACAATTCATTGACTGTCAAGCTAATCCTTGGGTTTCTGAAGGTGCTCTGAGTTGTCCGTTGGTCTTGAAACCTTTGGAACTTAGTGGCAAATCAGTTGTTCTTTGGTACTCCTTGGCTTTGGAGTACAAGTCTGTTAATACCGAGTATTTGGTAAAAATCAAGCAGATATTCCTGTCCAAAAAGATCTCAACCTGTTACAGTATTCCTTAGAGTGGCAAGAAACGTATGTGAACATTTTGAGAAGTTTTGTTTTCAGTATGAATAGGTCATAAAATCCCATCTCAATCAAGTTGCAAGTACAAACACATTAGGGGTTATTCACTTACAGGTCTATTCACTAAAAGGTGACACTCGGGAGAATTGGCAATCTAGACAAAATAGCCGAGTTGGAAAGTGAGATTTTCTGGTTTGGCTATTTTGACCTGGATTTCTCACTTCTCCAGTCAATTATTGAATAGTCCTGTAAGTGCTGGTGTTTGCCAGTATTGAAAATTCTGGCAAATACTGCCGATATTGCAGTGCCGGCAAACACTGGTGTTTCACAAATCTAAAATCCAAACCGCAAGAAGAGGAGCTTTACAGCAAACGTCAGGCATGCAGTTTTTTTTTTCTTTTTCGGAGCCAAATACGCACTTGTATTTGCTTAGACAAAGAAGGCAAAGAGGCTTAGAGCTACAGAGACCTTTTTGTATTTCTTTACAGATACAAGAAACAAAAGCAGAGAGACAAACAATGGCCAATTCGTAGCGCACAACTGGTTATAGTATTTGAAATGTTCCTTAAATGACACACTGGTATCTCCGAGAACAATGTTAAATTTTTGTGTGCGCATCAGATATATGATAGATTTTTTTTTTCTCACCTTTGATATGTATCCTGCATTTATTTAATGTCAATTGGTAAATTTGTTTTCAGAGGTGCAATGAGATGGAAGATGGTATTGACCAAGAGAGGAAACTATTTAAAGCCACGTTGAAAACAATGGAAACACAGACTAAGGCAATGGAGACGAAAGCTAGGAGCTACGCCGATCAAAGTGAGTATCACCATTCGGATCATATATGTATGTGTTTGGACTAAAATGTCTCTTTTAATTGACGTGTACACAGCTGTACATATCAAAACTGTGACGATAGGGGAAAAATTCCAAGCGAAGTACCAAGTGAAACGCTAAACGTTATTTTACTTCATCATTAATAAGACGCCGACTGGATGGAGTAGAGGTAACATCCCACCCAGAGCACCTCTCCAGTAAGTGTCGTTGGGCAAGACCCCCAACGGTACATACCTGCCTACCACACAATATCAGCTGTGGAGCCCAGTAGTAACATCTCTACCCTTCGAACGTGGAGAAGCAAGTCAAATCTCGTTCAGCATATCCCTCCACTACAACTGTGGAGATGCAGATGCAGATTAGGCAGAAAGATGCAAAGCAATTTATAAGAGCTTCCAAAGCACACGCAGAAGAGAAAATAGCTCAGTCAGTAAAAAAGGGGGACAAAACATTTTTTAGATACATAAACAAGAAAAGAAAAGTAAAACCAGGATTAGTTAGATTAAAAACAAAGGAAGGAAGGTATGTAGAAGAGGATAAAGGTCTCGCTGACTGCCTCAATGAATATTTTTGTTCAGTCTTTGCAGAAGGAAAGGGACCTCAGTTAGGAGAGAACACTAAAGAGACATTTACATATCAGTTTACAGAGGAGGAGGTTCTACAGCAGCTGTCTAAAGTAAAGACAAATAAGTCAATGGGGCCTGATGGGATCCACCCTAAATTATTAAAAGAGCTCAGTGATGTAATAGCAAAACCATTAACAGATTTATTTAACCAATCCTTGTTAACGGGAGTCGTCCCAGAAGACTGGAAATTAGCAAATGTTGTGCCCATTTACAAGAAGGGTAGTAGGGAGGAATCGGAACTATAGGCCAGTTAGTCTTACGTCAGTAGTGGGGAAATTAATGGAAACCATGTTAAAGGAAAGGATTGTTGAACATCTAAAAACACATAGATTACAGGATCAGAAACAACATGGGTTTACCTCAGGGAGATCATGCCAAACTAATCTTATTGATTTTTTTTGATTGGGTAACAAAAATAATAGACATAGGTGGTGCAGTAGACATTGCTTATTTAGATTTCAGTAAGGCTTTTGATACTGTTCCGCATAGAAGGCTTATCAATAAATTGCAATCTTTGAGTTTAGATTCCAATATTGTTGACTGGATTAGGCAGTGGCTGAGTGACAGACAACAGAGGGTTGTGGTAAATGGAGTTTATTCGGCACAAGGTCTTGTTACCAGTGGGGTACCTCAGGGGTCAGTACTTGGACCCATTCTCTTTAATATTTTTATTAGTGATATTGCAGAAGGTATTAATGGAAAAGTATGTCTTTTTTTGCTGATGACCCAAAGATTTGCAACAGGGTTGACGTTCCTGGAGGGATCAGCCAAATGACAAATGATTTAGGTAAACTAAAAAAATGGTCGGAGTTGTGGCAATTGAGTTTTAATGTGGATAAGTGCAAGATAATGCACCTGGGACGTAAAAACCCAAGGGCTGAATATAGAATATTTGATACAGTCCTAACCTCAACATCTGAGGAAAGGGATTTAGGGGTCATTATTTCAGAGGATCTAAGGGTAAGTAGTCAATGTAATAGAGCAGCAGGAAATGCTAGCAGAATGCTTGGTTGTGTAGGGAGAGGTATTAGCAGTAGGAAAAGGGAAGTGCTCATGCCACTGTACAGAGCACTGGTGAGACCTCACTTGGAGTACTGTGTGCAGTACTGGAGACCGTATCTCCAGAAGGATATAGACATCTTAGAGAGAGTTCAGAGAAGGGCTACTAAAATGGTGTACGGCTTGAAGGAGAAAAGTTACCAGGAAAGGCTTAATGATCTTAACATGTACAGCTTGGAAAAAAGACGAGACAGAGGAGATATGATAGAAACATTTAAATACGTAAAGGGAATCCACAAGGTAGAGGGAGTATATTTAAAAGGAAACAAAATAGCAAAACAAGAGGACATAGTCTTAGATTAGAGGGGCAAAGGTTTAAAAGTAACATCAGGAAGCATTATTTTACTGAGAGGGTGGTGGATACATGGAACAGTCTTCCAGTAGAAGTGGTAGAGGCCAAAACAGTAATTGAATTTAAGCAAGCATGGGATAGGCATAAGGCTATCCTAAACAAAAGATAAATCCAGGTTAAGTATCCATGTAATTGGGCAGACTAGATGGGCCGAAAGGTTCTTATCTGCCGACATTTTTTCTATGTTTCTATGCAAGTATCGACTTTACGAGAAGTGGGTTCAACCTAACCACCAGGTCGCTGATCTACAATCATGAAAAGACAGCCCGATCCCACTCAGAAGACACAACCAGCGAGTGTCCTTGGGATGTGCCTACCTCACAAAATACTTGTTTTTCTCAGATTCCTTGGGAATGAGGTCCCCTGAATCAGGCCATATCATCCATGTGTGGTATTCCAATGCATCAACTCCTTGTACACTGAACTTTTAAAGTGCTGCAGAATTTGTGGCGCTATATTAAAAAAAAAAAAAAAAAAGGAAGGATAAGACACAGGAGGTAACTCTACAATCTGAGTGTAAGAAGCCATCCTCGTAATATGGTGATCAATACAAAGAGAGTCAAGTCTACTGTAGTTTAGGGTAGTGTGTTGGATTATTAAACCAACCCAAATATTGGTCTAGCCTCTCCTTTCGGCTCTTTTCAGGGATTACGCTTTTAGGATCGTGTTTATTAATCTCGATGGACTGATCTTCATAACCTTGAAATCAAAGCTGCTTCCCTCTAGCGTTTGTGGAAAATGCGACATTGGTTTTGTTTTTTGCATCTCACCATTGGTAACTTCATCCATTTAACAATAGCGCATTTATCTCTCCTTAATCCCTTCACTACCAAGTGATATTTCCATAAAACCACTGCCAGGAAGCAATGGATATTTGTAAAATCACTTTTCAATGCAGAGAGGGTCAAAATGCATGTACCCTTCAGAAAATACATTTTATAGACCAGAAGCATATTTGACAGGCAGAAGGGCACCCACTGCCAGCTAAAGTGGTACTATTTGTGTTAAAGCTTTTAACCCTTTGCCACCCGGTGGGCGGGTCTGAAAGCTGACGCCCCAGTCAGTGGGCGGGCCAGTAGGCGTCTATTGAAAGCCAGCGGGGCATGCTATGCCGTCCCACAGCTTTCAGACCCGCCTGCTGCAAGGGCCTCATAGAACATCCAGCAACGGGAATGGGTTAATAGTCAATCCAGGCACAACAAAGTCATGTCTAAAACCAGGGCTTGAGTCCTGCGGGAACGGCGTCCCGCACTTCTCCCACAGCGGGAACGGCGTCCCGCACTTCTCCCGCAGCGGGAACGCATGTTCCTGCTGTAGGCCGATTTAGTTTAACTGCATTCCGCTAGCAGCCCCCTCGACTGGCCCGTGTTCCCTGAGTGCTTCCTGCCTGCTCCTTCGCGCAGCCTACTGCCGAGATCTGGCGAGTTCGAGTCACAGCCTTAAAATCAGAAGATGCCGGCGACAGCATGCAGGAACTCGGAGGAACATGCGGGAGGAGGTCTGACTGTCTGGGTAAGTATAATCCTGGGGTCTGCTGGGTATATCAAATACTGGGGTCTGTGCTGGATATATATAATTCTGAGCGGTCTATGCCTGGTTACACATGATTCTCGGGGGGGGGGGGGGGTGTATTTATACAACCTTATTTTTTCTTCTTCAGGTAATGGGGGGGGGGGGGTTGTGGAATTCTTGGGTGAGTTCCCTCACTTTTTTCCCTAGGACTTGACCCCTGTCTAAAACCATAGGAATGGTAGACAAATCCATGTTAAGCAGATATAACCGTTTCATACTTTTTAAGGGTTTCTACTTTATAATTTAGAAATACGAGCAGGGTTTTCTTGGAGTTTTGTCCCCCCCCCCCACATCATCTGCTATTGAACACTTTGAATTATGTTTACTTTTTTTCCTTTTTAAAGTTCATTTAGAGCTCAGTGTTTCTGTAAAAGGGAAAACCGGACTCAAAGCTGTTGAAACCGCTTAAGCACCTTCGATGACATGTCGTAGGTGCTGAAAAACTGGGGGCTCAATCTCATGCCCATTTGCGAATGAATTTTGTTTGCAGTAAACAATATTCTTTTGTATTGCTCCAGAATATGACCAGCTTGAGTTTACTCAATGTTCAGCTCTCGCAGGAGCTTTTGAATATCGCGTATACTCTATCATGGGGTAAGATTCAGCAAACAAGGCTCCGATCTAAGGCCGCGTTCACAATGAGCGACATGAAAATTGCACGTTTTTCTGTGCGACTTTAATATTGGCAAAATTTACATTTTTTTTTTCTTTTATATTGCACAACACTATTAATGCAAATTGCAAAGAAAGGGTCATGTACCAGCCACAAGCTGCAGGTAACATTGAGATGTGAACAGCTCCATTGAAATGCATTGGAGAAGCTACATAGAGCGATATCGTGCAGAAATATGTGCGATATCACGGCAAAAAACGCGTGATAAATCGCTTAGTGTGAACGGGGCCTAATAGCGAACTGTCAGTCGGTGTCAGGGAGAATCTCCATTTACGCTGTATAAACGAGAACCTTTCATCCCAGCTTTATTTCTGTAAAGGATAAACAAATACATGAATGAATAAAAAGAGCAATTTTTCAACATGAAGCGCTTGATAGTGAAATTCTATGATTATTTTATTGAATATTTTTTTCAGCAGTTAGTGACACAGACACAATTATAGTTGCTTTTTGGATATGTCCTAGGGATTTTCAGTAATATATCTAAAGTATGCTGACTAGACAAAGCAACATTTCCTCTCTTCAATGTGGTTTTCTTAATCTTCACCATATTGTTTCTTTACTTTGTAAATCCTGTTTTTAATGTGCAATTTTTTCATTAGTTGTTGGACTCGAAGAACAGAAGACTGTTTTGAATAAGGAGTTGACATCCCTGACTCAGGTCCATGCAAAGGTAATATTTTTTTTTGAGGTGATATTAAGTGAAAATTGTTTTATCACGAAAGTGGTTGGAAATTATTGGGCTTCTGAAACCATTCTTTTTAAGGTTAACGGCATAAAATGGTGAACTCCCTTATCAATTAGTCTAATGGTTGACTTGGAAACATTAACCAGCTGTGGACAGTATTACAAAGGTATTGCTAAAACGGGAACGCCAAGGAGGAAAACCTGTACCTGCAAGTTTCTCCTTAGCGTCCCCCGTTTTAGCTCCATATTACAGGGTAGGCGATAAGTCATCAGCCTGCCTCGTAATGCAGCGCTAAACCACAGGATACTTGAGGCAGCGTTAATGCTCCGCCCCGTGCATCCCCTCCTGGAGTCCATAGGACTCCATTTGATGCTCCGACTGCCGCGTCACTTTACCTGCAGGATCTCACCTCTCGTGAGATTTTGCAGGTCCGCAGAGTGATCACGGAGGGAGACTGGAGATTTTTCTGTCCCCAGTCTCACTCTGCTCCCGGTGGCCAGAAGCGGCAGATCGGGCCGCCGTTTGCACTGCGGGATGAGAGGTGAGTATCTGAGTTTTGGAGGTATTTTCACCTGGTGCTGACTGATTCCACAGAATCGGCTGGCATGAGCTTCTAGGTGTGGTTATCTTTTCAGTTAACCACAGCTGTGAGCGATTTAGCATTAGGATTACAAATGCTAATTACTCTTTGCGCTCCCTATGCTTAACATGGGGAGAGCAAAGTACAGTAAGCTCATGCTAGAAAGCGCAATCTCTGTTGCGCTAGCAGGTTTTCTCTTAACCAGTTAGCGTTCGGATTGTAATCTGAAGTTCCTGCACTTAACACACTTTAACCTTGCGTTAACACTCACATATCTGAGCGCTAACGTTGGCGTTAAGATTGTAATATGGCCCTGTGTTTTTACTGCATTTATTTAGTAATTTAGAAGTAACCCTATTTTCAGATGATTCCGGAAGTAAACCTTTTAGGTATGTGCGTAATTCCAGATGCATTATAAGCACTTTTTTTTTTTCTTCCAGGAACCTATAATTTATTGCATAATTTACTCTCTCATTAAGAAAGAATAAAGGTGTTTAACCGAATTTTATTTTGGTGATCTCTCGCGCGCTTGCTCTCGCGCTTCTCGAGCGAATTCGTTAGCACCTTGCTAGAGAAACACCTCTAAGGTTTTCCTACATAGGGGTATGATTAGCATCCCGTTCTCTTCAAAACCTCTACATTTTTTGGGAATGAGGGGAACCAATAGGGTGACCATTACAGTATAGTGGTGTCAGGATTTAATTTATCAGAAACCAGTCTGCACCAGATAAGGTTGGGATAGCAGATGCTCAACAGCACAGTCCCAAAAGGGAAATTCAAAACGAAGAGCACTAGATTAGACCAATGTGATTTTGGTACAATACACGAAGCTTAGGTCTAGAGACACGAGTCCAGGACAAAGGAGGACATGGATTGTGGAAGCTCACAAACACCTGAGCAATGTCCTATTCCTGCAGTGGTGTGTATATGGCCTCGGTGACACCAGCATCCTTAGGAAGTGGATGCCCACTGCTTTGACCCAGTATGGTGTTGGGTTTATAATCTCCCCCCATCAACTGTGTAGCTGGAATCCTGTCTATATTACTTCTGTATATAATGCCAATTAATCAGTGCTATTAGCAAGGCAGCTCTGGAACTTCTGGGGTGGACGTTTTGCCATTAAGTTACTCCTGAGTATGGGAAAGTCTGCGACATGAGAGGACACATGCTTGGTCCTTTCACTGAAGACTTGTCTTGAGTTGGATGCTGTTCTACCAAATTTCACCTCCCTATATGTAGACATTTACAAGTATTTATAAAGCGCTAAGGCTCCGTTGAGCAGTACAATGGATGATCCCAAACAACAAATATACATACTAGAAAAACACAGAACAGGTAGGAGAGAGGACCCTGCTTGAGGGCTTACAATCCTAAATGGAGAGGGGTGGCACACTGGGTGAGGGTAAACTGAGTACAAAAGTTAGGTGCATGTGGGCTGAGTGGGAAGACTGTGCAAGACATGTACAGTTGGGGGAATCATGGAGTGAGCCGATAGGCTTCTCTAAAGTAATGTATTTTGAGAGACTTCTTGATAGACTGGAGAGATGAGACCATTGACCCAACTGGGTCATTTAGACTTCATCAATTCCTGGCTGGTGATGCAGAAATCTGCAGTGAGGACCTACTTGGCCATTCATTACGGAATAGTTGGTGTTACTTACGGGGTATGCAAGGATTGAGGATTTGGTATCTGAGTCAGGGTTCATATATGGCACAATGGAGTTTGTAATGAGAAAGCAAGCAAGAAATAAAGACTGTTGGCGTGGGGTGAGTGCTCATGTGTAACACATAAATTGGGTTTTGTTAGGGAATGCGAGTATTTACTTAGTTGGAGCGATAGAGGGGCCATAATGCTGACTTCCTGCCCTGATCAAGCACACCGTAGTATTTAGAAATACACTGACTTGTCATAAACTGAGAGAGCACACACCGATACACACCTGAATTTACATACGCAAGATACTAGCTGAGAGCCGTGCAGTCATCACTGCATGCGTGACATCGCATTCAGTCACACCGAGTCTTAACATGCAGATACACCACATACTACTACTCCAATTATGGTTAGAAACCCTGCATCTGTGCACAGTTACCTGTCATTCATGCACACTAACATAGCTTTGCTTCACTATATGTAAATATATCTGTGCATTCTCAAGTTCATTCCCACCTCTAGCTAATGACTCTCAAAGCACTCTCATTGAAAGTCAATGGATTGGCTAGGCGCTCAAGTGATCTTCCGGCTATCCCCAGTCACATGCTGGGTATTCTGCCAAAAAGGGCAATTTATCAAAATGAGTAATCGTGTCACACCCGGTAACGTGACCTACGCTCATTTTCACAAATTGCATGGAGTGCGCATGCACATGCGTACTTCTGCGCCTTCAGATATGCACGCTTCAATGCACTTTAGCAATTTGAGGTTAGGTGGAGCTTCTTCGTGCATGTGTGAGACATCTCGTCCCACTTGGTGCAGATGCGTTCAGACATGGTGCCATTAGAATTGGGGATCTGTAAAAATCGAATCCCAGATCATGGATGTACTGTTTATAGTGTGCATGCGCATAGGATACCGTTTCTAAAGCCATGGGGGAGGCACATGCACGTATCGGCAAATTTGCTCAATTTTATGTATCATGTGTTTACCTGTGACGTGTGCATATCTGAAGGCTTGGAGGTACAGGCGCGCATGCACACAGTGCAATTTGTGAAAATTGGCGTATGTCAGGTCACCAAACGTGACGAGATTGCTCATTTTGAAAAACGGCATTTTTTGACAGAACACCGGCTGTAGCTAATGTCGTCTGGATCAGCAGCAGGGAGGGTCAAGAGAGCTTACGGTTTCACACCACTATGCTCCCTTTTTTAACCATACAGTATCCCTTTAAAGTTATTTCTGCTGATGATCTTTTGTACGTATCTCCCTGCAGATAGCGAAGAACTACAAAGAATTGAGATATCAAAGAACTTTGTCTATGGAGGCAGCTCGAAATTCTGGCCGTAATACTCCACTTCAGGACATGTAAGTCGTTGGGTTGACGACTGCACTGGAAAGCATTAACATGGCTTAGTATCAGGCAAAACGTGTACCTGTCATTCTTCCCGTTCAGTCTTCCATTGTGTAACACACTACTTTTTTTCTTTGCCCTTTAAGTTAATTATATCGCTTTACAATCATTATTCAGGGTATAACAGATGCGATCAAACTGGTATATCCCAAAACACAAAAATTGCATTTATGAGAAAGTAAAAAAATTTTATTACCCTATTGATCATCACTCAGTAAGATGAGTTTTTGATGGCCTTTAGAGAATGACAACTTGGCAAAGGCACCAAGCTAGTTTGTGATGGGTTTTCTCCAATTAAATAGAGGAAGAAAAACGCTGCAGGCTGCACTCAGGTTCTTGAGTTCACCAGCACCCTCAATTTATTAGCACAATGAACAATAAAAACTCTCCAATTACTTATGGAGGCTTTAAAAAGCAATGGCATGTGAAAAAAACTGACCGCCTGGAAACAGTGAATAGTTGCATGTTGGTGAAAACCAGATTCTTATTAATTTGATGTTCACTCTGTTTCCTTTCCTTCTTTTCACCTTGTACTGAACATCCCTCCCAGACTTCATATCTATTCCGGTTGCCTTTTTATACTTAATGCTGTTTATTAACGTTTTATACCTGTAACATTTTTTCACTCCCCTAGAGAAAAGAAAGTTTTGCTCCTAGACTTTCAGGATGCGCCATCGTCCATTGAAAATACTCCTGACACTGGATGTACCAAGAGAATACCTGCTGAAAAGGTTTTTGTCCATCTTTATGTTGTGTACTTTGTGGTTTATTCTGCCTCCCTAGCAAAGCTGTGAGGCGTGGGTGCTTGAGACTAGCTAAGTCTGTATTGACCAGTACTCACACGATGAAAGTTCAGCAGACAGTGTCAACTCAGCAAAACTGACACGTAGAAAGATGAATCCAGTTGAAAACTTTAAAGATCAGACTGATAATCTTTGTAATAGTGTACAGCAACGCTGGTGAAAAAGACATTAGTTTTGTCCAGCATTGAGCAAAGATGGCTGCTAGGTGACCAGTAAGTACCTCCAGAACTAGACTGAACAAAAAGGGGTGGAGCTAGCTGGATACAGCAAGGGTAAGGAAACCCAGCAGGAACAAAATAGCTATGAAATAATAGCTGTAAGCAGCCAAAGGCAGATTCAATACATAACATTAAAATATACAAATAAACCCTGAGTCATGGGGCATGACAGGTTTATGTGGGATTTTCATATTTGTTTTTAATTTTTTTGATCTCATTAGTTATGCACAATAAAATATATATAACTGTGACTAGTCCATAAGGGCACCTTGAAGCCCTTCAATTACAACCAAGAAATTCAATATTAACAATTGGGCAATCACGTGCATATAAATTCATACAATTTTTTTGCAATTTTTTTTTTACCAATGTGGATTCCCAGATACAGTTAGGTATCCACAATATTGCTCCACTTCGGCTCCGAGTCCTGATTGGGCAAACATACTTTAGAATCTGAAATAAACCAGAGGTGTAGCACCAACCATAGTGCAGTATTTTATTTTATAGTAAAAAATCGGTAATTTAAAAAGACAAAAACACACTCTCAATACAAGCACATTACAAAATGTGCATATACTCATGTGCCGCAGTGGCCAAGACCTCCCAATATTAGCAGTTGACTCCGTACTCCAATACTATGGATCGATATCAGCCCTCCGGATATGGTCCCCCACCTCTCTTCCGCATTTGCCAAGAATCCAGCTCGACGCGTTTCGTGAATAGGTTGTTCTCCCTTCATCAGGATCTTGATTCCAAATGATTAGAGTACCCTTTTTAAGAGACACCTGGTCCCGGGCCTCACCGTCGGGTCACTGTCAAATTGTATGAATTTTTAGAAAGAGAAGATATGTGCAGGCACTAACAAAGTAGGGAGGGATGTGAGTATCAATTAAGTGCTGCTTCACTGGACCGATAAATAAAACAAATACTCTTAAAAACAATTTGTACCACAAGTAGTCAAGGAAAGAAAGGGTTGTCCACATAGCGCAAATTTACAGCATATATATAATATACAGTTATCACAAATCGTTAGTTCATGGAATGAATATATTGCCTTATAAAAACAATGTTGAGGGAATGGGAATGGAGACCTCCACTGTCCAAACGCAGGTCCGGCCAAGATATTTGGGAGAGCCAGTAGATTAAATCTAACCCGGCTCTGGGTTTTGCGAACAGATGGCCAACTTCAAGGGTGGCCCAGCCTTCCCTGTTCCGGTCTTCCTCCCCCGTCTGGGAGGTGATGGAGTTCACTCAAAGATTAGGAGAAGACAGCGCTTTCATAGCGCAAGAAGTCCTCACAACAATATAAGGCAAAGAGCACAGCCAATTGTACACTTACCAATGTTGGAGCCTGTCGATAATTAGGCTCATTTGTAGTGCGTTGGTGTTTTTTCAGGCAAGCACCTAAAAACGACTCTCTGTACGATTATCCAAACTTGTTGGCTTAATAAAAATAAAACCAAAAAGAGGGATGCACTCCATTGGCAAAATTAAATTTTATTGGTGCAAAAAATAACATAATAAAATATGACATACACATATATCGCAAAAAACCTCAATGGCAATAGAAAGGTACAAAATTGAAACAATATGAAAAAAATCTATATTGGTTTTAATTTTGTACTTCCCTATTGCCATTGAGGTTTTTGGCGATATATGTATATGTCATATTTTATTCTTTTTTGCACCAATAAAATGAAATTTTGCCATTGGAGTGCATCCCTCGTTTTGTTCTCGAGTCTGGAGGTTATTTGGGAGTGCACTCTTGCTTTTTTGCAGACTGCAGAGCAACAACATTTTTGTAATTTAATAAAAATCAAAACCATCCAAGAGGAAAGTATAAAGCATTTAATCATGCACAAATAAACCGTAAAAAGCAATTAAGATAAAATCTTGAGACGCGTTTGGGCCAGGTAGGCCTTTATCAGTCATTGTATAAGTCCAATATAGAGGACCCTGCATCGGTCACCCTATTTATAACTACATTATTACATTTTAATTTTAGTCTGCTGTGTCTATGAATTTATATGCACGTGATTGCGCCATTGTTAATATTGTATTTCTTAGTTATGCACAATAACAAAGTACCTCCCAAAATGATTCCATGCTATAGAATATGATTTTCCAGTTTGTAAGGCGTATTTATCATAACCGAGCTCCTCCGTTAGGGAAGCCTCCATTGGCCTAGACTCGACTCCGTGAGGAGAGTGTGTGTGGAAATACCTGCAGGACTACCGGGACCTGATAAGGATATTCTCTGTGAAGCTCTTTAGAACGGAGATTACAGTAGTGCGGGGTGTTTAGTGGGAGAAGTACCAGGTCCTCTGGAAGACCTCCCACGTCTTGCACTTGGGGGATCAGAGCGTCAATCTCCTGGGACTCTGAGAAGATCCAAGCTTTATAATCTTCTCCAGAAGTGGGCGTCTTCTCTAACTCTCTTACAAGAGCGGGCAGTGTGCAGAAGAAAAATGCCCAGGAATGAAAGAATACGCAATTCAAGGTTGAATAAGTTTTTGGCTTTAATACGGCACATTCGTTTTACATTTTTAGGCGGTAAAAGCAGCCACACCCAGGGGAACACCCCATGAGGCCTCCATGTCTCTTACCCGTATTCCCCTCCGGATTCACCCTGCAGCAATAGCTTTGCCAGAGACCATGCGTACATATAGAAAAAGGGAATATTAACTGTTGAGCGCGCAGAAAGTATCCTATTCTAATAGAAGTTTAAATCCATAAAATTGTGTATAAATGAGGTCCTTTATTTTGTGACAGACTTTATTATTTTTTAAAGTCTTTTTTTTTAAAAATACAAATGGGTCTTTAAAATTTTTTTTTTTTCGCAAAGGTCTTTAAAAAAAAAAAAAGAGGTTTTAAAAAGATATTACTTTTTTTACAGTGAATCCTATGGGATTCGCCCGTGTAAACCTGTTGCATGTAACCACTGAAAATCGGAGCATTTCGATGCAATTTGTCGTTTTGTGAATAGACGACACGATAGTCTTCTATGGGACAATTCTGATGCTGGCGAATTGCACCGCATAGTGAATAGACAAATTGCATTCGGGCCAATTCGGCGGTTGGTGAATAACCCCTCCAGTGTCTAGAACAGGCAGCTCCCTTTACATTTACTATTTCTTTTTTTTGATCTTGTACTCTGTATGAAATGTACACAAACACTTTCAGAGTACACCTGTATCTGCTGCTATCATCATGATCTTTGAAAAAGGCTTGCCAAATAATGACGTTAAACCCTCCCTTTTTTGTTTTCCTTCTTTCTATCTTTTGGCTGAAAAATAGTGGTGATTTGAAATTTACAGCTAAGGCTGGGGTCAGACGAACGCAGTGTGAACGTGCGTTTAGCCGCACTTTATTACGGCCGTGGTAGCCGCAAATGACGGCCAACATACAAAGTACGGCTGCACGAAAGTTCGGCCGCGCAACGCAAGCAGCAAACGAACGCGCTTTTTCTAGAACGTCGAACCGCTAGTACTGACGCACAGAGTGCGCTGCATCGGCATAGCGGCGTGTGTGCGTGGTTATGAGACGTCAGACGCTGCACATGTCCGGCCAACATAACGTCCATTTGTTTTTAATAGCTCCGTCAAAAATCACAGCCGTAATTGTGCACCATATGACCGCTATAGCGTATTCCGTCAAAACGTCTGTCCATGCGATCGGACGCACTTTTTGATGGTAGACGTGAAATATGCGTTAGGCAGCCAAGGCTAGGGTCAGACTAACTTCTTGTCTCTGCACTCTAAGATTACTGCTCTTCCCTTGCACAAAAAATCCTCCCCTTTACTGCTGTGAGCAAGGAAAGTAAGGAGCAGGATGGTGAATCTGGTGTATACTGGTGGCTGCTTAATAAATTCGATTTACAGATTTATAGATCTAAAACTAGTAAATGGCTTTCAATTGCAAAAAAGCTTCTTTTTGCATGCTGTATTTATTTTTTAAGGCTTACTTTTAAATAGACTGGAATGTCTCTAACATCCAAGGGCAGGCGGCTGTTGTAGTAAAGATTTTTTGTTTTTTGCAAGGTGATAAAAAGTCAATATATTATAAGGCCCCGTTCACACCTAGCCGTTTTAACGCGCGTTCGTGTACGCTTTAAAACGCATGAACGGGGAAATCCCATGCTTTGCTATGGGCCCCATTCAGACCTAAGCGTTTTAGAGCGCGCGTTAAAACGGCCAACGCAAAAAGAAGTTCTGGAGCTTCTTTTCAGGCATACAGCAGCGCGTTCGCAGCCATATCATAGCCGCGAACGCGCTGCAACGCGCGCTCGCGCGTTTTTTTGTATGCGCGAACGCGCGTAAAAAAAAGGCGCGCATTGCGCGACGCAGCGCTGCGCCCGGGTGTGAACCCAGCCTTAGTGATTCTGATGAGGCCTAAGACTGGATGGAGGTATGCTGTATTTCTCATGCAGATGAGACTTCCTACGCACTAAAGTTCTGGCCATCCTATTAGAGTGATGGCAGCAAAAATATAAATTTTTAAAAATGACCCCCCCCCCCCCCAAATAAAATAAAATAAATTTAGGCTTATTAAATTAAGTGGGAGGGGGGACCTAGGAAACGTGCATCCACTCTGGAATGTATTTTTCCCATAGACCGTCCACCACATTTACTTGCTGTCGTGACTGCTAATTCTTTACCCGCTTCTGCTCCAGTACACGGCTCCTGTATGAGAAGCCGCTGCACTCCCTGCATCACTCTTCATTGTCTGCCGTTGCTGTGCACGATTTCATTTCCGACACTGCAGATTTCGTGGATGTTGTGTCTCCAATGCACCATTACTTCTACACCATTGGTGATGCATGTCATCCCGCACCACCAATGAATCTGTTAGTTTTGAGTTAAAAGGAGGGGGGGGGGGCATGGTTTACTTGTATGTATGTTTGTATATTCTTTCATACTGATTGCAACTTTGTTCTAAATGTCTTGTATCCCTTTGATGCTTCTTACGAATAATATGCTGATGCTCGATTTGCTGTTTCTTGTATAAATGTCTTCTCTTCAAGCCTGTCTGTGTTCTTCACATTTCAGTGCTTGTCTGGTGATAATAATTTGCCCATCAATGAATCAAAGTCTCAGACTTCAGTGGAAGCTCCTGTTAAAAACATTACGGGTGGAAGCAATCGAGCGTTAAAAGAAGAACTGAAGTCCTCAGAGCTGACCTTGGAAGATCTTCAAGGTAAGGCAAACAGGCAAATATGAGCCACCAAAGACAAATATCGTAAAGCTGGTGAATCCCCAAAAAAAACTGTTTACGTCTATGTTCTGGGAACATGTGACTGGTTGTTTAGCTGCAATATTTTAGGATGAGATTTGATCTTCTGGAAAGAGGAAAAAATAAACAAATATTCAAAACCAAGAGGGTTATTTAGAAAGCATCGGAAATTCAGGCTTTCCCGTTTGGCGCACTCTTGTACGCTTCAGCAATTCCAGTTCACCGACCCGGAGGTGAATTTAGTATTTACTGAAGGGTCCCCCTGAAGTGGGCCGAACGTGGAGTCGCCGAACTGCAGAAAAAAAAATCTATTCTTTAAAAGGCATTTAAAACCATAAAATGCATGAAAATGTGTGGAAATAATAAAACCTGTTACAAAAATAATAAACCTGTTACAGAATAAGAAAAATCCACCTTTTTTTAAAATAAATTGGGAATCAAAGATTTTGCCTAGAAAAATACCCCAAAAATTTCAAAAAATACAAAAAGCGATTTAGCTGAAAATGAAAAGCATAAACGGATGGAAAGAAAATTTGAAAACTAATATTTTTTACCATTGAATCCTATGGGATTCGCCAACTAAACCACTGTCAATCTGGACACTTCGGTGCGGTTCGACATTCTCTGAATATAGTTACATAGACTGAAAAATGACGTGCGTCCATCGGGTTCAGCCTCAAACACATCACCTCATGCTGTTGATCCAAAAGAAGGCAAATTACCCAGTCTGAAGCTCTTGCCAATATGCAACACACTGGGGAAAAATTCCTTGTTGACGCCTGAATGGCGTCAGATTTCTTCTTGGATCAAGAAGCTTTTACCCACATATTAATTATTATAACCCTTAATTTTCTACTCAACAGGCAGAGAATTCCACAGCTTTATTGTTCTCACAGTAAAATAACCCTTTCTATGCTTTAGGCTGAATTTCCTTTCGTCCAGTCTAAATGGGTGACCTTGTGTCTTGTGTATAGTCCTGTTAATGAATAAGTTTCCAGACGATGGTTGATAATGGCCCCGTATATATTTATATAAGGTTATCAGATCCCCTCTAAGGCGCCGTTTCTCTAAACTAAACAGGTTTAAGCTTGTTAGTCTTTCCTCATAACTTAAACCTTCCATTCCCCTTATTAATTTAGTTGCCCGTCTCTGCACTTTTTCTAGCGCTATATATCCTTTCTTAAGACAGGTGCCCAAAATTGCACGGCATATTCAAGGTGCGATCTTACCATTGATTTATACAGAGACAAAATTATGTTTTCATCCCGAGCGTGAACGCCCCTTTTAATGCATGCCAATACCTTGCTGACCTTGGCAGCTGCTGTTTGACATTGCACATTAGATTAACTATTAGTTCTGCTAGGGCAGTGGTTCCCAACCGTGGTCCTCAATACAGGCCAGGTTTTGAGGATTGCCTTGGGGAAATGCAGACTGAATCCTGCAATCACTGAGCAGCAAATCCTATCACCTGTGCTGTGCTTCAGATATCTGGAAAACCTGACCTGTTGGGGGTACTTGAGGACCGCGGTTGGGAACCACTGCTCTAGGGGACTATTTTGCTGCCGCCGAAGATCGTCAAACTGCACCGTATTTCACTGTCAATCCGCCTGTATTTGGCAAATTGACAGATTTCTGAATAGACTAACTGCCACAAAAAGTGCACCGTACGTTGAAATTCACCATTCGGTGGCAAATTTTGAATGATCCCTATTTCCTTTTTGCCATTAAGATATCCTCTACAGCCGATATAAAGATTGGCTCCAGCCAATATCCAACTGACTAGACAAGTTATTGCACTCTTACCGCAAATTTTGATTGTGGATTGGACAAAGCTCAGTTCTACTGTAAATTATGGGGTTATTCAAAGAGCACCAAACTTGTCATCGTCGGGCACCAAACTGTGAATTTCACTGTACGGTGCATTTTGTGGCAGTTCGTCTTTTCAGAAAGCAAATACAGGGTATATTGACAGCAAGAGCCTTGCTCTTTGAGTAACCCTTTAGGCTGGTGTCAGACGAGCGTTTTTTAAGAGCGGAAGGCACGTCCGTGAGAGTGGACGTTCCTTCCACTCTATCCACCTCGCTGAGCGCAGTTAGTGCTCTCAGCACTGCAAGGCTCAGTCCTCCTATGGAGGATCACGCTCAGCGCTGCAAGGCTCGGTCCTCCTGTGGAGGATCACGCTCAGCGCTGCAAGGCTCGGTCCTCCTGTGGAGGATCGCTCTCAGCGCTGCAAGGCTCGGTCCTCCTGTGGAGGATCGCTCTCAGCGCTGCAAGGCTCGGTCCTCCTGTGGAGGATCGCTCTCAGCGCTGCAAGGCTCGGTCCTCCTGTGGAGGATCGCTCTCAGCGCTGCAAGGCTCGGTCCACCTGTGGAGGATCGCTCTCAGCGCTGCAAGGCTCGGTCCTCCTGTGGAGGATCGCTCTCAGCGCTGCAAGGCTCGGTCCTCCTGTGGCGGATCGCTCTCAGCGCTGCAAGGCTCGGTCCTCCTGTGGAGGATCGCTCTCAGCGCTGCAAGGCTCGGTCCTCCTGTGGAGGATCGCTCTCAGCGCTGCAAGGCTCGGTCCTCCTGTGGAGGATCGCTCTCAGCGCTGCAAGGCTCGGTCCTCCTGTGGAGGATCGCTCTCAGCGCTGCAAGGCTCGGTCCTCCTGTGGAGGATCGCTCTCAGCGCTGCAAGGCTCGGTCCTCCTGTGGAGGATCGCTCTCAGCGCTGCAAGGCTCGGTCCTCCTGTGGAGGATCGCTCTCAGCGCTGCAAGGCTCGGTCCTCCTGTGGAGGATCGCTCTCAGCGCTGCAAGGCTCGGTCCTCCTGTGGAGGATCGCTCTCAGCGCTGCAAGGCTCGGTCCTCCTGTGGAGGATCGCTCTCAGCGCTGCAAGGCTCGGTCCTCCTGTGGAGGATCGCTCTCAGCGCTGCAAGGCTCGGTCCTCCTGTGGAGGATCGCTCTCAGCGCTGCAAGGCTCGGTCCTCCTGTGGAGGATCGCTCTCAGCGCTGCAAGGCTCGGTCCTCCTGTGGAGGATCGCTCTCAGCGCTGCAAGGCTCGGTCCTCCTGTGGAGGATCGCTCTCAGCGCTGCAAGGCTCGGTCCTCCTGTGGAGGATCGCTCTCAGCGCTGCAAGGCTCGGTCCTCCTGTGGAGGATCGCTCTCAGCGCTGCAAGGCTCGGTCCTCCTGTGGAGGATCGCTCTCAGCGCTGCAAGGCTCGGTCCTCCTGTGGAGGATCGCTCTCAGCGCTGCAAGGCTCGGTCCTCCTGTGGAGGATCGCTCTCAGCGCTGCAAGGCTCGGTCCTCCTGTGGAGGATCGCTCTCAGCGCTGCAAGGCTCGGTCCTCCTGTGGAGGATCGCTCTCAGCGCTGCAAGGCTCGGTCCTCCTGTGGAGGATCGCTCTCAGCGCTGCAAGGCTCGGTCCTCCTGTGGAGGATCGCTCTCAGCGCTGCAAGGCTCGGTCCTCCTGTGGAGGATCGCTCTCAGCGCTGCAAGGCTCGGTCCTCCTGTGGAGGATCGCTCTCAGCGCTGCAAGGCTCGGTCCTCCTGTGGAGGATCGCTCTCAGCGCTGCAAGGCTCGGTCCTCCTGTGGAGGATCGCTCTCAGCGCTGCAAGGCTCGGTCCTCCTGTGGAGGATCGCTCTCAGCGCTGCAAGGCTCGGTCCTCCTGTGGAGGATCGCTCTCAGCGCTGCAAGGCTCGGTCCTCCTGTGGAGGATCGCTCTCAGCGCTGCAAGGCTCGGTCCTCCTGTGGAGGATCGCTCTCAGCGCTGCAAGGCTCGGTCCTCCTGTGGAGGATCGCGCTCAGCGCTGCAAGGCTCGGTCCTCCTGTGGGGGATCGCGCTCAGCGCTGCAAGGCTCGGTCCTCCTGTGGAGGATCGCGCTCAGCGCTGCAAGGCTCGGTCCTCATGTGGGGGATCGCGCTCAGCGCTGCAAGGCTCGGTCCTCCTGTGGAGGATCGCGCTCAGCGCTGCAAGGCTCGGTCCTCCTGTGGAGGATCGCGCTCAGCGCTGCAAGGCTCGGTCCTCCTGTGGAGGATCGCGCTCAGCGCTGCAAGGCTCGGTCCTCCTGTGGAGGATCGCGCTCAGCGCTGCAAGGCTCGGTCCTCCTGTGGAGGATCGCGCTCAGCGCTGCAAGGCTCGGTCCTCCTGTGGAGGATCGCGCTCAGCGCTGCAAGGCTCGGTCCTCCTATGGAGGATCGGGCTTTGCAGCCCCGTCGAACGCGTGTTGTAGCACTTCGGGGGTGGGGGGGGGCTTTCTAGACATACGCAGCACGCCCGCTGTAGCACGTGCAATTCATTCATGCGCTACAGTGTGTGGCCGGCCCCGTCTAAGCGTCACAATGCTGTGGTGGACGCTGGGAGGCACGTCAGTACGGGCGCACATAGTGCACTCATCTGACATGGCCCTTAAGGGCTGTATTCCAAGCCTGGTGCAAATGTAACCAGACCTTTTTGTAAATTTTCCATAGCCATTATGGAGGTAGCATGTTTAAAACGGCTCTAGTTAGGTTTACAGTACACCAGTGCTGGATTAGAGCCCTATAAATGTATTCTTTATAATAAAACACCAGGGACTTGGTACCCTTCCCTGTACAAGACAAGACCATATGGGTTATTCAGAGACAGAGTTCCGAAATTTCGCCGACATGTAAACGGACACTGAAATTCAGCATACAGTGACATTTCGGGGCCATCCGGCTATTCAGAGAGCAGGCAGGTCGCCAGATTTTGGTGAATTGCCTGCACGTACGGTGCCTGTTCGAAGGCAGTGAAATCCCCCATAGACAAGCAATGGTTAATCTATTCAGAGAACAAAAACCAGCAGTGACAAGTTGCCGACGTGCCCTGCTGGTCGGTGTTTTCATTTGTCAGGTTTATTCAGGCGATCCCCATAGGCTTCGATGTTAAAAATTATACAATTCATACAATATCTAAAACTGTTGATTTATAATATTCTGCAGTAAAAACTCTATTTCTAGATGAATTTTTTTTTGGATCTTTTTAGGCATTTTGTAGGATTTTTTTTCGATAATTTTCTTTTTTTTTTTTCTTTTGTAATAGACCTTTTTAATATCATTCTTGGGACCTTCTATGTAAATTCCAGGCATTTTCGTTCAGTAGTTTTTTTTTGTTTTTTTTGCAAACCACGTTTAAATTTTGAGACTTTTTTTGTTTTTTTTCTCTTTTCACCCAGTTCATCAGCTTGTCGGCTTTTTCTGGCGGATGCTCTGCGCTCTATTCGGCGGCACATCAGCATTTTCCAGACGTGTTCGGCGTGTTTTCTGCGGCGGTTTGAGTGATCCAATACATCGGATGTGTTGTTTTTGTTTTTAGCGGGATTTCGGCGTCTTTTCCCTGCACTGAATGCTGAATACACTGCAGGGTGGGGAACTTTGATTCCCCGAAGTGCAGGGAACGAGAGCGCACCGAAATGTTGGCGTCATTTTGGTGCTCTCTGAATAACCTCTCATATATTTATAAGAAGACAAATCTTTTCTGGACGATTTTTAGACCTGGATCAACAAAAGGGAGGACTGCTGTGCAGAATCCCAAAACCGGGCTGGAAGATAAGCTTATTACTCAATGACATATTGTGTGTTGGTTGGAAATGGTTCTTTACCCTTTTGTCTGGGTACATTGAGCCAGGTGGGCATTCAGACTATAGACTTCTCATTTGTGATCAGATGCTTGGCCAGTCTTGTATTTCAAAGTCCTACTGTGTGACTAATATTGGTAGGTTTTCAGACAAAGGAACACATGTGGAAAAGAGAATCCATATATAATCTATCCTTGATACCAGTCATCCAGGGGAATTGGTAAAATGTGACTGGTACGAGGCCATTAGAACAGGTTGCAAAGCTTTATTAGTTACACTATATTATATATTTTTTTCTATGCCTTATTACAATATGTAAGAGTTAATTTGGAGACTCAAATAGCTTTGATTGGTAAACCTCTTCTCCAGCTGTTCCTTTTTGTAATTTAGAGATTTGTTAGTATATAATATGTACTTGTAAGGACCTTGGAACCTCTATGTTGATGCCGATGACCAGAATGGTGAAACCAGTAGTGGGGAGGAAAGGGTAAAGGTATTTGCTGGGGGTGTGGCCGGCTGCAGAGGAAGGTGGACGTGTGTCTCTGGAGCTCCGACACATCCTGCCTCCTAAGGGGACCCGACGTGCTTTCAGAAGACCTACTTGCCTCTCTGTAGACCCGGTGTGGCTGGCCACCGGTGGAGTGCTGTCCGGGGTTTGTTTTGCCCCCTCCCCAGACGGGGATCGGACGTTTGCTGGCTATTCTGCTGCTTGAGGGTGCAGCTGTCGGCCATCTTGGGCCTACCCCGCAGCTCCGGCTACTTCATTGCTGAGCCCACTTGTGGATCTGCTCCTGGCTCGGAACACTCCTCGGATTGTGGAGACGTAGAGCCCCTGTCTCCCAACTGCCGGTTTGGTGGCGACGGCTGAGACTGGTGAGGCCGGGAGTCGTGTCACCCCCCCCCCCCGAAGACAAGAAGATGGCAGTCATTGCGGGCCTCGATGCCTGCATGGCTCTGCTAGAGGGGGATGACCTGAGCTCTCTCACGAAGAGGACTTGGCACCGGTTAATGGCGATTTTTGCAGGGATGCAACGACCCCGTCTTCGTGTACCGATGAGAAGGAGCCCTTACTCAGTGACACTGGGAAGGATCCGGAGGCCGTATCTGGAGAGGTGCCTGATGGGATCGAAGCTGGGTGTCCTGAACCGCTGGTGGAATCTGAGGCACATGCCTACTCTGCCTAGTTATAAATAATAATAAATAAATAATAAATCTGGCCCTGTATATGGGTGAAATTTCAGGGCAGTGTGCCATATTCTTTTTTTAATTTTTTTTTTTTTTAATGGTGTAGAATGTATAGTGGCACCTGTGGGATACCTGGGGATAAAATGACTTTACTAAGTATAATGGTGACATTTTCAGTGTTGCAACATATGCAGGTTTATTCAGAGAGTGGTGAAAACAAGGAGAATGGCAGGAGAAGAGCACAATCTAGACCAAATAGCCAATTTGGAAAGTGAAATGGGAGAATTTTTCTGGTTTGGCAATTTTGACCTAGAATTTTCACTTCTCCAGTCATTCTCCTGGTTTTCACCTCTCTCTGAATAACCCTGATGGTTTTACTAATGGCCATACCCATAATTGAGCACGGTGAAGCCATCAACATGTTTTAATAAAAATTAATTTGAAACCTTTGTACAGCTTAACACATATTTTTTTTGTTTTGCAAATGAATACCTTGCAGTTGAAACAACATTTTGTAACTCTATCCCTGTCATTGCTACTAACCAAGGTTCATGTTCTAGCCATCAGACTGGCTTCATGTCTTCATTTTGAATTTGTTTGCCAGAATTTGTATATAGGTTTTGTCTACAAACTCCTGAAAACCGTTCGTTACAAGTACTTACACAGCGCCAACAGATTCCGTAGCGCTTTACAATGGGGAAGCACAAACAGGTGACATAATAAATAATAAAACATAAGGAACAGACGGCCCTGCCTGCAGGAAAATTGTCCTGCTAATGCAGCACTTTATAGAAGTGCTCAGCCAAACTTGCGTGAATTTACAATCTAAGGTAAGGGAACAGGGGGAGTGTGGCGAGAATTCATGGTCTCGATCCCAGCGAGCAACCTCTTGTACATACTCGCCACCCAGAACATACTTGAAAAAGAGAGAAATCTCAATGTATCCTTCCTGGTAAAAATCCTTTCTCCAAAAAAAAAAAAAAAAAAAAAATTACCAGAGAGAATCTAGCAAAACCCTAGTTTCTGATATAATAATCAAATTATTAATAGGAAATTATGTTTGGGATTGTTTGAGTCTGGTTCTATATCATTTTCTCTGATTTTCGGAATTCTTTCAGCACTGTAAAATAATTCAGAAAGGTAAAGAGAAGACTTTCAGAGTTTAACAAACTGTAAAATGTGTCTTTACCCTTCAGTAATGCCTGCCTATACAGCCCAGCCTGAGGCTATGGATTCTCTTTTATCAGATAAACCATGCCATTTGCTTGCTGTAAACATCTTGGTTAATGATGGCTGTAATCCTCTGTACTGTTACTTTCACATTAATCTCTGGTGTCCTTTGACCTGTTGTCCCTGCCAGCTTTTGGTGAGAGGAATTTATCAAGATACAAGGTGGAAAGCCTGCCCAGAGGGCAGTCTATTGTGGATATACTGCCCCAGCTCGTGGATATTGCCCCAGCTCGTGGATATTGCCCCAGCTCGTGGATATTGCCCCAGCTCGTGGATACTGCCCCAGCTCGTGGATATATGGCCCAGCACGTGGATATTGCCCCCCAGCTCCTGGATATTGCCCCCCAGCTCCTGGATATTGCCCCCCAGCTCCTGGATATTGCCCCCCCCAAGCTCTCATGGATATTGCCCCCCCAGCTCATGGATATTGCCCCCCAGCTCATGGATATTGCCCCCCAGCTCATGGATATTGCCCCCCAGCTCATGGATATTGGCCCACCCAGCGCTCATGAATATTGCCCCCCCAGCTCCTGGATATTGCCCCCCCGCTCCTGGATATTGCCCCCCGCTCCTGGATATTGCCCCCCCAAGCTCTCATGGATATTGCGCCCCCCAGCTCATGGATATTGCGCCCCCCAGCTCATGGATATTGCCCCCAGCTCCTGGATATGCCCCCCCAAGCTCTCATGGATATTGCCCCCCAGCTCATGGATATTGCCCCCCCAAGCTCTCATGGATATTGCCCCCAGCTCATGGATATTGCCCCCCAGCTCATGGATATTGCCCCCCAGCTCATGGATATTGCCCCCCCAAGCTCTCATGGATATTGCCCCCCAAGCTCTCATGGATATTGCCCCCAGCTCCTGGATATTGCCCCCCAGCTCCTGGATATTGCCCCCCAGCTCCTGGATATTGCCCCCCCAACTCATGGATATTGCCCCCCCCCAAGCTCTCATGGATATTGCCCCCAGCTCATGGATATTGCCCCCCAGCTCCTGGATATTGCCCCCCAGCTCCTGGATATTGCCCCCCAAGCTCTCTCATGGATATTGCCCCCCCAAGCTCTCATGGATATTGCCCCCCCAAGCTCTCATGGATATTGCCCCCCCAGCTCATGGATATTGCCCCCCCGGCTCATGGATATTGCCCCCCCAGCTCATGGATATTGCCCCCCCGGCTCATGGATATTGCCCCCGGCTCATGGATATTGCCCCCCCAGCTCATGGATATTGCCCCCCCAGCTCATGGATATTGCCCCCCCAGCTCATGGATATATTGCCACCCCAGCTCATGGATATTGCCACCCCAGCCATGGATATTGCCCCCCCAAGCTCTCATGGATATTGCCCCCCAGCTCATGGATATTGCCCCCCCAAGCTCTCATGGATATTGCCCCCCAGCTCATGGATATTGCCCCCCCCCAAGCTCTCATGGATATATGCCCCAGCTCAGACCCCAGACCAGACATGGGGCGGCTGTTCGAATGCTCTATCGGCATTCGGACAGCCGCCCCATGAGCTCGGCGCCATACTTACCTTTCCGAGCGGCGCCGGGGAAGTGAAAGTTTCCCCACTTCCGCTCTTTGAAGGACCCAAGCCGCCGGTCACGTGACCGGGGCTTGGGTCCTTCAAAGAGCGGAAGTGGGGAAACTTTCACTTCCCCGGCGCCGCTCGGATGCGCTCGGCAGCCAGGTAGAGGCTGCGAGCGCAGCCTCTACCCGGCTGCCGCGCGCATCCAACCCCCGAGCGGCGGAGGGACCTTTCCCTTCGCCGCTCGGGGGTTGGATACGCGCGGCAGCCGGTAGGGGCTGCGAGCGCAGCCTCTACCCGGCTGCTGTGTGCATCTTGTAACCGCCGCGGCGAGCCGGCTCGTGCCGCGGCGGTTGCATGCGCGCGCAACCAACCACCGCTGGTTGCGCGCGCATGCGCAGAGTAAGACTAGGGTCAGACTAGCGCAGTTTTAACGTGCGTTTAGCCGCACGAAATCACGGCCGTACTAGCAGCAAATGACGTCCAATGCCGGGGAACATACGACGAACGGCCGCACGAAAGTTCGTCCGCGCAACGCAAGTGGCCAACGAACGCATTTTTTCGAGAACGTCAAACCGCTACTACTGACGTACAGAGTGCGCTGCGGCCGCATAGCGGCGTGTGTGTGTGATTAGGAGACGTCAGACGCTGCTAATGTCCGGCTAACATAACGTCCAGACACAAAAAGTGTTTTATTGACGATCCGTACAAAATCACGGACGAAAAGGCGCATCGTATGACCGCTATCGCGTATTCTGGGAAAAAATACGTACGTTCGTTCGTTCGACCGCACTTTTTCACGGACAACGTGAAAAATGCGTTCGTCTGACCCTAGCCTAAGGCTTGGCGACGGACACGCCAAGCCTTACTCTATTATAGTATAGGATACTTTAGAATGTTTAGAACTTGGGTTCAAATCTTTCAGATTATTTTTTTGGGGGAAAGATCTGCCAATTGCAACTGATATTTAATACATATATACAATCTGGTTTGGTTCAAATAATTTGGACACAGAAGAAAATCAAAAAATTATTATTTTCTGAAGAGAAAAAGAACTGGGTGGGGGTAGGAAAGAAACTAGCTGGTAATATGGCCGGAAAAGCATATTTTCAGCCAGCCTAATATTGATGTTCAAAAAACATCATGCCTATATGAAAATCCAATGTTTAAATGAGGCTTTACAGGTCTATTCAAAGAAAGGTGAAACTCAGGAGAATTGGCAGGAGAAGAGAACAATCTAGACCAAATAGCCGATTTGGAAAGTGAGATAAATGGGAGAATTTTTCTGGTTTGGCTATTTTGACCTAGAATTTTACATTTCTCCAGTGTTTCACCTTTCTTTGTATAGACCTGTATGTCTGCTTTTCGGTTTCCCTGCTTGAAAATAAATTGATCAAGCCCTTTCAGCATTCGATGTTCTTTAGAATAGCAACTAAGTGAATCGATAAAGTTGACATTTCCATTAGCTAGTATAGGCGTGCGTGTCAATAATTGGAGCAAAAAGTTTTATCAGGAATCAAAATGGCAGTAAGTTCGTAAATAAATCTCCTGAACCGAAAAATGGCTGAATTGCAGTGGAAAAAGCTGTAGATTTTGGCCATTGGGCTGAATTAAATCTCGGCCTTAGAATACAGATAGCACTATTACAGATACAATGCTAAACAGCAGACCTCTGCGTCCAACTTATAATGCTGATAAACTGGAATAAGATTATCAAATTGAGAGAAGACTCTGAGTCTTTTGTTTGTGGAAGAATTCTGGAAAGTTGATGGGTAAGGCTCAGGTCAGACTAGCGTTTTGAAGAGCGGAAGGAACGTCCGTGAGAGTGGGCGGTCCTTCCACTCGACACCTGTCTGGCAGCCTCGCTTTGCAACTCCGTCAAAGGGCTAGGACGCGTGTTGACAGAGAGGCCTGCTGCACAGCCACAGCACGCCCACTGTTGCGCGCTCAGCTCGTGCGTGCGCAACAGCTTCTGGCCGGGCCCCTTCGCAGTGTCAATACCGCGACGCCTGAAGCCACGTCAGTATGGGCGGACATAGTGCGCTCGTCTGACACTGGCCTAAATATCTCTTTCCTTAGTGTTGAAGAAACTGTACAAGTTTAAACTCTGTTCAATCGTTCAATCCAAGAGTTGGTACATATGACATTGTTACTGGTTAAAAAAAGCCAAAACAAGCTTAACTTGCTGGAGTCCAGGTTGGTATGTATTTCGCCATCCTGCACTTTGAGCTTGCAAATGAAGAGGCTGTACTTGTAGATTTAACAGTCATCATTAAGGCATGATTGGAAGCTGCAATGCTTAGAGGCACATTTTATTGTCAAAAGAATGGAAGCTGAAAAACAACTCTACAAAAAACATAAGGTTTAGAATCTTTAATATGTGTTAAAAGCTTCTTGATCCAAGGAGAAATCCGCCCGCCGTTCTGGGGTCATGAAGGATTTTTCCCCCAGTATGTTGCATATTGACGAGCGCTTAAGACTGGGGTTTTTGTCTGCTTTTGGATTAACAGCAGTAGGTGATGTGGGAGAGGCTAAACCCGATGGACGCATGTCTTTTTTTCAGCCTATGCAACGCTCTAACAAGGGAAAAAGAATCCGCTCTCACCGTGACAAACGAGAAGAAATGGGTGATGCAATAAAACACCCTATTCATCAACCTCCGATAATTCAGAAAAATAGATTAATGATTATGTTTTTTTTTTGGTAAATGGATGTTTACGTTTTTCACAAGGACAAACTGTTTTGGGTGAAGGGAGATAGTCAGTCAGTCAGTCAGTCAGTAAAACATATAGGGGACGCGCAGGTGCCAGCAGTGTTTCCCAAACCTGTCCTCAGGACCCTCCACCTCGCCATATTTGCCAGATATGTGAAGCACCGCACAGGCGATATGATTTGCTGCTCAGTGATTGGAGGATTCAGTCTGCTTTTTCCCCAAAGTGATCTGCAAAATCTGGCTTGCTTGAGGGTCCAGAGGACAGGTTTGGGGAACACTGCACTAATGATTACGATTGTAGTCAGGGGGAATAATGCTATTAGGGCTCTATTACATTCTTCACGCAAAAACGCAAGCAAAACGCGTGTTTTTTTTTTTTTTTGTTTGTTTTTTTTGCGTGAAGCGTTAAACGTTAACGCACGAAAACCACTGCTGGAATTGCATTTATTCACCCATCGGGAAATTGCGCTCGTAAAACCGACGCTCAAAAATGCACGCAAAGTACCGTTGTGCGCAGAAATCAGTGCGTGCATTGTAATTTTTAACGCGAGTCCGTCAGACGAGTGCATTTTGTGCAGACTGCGCGCAACAGACGTACATTCTGACGGAAGGCAAGGTAGTGGCTGTAATTTTTGACGGATCTAGTAAAAAAAAAAACACCTAATTTGCAGCGTGTCCTCTCCTCGCTTCACCCACACAGGCCGCTTTTGTGCACATCGACGTTCTCCGTTGTGAATCTGCAGTTTGGTACGGTCAGGTTGTTACAATTTGCCGTTACCACCAGCTTTTCAAAGACATTAAAATTATGCGCGCAAATGTTGTCCGTTAAATTTTGCGCTAAGATTGTGCGCTGGAGCGCTCATGGCATTACAAATGCATTTGCGCTCACAATGTTAAGTATAGGATGCGCGCACTAAATTGCGCTCGCAAAGGGTTTGCGCAGGGTCACTTGCGTTAGACGTTAACGTGCATTTTCTGCGCGACCGTCGTAATACGACGTTCAGAGCAAAGGTTTTTGCCCCTCGCGTTAATGCGGTTTTTTTTCGTCGCGTTACCGTTTGCGCGAGGAATGTAATAGAGCCCTTAATCTTTTAGGCTAGGGTCAGACGAGCGCATTTTGTACGGACTGTGCGTCCGTGCAGTACGGACGTACTTTCTGACTGACAACAAGGTAGTGGCCACACAGTCTGTTTTTGTGACTGACGTTATTTTTGACGGATGTAGCAGGGAAAATTAAATTAAAATGAGAAAACCTTTTGTCCGTCAAAAAATGCAGGACGTGTAAATGCAGTCCATCTGACCACATTCCATCACTCCCACACAAAGCTATGCATACGTGGCGCACTCCACATGTCCGTTTTTAGCAGTATTACGTTCTTGCCTAACCTGCGTCCGTTTGCCGCGTCCGTCACGTCCACACAGAAGAAGTGCGGACTCATATTTCATGTGTGGGGCTTCATTTAACACAACTGTATGCGATCACGGACATGATTACTGCGCTCGTCTGACCCCCAGCCTTACAGATAACATTGGTCACCAAGAGCAATGCATAAACACTGCAGCAATTCGTTTGCATACTGCTGTATTATACTCTCAAATTTCTGTATATTATTACCCGAGGCCTACTCATGGCTGCAGTATTGAGAAAGTATTTTACCAGGCAGGATACATTGAGATTTCGCTCTTATGTCATGGGTGGCGAGTATGTACGGCTAGGTGTCTTGCCCAAGGACACTTACTGGAGAGGTGCTCTTGCCACAGTCTCCATGGTTGAGAGCAGTGACGTTACCTTACCTCTACTCCACCCAGCCGGTTCAGCAGATAGTAGCTGATTTTAAGCTTCTAACACAGACCGTATACATTGAAAGGCAAAACCAAGTTGCCAGAATCATGTACAGAAACATCTGCACTGAATGTGGGCTGGACCGTTCTTCATCCCAGATGGATGATGGTATCCAGATGGTAATTCCATATAGGATCACTGAAAATAGGGGCTATCACCTGTCGGATATCCAGATTTCAATGGCCAGCAGATGCCTGTCCAATCAACCAGAGATCATAGTGGTGAATGTGGGAAAAACCCAGTGATTTGTAAAAAGAATGAGGTGGGTGATAAAGTACCAGCGGTTGAAAACAGAAGGCGATAGTAGTCCCAGTGGTGACTGGCGCACTCAAGGCCGTGATACCCAAGTGGCTACAGCAGATTCCAGGTGGGACGTTTAAGATCTGTCAAGAGTGCAGTGTTAAAATCTAAAATATTCAACAGAACCATCAGACTCCCAATCATTGGGCAGATGGCCTCAGAATGAGGATATAATACCCCCAAAAGTATATAAATATAATGATTTATATTCAATAAATAACCAGATGCATATGTGATGGTGTGCTTTTAGTTTTCAAGTAATTATTACATGCAATGTATTGTTGTGTGTGATGGCTGTGGAGGTATTAACATCCCAGTGCAATACCTTGGGCTAATCAAATGCGGGACGCACAAATATGTGCCCCTCTCCTGCAGCTCTCTGGATCTGATATCAGACCACATACTCCTCTCGCCTTACAAGACCCAAACTTTACAGCATGCTTTAGGCCACCACTGTTGCATCTCAACCCTCTTTGCTTGGATTTCAGTTGGATGTGACGCAAATTATGTTAAGCAAAGAGGCTGAGCAATCTCCTCACCGCCACCACAAAGCGAACCAGTCTCTACATTGAGCAGTGGCAGCTAGTATCTGCTCTTGGCCTGCATATGTGGAGCAATTGAGCACTCTTCAGCATTTATCACCAAAAGCACCCTAGTGCCAACCAAGAAAAAGTACTCCGATGTTTTCAATCACTGGTTATGCTACACCATTTGTCTTGTGTTGGAACTCCAGTTACAGGTCTTTTCTTTGCAAGCAAACAAATGTGTCCTAATAATACATACATACATACATACATATTTCTAACTTGGCCTTGGTTATGTTATAAAACTGACACTTGCTGACTGCATAGCTTGGAAAATGTTATATTTGAGTTCTGCTTGGACAAAGTCTTTGAAGAAATGTTTTTGAATGTTTGCGTTTTACAGAAATTCCAGAACTTCCAGAAAATCCAGAAGAGCTGCAGTCTGAGGTTGAACAAATTATTAACTCTACTCCTGAATTAAATTTTGTTTCTGAATTAATTGATGAAAGGTAAGCGTCATATAGTTCTACAATTTTGTACGTTGATGGTAATATCTGGAGTATAAAAAAAGATAGTTCGTTGACCTAGAAAGCTATTGTCAATGTATCGATGCTAATATACCTTCATATTATGCTTTGCCAGAACAGCAACATCCCTTTTTGAGTGGTTTTAATGGGCACATTTGAAGTTCTAGAGCTTAATTGAGACAGAACCCATTTTGTTCTGTTCTTTTAGGCTCCTTTGTTTCCACCCCATCCAGTGGTGGATTATTACTAATGCAGTTGGAGTCTGTCACAATACATTGCTTTGCAGCTGTTTTCAGCAGGAAGTACAGCCAGCTTCCTGTAGGTCAGACATTGCTTTGCAGCTGTTTTTAACAGGAAGTACAGCCAACTTCCTGTAGGTCAGGTCAGTTCTTCACTAGATACAAAGTAATACAATACAGCTGTGGTTTTAGTTTAATTAGTAGAGCTCGTAGATTCCCATCTTACTAGAAATAAACCAATATTGTGGTCAAAATATCATGGGGGTAACCCTGGTCCTAGGAAACAACTTAGAAGCACAATATTTTATTTTATTTGAAAAGGATTTTACCAGGAAGGATACATTGAGATTTCTCTCGTTTTCAAGTATGTCCTGGGTTCGAGAACATTGAGTGGTTACAGTTGTTACAGAAATACAAAGTAATAAAATGCAAACTATTAAAAACAAAACACAAATATACAGATTAACATCTCATGGGAAGGGCTAGAACCTTGGGTTAATTAGGGTATAATTAGGGTATAATTAAAATGTAACTTTTAATAAATTGCCACTAAGAGAACCTGCTGCCTTAACTCAGGCAGACACAAACTGACAGGACACATGACAGTTAAAAAAAACTCAAAAGGTTCCCCTATGGCTAGGAGACAAAAATGTTACTGAATAACCAAATTCTGAAACTAGTGCAAAAAATGCGCTCTGCTGTATCTTCCCAGACAATATACTTATAAGTCGCCTACTGATGACCGTGTCGTACGCAGGGAGACAATAAATACTCAAAAATACACGACACATAACTGGAATAATATATATATTTATTCTATATACAAGCCACAGCTAAAACTCCACACAATATACCCACCACCATGACATAAAAATTCCCATTACATAATAATACAATAACCCAGTGCTGAAAGAGGACTCCACACAACCACCACACACCTCCAAACCAACCTCCCAACCATCTGACCAAAGTTAGCCTAAATAAAAGGAACCCCAACCCAGCACCTCCTACAAGCCCCCGCCGTTACAAAAGGAGCCCAACAAAACTAATACTCTAACTAAAAAAACCAACCCAAGCCGTAACTAAATAAAAAAGGGTGGGGATTTTTCCAGCTCTACCTCAGGAGAAAAAGGTGCGCAGAGCCTCTCCACACGCGCCTTAAGTACCCTTCTGGGGACTCCTCCCACACCTCTCCCGCTAAAAACTCCACACGCGCTGTAACACTTCTAGAAAAATCCTCCCTGCGTCCTGGCATCAGAGGCATCTTAAGGGCCCTATGCCTTAGGTGCTTCAGGCATTCATTATCACTCCCAGTACGCTCCTGAGGACGCCACTCTGTAGTCGAAACACGTAGAGTGAGTGATTTTTAAATACCCCCTTTTTTGATTTTGGTCTCCTATGGCAGTAGTGTTACTTTCAGAGGGGACTGATCTGAAGCACTTCTAGTCACTCTCTGTTTCTTTGTATATGTCCAGTTCAGGTGGAATAAAGAAACGGCGAGTGAATGTTGCATTTGTATATGTGGATTTTGTGAGCTTGATGTGTGACTGTGCAGAAAAATACCCAAACTTATGTTCATTTACATCACCTGTGTACATTACTGACCCCTTAATATAGATATATAGCATTTCTCTGTATTTACACATGCACATTGCAATACTCAGCCTTTGCTTTCAAATTCAGAGGGTTTGATGTGGTAAATTTTAGAAAATCAAAATATTTTAGGTAACTTAATTTAAAAGGTGTATGGTGAGGGAAGCTTGGCGTTAAAGAGATGTAGGGTTAGGTATGATAGAAACATAGAAAAATGTCGTCAGATAAGAACCTTTCGGCCCATCTAGTCTGCCCAATTACATGGATACTTTACCTGGATTTATCTTTTGTTTAGGATAGCCTTATGCCTATCCCATGCTTGCTTAAATTCAATTACTGTTTTGGCCTCAACCACTTCTACTGGAAGACTGTTCCATGTATCCACCACCCTCTCAGTAAAATAATGCTTCCTGATGTTACTTTTAAACCTTTGCCCCTCTAATCTAAGACTATGTCTTCTTGTTTTGCTACTTTGTTTCCGTTTAAATCTACTCCCTTCCTCTACCTTGTGGATTCCCTTTACGTGTTTAAATGTTTCTATCATATCTCCTCTGTCTCGTCTTTTTTCCAAGCTGTACATGTTAAGATCATTAAGCCTTTCCTGGTAACTTTTCTCCTTCAAGCCGTACACCATTTTAGTAGCCCTTCTCTGAACTCTCTCTAAGATGTCTATATCCTTCTGGAGATACGGTCTCCAGTACTGCACACAATACCTGTCCTGTATTTGTTTATGCCACAATTCAGTAGCTTAGGTTTGCTATTCCTAAATTTTTCATTCTTAGCCACGTCACTACCAAGTTGTTGTCCATAAAAAAACTGTCAGGATCCAATGGTTTTATGGAAAACCACTGCAAATGACTAACACACATCTACAGCTACAAAAATACACGCACAACATGCGAATGCTCTGTATTGGCTGTTCAATGCATTCACCGGTATTGGTACAGGCAGAATGTTCCCTCTGCTGGTCAGATTCATGTTCTCCAGCATGACTCCATGTTGTGGGGATTTCTATACATTGGCTGCTGTGTCTGATATAATGAAGAATTTGGGAATTACTTATTGCAAACAAAATTCGTTTGCATTTTTGTTCCAGAACAAAATTTCTTGCATCTTTCCAACATATATGCAGATAGTTTATTTGCACTCAGACACCTGAAGATACTTTTGGAGATTGAAATTAAATTGGTGGGAGTTGGTGAAGGGGTACATGGGACATTCAGGTTGGCACTAGATCTAGACATGCTTTTTATTAATTTGAATGCATGTGTTGAAATGTAGTAAATATGATTTGTATGTCTTGGAAAGCCGCATACTGTAGACTTTTTCTGCATTTTTACCTTTGATTCCCAGTTACTCCAATGTGTTGTGAAATCATGTTCTTCTTTCTTCTGTCTCGCAGTACTCCAAAGACACATGCAGATGATGATGATGAAGAAGACGTAGCACGAAATAATGATTCCCTTTTTGAAGAGTTGTGTGGATCAAGTCCAGAATTTGTCTCTGCTGTGGATGAAGGATCAGACTTGCAAGGTAATTGATTTTAACACTGTTACTACCTTCATTTAACACTTTAAAATTAATGCATGGCTGAAGGCAGCCAATCTTTGCAAACACAAGGGGCTCTATTCTAACCGTGGTGTAACTTTAACCAGAGCTGTCATAAACTTCCCAGAGCCATTATAGAGCCAGATCACAACCTGGACGCTACACACAGTGATCCGTCATAACAGCTCAAGCATTGTGCTTCATTTTAACTTGTCCTTCTCCATCCGAGATGGAAGCTCTGCTTGCTCTCGGATGTTGCCCCTTGTGATGGAAGTCACTTCGGATTTGGGGTGCAGAGTGTTATGTAATCTGAGTTATGCAAGAATGTTATTGTCTAATAGGATTAGCTTTCCAGTATTTCCGCTCTCAGGAATGTGTTACTATTTGGTTATATTTGAATAGTTTGTAAATCTGAGAGGATTAGCCGACTAGCATGCCATTTCTAAGGAATCTCTTTATCTGTTTATATTTAAATATTTTGTTAACCTTCTTTGTCAGGCAAATACTGCCCCATTATCTACTGTAATCTGTTTGGCAATCACGATTGCCATTGTCTGGCCTCATCTAAGAATGTTACGCAATGTAAAATTCACTAATCTAATTATGTTTCGCATTCCCAGAAGGAACAGAAACACGAGAATCACTCAACAGTTTCTAGGGGAGGTTTTGTGTATGTAAATAACCCAGGTTGACCGTATGGATATGTGTGTCTGTCTCTGATTTAAGAGAGAGCTCCATTCTGACCCTACATTCACGACTCATGGTGTGGATAGCGGCTATTTACCATAAAGAAAACCTCCAGATCTACAGCCGCGGCTTATTTATTTGCAAAGTATTTTACCAGGAAGGATACATTGAGATTTTTCTCCTTTTCAAGCATGTCCTGGGTTCAAGAACATTGAAATTTTACAGTTGTTACAGAAATACAAAGTAAAAAATGCAAGATATTAAAAAAATAACACAAATATACAGATTAACACAGAAAATAAATATGTAGGGAATATAGTCACTATGTAACATGTTCACAGGTGCATTCCGTATTGAGGTATGTTAATAGGGAGCTCTAGAGTGACTTAATACTGGGGGAAGATTTGATGGCGTCTGGGAGGTTATTCCATAATTGCGGTGCTCTGTAGGAAAATGAGGATCGAGCCACTTTCTTTTTGTATTGTGGTATTGCAAGTAAGGTGCTGGTCCTGGATCGGAGGTTATAGGATGAGGGAACTGCTAGGGGAAGCAGCCTATTCAGGTAGGGTGGCAGCTTCCCAGAAAATCTCTTAAACACCAGGTTGGAAAGAAAGGTGAAGGGTGCGTCTAGATTCCAGCAGTGCCGTAGCTAGCTCCTTTTGCACCCGAGGCAAAAACAGAAAATTGTGCCCACCCCCCCCCCCCACATAATTTTAAAAATCAGTGTCCCCGACCAGTGGCGCAGTGCTAAGCTCCTGGATGCTCCCTGTGACCAGAAGCAGGGGATCGGACCACCCTTTGCGCTGTGGGATGAGAGGCAAGTATGTGATTTTTGGGGGGGTTCCAGCTGGTGCTGACTGATTCTGCAGAAGCGGCATCACTTAGCACCAGCGTCTAGCTGTGGGTAACTTTTGTAGCTATGGCGGGATGGTAATTAGCGTTAGGACTTTGTAATCCTAACACTACTTACTCTTTGCGCTCCCCATGTTAAGTATAGGGAGCGCAAAGTACAGTAACCTCGCGCTGAAAATCACAATCTCCTGGATTTTGTTAACCTGTTACCGTTCGGATTGTAATATGAGGGTCCTGTGCTAGGATGTGATATGGGCAGCATGCCGTAACCTCATTTAACCTAGCACCAACGCTCACATGTGTGAGTGCTAGCGTTAAGAAGGTGATGGGGCCCTACATATATAGTGCACACACAGTACATGTACAAATACAGTACACACAGAAAACATGCATGTATAGCAAAAGAACATTTAGCATAATATACACCCCCCCCCAGAATAATATACACAGCACTGAGCCCCCAGACTATTTTCCCCAGTTCACATGGATATTATTGACCCCAGCTCATATGGATATTATTGACCCCAACTCATATGGGTATATATTGCCCCAGTTCACATGGATATGGCCCAGCTCATGGATAATGCCCCCCCAGGTCTCCTGGATAATGCCCCCCCAGGTCTCCTGGATAATGCCCCCCCAGGTCTCCTGGATAATGCCCCCCCAAGGTCTCATGGATAATGCACCCCCAAGGTCTCCTGGATAATGCCCCCCCAAGGTCTCCTGGATAATGCCCCCCCCAGGTCTCATGGATAATGCCCCCCCAAGGTCTCATGGATAATGCCCCCCCAAGGTCTCATGGATAATGCCCCCCGAAGGTCTCATGGATAATGCCCCCCGAAGGTCTCATGGATAATGCCCCCCCCCCCAAGGTCTCCTGGATATTGCCCCAGCTCACCTCTCATTGCCACAATGGCGAACCCACGTCACTTCTGGTGCACGTACCTCACCAAAAGTGACCAAAAACAGCTGTCCGGAGATAGAACTCTTGAAACGCCCCGCTCCAGCACCTCTCCTCCCCCTACCAAACACACTGGGAGAGAGAGAGAATGAACTAACCACCTCAGCGTCTCCCCCAGCAACCCGGCCCCCCCTCAAACAGGAAGGGAGTGAATCAGCCCGTCTCAGCACTTCTCCCCGCACCAAGCATTACTGACTCCAGGGAGATGATACCAGGTTCCCCCAGGGGAGAATACAGCAATCCCTCCCCGGAGTCCGTGATGGTCGGTGCGGGGAGAAGTGCTGAGACAGGCTGATTCACTCCCTTCCTGTTTGAGGGGGGGGGTTGCTGGGGGAGACGCTGAGATGGTTAGTTCATTCCTCTCCCCTCCCCTCCCCTCCCCCCTGGGGCGGGGCGTTTCATTTGTCCTACTTTCGGACGCTATACACAGCCTCCGGACCGCTGTTTTTGGTCACCTTTTGCTGACGTAGGTGCGCCGGAAGTGATGCAGTTCGCCATTGTGGCAAGTTCGCTCCAATGGCAGAACACCGGCGGCCGCGTGCTTCCTGCTTGAAAGGCCGCTGACAGGAAGTGCAGCCGCTCGCCTGGGATTGATGAAACAGCCTGCCGCGAGATCGCGGCTGGCTGTTAGATCCCAGGCGAGCGGCTGCACTTCCTGTCAGCGGCCGTTCAAGCAGGAAGCAAGCGGCCGCTCGCAATCGTTTCGGGATGGGTGCTTCACAGCTGTGAAGGGGCGCAGCCATGGCTCGAGTCCTGCTGGAAAGCTGCGGGAACGCAGGTTCCCGCAACCTGCGTTCCCGCAGGACTCAAGACATGGCTGCTCGTCTCGCCCTTCCTACGGCCCTGCCTGCCAGTTTAGCTCTTTTAACATGTCACAATGGTGGGTCATGTAGTTACATTGTAGCACAAAGCGGCAGAATGAGTTCTACAATGTAGTAAGTTTATGAAAGTGCATTTTGCGGGGCAGCTGCATACACTACATCTCTGTATTCAATGGCTGGCATAAGCATTTGTTGCACAATCTGCTTTCTTACCGTGGGGTTCAGGCAGGATTTGTTGCTGTACAGGGCACCTAGTTTGGGGTAAAGTTTAGATGAGAGTTTTTCGATGTGGGGGCCAAAGGGTCTAACCTCATACCTAGATATTTGAGAGAAGTGACTGTGGTCAGCGTACCATCTGATTTTGTCCGGACACATGTATGGGGAGTTTGCAATTTATGTAGTATAGGTGCTGTTCCAAAGAGCGTTGTTAGTTTTGTCAGTATTTGGAAAAAGTTTATCTGCAATCCACTTTTCTACCTCTGAATTGTTCTTGCAGCACGGCCTGCAGCTGCAGGAGATTTGGTTTGCTGGTATAGATTAGTGTCGTCTGTGTACATGTGTACAGATGAGGCTTTGCAGATGTTAGGCAGACCATTTATGAATATCGTGAATAGCAGGAGGCCGAGTATTGAACCTTGGGGTACACCGCACGTGACTGGGAGGAGCTGCCAGAAATAGACACATATTGTGATTGGTCCGATACATACGATTGAAACCAGGTTAGTGTGCGATCACCAATACCGGAGTTTTTTAGTTTTTGTAATAAGATGCCATGGTCTACTGTATTAAAGGCCTTGCAAAATCTAGGAAGATGGATCCAGTTAGGGATGCTAGCAAGGCTCTCCCCAGAAAGAGCCTTAGGCTAGCGTCAGACGAGCGCATTTTTCGCATCGTCCGTAAAAAAGTGCGTCCGAACTCATTGATGTACTTTTTCACGGAATATGTGATAGTGGTCATACAATGCGCAATTTCGGGCGTGATTTCATACCTATCCAAACCAGGAAACTTTGGGCGTCTGGACTTTATGTTGGCCGGACATGAGCAGCGTATGACGTCTCCTAATCACGCACACACGCCGCTATGCGGACGCAGCGCACGCTGTACGTCAGTACTAGCGGTTCGACGTTCTTGCGAAAATGCGTTCGTTTGCTGCTTGCGTTGCGTGGCCGAACTTTCGTGCGGCCGTACTTCATGTGTGGGCCTGCGTTGGACGTCATTTGCTGCTACCACGGCCGTCATAAAGTGCGGCTAAACGCACGTTCGCACTGCGTTTGTCTGACCCCAGCCTCAAGCTGCGACTAAGAACTGGAGGAGAAAGGCACGATAGTCATGAGGGGAACACGGGTCCAGCAAGGAAGCAACGTTGACTGATCTGACCCTGTCAGAGTACTGAGCTCTGTCACACCACTGCTTACTGTACATTTAAACCTCCTATACTTTGTATGGGAGACGTTAATGGGGCCCCTAGTAGATAAAGGGCAAGCTATTCAAACCAGCTCATTCTCCACCTGCGTCAAGCCAGCCTATATGCACGTAGTATATATATATATGTATGTATATGTATATATATATATATCTCCAATAAACTTTGAAGAGTCTTATCTGCACAAGTCGGTGAGTGCTCCCATTTGTGTTTTTTTTATATTTCTATGGGATTAAGCACCCCGGCAAATGCATTCCTGGATATATATATTTCTCCACCTATCTCGCTGGTTTCTGCACTCGGAAAACTGGTCCCAACGCCCGGTGCCGCACCTGCCCAATCTAGCAATCCGTGCGTAAAAGATACGCTGGTGGCACTCTGGGTCTCTTAGAAAAATTCTTTATTGAACAAGGATTCGACGTTTCAGAAACGTAGAATCCTTATTCAATAAAGAATTTTTCTAAGAGACCCAGAGTGCCACCAGCGTATCTTTTACGCACGGATTGCTATATATATGACATCTGTCTCACTTTTATGCATCCTGGGTCTGTTATTACACAGAACCCTAAAATCAATGCTATGCCACACCGTGGCTTTGTAGCGGAGATAAGGTTTATGCAACTGGTCAAAGCCACTCCTAGGACAGTGCGGTTTCAGGTTTGTTGGACCCTCATCAGATAGGAGGTAGGCAAGATGACCAGTTGCAGTGGATGCTTGGGACCCATAGGGCAATCAGTATCTACAAGGGTTGTAGTGGTGGACAAAAAGTGAGCTAAAAGGCCTCCACACTATAATAACTGTGTTTATTATTGCAGAAGCCACTTGCACTTCACAGCAATTCGATGAATTGCATCCCAGAGCCACATTCCCCATATGCTGCAAGGAATTCTGGGTAGGATATGCAAATGACATCTGTCTCACTTTTATGCATCCTGGGTCTGTTATTACACAGAACCCTAAAATCAATGCTATGCCACACTGGCTTTGTAGCAGAGATAAGGTTTATGCTCCTAGGACAGCACTGTTTCGGGTTTGTAGTACAATAAAAGTAAGGATAAAAATAGCTGGATTGCCGACGTTCACCAGTTGTTGCAAGGGGGATCCAATCTAGTTTGCAATAATCTCTGCATTAGGGTAGCAGGAGACAACAGTATCTTGGGGTTCATCTGCTAAGGTACCCATGTACATCGTACAGGATCTCCCCATGGTGAAATTGCGAATGGGTTTTTTGTCCATGAGGTAATGGAGTACATCCATCTCCTTAAACCAGTGGGAAGATGGATTTATTAAAAGAGCAGGAAATTGGTAACAAAATAAATGGGAAACCATTTAGCTTTAAATCGGTGTTTCCCAAACCTGTCCTCAGGACCCTCTAAAAAGGCCAGATTTTGCAGATCACTTTGGGGAAATGCAGACTGAATCCTTCAATCACTGAGCAGCAAATTCTATCACCTGTGCTGTGCTTCAGATATCTGGCAAACCTGGCCTGTTAGGGGTCCTGAGGACAGGTTTGGGAAACCCTGCATTAAAGGGTACTTCAAAATCAAGTATTTGTGTAATTGCCACCTTTTTGGTTTAAGGTCACAGACACAATCTTGGAGTGCCACCAGATATGACCACCCTTAATATTCACACAAGTTCTGTATTTATTGTGTATGAATTTACAGCCATATTATTCCATGTGCAAACAGTCTCTGTGTGGTTGTTTAAGGGCTATCCGGTTCACTGTGTTCGTGTGTGGGAGAGGTCTCAGGGCTTGCGTGTTTGTGGGGTTGCCTGGACAATATTAGGAAAGACAACTGTCTACATAAGCACTCAAGGCTGTTATTCCATGGTGGCTCATTTTTCTATTTCACACCGAAATACCAACTCTCAGGACCTGGTGTTATGTGATTTAACACCATAAAATAATCTTCCCCAAAAAAATCACATACCTTTCTCTCATCCCATGGTGGAGAGCAGTACAATCCACCATGTCCTTTTGCCTTCATCAGCAGGAGATTGATAACAAATGGTTCCTTGCATTGCCCCTCTGTACTTCATTTGTGGCTCCAGCGAGGGCAAGCTCATCTCATGTAGAGCTTGCAGAAGGATCACGCTGGGCTCAATGGAGTCCTGTGGACTCCAGGAGCCGATACAAGTTGTAGCGTTGCTGCAGGTATCACTCTGCGCCTCCATTCTGAGGCCAACTTCTAATAAAGTGGCTGGGTCGGAATAGGTACATTAAGGAAACCGCATTACGCCAATTTTATTTTGTATTCTTTTCCCTTTACTGGCTCCGTTTTACCATCAACATAGGACCCATTGTGTGTCTGTGTGTGTTTTATAATTGTCGAAGACATTTATGCATCTCAGCAATTCAGAGAACTGCTTTGCACACATTCCCTATATGCAGCAAGGAACTTCTGGGTAGGACATGCAAATGAGGTCTCCAATTTCTCACTTTTTTTTGCTTCCTGGGTCGGTTTTAACACAGAACCCTCCTTGCCAGTGTTATGCCATACTAGATGGCTTTTTTTTTTTTTTTTAGCAAAGATCAGGTTATCCAACAAGCCACAGCCACTCCTGGACCGCTGTTTCAGGCTTATTATGCCCTCATCAGCAGGAGATAGGCTGTGACTCGTTGCTATTTGATGCTTAACCTGTAGGACAAATCAATACTTATTTAAGTTATGGTGGAGGGTAAAAAGTGAGATTAAAAGCCTCCATATAACAAATAATGTTTATAAATGTGAGGGCATAATAAGCCTGAAACAGCTGTCCAGGAGTGGCTGTGGCTCATTGCATAACCTGGCCTTAGGTTTTTTTTTTTTTTTGTTTTTTTTTTAGCAATCTAGCATGGCATGGCATGGCACTGGCGAGAAGGGTTCTGTGTTTAAAACAGACCCAGGATGCAAAAAAGTGGGAAATGTAGACTTATTGCTGGGATGGGTAAACTTCTTCCCCAATTATAAACTTATTTGCTATATAGATGCTTTTATTCTCACTTTTTGAGGTGTGTGTGTGTGTGTGTGTGTCTTTTGCACCCTGCACATGCCAATGCAGTAGGATGTTCTATACAGAGAGGGGCATTAATTAATTCAGGAGGATGTTCTATACATTATACAGAGAGGGGTATTCATTTATGAAGGTGGATGTTGTATACATTATACAGAGAGGGGTATTAATTAATGCAGGAGGATGTTCTATACATTATACAGATAGGGGTATTAATTAATTCAGGAGGATGTTCTATACATTATACAGAGAGGGGTATTAATGAATGCAGGAGGATATTATCTACATTATACAGAGAGGGGTATTAATTAATGCAGGAGGATGTTCTAAACATTATACAGAGAGGAGCCTTTTATTTAGCCCTTTAAATCCAGTGGCTGTGAGCGCTTAGATCGGCTGCTTGTTATATTATCTTTCATTACAATGTATCAGTCTCAGCTGTTACAGTAAATGACTGTAACCGCTCAGAGTTTCAGTAAAACAATGAAATAATATTGTTATAACCTATTATATATAAAAATATTATTTATTAGTTTTACTGAAACTCTGAGCGCTGTGATGAGCAGCAGTCAGTTACTGTAACAGCTTTGCCTGACACGGGGCAGTATTACAATGTTGGTGCTAACTTAACCAGAGCTGTTGTAAACTGAAAACCTCCATAGGCTATAATGGCTCTGGGAAGTTTATAACAGCTCTGGTTAAGTTAGCACCAACTATGTAACATGGCCCACATTGTACTGAGAGTGAGAGATACTGTAACGAGCAGCGATCTCAGCCCTCTGAGGAGCCACTACAATAGTAATTGTATCCACTGGTTTTCGGATGAAATTAATTTTCATACTAAAGAACTGAAAACGAATTTCTTAAGCAACTAAATGAATTGCATTTTAGTACTAATCCATTAGTTCAAAACGAAATTTTGTGCTGTGCACATGTCTAATAGCAATGATTAAGTTATTCTTTTTTCTTTGCAGGTATTAGCAGTTCTATGGATGCTCTGATGATGGAGAATACACAACTCAGAGATGCACTGTAAGATACTAAACTTGAATATGTTCCAATGGTTAATTTTACCTGACACTGAATCTGATGGTCGTTTTTAACCCTTGACCGCCAAGTTGTTTTCCTTAAAACCACTGCCAGAACTTAGTGGACATATGGATGACAACTTTGCAGTAAAAATGTGCTTGAAAATCTCTAGCACATTTTCAAACTGCATGCGCTGCGTGACAGGCAGATGGGGCCAATTGCTGGCCAAAAAGCGCTATTACATTCCTGTATGGATTTCATTGGTGATGAACTAAATTCCTTTGCATTGCTTCATAATTGGACCAAATTAAGTATACTTGATATTTGGGCACCAGCAGGCGTTCAAACTTGAAGAGGTTTAAATATATGTTGCAATATATGCATAATCAACTGAGCATAATTTTCTCCATGGAGTTCCTTGTTTCCCTTCTAACAGCAAACACCTAACCATTAACTGTGTCCTTAAAGTACGAGACTATCCTTCATATCCTGAAGGTCGTTCCCATTATCAATTAGGAATTAGAAAATTATGCATTTAACTTTTGTTAAATGTCAGTGTTTTTCGGAGTTGTGTCACAAACAACTTCAACAAACACCGGCAATATCTGAATAACCCACAAAATATATCAGACATTCGTTTTGAAAGTCGTTTGCAGCAAGCCCTTCAATTCTATATGTAAAAACTGCCAGGGTTGATCAAGAAATTAATGACCTGATGCAGAGAGAATAAATAATTGATTTTTGTGGTTATCTTCCGGCAACGATCAATCTTTGCACTGATTGGAGAGTACTCAATGTAAACTACAGAATCGAATGTCCCAGTGACGCAATTTGATACGACTGAAATTATGCAACCATAGTAGTATTCATGCAAGTGTTATTATAATTAATCTTTATTTATAAAGCGCCAACATATTCCACAGCGCTGTACAATGGGGGAGCACAAACATGAGACATACATGATAAATAAGGAAAAGACAACCCTGCCCGTAGGACAGCTAGTCTAGGAAATACAGCACTTTCACCAAGTGCTCAGCCAGACCTCCCATGAGCTTACAATCTAAAGGACAAAGGTAAGTGAAACAAAAGGTGAGGAGGGGAGTGTGGAGCCAGTGGCTAGAGAGAGAAAAGCAAGGATTGCATAGGAATGGCAAGAAGCTTGGACTTAGGAGATTGATTAAAAGAAATTGGCAGCAGCTGGAAGGGAAGCCATGAGTTTGGGGCCAGGACTGGGTGGGCAGGTGGCAGTGCAGATGCAGAGCTTGTGTGAAATGGCTGCTTGTGGTGAGCTGTAGACAGAAATACAGAGATTTTAGGAGGAGGGGGTCTGTATGCAGGAAGTGTGGGATATGTGTGGGAGGGGCTGGGGGAGCAATCAAAAACGGAGGGAAAGGATTAAGAGGAAAATTTAACAGCCTGAGAATAATACATATAAGGCAATAATAATATAAAAACAGCAGGTTTGGATCAGTGGAGCCACTTGAGGGAATTCATGCTTGATAGCTGAATACCTGGGAGTCCTTAATGGTGCAGATGCAGAGCTTGTGGTGAGCTGCTAATGTCAACAGTAATAATTAAAAAAAAAAGCCTTTATTTTAAAAGTCCTCAGTCTCCTTCTCGTTTTAAATTATGTGCAAAGAATTAAAAAAAGCAAAACACAAAGCAACCAATGGTACAATAATGTTACGCCTTAATGGAAAACAAATGTGTTTCTTTATAGCTATACACTCACATCCTATAGAGCCTTAAAATCCCGGCTTTGGTTTAACGTCAACGTTTCGCCTCACTGCCTTAATTATGCATGATTAAGACGGAGAGCCGAAACGTTGCCGTCTAACCCAGAGATCTCCATAATAAATTAAGCCTGCCTTCTGACGCCCTTGCAGCCTACTTTTCTTTTTCCTGATGTGGAGATTTCAGCGTACCTGTAGAGCTCGGGTGGATGAGTCTGATTTTGGGGTTCTCTTGCGGCTGTGTGTCAGGTCAGCTCTAGGGTGGTGCAGCCTTTCTTTGATATGGTATAATTCCTCATTTGTATGAAATCAAAACGGAGACCATCCAGCCACATGCTTCCTTCTAAAATCTGAACTCTTCAGTAAGTGTATTGTTTTACACTTCTTATAATGTATAAGTTTTAAATTTGTGTCTATTTTGATTGATTTTTACTTTTAATAGGTACCTCCTAAATAGAGGAACTTCCATTAAAAATATATATGTTTTTTGGTTTATTTCTTAAATAGAAGTGACATGGACATGGCAAGGAAGAGTCTTATTGCAAGAGTGGAGGAGCTGACTACAGAGAGAGAGGCTCTTCAACGGGAAAACGAAAATCTAACCCAAAGCCTGACTCGTTGTGAGTCTAGGCTGCGGGAAACTGATCAAGATCTGCAGAGGTAAGTGCCATGCATCTGTGATTCTGATCCATTAACCTCATGCATGCCTTTTTTTTCAGTGATTTGTAAAAATCAAAAATATGCTCATTTTTAAATTTTATTCTCCGGGTACAGAGTAATCCAGATGCGGACCCCTTGCTTGAGGTGCTTAGAGGCGGGTCAGCTATACTTTCCTGACCAGGCCTAACAAGGCCAAAACGATAGTCAGGGGTTGCTGCACCTCTCATGCAGGGATGACGTCCGTGGCATGGAGAATTGGCCACCCTTTCTGGGTGATGGCGATCTGATTTGCATATGGAGCAGTCATCCCTGTAACTGCATAATCGCGCTAAAACCATGTGACTTTGTGAGCAGGCCACTAGTGCAGTTGCTCGTCCTCGGGAACCTTACAAACTTTTTTCCCCCCAGTGACTGGCCCTATTCAATTCTTCGCGCAAAAACACATTAACCCGAGGGGAAAAACCCTTTGCGCTGAATGTCATATTACAACGTTCACCCACAAAATGGGCATTAACGTCTAACGCGAGTTACCCTGCACAAACCCTGCGCGAGCACTAGTTTGTGCGCGCATCGCATACTTAACATGGTGAGCGCAAATGCGTTTGTGCGCTGGTACGCGCATCGTATTACAATCGTAGCGCAAATTTTAATGGACAATGTTTGTGCATAATTTTAACGTCTTATAACCCTTTCACTGCTGAAGACGTGTGGGGCACGTCCTCATTGATGCACGTTACATGCTGAGGACGTGCCCCACACGTCATCAGCTGGGCGGGACCCCCGGCGGAGATACTCACCTCTCTGTTCGGGGTCCCGCGGCGTTCTGACTTCAGCGTCCTCAGACGCTGAAGTCAAGCTCCTCCCGGCGTAAATGACGTCATCGCGCCAAGCGCGATGACGTCATTTCCAGGCGACCCCCCCCCCCCCCCCGGCAATGCCGGGAGATAGCCTGCAAGGGAGGGTGGGGATCCGTTCGGATCCCTCTCCCTCCCGATCGGAAAGGAGCAGCGCCGAAAGCCAGGCACCGCTTAAAAGGGGAGAGTCTCACCTTTTAAGCGGTGCCTGGCTTTAACCCCTCAAGTGCCGGGTTGCACTTCAGCACCTTGCGGCGCTGAAGTGCAGCCTAGCTCCGGTGGGGGCCGCCATCTTGGATGGCGGCTCCACCCCCGGGTCTCCCTTCGCTGCCTGATGTCATCATGCATAGCGTGATGACGTCAGATAGCCGGGGAACCCCTAGCTGCCAGGGGATTTCCCAAGGAAATCCCCTGGTGGAGATAGGGGGTTCTTGTGAACCCCGATATCTCCCGAACTGTGGCAGCTATGGGGTCATGGAGGGTGTCATTTGAAAGGTCTGAGCATGGCCCTTCGAATGATACCCAACATGACTAGGTACAAAGTAAAAAAAATAAACAAAATTATAATAAAAATAATAAATAAAATGTAAAAAAAAAAAAAAAATTTTTTTTTGTGTGTTGTTTTTATTAATGCAGCAATATTGTTCACATTTCAATTATGTGAACAATGATGCTGCACTAATGATTTTTTTCTATGGGGTGTGTTTGCTAAAAATCACGTAATTCCCCCCCACAAAATGTAACGAGTCCCCATTTCAAATTTTTGTACAAGCGCACCCCATAGAACACATAACCGCAAACGCTCATGTGATAAAATGTGAAAAAAAACACACTTTACACCCTGCAGATGATTAAAAATTTAATTTTTATTGTATTTTTTGTTATAATATACAGACAGGACATGACGTATACATATAAAAATTATATATTATGAATCTGCGGAGTCTGCCGGAAAGAACGATATATAATATGTCTGGGTCATTTATTAAAATGTGGCTTCAAATCGCGTTTAAACATGATGAGCGAAAACGGTAAAAATGAGCTCAGCACACAGCGGTGAAATGCCTCAGCAGTGAAGGGGTTAAAAACTGGTGTTAATGGCAAATCTGACCGTCTTGGCCGAACCCAAGTACACCAGCGCAAAAAAAAAAAATACAGCACAGTATAGTTACATTCTACACATACCCAAACAATAAAATTGAGAGGTTGTGCGTGTTTTTTTATTATTGCGAAGCATATATACTCAGATTTATTTTGACAGGCGCAAAAACTGAACGGGAGACAATTGTGGTTCTTAGTTCTGATTGTCTGAATCGTGTGAAAAAACTGTCTGCCCACCGATTTCTACACGCGATGTTAATGCGCGCGATTTTTCCCGCGTATTTTTTACACGCAATATTTTTGGACGGATGAAAAAATGCGCTCGGATTGTAATACCAGCGTTAACTTGCGTGCGTTTAACGCTGCGCGCAAAAAAAATTGCGCTGTGCGAGCGTTTTTGGCCAAGGAATGTAATAGAGCCCGACATCTCTTCCTGCTCTTCATTTGAGGCTTGAGTACTAATTTTCGATTTGGTTTTCTAGTACAGTGGTTAACCGAACAAGCCAGGTGTTTGCCAGATTTCTAAAGCAAAGCACAGGTGATATAATTTGCTTCAGTGATTTTCAGAATTCAGTCATTATTTCCCTAAGGAATCCTTAAAATCTGGCCTGTTAGGTGTGCTTGAGGCCCGGAGTTGGGAACCACGTTTCTAGTAGATAACATGCGTGATATCAACAGATGTGTATGAAAGTTTGGTACAGTCTTAAATCGAGGTTCCTGAAAGTATGCCTTGGAGTGCTCGTTGGTGATCAGGACATTTATTTCCTTGTCCTTTGCTCTGTTGGTCTATTGTTGCAGCTGCTAATGAGGCCATTCTTTTGCTTAGCGCTATCCCGTGTCTCTGTTATGGGCATTCTCTTGTACTTCCTCAGTTGCCAGGACCTATCTTTGATCCTCCAAACTTTGTGTAGTTGATCCAGTTTTCTTTCATTACTTCTTTAAATAAAGCATTACCTTGACTTTTTTGTACCTTTTTTAGTGATGTTATCTTAAGAGAAGCAGGCAGTAATCAATGAACGCTAGCTTCCAGAATAATACTAACAGTGTTATAAAACAAAATTCCTATTTGCCAAACAAGCAAATTAGATCTCTGTATTATGTTGCTGTCTTTCATCATGCAAAGGCGTGGCAAGCAAAGCACTAGCTAGCGGAGATAAATTAAAACAATCACACATGAGTCGTTCTTCAAATATGTTTTTGTTGGGTCAGTTCTTTTATAGAAGATTCGACATACAATAAATCTCAGATTTACAAGCCAATAGGATTTTCTCAACATCACGGATAATTACCATAGTTGAACAAACAAAACCAATTCCTCATATATTGACAGGACAAAGAGCTATTTTTATTCTTCTTCTGCCTGGCAACAAGGAAAGTGGGCCTCTTTTGGTACAGGATATGGTTGTTGACAAATTACGTTTCAAGAGAATATTGCTAGCAAGCATTAGAAGAACTAAAAGAGGGCATGTTAACTAAGATATGTATTTGAATCGCTATATATATATGTATGTATATATATATAATATATATATATATATATATATAACCTCCCTGGCGGTCTATTTATTTTGAAATTCTTGTCTAAAAGCCGCTCCATTTTTTTTTTGGCCTCTCCCCTAGCGGTTATCTCGAGTGTGGCTCGGATTAAGTTCCTGTGTTTTGAAGCGGTAACCCGAGCAACACTCAGGATGCCACTGGATACATCACCTCTCCCTGCCCTCCCTCGATGTCCCCTGCAGTCTCCTCTGGCGATCGCAACCCTCATACTTCCTGGTTACCTACTCACGAGAAGGAAATCAGGAGGTAAAACGCCGCGATCACCGGAGGAGACTGCGGGGATGAGCACAGGGAGAGGTGATTTATACAGCCCGAGTGTATCTCGGGGTTAACGCTTTCAGCGGTGAAATTTAACCCCGAGACACACTCGGGAAAGCCATCAGGGGGTTAATACAGGGAATTTAAAAGATCATTATTTTACAAATGGGTTATTGCTGGATTTCCAGGTCAACCTTTAGACATTTAATGAGAGACTTGAGCACTATGCTGATGAATAGCAAACAGCGCTGTATCAACTAATCCTGTAAACAAAAATCCCATTAACCCCCCCCCCCTGACGGTTTTCCCGAGTGTGTCTCGGGGTTAAATTTCGCTGCTGAGAGCGGTAACCCCGAGCCACACTCGGGCTGTATACATCACCTCTCCCTGCGCTCCCTTGCTGTCCCCGCAGTCTCCTCCGGCGATCGCAGCGTTTTACTTCGGGATTCCTTCTCGCGAGGAGGAAACCAGGAAGTATGTGGGTCACGATCGCTGGAGGAGACTGCGGGGGACATCAAGGGAGCGCAGAGACAGGTGATGTATCCAGCGGCATCCCGAGTGTTGCCCGGCGTTATCGCGTCCATCATAGGAATTTAACCCCGAGCCATACTCTGGATACCGCTGAGGGGGGGGGGGAATTGAGCGCCTTTTTGACATGAAAATGTGAAAAAGCAGACCGCCAGGGAGGTTAGGTTGTATGTTTGCAGTTTATTTTTATCCTCAATTTCAATGGGTTGAAACAGAGACTGCTGGCAAGGGAGGCAACTGACCCCCAGGACTACTAACAAATAGATATTTTGGAGGCTTGGGTCAAAACCTCGGAGCCTCCTTATTCTGCTTATTGACCCCCTACAATACAGTGATCAGACTAACTCTATCTTAATTGCACCTTTTTGGGCTCTCCAGATATCTCTCTGGACTGAGGGAAGGTAGAAGATATGCATTGGGAACGGAGTACCTGTACTATTTTGACAGGTGGAACTGCATTCCCTTTGAGAAAAAGCTCTGTTAGGTGGAGAATATCCCTTCTCTCTGTAGCCACAGGTTGCCAGCCTTCCCTGTATAGGGAGCAGCATGAGCAGTGTGTACCCTTAGACTCTAGGATAAGGATGTTGCTGTGTAAATATCACACACACCCAGGATCCATACAACACACTGCTCCATTTGTTGTCACAATTCCTCCTGTATACACTGTATAAGGCTGTGTGTGTGTGTGTGTGTGTGTGTGTGTGTGTGTGTGTGTGTGCATTACACATGTTTAGAAATATTCAGGGGGGTCGTGAAAAACTTGGTAAGTTCACTCCTCTTCTTTTTCAGGACTTGAACCCTGTGTAAAAACATTGTAAACCTCTTTTGCGGACCTTTCTACAGTGCATAAAAGGTTATTTTTCAAAAATAACTGTAGTTTGCAAGTGGTTTCATGGAAAACAACTTGTTTGTGAAGGGGTTTCAAAAACTGGCATTGATACGTTGGAAAGACTATACAATCAACAATGACAAGACGTGCTTTCATTTGGTTAACTTGCTAATGGCTAGTTCTTTAATGTTATCGATCCCAGCTAAACATTCTTACTATAGATTTTAGGGTGGTCTTGTTCGGTTTTTACATCACGACTTTAAAATATTTTCTATAAATTTCTATGTAAACCGGTAAGGACGAGCTTTAAGGGTTATTTGCTTTTACTTGCCTCTGGAGCAAACCTGCCTGATCTCTCCTGATTTTATTAAAAAAATGGTATATTTGTGATATGATTCCGTTGGTACAAACGAGTACCCATTCGTATCGTTTGTAATTCAGGATTGATAAAGACTTTGGCAAAAGAAATAAGTGCTCAGGAGTGCCTGAGATGGGAGGAAAGGGGGTAACCCTAAGGTTTTGCTTCCTGATGAAGCCGTTTCTGATCCCTTACTTTAACGGGGAAACGCGTCGAATTTAAAATGTTTGGCTCCCTGTATCTCCAAAGCAGTCAACCATGCGCAATCCTTTAACGTTTTTATATTTTTTGTAGCCGTTCTGCACTTATCCTTAAATGTGCTGCTGCAACTCAGCACCTCTGGCTATGAATTCTAAATTGTGGCTCTTTGCATTGTTATTGCAGGTATAGGGGCGCCATAACCTGCTTAGCATTTGCCCTTTCCTCGTACAGCAAGGGACGGTCTGGAAACATTGTATCCCAGTTTGTAACAGATCTGTCTACTGTATTATTTCCTTTTGCTTTACCAAGCACAGCACACCCTTGAGTTTTCCTTTTTGTCTTTCCTATATATTACGGACCCTCGAAGGCCCGTTGTTTCCTTTTCTGCTCGACAGATTAACTACTCTCTACATACTGGGATGCTGTGCTAATGTGTATGTGACTTTGATAGCCATGGGGCCTAATCCATCCCCAATTCCTTCTATTTACCTCCTGTACTACCAGGATCTGTGGATCCTTTTTATAGTACTCTATTAAAAGTTACCGTATTTTACGCTCCATAAGACGCACCTGACCATAAGACGCACCTAGTTTTTAGAGGAGGAAAACAGGAAAAAAAATATTCTGAATCAAATAGTGTAATAATGGATATGCCCCAGGAGCTCTCGTGGATATTGCCCTCAGGAGCTCTCGTGGATATTGCCCCAGGAGCTCTCGTGGATATTGCCCCAGCTCCTCTCGTGGATATTGCCCCAGCTCCTCTCGCGGATATTGCCCCAGCTCCTCTCGCGGATATTGCCCCAGCTCCTCTCGCGGATATTGCCCCAGCTCCTCTCGCGGATATTGCCCCAGCTCCTCTCGCGGATATTGCCCCAGCTCCTCTCGCGGATATTGCCCCAGCTCCTCTCGCGGATATTGCCCCAGCTCCTCTCGCTGATATACTGCCCCAGCTCCTCTCGCTGATATACTGCCCCAGCTCCTCTCGCTGATATACTGCCCCAGCTCCTCTCGCTGATATACTGCCCCAGCTCCTCTCGCTGATATACTGCCCCAGCTCCTCTCGCTGATATACTGCCCCAGCTCCTCTCTCTGATATACTGCCCCAGCTCCTCTCTCTGATATACTGCCCCAGCTCCTCTCGCTGATATACTGCCCCAGCTCCTCTCGCTGATATACTGCCCCAGCTCCTCTCGCGGATATACTGCCCCAGCTCCTCTCGCGGATATACTGCCCCAGCTCCTCTCGCGGATATACTGCCCCAGCTCCTCTCGCGGATATACTGCCCCCAGGCCCCAGCTCACCTCCTGCCGCCGCGTTGTCGACTCCCTCTGAGCGTCCGGCAGCATGGAGCTTGGGTACTCGCCTGGGGGAGCCACGTGACCCAGCTGCTATTTCGCGAGAACTCGGCTGGTGATGTGTTTCCCCCAGGCGAGCGCCGAAGCTCCATAGCTTCAGACGCTCGCAGGGAGCCGAACACTGCATCGCAGGGTGAGACACCCGCCCTTACGGTGACACGCTAAGGACGGGTGTCACCTGGTGCGGGCCTCACCCCCACCTTGCGACGCCACTGCCCCAATGTGCACTTCTGCAGTATTCGCTCCATAAGACGCACACACTTTCCCCACTACTTTTTTGGGGGGGAAAAGTGCATCTTATGGAGCGAAAAATACGGTAATTTTTAATCCTCGTTCACACCAATTTGTGTATTGGCCATTGCGGCCATCCTGTTGAGAATTTTCCTTTTTACCTGTACGAAGGTACATCATACCACATTCACCTGGGTATGTTTATTTTCTTTTTGATAAAGACTTTACATTTCTCATATGTAGCTTGTTTTGGAGACCTAGGAGGACTAAACGTCATTAAAGTCTGCAATAATCCTGTGTTTTATCCCACGTTGTTTTGTATGCTACATAAATCTGTTCATGGATCAAGTGGAACTGGTTTGTAGAACACTTTAGTTATGACGTGTTGTAGATGTTGCCATGAGAAATTAGTAATACCCAGGGGCAACCTCTTGGGGCATTCCGGCTATGTTGCCTAGCATGGTGTCCCGCTGAATGTATCGTTTCCCATAAGATCTTCAAGTGACTGCTCAGATATTCGAAATTGTGTTGGTTTAACGCCTGTGTCTAAATTTTGTCTCTCAGACTAAGCAATACAGAAAATCCAAGAATCCGAGTACTATGGTTTTGAGGGGAAAAAAATGTTTTCCTTCGTGTATATCATTCTAATGAAATCTCTGGAAAAAATGCATTCTCAAAGTCTGCTGTCACAAAAAAAATGTTAAAAATAACCTTTATTGTAAAAAATGGATGTTTTTATCTTTTAAAGGACTCAGAATGAAATCGAAGAGGCACGGAAGCAAAGCAGAGAAGATGCTGAGGTAAAAATGTCTGTTCGTGTATACCGATGTAAACACTGTAAAAAAAATAATTAAGAAATACACCAATCTTTTAAATTGCCCACTGCGATATCCTGTCAAAAGATGGATATTGCTTGGTCTTTAATAACGATACAATATCTGATTCCTTGATGAGATATCAAAGCCGGTACTTGCTCTGTTCCAGTGCTGGGCACCACATTTTTCAGCCACCATGAGCTGCACGACTGGTCCTCAGCAGTGACGACACACTGACGTGTCTGCTACAAGGCTAGAGCATTGCGTTAAGGGCCTTAGAAATATAGAAAATGTCGGCAGATAAGAACCTTTCGGCCCATCTAGTCTGCCCAATTACATGGATACTTTACCTGGATTTATCTTTTGTTTAGGATAGCCTTATGCCTGCTGTATGGCAGCTCTTCAGCTCAAAGCTATCACCCACCAGAAGTGACCAAGATATTCCCCATCCCTAGAACGTTAATGGCTGTACTCTCAGGACGAAGCCTAAGTAGGCCAAGATGATCATCATGGCTTGCTGTGTGTCTTGTGCAGAGGAGACTTCTTTAGCCTTTTAGTTGTTCCTGCCCCTTTTTCTGCGTGATTTGCAGACTGATTTCCATATAGTGTGGTCTAGTCTGTAATGGTGCCATCAAGTTAAAACCTTATGAAATCTAAGCAGGGATTCACTGATGTTGCTGCATGTTCTCAATTCTCTCATAAAGTTGTTTTCGTTCTCTTTACAATCTGTTACTATTTGTGTGCAATGATCTATACTGGAAGAAGCATTTAGCCAGTTGGTCCTGCGGAAAGGACTCGTGTTATTGTGGCTGATCAGGGGGGAAAGGAAATGTTGACTTTGTTGCCTAAATGCTGCCAGAAATGTCTGATGCTGTGAAAGGGTCTTCCATTTAACAACAACTTCAATGCTAGTTACTGTGAAACTTCTTGAATGGTTTGATATTAAAGATGTGATTCTTCTGAGAAAGCTTCTAAAACAGCCCATGTACAAAAAGGAGAGAGGTTCCATAGGAGGATCATGCTTTGTAGCGCTGAGTGCACGAACTGCGCTCAGCGAGGTGGCCACATTGGTGTCAGAGTGGAAGGAACATCCACTCTCAAAAACGCTTGTGTGACCGCGGCGTAAGCAGAGCTTCGCCACATCGAAGATCTTAAAAACCAAGAAATTAGAAAGCACAAAGAAATACAGCTGAGGCAAAAGGAAGAATCGCTATTTCACCTGTGAGACATGGAGGAACAAATGATGTGCGAAAGGGATGATATGTATATGCTACATGGACCTAGGGAACATCATATGCACATGGGATCAAACCCAATGTAAATGGCTGATTTGTACAGTTCAAGCCCAAAGTATCGCAACCTAGCTGCAGCTACCACAGGTTATGAAGGTTATGACACAAGCTTTCATTGGACCCATCGTGCTCAATGAGCAGTTTGTTTGAAGGTGTACCCCAATGGCCATGCTTCCAGAGAGATTAGTCCAGTACTGCCTGCTGCAGCTCTTATGGGAAAGAGAGGGCTATGAAAGCCAAACTAAAAGTATGTAAAGGGAACATTTGCAAGTGATGTTATTTCCTAGTCAAAATTTTAGAGTTGTTTGCATTTTCTTTTAAGAGTAATGTTTTTACTTGTATTGCGGGTGCTCAGTTGTTTTATGAACATCCTTTGGTCCGTATAGAGGTCTTAATAAACTGTAAATGATTGTATTGACCTAGAAAAAAATACTACCAAAAAATCTAAGTAAATATGCTTATAGTATTTAATGGTACCTTAAATATATGCAATATATTACCAAATTGCACAATGTTTTTCTTTAAGTCTTTAAAAGGCTTGCCAAATGAATTCTGTGTGTAAAATACACCCTATGATGTCAGAGTAATGGTATGAACCTTTGATTTATATTGCACTGGTGTATTTGTGTTTATAACACAAATCTGAATATTTTCCTGCACTGCCACACATTGGATGCACATCACTCGCTTTAGCATGAGATATCACATTGATCCTTTAAGACATGATGGGATATCGCCAAGAGATTGAATCGGCAGATACAGGTTCACATTAAAGATTCACCTGCCCGTCATTCAACTACATTCCTAAGCACAGGCTTTGCGTGCAACACCCTAATGTTGGTTGAAGGGTTCATCGTTGGCCCCCTACATAGATATTTTGGACGTTCCTTATCTGGTTCATGATCAAATGAATGAATATTGAAAGTATCCGAGCATAGATATGTAATTAACCTCCCTGGCGGTATTCCTGAGTGTGACTCGGGGTTAAATTTCGCTACCGCGAACGGTAACCTCGAGCCACACTCGGGCTGGATGTTTACTCACCTTCTCCTGGCTCCCTCGCTGTCCCCGCAGTGTGATCGAGGCGAGCTGCTTCCTGGAAGGCTCCCTGCGAGTCACACGATGCAGGGGGCCGGGGCCAGCTTAAAATCTTTTTTACAGTTTACACTTTGGATTATACAGCAGGGACGTGCAGTCAGGGGTGGCAGGGGAGGCAGAGCCTCCCCTTCCACTCCAGTAAATTAATGTGCTCATTGTGCTGTAATGGCGTGTGTATATTTAAACTGTAAATAAAATGTTATTTATTGAAAAAAGTTCTCATACTCACCTCTCCACGCTCCCTCGCTGCTTCTCTGTCCTCCACTTTTTTTCCCCCTGCACTTTCAGTTTGCCGGCTGGTGTGTGTGTGTGTGATTCACTACACAGACAACAGGGGCAGCACTGAGCCAACCTAGCCTACGCAATTTGCGCAGCTGAATGCTACACTAATTGCGTAGCTCAAGCTGGCTTTGCTTCCTGGTTCTACGCTCTTCAGTGCCTCCAGAGGCACTGAGAGCAATTGAAAGCTTGAGCCAATGGGAAAGCTCCATTGGTCTCAAGCACTTCTTTTTAAAAAATGCCCCTCATGGAAGGCAGAGCTCCCCATGGATTGATTGACGCAGGACAGTCACGTGACTGTCCTCGTCAGTCGTGGGGGGGGGGGCAGGCAGAGCTCAGCAATCAGCATGTGTGTAATAGTGCCCTTTATTAGTCAGTATTGTAAGTGCATGCTCTTAGAACTGCAAAAAAAAATGCGAACTTTACTTTATTAATAGTGAAACGCTATTCTCCTATATAACGATAATCAAATGCGTAAATTGTGACTGCGTAACCCTGTGTATATCTGGCTCTGATACTAGCCAGTGCCTCACCAGCCACTGCCCTCACCGCACGTCACTGTTATACAGTGTAATGTTTATGTACGGCCAATAGGTGGTAGTACAGGATAAGAAATAGACCATAAATCGTCTCACCCTTGCTTGCAGACATTTCAGTGTTTTTTGTTGTATTTTATTGAATATCATCTATTTGCATTATTTGGGATAATAAATTATTATGTCGTGTTTCAAACTTTATCGGACTCAGTGTATTTACTATTTATTTTTTATTTATTTATTTATAAAGTATTTTACCAGTAAGGACTCTTGATTGCACGGATTTCAGTGCGTGATTCCTAATTATTCCAAGCTAACTATGTACAAAAACACATTTCCTTTAAAAAAAAAAAAATGAGACGCTTTTAGACACGAAATTTTTAAAAAATTAGACCGCCAGTGAGGTTTATAAATATACCCATGGGTGCACACCCTAATGAATTGGGCTGCGCACGCCATTGTTTCTAAGGTAGCACTGGCCTGAAATTTATGTGATTAGCCTGTCTGTTATCAATGGAGGAGTCCAAATTGTGGACTTTTCTAACAAGATTTTAAAACGTATCATTGATTTGATATGTTCACTCACCATCCTCAAACTCTTTGCATTTTGTTTTGTCACATTGCACTATTGGTTTAATATTTTGTTTTCAATACATGAGCGAATTACACATTTTAAATTATGTATTTTATATGTTGGGCACATAATACTGTATAATTATTAGTTTTTAATGAGCAAATAACCTATTCTTTCACTGTCTGTTGTTTCAGGTAGACATTCCTGCAGCTCAGAGGAAGCGGTTTACTCGAGCTGAAATGGCACGAGTGTTGATGGAAAGGAACCAATATAAGGAAAAACTTATGGAACTTCAGGATGCAGTGCGAAGGACAGAAATGTTACGGTAAGAGGATGAATGTATGATTTAACAAATTCATATATTGTTGTAGGTTCCGTTGACTTTTGCAGATGGCTGTTGAGACCATATGCTAGTGTTGGGCTCACAAACCCATTTTTATTGGTCACAGGACCTTTACCTTAAATCTGTGGCACGTTTTGAGGTAAACAATCTTGTCTGAATGGTTCACCCTGTTGAATGGCACCAGTCAGGAATGACCTTTATCTCCTTTTGTGTGTGTGTGGGGGGGGGGGGCAGTGTCGCAACTCATTGCGTCTTGCGGTTCAGAAATGTAGCTGCGCTCTCAGATGACAATATGGAACTTCCAACAATCAAATGCACGTGTAAACTGGAGCGAAAGACGCAACGGTCACACGAGAGTTGATTGGTGGAAATTTAATTGACTGCACCTCCCTGAACTCATCTTTGGCTTGCACTCCAACCACCACTTCCCCCTGTTGTGCCTCATAGTGCTCAGCACCACACGTAAACATGTGTGTTGTGTGTCTCGACCTTGAAAGTGTTTTCTTGCAGATCTATGCCTCAAATTGTCTTCCCCCTATTAGAATTGAGTATTATATTGCTTACTTCGCAAAAGTTGTCAAAGTCCCAGATGTTGGTTTTGTTTCTCCTTTCCTTCATAAACCCGCTATTCCTATTTCTTCATTTGGCGGGGGGGGTTATATTTAATTCTACTTTGGTTTTATGAGCATTAAACATGCAATCATGAGTTTTGTTCCTCCATACATGTGTCCATACTGCCACTCTCCTTTGCTTGTTAGATTAGGATGGGTCCGGATAATTTTTGTTGGTTGGTCAACTAATTTTCTTCCTACTGTGTCCATGTTTTTTCGACTTGGAATTGGTTGGGTATAGACCTCTCTTCTTTTGTCCCTACCTTCTGATACCTCTATCAGATAATCCAAATTTCCCATTGGATATCATCTCTGAGCTTGTTCCTAAATGAATACCTTCTATACATACTTGACAGCTCACTCATTAAAACCCTTCTCTATTCCACCATTCAAACTTTGCTAGTGTCTCAGCTGATACAGCAGTTTTCCTTTGTATAGGAATGTAATCTGCCGGCAGCCAGAGAATAATGACCATGGTCAAGACAGTATTTTAAAAAATTAAATTAAAAATTACTTGCTCTGAGAGTCTGTTTTTAGATGATTTTGCAAAAAAGTCTAAAATATCCCTTACCTATGCTCCAACAACAGAGGACTGTACGATCCGCCACCTCCTTTAGCAGCATGCAGAAGGAAACTGGTAACTAATAGTTCCCATTATCCTTCTGCTGACCTTGTGCAGAGCTCTCACTTGCTTCCATGGAGTCCAAAGTATACCATGATAGGATGCCAGTGGCAAATTGCAATGCTGCTGCGAGTATTAAATGCTCCTTTCTATTAAGCGTAGAGACGCTAATAGAGCCAGTAAAGGGGAGCTGCTAAAGACTTGTGCGGACTTATTTATTTATTTTATGGCGCCCTGTCACTGTAATTGAGGGATGGTATTAATGACCCAGAATCCTGCGTGGCCTTTATCCTCTCGCACACTTGTTGCCAATTAATCAATTAAGAAACAAGTAAATTCCCAGACTGCTGACTCCTGCACAGAAGTGTTTTAACCAGACTGCTGACAGCAGGGCAGGGAGCAGTAATCCTTCTAAAAGACAAACTGATTTCTCCTTTGTTTATAAGATTGCGGTTTCTGGATAGTTAGGATCACTGGATGTGTAGTAAGTGCTCTTTGAGTTAGGTTTTCATTTGTAGATTTTTTTGTTTAACCACATGCAATAGTGAGTCAAAGCCAAGTGTGGCGTTTGATTATGCTAGAATAAAAAGACCTCATTTGCACCACTTCATGTCTGCTGCTGTTTATACCCTAGAGGAGTAGACCCCAACCCTGGTTCTCAGGGCCCACTAACGGGTCAGGTTTGCCAGATATCTGAAGCACAGCACAAGTGATATGATTTGCTGCTCAGTGATTGCAGGATTCAGTCTGCATTTACTCAAGGTGATCCTTAAAACCTGCCCTGTTAGGGGGACCTGAGGACCAGAGTTCGGGACCACTGCTCTAGAGGACCGTGTTGTTTAGCTGAAACCAAGTATCCAGAGTGGTTGTGGTATCACAATGGTAAAATTGCATCACGGTTTTCACATTTTATGAATCCTAGTATGTAATCTAGCAATATATGTGGAAAATCTTACAGTGATAATTATTCCACAGAAGCTAAAATCTTCTTCTTTGAAACAGAGCTTCTAAAGAAATCCAAGCCGTGGAAATGAAAAAACCGTCCTTCTGGAGAGTGTAAGTGCAAATATCTACACTCGTTCGTTGTATAGCAATCTAAAAAATAAAGTTTTTGTCTCCAAAAACCATTGAGATGTATTTAGCGTGTTCTGGAAAACACATTAAAAATGCCTCCTGCCCTACATAATGTAAAATGGAATCCAAATCGCGATTATCATTATGCAGTAAATACATCTGGTGACCGTATAATGTTGTTGGATGATACACCATCAGGTTAATCAAAGAAAAGAACATCCCAAATATTCTTTATTTTTCCTACAATTATGTATTTCTTACCAAAAAGAAGGGTTTGACCTCATTATCAGCTATGTTGGGTAATTGGGGTATAACAAAAAGAGTCCAAGGGTCCAATTGGGGGATGAGATGAGCCTGAATGGTATTGTAGAAAAACATTTTAATGTCTTAAAATAAAGTACATTTAATTTCCTTTCCTTATGATTAAATAACAATTGGTCTTAGCAAAATATTTTTTTTTCATTTTGTCTGTAATGGACGTTTAGGTGCAGGCTCATCTGCCAGCATCAAAGCAAGCCCTAATCTCACTACCCCACGTACACATCTTTAAAATCAAAGACTGAATCTATATACATATACATGGAAATCCACTATTGTCTTTTAAACTGTCTACCATAAACTCAGTCTCCCATAATATAGCAATTCATGAGGATGTGCATCTGTAACCTGTCCAATATCTGTTAACACAGATATTAGTCCACCTACTCATACTTCCAATGTTCTAGGGATTTGTTATATGGCGCTTAGGTGACACTTTTTGGTTTATTCAATATTATACGGTTCCCAATCATTCTTTTGGGTTGCTTTTTAATCTGTATGTCTACTTTGTAAAGGAGTGTGCATCCGTTTTAAACCCAAAACTGGCCCTATTCTACTCATGCAATTCAATTTATGACTGGTATGGTTACACATAACAGTTCCAGAAGTTAATATCTGGAGTTGCCATTCCGACATTGCCGCAAGCTAAACGTGCTGCTCCTTACTGTACATTACTGGCCCCTGTACTCTATATAGGAGCTAAATGTTTGTACCTAGATGGAGGAGAATGTGTTGTTCCAAGATAGCTCCTTCTCCTTTGGAACCAGTATTTTCTTTTCTCCTAACTAAAAATAACCCCCCCCCTCCAAAAAAGTCCCTAACTTACCAGACCTCTGATCCCATGTGGAGAGGGCACAGCAATCCGCTGATTACTCTCGCCTTGTGCAGTGGAAGACTGGAAACAAATATTTTTCAGTGTCCTTCAGTGCTTCCTCCATGGCTCATGCGCGATCCTGGTAGTGCAAACTCACGACAGGGTTGTGCCTGGCTCCATGGAGTCCTATGAACTCCAGGAACGGATATCCACGGCAGCACTCAGCGCTGCTGCAGCTATTTGTCTGCAGCACCCTATTCTTCCGACTTGAGCCGTTAATACAGTGGCTGGGGTGGAATAGGAATGATAACGGGAAGACCGTAAGGGATATCCACTTGCGCAGATTTATTTTTTCCCCTTACCCTCTCCCTTTTATCAGCAACAGTGGAATAAGACCCATGAACTAAGCTTCATACGTTTTGTTGTGAAGGACACCCTGACAATGGGAGACTGACGAGAGGATGAATTCTAGTGTGATATGCACGTTCGCTGCATATACACCATATGAAGAGTTGGCAACAAGAACTAAAATTCTAAACTAAGGTGAAAGAGTTTGGTTACTGTTTGATCGTAAGCAGTGAAGGAAATGTTTACTTATGGATTGCACTTTAACCAATTCTCCTCAATGAAACTTCGCCTGTCTTTGTTTGAATTTTCCCTTTATGGATCAACAATGTTGCTTGTGCTTGCAACATGCAAAAATGGTCAAAATCCCCTGTGTTGTAAGTTTAACAATGCTTAACACTGATTTGTGAATAACACCTGTAGAGTGACTAGAAATTATAAAATTTTCCTAGTCTATGACGGAAAGTTTTGATTTTAGTAAGGACTCGGAGGCGAGTATTTGCTCCTTTCTTTTTACTTTCCTCTCAGCAGCATTGAAGAGGTTAACATTTCTGGGGGGAAAAAAACTTTCCCCCACAACAGGGAGCATATCACATAACAGTCACACCCTACTGTCCCATGTGATGTAGCCCCGCCCTGAGGACAGCCCGCCCTCTTTCTTGCGTCAAATAACAGATCAGGAACAAGAACCAAGTCCAGAACCCCTGGGAGGCCGGACAAAACCATAGCACAGGAGCAGTCAACCAAAGGACGGGAACCCGTTAGTAGGCTGAAAGAAAACCGAGACATGAGTGCGAATTAGTCATGCAGCCGTAACTGGCTGCAAATACCCGGCACGGGGGAAAAAAGGACAGCACACGTGAGCAGTTGTGCCGAGTTTACTGTAAGCAAGGATCGGTAATGTCACGGGCGCCGGAAGAAATGGTAATTAGGTAAATATGTAGAAGATAGTGGTGGGGATGACCGTATGTGTCAATTGCAGGCCCTTAGGGATATGTCTGACACCCAACAGACATAGAAAAGAATACAGTGTAGATGGGATCCCTTAGGCGCAAGATGTTATTTTTATATACAATGTATTTCAATAAAAAATATAGTTTTCTGTAATGTAAATAATAGATATTAATGACACAGATATTGTATGTGTGTAGAAGCTGCACTCGCAGTCCAAAAATAGATAACTTCGGAATTCGATATATGTGAGATCTCCCGAAGTGGTTCTTGGAGGGGAAAGATAAGCCAGAAAAGAGTTTGACTGGCACATCAACGAGCGTGCAAATACAGTAACGCAGGCGCAGAAAAACACACCAGACCACCGGCGAGGTTGAATACAGAGATACTATAAGACACAAAACATAGAGCGGGTGGGAACAGGGAGGGAAATACTCCCTTCCGAGTCCTTATTAAAATCGAAACTTTCCGTCATAGACTAGGAAAATTTTATAATTTCAACACAGGACTAGGAGGCTCAGATTTGCTAGTTCAAAGCTGGTTAACTACCGTAGCGGTCCAAAGCGGAACATCACGCACGTAAAAAATTCTGTCCGTAAACGTAAGGGCCATAGGCCTAACTGGAATCAAACAGGGAAGATAGAAAATCCAGCACAAAAGCTACAGGGGCCGAAAAGGGATCCTTGTGCCGTCCCAGACACCAAGTAGCCCGTCTGGATCAGGCTGAATGTTAGGCACTCCTTGTACCCTGGGCCCAGACGTGCAGGAGCAGCGATTCAGTTTGTTGCGAAAGCGGTTGGCACTGCCAGGCGAAGCAGAAATTAACCATGCCAGGAGATCTAGACTGCCGTCCAACAGGAGGGGATGAGGAACGTCCTCCAGATCAAGAAGAAGGTCCGGGCATCGAGGAAGAAGACGGGGTACAATCGCTGCCAGCTCCAGGAGGGAAGGAAACCAGGGTTGGCTCGGTCAGAGAGGGGTCACCAGGACAGTCGTCGCCATCTGAGCTACCACTTTCGTAATTGGCGGGAATGGACGGTAGGCGTAGTGTCGAGCCGTCGACCAGTCCTGCAGGAAGGCGTCCGTCGCCCGCGCGTCCGGGTCTGGCCGCCAGCTGCAGAAGTCTGGAAGGTGAGCATTTAGCCGGGAGGCAAAGCGGTCCCAGTGTAGGGGGCCCCACACGGAGGCAAGTCTGGAAAACATGGACGATGGAATCCGCCGAACCCTGGAATCTGACAGATGTCTGGAGTTCCAGTCCGCTCGAGTGTTGGTCAAGCCCGGGATGAATTGCGCCTGGACCCAGATGTCGCGTTGCAGGCAGTAGTCCCAGAGTCGGGATGCCATGAGGGTGAGAGATTCCGACCTGGGGCTCCCCATTGCGTTGATGTATCTGACATCTGGGAAGTTGTCCATGCGGAGGAGGAGGCGACGACGGTAGTATCTCTGGTGAAGCAACGGATCGCGAAGAGGCCCGCCAGTAATTCCAAGGAATTGATGTGGAGCGGGGCTTCCTGATGGGACCACCGACCCCCCCCCCCTCCATTTCCAGACCTTCGCAGTGGGCCCCCCCCCCCCAGCCTAGGTTGCTGACATCCGAGTCCATGGACACCTCCGGGCGAGAGGCAGATATCACTTTGCCGTTCCAGTCCGCCATGTGATGCAGCCACCAATGCAGGTCCCGACGGGACGGTTCCGACAGAATAACTGTATCCGGCTAGTCCAGGCCTGCCCGGAGAGAATAAGCCTTCAATTGTTGGAGGATTCGATAATGAAGCGGAGCCGGGATTGTTGCCAATCACCCGGGCCAGGGATCGCAGCATAGTGGACGAGCGACTGAGAAGTCTCTTACCGGATGGTGGCCATCTTGGAGTCTGGAAGGTACAGGAGGATGTTGCGAGAATCCACCAGCAGACCCAGGAACTCAATCCTGCGTGTGGGGTTCAGTAGAGACTTGTCTTCATTGACCAGGAAGCCTAAGTCTTGGAACAACTCCACCGTCCATTGTAGATGAGTCATCAGGGTGGTCTCTGGGAGATGAAGAGGACGTCGTACAGATACATGATCACGCAAACCCCCCCTCGAGCGGAGGGAGGTCACTACCGGTTTCATCAGCTTCATGAAGCAACACGGAGCTGATGAAATACTGAATGGCAGACATTTGAAATGCCATAGATTGTTGTCCCAGCGGAACTGAAGGAAATCGCGATGAGTTGGACGTATACTTGTCGTTACCTGTCCATCCTTCAAGTCCAACTTGACCATCCAGTCGCCTTGCAGTAGGACGTGTTGAAGCGTATGTATGCCCTCCATTTTGAAATGTCAGTATACAACTGACAGGTTGAGTTTGCGCAAGTTGATAACTGGGCAGACGCCCCCACCTTTTTTGGCTACCAGGAAGAGGTTGCTGCAGAATGCTTGAGGGGACGGGGACGCAGACGCAGGTTCTATCGCACCCTTGCGAAGGAGATCCTGAATTTCCTCCTGGATCAGAAGCGTTTCATCCATTGGGAAATGGAGCGGGGCAGGGGGGAGCGCATTGTGATGGTGTGTCTACCAAGTCGATGGTGAACCCCGCGACCGTGGCCAATACCCAGGTGTTGTTGGTAAGAAGTTGCCATTGGGGCAGGAAATGACCCAATTGGCCCCCACCTGTACCCGGGAAGGGGAGATAAGTTGAAACGGTCTTACCTGTAGCAGTGTTAATTTTAGTCGCATTTTAGTCATCTGAATTTTTTCCATTTTAGTCTAGTTTTAGTTAACTAAAATCTTATGATATTTAGTTGACTAAAACTAAGTTTAGTCTAGTAAAATAAAAGGTAGACTAAAAATAAAACAATTCAGATGACTAAAATTTGACAAATTAAATGGCATTTTCGTCAAAAGACTACGACTAAAATTGATCAAAATTTGCTGTCAAAATTAACACTGCATCACACTTTATTAAAATCTAATGGGTTTAGTTAGACTCAATTTACTGTAGTAGTAGTCGACTAAAATCTTATGATAATTAGTCAACTAAAACGGAAAAAAATCAGATGACTAAAATGCGACTAAAATAAACACTGACCTGTAGACCGTCTGGAGGCAGGAGCACCACGGGAGGCAGAGTAACCTCTGGAGCGCCAGGGTCTGGCTCGGGAGGGGAAGAAGCGCGATCCTGAAGCGGCTTCCGCAGCTCTTTCTTGGAATGCGGGACCAGAATAACGGGGATATCCAGCGTGCCCCGCAGAGCGGCCCCTTCCTCTGCCTGCCCTGTTAGAGACCCGTCCCAGCAACACTTGCGATGTTGGTTTCAACTTTGCTTAAGTATGAGAAGGCCCCCACGTACGTATTTAAGCGCTTCACAAATTTCTCTCCAAAGAGATAACCTGGGGACCCAGGCTCAAGGCAATTTTGTGCCATTTTAGCCAGTTTTGAATTCCTCTTAAGCAGTATAGTTTTTCTGCGTTCTGCAGCCAAAGCTGAGTTGGCGTTACCCAGGAGGGAGAGAGCCCTCTGTAGCCAGCCACCAATCTCGGTGTGATCAAGGGGGTTATTGGTCAATTTTGCCCCTTCAACAATATCAAAGACCCGTACTAAGGGCCCAGCAATATCCAGCACTTTATCCTGGCACATGCGTAAGGCAAAGTTGATACCCTGTTATGGTGACCAACCTTTCTCTGCCATAAAATCTAAGAATTCAACATCCACCTCGGGGGTTACACAAGTTTTGCCAGAGGTGGAAGGTCTAGGGCATTCAGCTCTGATGTTGGAGCGGGTGGACTTGTCCATTGAACAACGCATGAATGCGTCTACCCATCTTTCTATGTGGTGTTGGGGTTGCCAAGCAGTAGAATTTGGGTGTGAGATAGCTTTTGGATTAAATAGAGGGTAGCCCATAGGGTCATAGTTTCGCCCGTCTGTGGTGGGGGTAAATCAAAGGTGTCGACCTCGAGGAGGTCAGCTTCATCGTTAGGCGCGTGAATCTCAATGGGGTCACCCCCTTGTCCTCCCCACTCTCAGGATCCCCTTGTCCTGAGGCGGCCTTTTTGGGGAGTGGACACCGGTATTTGGGTCGTCTATCATGAACCACTTGGTCATCCCCGCGGTCAGGGGCTCTTGCGGGAGCTATGCTCGCTGCTCTGTTCAGGCAGTGATGCAGGATTGCCAGCCCCTCGTATAGCGCCAGTGAGAGTTTTACCAGGGTCTGTATCATCATTTATGAGTTGTTCATTGCCTGTGAGAAAGGGGGAGGGGGGCACATGTCCCATAGCCTGTCTGGGAGAGTCAGTCTCATTCAGAGGAAGGGCATGGACGGCAGACACCGTGTCCACCATGGATTGCCTAAATGAGGCCCCCATATCAGCCACTGCAGCAGACCGAGTGGAGGCAATAGATGAACGGAGGGAGGACTCTAGGGCTGCAAAGTGGGCCGCAGTCTTACCGCTGGATTTTTTGCGGGAGGAGGTAGATGAGGCCCCCAATGCACCATCTCCAGCAGTGGAGGGAGCTATCCTGGGAGGCAGAGCGGGTCTGGCTGGAACGAGCGTGGGACATCCTGTATCCGTGGAAGCAGCGTGAAGAAAAAATTGCAAGGAAAATGGCGCCGGAGCATGAGGAGGGCGGAGCTACTGCCGAACCGCGGGAAGCAGCAGATGTGATGGGGAAGCAGAGAGGCCGTGAGCAGTGCCGCAACAGGAAACCCAGGCACCCAGCACAATGAAAGCAGAGTAGGCACAGCAGAGCGCACAGGAGTACGGAGCGCGGGGCCGCAATGGGAAACCCAGGCAGCGAGCACTATCAGCGCAGGCACAGCCGAGCACACAGGAGCAAACTGGCGCCAGGGACTGAGCGTGCTCGCGCCGTGAGCCGCACTGGACACCGACCTCCGATTTGTGTCGGGATAAGATGGTGTCCAGCAGAAACAGAGGGGAATCTGTAAAGAAAAACACAGAGAGCAATAAAATGTGTACTTATCTGCCAAGAGGAGCAGCAAGAAAGTGGGCGGGCTGTCCTCAGGGCAGGGCTACATCTCATGGGACAGTAGGGTGGGACTGTTATCTGATATGCTTCCTGTTGTGGGGGAAAAAGGTTTTTTCCCCTCAGAAATGTTAACCTCTTCAATGCTGCTGAGAGGAAGGTAATCGAAGCAAATATGAGCCTCAGAGTCCTGTGTTGAAAATAAATGTACAGATCTACAGTGAATAGTTATCACGAACACTGTGTAATAGAAGCAGCACTTTATCAAGTAACAGTTACAGTATAGCTTTACATCTGCGTTGTATGAATGATTGTGTTATTTTGGTATTCTTTTACATGTGCAGCTTTGACCGATTGTTTAGCTCTTCAAATGGACCTCAAGGAAAAGTCACCGCAAGCACACCATCTGACATATCCACGGTAAACAGAGGTCACTCCGATCCTTCAGCATATGCTTCCACTCAGAGAAACTCTGCTGTTGGTGGGGCTTTTGCAAACGCACATACCCGTGGAATTTCACATAATGAGTAAGTAAATCATTGTAATTGTATGTGGTGTTCTATTAAAGACTTGGGTTCTATCCCCTAGTAAACGCTAACTGTAGCATTCGGATTAGTAACAGTTACCGCGAGGATAAGTGACTTTATTTCATGCCACCCACATTACTTTCCTGAGCCTGACACTAAATCCTTAAACTCCGTTGACGCATTGGCGATTGCGCGAGCGTGCGGGAGCTTACTGTACTTTGTGCACCCTATACTTAACATGGGAAGTGCAATCAGTAATTGACATTAGGATAAGTAAGGTATTACAAAGTCCTAGAGGAATTTACCTCGCCTATGGGCTTAACCATAAATTTAGCTACACCTAAAAGCTTTTGCAGAATCATCTAGGAACCCCCTAGCCCCCCCCCCCATAAATCCGATACGTGCCTCTCATCCCGCAGTGAGAACAGCAGGCCGATCCACTAATTCTCCTCCTGGCTGGGAGCAGAGTGAGACTGGGTGGTAAATAGTCCCCAGTCTCCCTCCACAATAACTCCCCAGTGCTGTGTGAACACGTGAGCGCAAGATCGCGCTGTGCTCGTGGCCCAACTGTGCAACCCTCCAGGGAATCCTATGGAGCACTACCGCAAGTATCACGGAGCAAGTTGCTGAAGTAGTACCTGCCCGGAATCAAACATTAAAATGGGGACGCTACAGGGGAAACCTGCGAGTGCAAGTTTTCCCCATTTTTAGTGTTGGGGAGAGAAAAGGGCCCTTAAAGGGATAGACCCAGTGGCGTCGCTAGGGTGACACCCTAAAAAAAAATATATATTTTACCAGGAAGGATACATTGAGAATTCTCTCATTTTCAAGTATGTCCTGGGTAGGCAAGGCCTAGGCTGGCACTTTCCAGGGGGTGGCAAAAAAAACACCACAAAAAGGGATATTCACAGAGCACCGAAATGACGCAGACATTTCAGTGTTCTGTTGTTCCCCGCACTTTGGGGAATCAAATTTCCCCAGTGAATTCACCACAGGGTCCCTGAATTGCAGGGAATCAGCCACCGAATGCTGCCGCAAACCTGTCGCCTGCTGTTTTAAAAAGAACTACTGAATGAAAATATCTGGAATTAACAGGTGAAACTTTAAAAATTTGAATATCATGCAAAAGTTCATTTATTTCAGTAATGCAATTTAAAAGGTGAAACGAATATACAGTTGTGTTCAAAATTATTCAACCCCCACTGAAATTGATTGTTTTGGCCAGTTTGACATTGATTTTGATCATTCAGTCATCTTGCTTACAATTAAATCAAAGAGGCACGTGTAGGTCAGACAAATATAACATAACATTTATAATGAAATAACCACAAATGTCTTTTCTGTGCTCACATCATTATCAGTTTTATTCAACCCCCAAGTGACATTCAATCTTAGTACTTAGTAAAACATCCTTTTACAGTTATAACAGCTTTTAAACGTGAAGCATAGCTTGACACAAGTGTCTTGCAGCGATCTATGGGTATCTTCGCCCATTCGTCATGGGCAAAAGCCTCCAGTTCAGTCACAATCTTAGGCTTGCGCACTGCAACTGCTTTCTTTAAGTCCCACCAGAGGTTCTCAATCGGATTTAAGTCAGGTGACTGCGATGGCCACTCCAAAATGTTCCAGCCTTTAGGCTGGGGTCAGACCAGCGCACTTTTAACGTGCGTTCTGGCGCACATAATTACGGCCGCACTAGCAGCAGATGACGGGCAATGACGGACAATATACGATGTACGGCCGCACAAAAGTCCGGCCGTGCAACACAAGTGGAATTTGAACGCATTTTTCTGAGAACGCTGAACCGCTAGTACTGACGTACTGAGTGCGCAGCTGCGGCATAGCGGCGTGATTAGGAGATGTCAGACACTGCTAATGTCCAGCCTACAGAACGTCCAGACGCAAAAAGAGTTTTATTGACGATCCGTACAAAATCACGCCTGAAAATGCGCGTCGTCTGACCGTTTTTGCGCATTCCGTGAAAAAATACGTCAATGCGTTCGGACGCACTTTTTCACGTTCGCGGCGAAAAATGCTTTCGTCTGACCCTAGCCTAAATCTGCAACCATGCTCTAGTGGACTTGGAGGTATGCTTGGGATCATTGTCCTGTTGAAAGGTCCAACGTCTCCCAAGCCTCAGGTTTGTGACGGACTGCATCACATTGTCATCCAATATCTCCTGGTACTGAAGAGAATTCATGGTACCTTGCACACGCTGAAGCTTCCCTGTACCTGCAGAAGCAAAAAAGCCCCAAAGCATGATTGACCCCCCGCCATGCTTCACAGTAGGCAAGGTGTTCTTTTCTTCATAGGCCTTGTTCTTCCTCCTCCAAACATAGCGTTGATCCATGGGCCCAAACAGTTCTAATTTTGTTTCATCAGTCCACAGAACACTATCCCAAAACTTCTGTGGTTTGTCTACATGACTTTTGGCATACTGCAGTCGACTCTTCTTATTCTTTGGAGACAGCAAGGGGGGCCGCCTGGGAGTTCTGGCATGGAGGCCTTCATTACGCAGTGTGCCGTATGGTCTGAGCTGAAACTTCAGTACCCACATATGACAGATCTTTTCTCAGTTCCTCAGCAGTCACACGGGGACTTTTCTCCACTCTACGCTTCAGGTAGCGCACAGCAGTCGAAGTCAGCATCTTATTTCTGCCACAACCAGGTAGCGTTTCAACAGTGCCCTTTGCCTTGAATTTGCGAATGATGCTTCCTATGGTCTCTCTTGGTATGTTTAACATCTTTGCAATCTTCTTATAGCCATTGCCCTTCCTGTGAAGAGTAATCACCTCTTCTCTTGTCTTCCTGGACCATTCTCTTGACTTCACCATGTTTGTAACCACACCAGTAAATGTCTAGAAGGAGCGGAGTATCACAGTCATTTTAAAGCTGCCTAATTGGTGCTTATTATGCTTTATTGCTGCTCCGTGACATCCACAGGTGTTTTCAATACCTGATTGAAAACACTTGAATGAACCTCTGTTCTTCAGAGTGGTAGTCTTTAAGGGGTTGAATAATTGTGTCAATGAAGAATTCACAAAATAAACATTTACTACTGTATTACAAAACCAATTGATGTCATTTTAGTTGCATATGGTTCTTTAAAAAGTCCTTGTAGGATTTCATTCTGAATACAATTACAAATGTACACTAAATTCCCTAAAACCCTTTACAGCATTGGGGGTTGAATAATTTTGAACACAACTGTATGTGGTAGACTAATTACATGCAAAGCAAGACAGTTCAAGCCGTGATTTGTCATAATTATGCTGATTATGGCTTACAGCTCATGAAAACCCCAAATCCACAATCTTAGAAAATTAGAATATTGTGAGAAGGTGCAATATTCTAGGCTCAAAGTGTCCCACTGTAATCAGCTACTTAAGCCATAACACCTGCAAAGGGTTCCTGAGCCTTTAAATGGTCTCTCAGTCTGGTTCAGTAGGAATCATAATCATGGGAAAGACTGCTGACCTGACTGTTGTGCAGAAAACCATCATTGACACCCTCCATAAGGAGGTAAAGACTCAAAAGCTAATTGCAAAAGAAGTTGGATGTTCCCAAAGTGCTGTATCAAAGCACATTAATAGAAAGTTATGTGGAAGAAAAAGGTGCACAAGCAGCAGGGATGACTGCAGCCTGGAGAGGATTGTCAGGAAAAAGCCATTCAAAAGTGTTGGACTTTCACAAGGGGTGGACTGAGGTTGGAGTCAGTGCATCAAGAGCCACCACACACAGACGGGTCCTGGACATGGGCTTCAAATGTCGTATTCCTCTTGTCAAGCCGCTCCTGAACCACAAACAACATCAGAAGCGTCTTACCTGGGCTAAAGAAAAACAGACCTGGTCTGTTGCTCAGTGGTCCAAAGTCCTCTTTTCTGATGAGAGCAACTTTTGCATCTCATTTGGAAACCAAGGACCAGGGCCGGTGCAAGCATTTTTGTCTAATCAGGCGAAGGTGCGTTTTGGTGCCCCCCATCCGTGTCATGTCAAGCCAATCAGGATAGAGGTGCCATAATAATCTCTATATATGCACACATACATATATACACACTCTAGTGTCGCACCGATACCACTTTAAGACCGAGTACAAGTACCAATACTTTTTTTCAGGTATTCACCAATATCATGCCCACTCAGATACATATATACAGACCAGAACATGTCCAGAATAAATATATATATACGCACAGAGACCTCAGACCAGACATGTCCAGATATATATATATATTGACCCCAGCTCACATGGATATATTTGCCCCAGCTCACAGGGTATATATATATCTATATTGCCCCAGCTCACATGGATATATATATATAGCCCCAGCTCACAAGGGTATATTTGCCCCCATCTCACATATGGGTATATTTACCACAGCTCACACATGGGTATATTTGTCCCCAGAGCTCACACATGGGTATATTTGCCCCAGCTCACATATGGATATATTTGCCCCAACTCACATATGGGTATATTTGCCCCAACTCACATATGGGTATATTTGCCCCAACTCACATATGGGTATATTTGCCCCAACTCACATATGGGTATATTTGCCCCAACTCACATATGGGTATATTTGCCCCAGCTCACACATGGGTTTATTTGCCCCCTGCTCACATATGGGTATATTTGCCCCCAGCTCACACATGGTATATTTGCCCCCAGAGCTCACACATGGATATATTTGCCCCAGAGCTCACACATGGATATATTTGCCCCCAGAGCTCACACATGGATATATTTGCCCCAGAGCTCACACATGGGTAAATTTGCCCCCAGCTCACATCATTCTTCCCCTCAATTAATTTCACCCCCTCAATTCATTCTCCCCCTCAATTCCTCCACCCCTTCAATTCATTCTCCCTTCAATTCAATCTCTCCCTTTTAATTCATTTCATACCCCTGCTCACACGCGCACATCACCCCTGCACACACACACACACACATCACCCCTGCACACACACACACACACATCACCCCTGCTCACATGCGCACATCACCCCTGCTCACACACACATCACCCCTGCTCACAACAACATCACCCCTGCTCACACACACATCACCCCTGCTCACACACACATCACCCCTGCTCACACACACATCACCCCTGCTCACACACACATCACCCCTGCTCACACACACATCACCCCTGCTTCACACACACATCACCCCTGCTCACACACACATCACCCCTGCTCACACACACATCACCCCTGCTCACACATCTCACCCCTGCTCACACACACACACATCACCCCTGCTCACACACACACACATCACCCCTGCTCACACACACACACATCACCCCTGCTCACACAACACACACATCACCGCTGCTCACACACACACATCACCCCTGCTCACACACACACATCACCCCTGCTCACACACACATCACCCCTGCTCACACAACATCACACCCTGCTCACACACACATCACCCCTGCTCACACACACATCACCCCTGCTCACACACATCACCCCTGCTCACACACACATCACCCCTGCTCACACACACATCACCCGCTGCTCACACACACATCACCCCTGCTCACACACACATCACCCCTGCTCACACACACATCACCCCTGCTCACACACACATCACCCTGCTCACACATCACCCCTGCTCACACACACATCACCCCTGCTCACACATCACCAATGCTCACACACATCACCCCTGCTCACAACACACACATCACCCCTGCTCACAACACACATCACCCCTGCTCACACACACACATCACCCCTGCTCACACACACACATCACCCCTGCACACACACACATCACCCCTGCTCACACACATTCACCCCTGCTCACACACACATCACCCCTGCTCACACACACATCACCCCTGCTCACACACACATCACCCCTGCTCACACACACACACCCCTGCACACACATCACCCCTGCTCACAAACATCACCCCTGCTCACACACACCACCCCTGCTCACACAACACCACCCCTGCTCACACACACCACCCCTGCTCACACACACACCACCCCTGCTCACACACACACCACCCCTGCTCACACAACACACACCCCTGCTCACACACACACCACCCCTGCTCACACACACACACCACCCCTGCTCACACACACACACCACCCCTGCTCACACACACACACCACCCCTGCTCACACATCACCCCTGCTCACACATCACCCCTGCTCACACATCACCCCTGCTCACACATCACCCCTGCTCACACACATCACCCCTGCTCACACGCGCACATCACCCCTGCTCAGACATCACCCCTGCTCAGACATCACCCCTGCTCAGACATCACCCCTGCTCAGACACATCACCCCTGCTCACACACATCACCCCTGCTCACACACATCACCCTGCTCACACACATCACCCCTGCTCACACACATCACCCCTGCTCACACACATCACCCCTGCTCACACACATCACCCCTGCTCACACACATCACCCCTGCTCACACATCACCCTGCTCACACATCACCCCTGCTCACACATCACCCCTGCTCACACATCACCCCTGCTCACACATCACCCTGCTCACACATCACCCCTGCTCACACATCACCCCTGCTCACACATCACCCCTGCTCACACATCACCCCTGCTCTCACACATCACCCCTGCTCTCACACATCACCCCTGCTCACACATCACCCCTGCTCAAACACACCACCCCTGCTCACACATCACCCCTGCTCAAACACATCACCCCTGCTCAAACACACCACCCCTGCTCACACACACACACACCCCTGCTCATACATCACCCCTGCTCACACACACACCACCCCTGCTCACACATCACCCCTGCTCACACACACACACACACATCACCCCTGCTCACACATCACCCCTGCTCACACATCACCCCTGCTCACACATCACCCCTGCTCACACGCACACATCACCCCTGCTCACACATCACCCCTGCCTCACACACACACACATCACCCCTGCTCACACATCACCCCTGCTCACACACCACCACCCCTGCTCATACATCACCCCTGCTCACACACACACACCACCCCTGCTCATACATCACCCCTGCTCACACACACCACCCCTGCTCACACACACACACCACCCCTGCTCATACATCACCCCTGCTCACAACACACACCACCCCTGCTCACACATCACCCCTGCTCACACATCACCCCTGCTCACACATCACCCCTGCTCACACATCACCCCTGCTCACACGCACACACCACCCCTGCTCATACATCACCCCTGCTCAGGGGCGGATCCAGAGACTAGTCTCGGGAGGGGCACTGACAGAAAATAAGGTGTTTTAGCAGAGAGTCCGACTCACGAGAATTTACAGAGGGCCCGGCTCACAGGAGCTTACAATCTAGAGGAGCAGAGGGCCCGGCTCATAGGAGCTTACAATCTAGAGGAGCAGAGGGCCCGGCTCACAGGAGTTTACAATCTAGAAAAGCAGAGGGCACCCAGGAGCTTACAATCTAGAGGAGGAGAGGGCACCCAGGAGCTTACAATCTAGAGGAGCAGAGGGCACCCAGGAGTTTACAATCTAGAGGAGCAGAGGGCACCCAGGAGTTTACAATCTAGAGGAGCAGAGAGCCCCCAGCTCACACATGGATTTGCCCCCAGCTCATGGATTTGCCCCCAGCTCATGGATTTACCCCCAGCTCATGGATTTGCCCAGGTCATGGATTTGCCCCCAGGTCATGGATTTGCCCCCAGGTCATGGATTTGCCCCCAACTCATGGATTTGCCCCCAGGTCATGGATTTGCCCAGCTCATGGATTTGCCCCCAGGTCATGGCTTTGCCCCCAGGTCATGGATTTGCCCCCAGCTCATGGATTTGCTCCCAGCTCATGGATTTGCTCCCAGCTCATGGATTTGCCCCCAGGTCATGGATTTGCCCAGCTCATGGATTTGCCCCCAGGTCATGGATTTGCCCCCAGGTCATGGATTTGCCCCCAGGTCATGGATTTGCCCCCTGCTCATGGATTTGCCCCCTGCTCATGGATTTGCCCAGCTCATGGATTTGCCCCCAGCTCATGGATTTGCCCCCAGCTCATGGATTTGCCCCCAGCTCATGGATTTGCCCAGCTCATGGATTTACCCCCAGCTCATGGATTTGCCCAGCTCATGGATTTGCCCCCAGCTCATGGATTTGCCCCCTGCTCATGGATTTGCCCCCTGCTCATGGATTTGCCCCCAGCTCATGGATTTACCCCCAGCTCATGGATTTGCCCCCTGCTCATGGATTTGCCCCCTGCTCATGGATTTGCCCAGCTCATGGATTTACCCCCAGCTCATGGATTTACCCCCATGGATTTACCCCCAGCTCATGGATTTGCCCCCAGCTCATGGATTTGCCCCCAGCTCATGGATTTGCCCCCAGCTCATGGATTTACCCCCAGCTCATGGATTTACCCCAGCTCATGGATTTACCCCCAGCTCATGGATTTACCCCCAGCTCATGGATTTACCCCCAGCTCATGGATTTGCCCCCCAGCTCATGGATTTACCCCCAGCTCATGGATTTGCCCCCCAGCTCATGGATTTGCCCCAGCTCATGGATTTGCCCCCAGCTCATGGATTTGCCCAGCTCATGGATTTACCCCCAGCTCATGGATTTACCCCCAGCTCATGGATTTACCCCCAGCTCATGGATTTGCCCAGCTCTCACCTGGATATTGCTCCAGGCCTCCAGCTCCGGTGTTCAGGGGACCCAGATGCCGCCGGGCAGCGCAGGAGCGCCTGCCCGGTCCTGAAGAGTGCGTCTTTGTAAAGGGGAGGCGGCTGCGTGCGTGCGCAGGTCACGCGGTCCGGCCAGTCAGGTGGTACAGAGACTCAGTACCACCTGATTAGCCGGACCACGTGACCGGCTGCGCCTGCACGCAGCCGCATCCCCTTTACAAGGACGCACTCTTCAGGACCGGGCAGGCGCTCCTGCGCTGCCCGGCGGCATCTGGGTCCCCGGCTCAAATCTCGGGGGGGGCAATTGCCCCGTTGCCCCCCCCTGGATCCGCCCCTGCCCCTGCTCACACACACCCCACCCCTGCTCACACACACACCACCCCTGCTCACACATCACCCCTGCTCACACATCACCCCTGCTCACACATCACCCCTGCTCACACATCACCCCTGCTCACACGCACACATCACCCCTGCTCACACACACACCACACACATCACCCCTGCTCACACATCACCCCTGCTCACACATCACCCCTGCTCACACATCACCCCTGCTCACACATCACCCCTGCTCACACATCACCCCTGCTCACACATCACCCCTGCTCACACATCACCCCTGCTCACACATCACCCCTGCTCACACATCACCCCTGCTCACACATCACCCCTGCTCACACATCACCCCTGCTCACACATCACCCCTGCTCACACGCACACATCACCCCTGCTCACACATCACCCCTGCTCACACACACACACATCACCCTGCTCACACATCACCCCTGCTCACCACACACATCACCCCTGCTCACACATCACCCCTGCTCACACACACACACATCACCCCTGCTCACACACACACACACATCACCCCTGCTCACACACACACACACATCACCCCTGCTCACACACAAACACACATCACCCCTGCTCACACATCACCCCTGCTCACACGCACACATCACCCCTGCTCACACATCACCCCTGCTCACACGCAAACATCACCCCTGCTCACACATCACCCCTGCTCACACGCACACACATCACCCCTGCTCACACATCACCCCTGCTCACACGCACACATCACCCCTGCTCACACATCACCCCTGCTCACACATCACCCCTGCTCACACATCACCCCTGCTCACACATCACCCCTGCTCACACACCACCCCTGCTCACACATCACCCCTGCTCACACATCACCCCTGCTCACACATCACCCCTGCTCACACATCACCCCTGCTCACACATCACCCCTGCTCACACATCACCCCTGCTCACACACACACATCACACACCACACACCACCCTGCTCACATACATCACCCCTGCTCACACACACCACCCCTGCTCACACACACACACCACCCCTGCTCATACATCACCCCTGCTCACACACACACCACCCTGCTCACACATCACCCCTGCTCACACGCACACATCACCCCTGCTCACACACACACACACATCACCCTGCTCACACATCACCCCTGCTCACACATCACCCCTGCTCACACATCACCCCTGCTCACACATCACCCCTGCTCACACATCACCCCTGCTCACACATCACCCTGCTCACACATCACCCCTGCTCACACATCACCCTGCTCACATCACCCCTGCTCACACATCACCCCTGCTCACACATCACCCCTGCTCACACACACACATCACCCCTGCTCACACACACACATCACCCCTGCTCACACACACACATCACCCCTGCTCACACACACACATCACCCCTGCTCACACACACATCACCCCTGCTCACACGCACACATCACCCCTGCTCACACATCACCCCTGCTCACACATCACCCCTGCTCACACATCACCCCTGCTCACACATCACCCCTGCTCACACATCACCCCTGCTCACACATCACCCCTGCTCACACATCACCCCTGCTCACACGCACACATCACCCCTGCTCACATACACACATCACCCCTGCTCACACACACACATCACCCCTGCACACACATACCCACCCCCCCATACTCACACCCACCCCCCCATACTCACACCCACCTCCCCATGCTCACACACACCCAATGCTCTCATTCACCCATGCTCACACACACAGACACACACTCCATGCTTACACACCCACCTCCCCCATGCACACCCCCATACTCACACCCCCTGCTTGCTACTTACCCTAGGATTCAAATCCCTGGCTGCCTCCGTGGTTACAGCTCAGCTGGTCTCTCTCCACTCCCCCACCCTGCACGTGCTGGACACTTCCTGCACAGGAGCAGGGGAGGGAGGCTCTGCTAGCTGCTGTGAGGAGGAAGGGGGTGGATGGGCGGGGCCAGCATCTTCCCATGTGAGCTGTGGTCTGGCAGCCTCGTCTTCCTCCTCCTCTGCACCCCCCCCCCCCGCAGGGCCTTTACTTCCGGTGCAGCGTGTGGGAGTGGGATCCCACACGCTGCCGAGTAAATGGGAAACCTTGTGCCCGATCCTTGCAAGGCCTCCGCTCGCTGGGTGGTCCAGATTTTTCCGCCCCTCAACTGGCAGAAAGCCAGAATAGTAAGGCAGCCGCCTGTGCTGCCTTACACTAGCGCCGGCCCTGCCAAGGACCCAGAGTATGGAGGAAGATTGGAGAGGCACATACTGCAAGATGCTTTAAGTCCAGTGTGAAGTTTCCACAGTCTGTTTTGGGGAGCCATGTCATCTGCTGGTGTTGGTCCACTGTGCTTCATTAAGTCCAGGGTCAACGCAGCCGTCTACCAGGAGATTTTGGAGCACTTCATGCTTCCTTCCGCAGACCAGCTTTATGGGGATGCTGACTTCATTTTCCAGCAGGACTTGGCACCTGCCCACACTGCCAAAAGCACCAAAACCTGGTTCATTGACTGTGGGAGTACTGTGCTTGATTGCCCAGCAAACACACCTGACCTGCCAATTCTCTGGCATTGCCAAGAGAAAGATGAGACATGAGACGGAACAATGCAGAAGAGCTGAAGGCCGCTATTGAAGCATCCTGGTCTTCCATAACACCTCAGCAGTGCCACAGGCTGATAACTTCCATGCCGCATTGAGGCAGTAATTGCTGCAAACCAAGTACTGAGTACATCTGCAGCTTATACTTTTCAGAGGTCCGATATTGTTCTATGTACAATCCTTGTTTTATTGATTGCATGTAATATTCTAATTTTCTGAGATTGTGGATTTGGTGTTTTCAATTCATGAGCTGTAAAACATAATCATCACAATTATGTCAAATCACAGCTTGAACTGAGTCTCATATATTAGTTTCACCTTTTAAGTTGCATTACTGAAATAAATCAACTTTTGCACCATATTCTAATTTTTCAAGTTTCACCTGTAAGTTCTGATGAATGATAATAAAAAGGTCTGTTACAAAAAAAAAAGAGAAATTGCTATTAGAAATTTTTTAAATTTTTTTTTTTTAAAAATGCCTAAAAGATACAAAAAAAAAAAATCAATACAGAGCTTTTTTTACTATGGATTAAAGGAATGAACTTTTTATTAGATATTGGTTAAAAACAGGAATATTTTTAACATTGAAACCTATGGTGTTCGTTCACCCTGAATAAAATGAAAACACCGGACATCAGGACATTTCTTTGCTGTTCAGTGTCTCTGAACAGATTAACCATTACTTCTCTATGGGGACTTTCACTGCCTTCGAACAGGCACTGTACTTGCTGTCAGTTTGCCAAAATTTGTGTGCGAGCATATCACAGAGCTCCTCAGCAATAAACCTTACAGTAATGTGCACCGTCTATTAAGAGCAATCAGTGTTATATGGGAGTACTGATTTATGAGTAAAAGTAGTTAAAAAAAATTAAAAAAAAGTAAAACTCGAAGGGGGGGGGGGTGTGACACCATAAGTTACCGCACCGGGTGACACCAACCCTAGTGACGCCACTGGATAGACCTTAACCCCTCCTGACACATTCTGCACTCCCCTCCTATTTTAACCTTTTATTCTGATTTTGAACTTGCCTTAATTCACTCCGCTCCATTGGTGTTGGTCCAGATGTGACATGCTGTCTTCCTATAAAACATAGCTGTCACTTGACACCAGGGAGACTGGACATTCGAGTGCGCATCCACCCGATCCAATGGATCTCAATGCCGGATCATATTGAGAGCCATTGTTGGCAGGTGGGTCCCATAACTTGAGATCCAGCACTCTGGTTCTCGGTGGTACAAACCCCTGCACTTGCAGAGCAGAATCCGCATTCATGGACGCTCGGAAAATCTAATTATTTTGAGTGCTTACAGTGCATAGAGTCCTTTTAAGAAACTCGGGCCATATTAAGAGCCAGTTGGGGGGGGGCGTCACACTCTCAACACACTTGCTTGCACACTGTCATCTCCGTCTTACTATCAACTCTTTCAGCTAACCACATTGTACTCCCATCCCACTCAGCCACATTTCCATTTCAATCCTACTCCTCACATTTCACTCGGTTAACCTACTCGCTTCAAACTCATGCAGCCACACACTCCCATACTACACAGACAACTCTGCACATACATACCCATAATTATCATAATGACAGTCCCTGGGGGTGAGGAGGGATCTTCATCTGCAGGTCTGGAACAAGTATGTTCAGGTGCTCAGAGGAGAGGCAAGCTTGTAAAGGGAGCTGGTGCAGAATACCTATCAGAAGCAACATCCCAACACAAGATGGTTATCTGCCACCTCCACTCCCAGAGGTCCCCTCTGTCACCCTCTGCCGCTTCCTCACAGCCACTGAGGAAGTCAATTCCTTATTGTCCTCCTCACATCTCACCACGTGCCCGCTCGACCCCATTCCCTCACATCTAAGGCTAGGGTCAGAGTGGGGCAGTCGGAACGCGCGTGCAGGCGCACTAAATCACGGCGGCAGTAGCAGCACATAACGGCCAATGACGGCCAATATACGCAGTACGTGCGTACAAAAGTGCGCCGACACCACGCAACCGGCAAATGAACGCATTTTTCTCAGAACGTGAAACCGCTGCTACAGACGTACAGAGTGCGCTGCGGCCGCATGGCAGCGTGTGTGCGTGATTAGGAGACGTCAGACGCTGCTAGTGTGCGGCCTACATAACGTTCAAACAGCCGGATTTCCCTAGAATTGCGTTGGTGAGTACCTGCGACTGTGCGACTGTGGTCGTCTGACCACTTAAGCGTATTCCGTGAAAAAATGCGTGCGCACGCATCGACGTACATTTTGACAGTGGCCGCAGAAAATGCGCTCATCTGTCCCTAGCCTAATTCCTCCCCTCTCCTCCTCCCTCACCCCTGCTCTCACACACATCTTCAACCTATCTCTCTCCACTGGCTCCTTTCCATCCGCCTTCAAACACGCGCTAGTTACCCCTTTACTAAAGAAACCATCCCTCGGTCCCAACTCTCCTTCCAACTACCGCCCTGTATCCCTGCTTCCCTTTACCTCTAAGCTCTTAGAAAAACTAGTCTTCAACCGCCTCTCCCTCTTCCTGTCCTCCAATTCCATACTTGACCCCCTGCAATCTGGCTTCCGTCCCCTACACTCAACTGAAACTGCCCTCACCAAAGTCACCAACGACCTCCTAACTGCTAAAAAACACTGCGACTATTCTATTCTCATCCTGCTTGACCTCTCGGCTGCTTTTGACACTGTTGACCACCCCCTCCTTCTACAGACCCTCAACTCTCTGGGTCTCGGTGACACTGCACTTGCTTGGGTTGACTCCTATTTATCCAACAGGTCCTTCTGTGTGTCCTTTGCTGGGAACTCCTCCTCTTCATTGCCTCTATCTGTTGGTGTACCTCAAGGCTCTGTCCTTGGTCCTCTGCTCTTTTCCATCTACACCTCCTCCCTGGGCAAAATCAACAGCTTTGGCTTTAATTGCCACCTCTACGCTGATGACACTCAGATCTACCTCTCTACCCCTGATCTCTCTCCCCCTGTCCTTTCAAAAGTCAGTGACTGTTTATCTGGCATCTCCTCCTGGATGGCCTCCCACCACCTAAAGATCAACATGTCAAAGACTGAGCTCCTACTTATTCCTCCCTCCAATGCCTCCCCACCTCCTGACTTCTCTATCATGGTGGAGGGTATCACCATCTCCCCATCAAACCAAGTTTGCTGTCTTGGAGTTACACTGGACTCTGCTCTTTCCTTCATCCCCCACATCAAGTCTCTTTCCTCCTCCTCCTCTGCGTAATATTTCCAGAATTCGGCCATTTCTTACCGCTGTCACCACCAAACAACTCCTACACGCCCTGGTAATCTCCCGACTCGACTATTGCAATAATCTCTTATCTGGCCTCCCTCTGTCCCGCCTCTCCCCCCTACAATCCATCCTGAACGCCTCCGCCAGGTTAATTCACCTCACCCGCCGCTCTGTCTCTGCCGCTCCCCTCTGCAAGTCCCTTCACTGGCTCCCCATCCACTGCAGAATTAAGTTCAAAATCCTTATCCTTACCTACAAAACCCTCACTAACTCAGCTCCCCACTACCTGTCCTCACTAATCACCAAATACACCCCAGCCCGCTCCCTAAGGTCAAACAGTGACCTGCACCTAGCTTCTCCCCGCATCACCTCTTCCCATGATAGACTGCAGGATTTCTCACGCGCAGCCCCCACTCTCTGGAACGCTCTCCCTCGTACTGTCAGACTTTCCCCTAACTTCTCTTCCTTCAAACGCTCCCTTAAAACATTCCTATTTAGGGAAGCCTACCACCCAACTCACTGACGCAATCATCAATCACTCTCACCTTGCAGTCCTCTCCTCCTGTTTCCAACCCCAACCCTCCCAGATTGTGAGTTCCTACGGGAATAGGGCCCTCATCTCCTCCTGTACTGTTTGTCAAATGTTGTTCAATGTATTGTAACCCTGTCTATACTGTGCCTATTGTACAGCGCTGCGGAATATGCTGGCGCTTTATAAATAAAGAATAATAATAATACCTGGCAAATCCAGTGTATGGGGGACAGAGAAAATAAAATCCAGAATTCACTTGCCTGAAAGCAACACAGGGTTAGCTCTCATAATAAGAACCCAAATTACCGAATGGGTGGAGTAGAGGTAACCTCACTGCTGTATAACCATGGAGTGAGACTGCGGAGACACAGGTTCGATCCTGGCCAGAGCACCTCTCCAGTAAGTGTCCTTGGGCAAGACACCTAATGGTACATCCTCGCCACCCAAAACATACTTGAAAAGGAGAGAAATCTCAATGTATCCTTCCTGGTAAAATCCTTTCTCAAAAGAAAAAAAAAATTACAAGATCAAGTCTAATATAATTTTTAAAATTATCTTGAGCGAGGACTGTTTTATTTTGGCGGTGTGTTATGTCTCTTTGGAAAGTTAACCATAACTTCCATGAAGCTCTTCAATCTGAAATTTGTTTGGTTATTTATATGTGTACTGTTTGCCTTACAGGCGTTTTGATCCTTTTATGGAGCATGCTAACATTTTGAGCCTGGTCTTGTGCACAAATCAACCCCTTTTCATTTTATTCATTTAATGTCATGGGGTTAACAATTATCTGTTCCGGAGGATCCTGTTTGTAAAGGTATTAATGCTTTTGTTTGTGTATATTTTGCTAGTGATGCAGAGCGCATGCCATTAAGGGGAATAAAGCACGAACTTTATCGTCATATCCGTGCCCATATCTGGAAAACACATGGCAGAGCACAACTTCATGGGTGGAGTAATCCTCCTGCCGCTGAAAATAAGGCAAGTAGACCTTAACAAATGTTTTTCAGTTACGTATCTTGATCAGCGCAATAAAAATTGCTATCAGGATCTTGGTGTCTCTCATAGATCAGCAGACCATATTTTGGTACATAAAATAAAATATTAAAATACACAATGGTGAAGTATATCAAATATATACTACAAATAAAATGCAATGAATGATGTTTCACTCACAAACATAGAGCCTAGCACTGGCTCTAAGTGGAACTGCACATTTTGGGTTGTTTTTTTCTTCTATATTGTTCACAGGTGACCCACACCTTACACGGCTGTTTCCCTTCACATATCAAGGAACCATATAAGACCAGAAAAGACAGCGCAAATCTCCTTGTGCAGAATGAAAAATATAACTCTTAGAGTTCAGAGAAGGGCTCCTAAAATGAAGGAGAAAAGTTACCAGGAAAGGCTTAATGATCTTAACATGTACAGCTTAGAAAAAAGACGAGACAGAGGAGATATGATAGAAACATTTAAATACGTAAAGGGAATCCACAAGGTAGAGGAAGGGCGTATATTTAAAAGGAAACAAAGTAGCAAAACAAGAGGACATAGTCTTAGATTAGAGGGGCAAAGGTTTAAAAGTAACATCAGGAAGCATTATTTTACTGAGAGGGTGGTGGATACATGGAACAGCCTTCCAGTAGAAGTGGTAGAGGCCAAAACAGTAATTGAATTTAAGCAGACATGGGATAGGTATAAGGCTATCCTAAACAAAAGATAAATCCAGGTAAAGTATCCATGTAATTGGGCAGACTAGATGGGCCGAAAGGTTCTTATCTGCCGACATTTTCTATGTTTCTATATGCTTTTCAGCCAATTTTTCACTTACACTTGTTGGACCTTCAATAGCTTTAAGGTTTGCGCATATGGATTTTTTTCAGGCTCGGGCAAATCCACAAACCACCAAAAAGACACAGGATGGATGTTCTTTTCGAAAGAAAATTGAATAAAATAAAAACATGTAAAACAAATGGATAAAACAGGTACCCAGGACGCATTTCGTCGCACTAGGCGGCTTCCTCAGCTGAGGTAACCCCCTAGTTTACAAGTGGAGATACGGGGATCCTTTGGATTCCCATTTCTCCCAATCCGTGGCACCTAGAGGCTCATGTTTATCATTGGAAAGAGGCCTGATCATGGCCTGTCCATTGATACCAAACATGACCAGGCTTGGTGTAAAAGAAATTTAAAGATTTTTTTTTTTTTTTTTTATCTGGGGGGTTTAATTAAATAGGACTTAAGCTGGCATCTAAAAATGATGAGCATAAAACGGTCAAAATGAGCTCAGCGCACAGAGGTGAAATGGCTCAGCAGTGAAGGTGTTAAAAAGCAAAAACATGTAAATATTGGGTATTTCTAATCTCGGGACAAAATTTTGAAATTATTTAGCTGGGGTCTTTTTTGGCAGTTGTAGATTTTGGATTAAATTTCGGAAAAAAAGAAGAAGAAAAAACTCAATTTAAATTTTTCATTTTTTTTTTTTTTTTATATTAAATTATACGATATGATGGAAATAATATCTTTTAGAAAGTCCATTTAATGGCGGGAAAAACGGTGTATAATATGTGTGGGTTCCATAAACGAGTAAGAGGAAAATTTGACCTAAACACAAACGGCGCAGAAACGTAAAAATAGTAGGGGGCACTAACAGATTTTCGTAAAACCGCCCAGTCACGAAGGGGATAAAGCCACCTTTTTATTTGCTGTTACTTTCCCAATAAAGTTAAGAAAATACAAAGGACTTAGCTTTAACTCATCACCTTTTAAAAGCAATCTGACTTCAATCATATCCTGCATGTGACATTCACTTCTCGCATATGACCATGGGGTTCCAGAGTAGTTAGTGTGGTTTGAAAGTGTGTGTACAGATGTCTGTTTGGGGTCAGAGTCTGCAGGGACCTGGAGTGTCTGTGCTGCTTTCTAAGGGCCCTATTCCAGCTCAGCCAAGAAAAGGCAAACCATTATTTGGGAGCCACTAGCAAATACAATCGTTGCCGCAGCTGGTATCCTTTCCTGTAGTCCATAGGACTCCATGGAGATCTTCACAAGATAATATAGGGCCTGTGGCCAGGCACTGGGAACAAATAACAATTTCTTCTTAAAATGTGTTTTTGGGGTTTAATGATTGTTTCAGTTCTTGTTTGTTTCTTTGTGTTTACTCTTTAGGACCTATTCCATAGTTCACGGTAGAATGGTGACTGTAAACAGGAAGATCTGCACCTGCACATTTTTTAGTCTCCATTTTACTGACTTCTTATTGTGGGGTAGATGCTTAATTGGCACCTAGCCCGGGAACGAAGTGCAAAGCTGGCTGATACCGGCAGTGGCGAAGTGTGTTGCAGTGAGTATCTGCTCCTGGAGTCCATAGGACTCCATGGAGCCTTGCGCATTCCTCGGCCACGAGAACTGTTTGTTCCCAGGCTCACTCTGCTCCTGGCGAGTAAAAAGCTGTGGATCGCGCTACCCTTTTCACCACAGCAGGAGAGGCGAGTATGGGATTTATTGGTGGGGTTAGGATAGTGTTACGTGATTTTGCAAATGCATTTGACCACGTACATTTCACAGATCCAGAGATACAAAACCCCTGCATCGTGATTCCCCTGCTGGAGAGGGGACTACCTCTTTCTGACATTATTACGTATGCTTGATGATGCAGGGGGCAGGGGCAGTCCCACAGATAGTGCCAACATCATAGATGTCAGCCTGCTGATTAGAGCCCCAGATCGGTTCGCTGGAGCAGCGCAAAGATGTGCGTGGAGCATCCTCCACACAAGACCTTCACGCTCCATTGGTTAATGTGCTTCTAGCAATGGAGAGCGAGCTTTTCCAATCAGCTTGTTTTCATTCTACGCTTAACATCATCCTGAAAAGAATAACGTCTATCAAACCCTGGTGTGAAATAATTGTGCAGAAGTGCAATCACTTAATGGGTCACCACCACCACCAAAAAATGAAATGTCCTTATGGTGTTTATTTTATGTTGCTGATATCTTACGTGTGATTTGTTTTCCTGCTGTTTAGCTAAGAAAATATTTTACTCAGTCACTGGGTGCATCTTTTTTGTGATCTTTTTGTGTCGTAAACTAGGCCCTACGGTTTCTTGCTCCTCACAGTGTGGCATTGGCCATAGAATGGAGTCTATTAGTTGATCACTGACTCAAATCATTGTATTGTGTGGAATCCAAAGGACATCACCAGGGGGTAGATTTAGAAGCAATTTAAGCTCCCTGTCATATCTCATTCAGCTGCCATCTCTTATCTCAGTCTGGAGGACAAAGCTTCCTGTAGCCGTATCTAAATATTCCATCCTCCACCTCACTAACTGTTAATGTAGATTAAATAAACAAGAACCACAAAGCAAAGCTTTTGTTTCCCTTTTTGTGTCTTTTTCCTATGATGTAACATTTACCAAGAGATCTAAACCTTATATATAAGTGGTAGTGTCCCGTTAACATTTAGGCTGGGTTCACACCTGCGCATTTTTTGACGCGCGTATCGCGCAAACGTAAAAAAAACGCACAAACGCGCATTGCAGCGCGTTCACGGCCATAGACTGCAGCGTGAACGTGCTGCAATACGCCCCAAAGAAGCTCCCGTACTTCTTTGGGCATAAGATGTTTTACAGCACTTTCCTGCTCGCTGTAAAACGCCCAGGTGTGAACAGGCCCCATAGGAAATCATGGGATTTCCGTGCTTTGGCATTTTACAGCGTGCAGGAACGCGCTGTAAAATGCCCAGGTCTGAACGGGGCCTTAGAGTAACTCCACCAAAACATCCTGTACTCTTTTGATCCCTTAGAGTCAAGAGCAGCTGGATCCACCACTTTCCCCTTCCGTGGGCAGGTGAACACTAGGAGCAAATAGCTCCCAGTGTTCCTCCGCCATCCTGTCCAGATCTTGCTCACGTCTTTCTCCATTGAGTCCAGGGGTCAAGTCCTGGGAAAAAGAGGTGAGGGAACTCGCACAAGATTTTCACTCCCTGTACTACCTGAATAAAAAGTGTGTACATACGCACTCTTGTACATTCCTTTCTCATGCACAAAAAACAATGTGCATGTGCGCCACGCCTTGGCCACATAATGCGCATGCCCAGGACACATCACACTGACACATTACCACTGACATGTCAGTGTGATGTGGCTTGTGCATTCTGTGGTATGGTGCGCAAATGTATTGTGTTGTGAAATTGTCTGTTCACTGCCAAAATGTCAGAAGGGATATACGTGCACTGGCAGTGACGAAGGTCTCGCTCGGTTACAGGCTTGGTCATATGATGGAACACTGGTAATAGGGAGTTGCAATGGGTTAAGAACTCGCACCACGATTGCTCTTTTGTGGCTTTATTAGCAGCTGTGCTGGATACTTTTTCCAGGTTCTCACTGATAATTTTTATTTAATATCAGGTGACCACTTTCCAATAAATAATTTTGCTGAAAGTGTGTCCAGTTTATGTTAATTTTGAAATGTATGGCCAGACACCACATTTACCCACTGCACGGGCCTGAACACACCATGACCACACACACAGAGCGATATATAAAAGTGAGACAGAAGTCATTTGCATATCCTACCCAGAACTCCTTGCTGCATATGGGGAATGTAGCACAGGACCTCTGGGATACAGTTCTTTGAATTGCTGTGATGTGCAAGTGGCTTCTGCAATAATAAACATAGATAAATATATATCTATCCCTCAGACACAGACCCCCAGAATGATATTTACCCAGGCACAGACCTCCAGAATTGAGTGAGTGAGCACGCCAGCGCTTGCAGGATACACTTTTTGTCAGCTCACAGTGGGAACCTGCGTCCTGCTACAGTTCCGCTGCGGAAGAAGTATGGGAACACTATTCTCGCAGGACTCGATCCCTGATGGAGTCTTATGCTCTCCTGGAGCTGATAAGGCTAGTGTCACCATTTAACACCTCGAGGGATTATGACTGGAGCTGCTGAGAAAGGGCTTCCTCATTGTATAGGTGTTAAATGACAGATGGTAATGGAAATCGGCTGACGCTCAGGTTCTCCATTAGCATCTGTCATTTAACACCCACTTTGGAATAGGGCCTAAAATTTGCACTGGTGGAAGAAATTTCTTCATTTAATGTTTGGATAAAACTTTATTATCTTAAAGTCATACATACCATTTTTATTATAGTGGCGCTTTTTTCACTCCAGGGAGAAGATCACAATGAAAATGAAATCAAAGGTTTCCCAGTGTTAATGCAACTTCGACTTTTGGATCAAAAAGATCCAAGCACGAAGGTAAGCTAGTATTTCGATATCCTATAAAAATGTTATGATTTTTTTTTTTTCGTTGTTGGGTTTTTTCTTTCTGAAATGTAAAGTTTTTTTGTTTCCCCATCCCCTCCTTTTATGACTTATGAGTTTTTGCTAAGTGAAAGTTAGTTCTTCTGTCTGATATGACATGAGGGGACCTTCTAAAGGGAACCACTGAAATGTTCCTGGTTTAGGTCTCTACTGTTACATTTGAGTCACTCTTGAATAATTTCAAGCTTTTGTTTTTGTGACACATTTATGGATTTCTTTTGACGTTCACGTTCCTGGGATTTCTTTTCAGGGATTGTTCTTGATCACCTTCGGATTATTGGCAATGATCTTCTGAATGTAGCTATGTGGGGTTTCCTCCTGTTCCTTTCTCTATTTTCTCTATGCGATACTTGTGCCCTTTTTAAGTATTTATCCTTCTTGCCCCACACAGTTTTAGCGGCTTTTGAGCAGTCAGTCATGTATGTAAAGTGTTTGATATTTGTTGGGAATCCTTAAAAACCTCCCTTCTTTAACACTTACCCATTATTCTCAGATCAGTCTCCTCATCACTCTTTTTTATTAAGTCCCAGTACACTTGACTCTGCTCTTTCCTTCGTCCCCCACATCCAGTCTCTTTCCTCCTCCTGACGCTACCAGTTACGTTAATATTTCCAGAAATCAGCCATTTCTTACCGCTGATACCACAAAACAACTCCTCCACGCCCTTGTAATCTCCTGAATTGACTATTGTAATAATCTTCTAGCTGGCCTCCCTCTCTCACCTCGCCCCCCCCCTCTACAATCCATTCTTTCAACACAGTTCCACACAAGGTTAATAGTTAAACTAAGAAAAAATGGTCTAGATGAAAATACTTGTTCTTGGATAGAAAACTGGCTAAAAGATAGGGTACAGAGAGTGGTCATAAATGATACATTTTCAAGATGGAAATCAGTGGTAAGTGGTGTCCCTCAGGGGTCTGTTATAGGACCAATTCTATTCAATTTATTTATAAATGACCTTGAGATAGGCATTGAAAGTCATGTATCAGCGTTTGCAGATGACACAAAACTAGGAAAGGTAATAAAATGTGAGCAGGATGTTACTTCGCTGCAGAGGGATTTAGATAGGTTGGGGGACTGGGCACTTAAATGGCAGATGAAATTTAATGTAGATAAATGCAAAATTATGCACTTTGGAGTGAAGAACACACTAGCAACTTAGACCCTAAATGGTACGGAGTTAGGGAAATCCAAGCAGGAGAAGGATTTGGGAATAATCATAGACTTCAAACTAACAATATGCAATGTCAAAAGGAGCAGCCGCCAAGGCCAGCAAGGTATTGGCATGCATTAAAAGGGGAGTTCACTCTTGGGATGAAAACCTAATTTTGCCTCTGTATAAATCAATGGTAAGGCGCACCTTGAATATGCCGTGCAATTTTGGGCACTTGTCTTAAAGGATATTATAGCGCTAGAAAAAGTGCAGAGATGGGCGACTAAATTAATAAGGGGAATGGAAGGTTTAAGTTATGAGGAAAGGCTAACAAGTTTAAACCTGTTTAGTTTAGAGAAACGGCGCCTTAGAGGGGATCTCATAACCTTATATAAATATATACAGGGCCATTTATAAACCATTGTCTGGAAACCTATTCATTAACAGGACTATACACACGACACAAGGTCACCCATTTAGACTGGATGAAAGGAAATTCAGCCTAAAGCATAGGAAGGGTTATTTTACTGTGAGAACAATAAAGCTGTGGAATTCTCTGCCTGTTGAGGTGGTTGGGTCAGAGACTGTACAGAATTTAAAAAAACGACTGGATGATTTCCTGCAGACACAGAATATTAAGGGTTATAATATTTAATATGTGGGTAAAAGCTGCTTGATCCAAGGAGAAATCTGACTGCCATTCTGGGGTCAAGAAGGAATTTTTTTCCCAGTGTGTTGCATATTGGTGAGCATTTCAGACTGGGTATTTTGCCTTCTTTTGGATCAACAGCAGTAGGTGATGTGTGTATGAGGCTGAACCCGATGAACGTATGTATGTTGCATGTATGTTTCAGCCTGTGTAACTATGTAACGGCTCATCCACCTCACCCGCTGTCTCTGCCGTTCCTCTCGGAGTCCCTTCACTGGCTCCCCATCCACTGCAGAATTAAATTCAAAATCCTTATCCTTACCTACAAAGCTCTCACTAACTCAGCTCCTCACTACCTGTCCTCACTAATCACCAAATACACCCCAGCCCGCTCCTTAAGGTCAAACAGTGACCTGCGCCTAGCTTCTCCCTGCATCACCTCTTCCCATGATAGACTGCAGGATTTCTCACGCGCAGCCTCCATCCCCTGGGGCGCTCTCCCTCGTACTGTGAGACTACCCCCTAGCTTCCCTTCCTTAAGACATTCCTATTTAGGGAAGCCTACCACCTGACTCACTGACACAAGCAGCCCATCACTCTCACCTTGCAGTCCTCTCCTCCTGTTTCCACTCCCAACCCTTCTAGATTGTGAGTACCCACAGGAATAGGGCCCTCGATTCCTCCTGTACTGGTTTATCAAATGTTGTTCAGTCTCAGTGTATTGTAACCCTGTCTATATCGTGCCCATTGTTCAGCGCTGCAGCATATGTTGGCGCTTAATATATAAAGAATAATAATAATGATAATAATACCTAGGAATAGCTTGCTCTACTATACGAAGTACAGGAGGGGTGGGGTCGCGCCTATTCCCCGATGGGGCGGCTTCAACCACCAAATGCATCCAGCCCAACAACATGTGTAAAACATAACAAAGAAAAATAAGTCCTCTGCGCTTATTCTCATTATACCGTGTGAAACAAAACACAGAGGCTTTGGTTTCTTATTAATGGCCATTATAAGATTAAGCTCGCCCGCGTCAAGGCACTTCTAATGAGGGCGAGTCCTATCCAAAAATGAAGCCAAAGGCTGCTGTATAGCAAACCATACCTGCTCATGCTGCTTGTCAGACATGAGATAGACAGGTGGGCCTTTATTTCTGCTCCCCCAGAAACAAAATCCACTTTGGGATCAAAGACACGGAGTGGGATCTTGCTACTATACGAAGGTGCAATTGAACGTCTCCTGTACGAAGTATTGAGGACCCTTAATTTACAGTAACCTCGCACAAGGAAGCTCAACACTTGAGTGGAATAGCAATTCCCGGCGATAAGATAACTACAGCAGACGGTATGTGTAATGTCTCGTGTAGTTATATCACCAAGTGTGGAATAGGGGCCAATGTGTTCTGGAAAGTCTGGGACTTACCGACAATTCTGCCCCGTAATCAGGCGTGGGATGGCTCGAGGGCATCCTCCCCCCCCCCCCCCCCAGACAGTCCTCCTGAGGGCTTAATGGGCAAGCCACATTGCTGCTTTTCTTATTCTCTCGGTCTCTTTATCACTCTCTTCTAGCTATTACTACTACTCCCACCCCCAAACTCGCGCGCTCATTGTCCCTCAATCTTTTTATTATTATTATTATTATAAATTTTCTCTTTCGCCCGATCTTACTCTTAACCCGGTTTTGGGCATATAACACTACTATACCTATGGCACTATTCCCTAGTGAACACTAGCGTTCCAATGTGTAAGCATTACCGCCAGGATAAGTGACTTTAACACATGCCCCCCCCCAATTACCTTCCTGACGCTAAACCCGTAAGAAGTCACATGGCGCATCTTTTTTTCTTTTTTGTGCTTTATTCCATGAGCCTGCTGTACTTTGCGCTCCCCATGTTAAGTATAAGACATGCAATCAGTAATTGGCATTTCAATGAGTAAGATATTACAAAGTGCTAGCACTAATTACCGTCGGGATGCGCAAGGCAAATGTTTAGCTACTCCTAAAAACTGGTGCTAATTGATTCTGCATTTAGAACCCCCCCCCCCCCCCAAAATATATCAGATACTCTCCTCTCATCCCACGGTGAGAAAGGTGGCTCGATCCACTGCTTCTTCTGGCCGGGAGCAGAGTTCTTGCCAGAGCAGGATCGCACAGGACTCTCAGCCCGGAAGTGCAACCCTCCATGGGGTCCTATGGAGTACCCCAGCGGTTAGTGCTGCGTTTCCGGGGCAAGGTCTTAACCAGATTTTCCTCGGTGGCGTCCCCATTTTAGTGCAAACTATGGAATAGTGCCTGTGTTTATACGTAATCGTTCTGCTCCTTCACATATATTTGCTTGTTCATGTCCTAGTTGTTTCAATTTCAATCCCGTTCCTGTGTTTAGTTTCTACCTTGTTGTTTTGGGGGGGGTTGTTTTTCCCACACTGCTAATAAGCAAGTCTGTAACAGACAATCAAAAACAAGTGTTAGTAGGGCTTATTATTGAAGATTTATCTGTGTGTTTTTTAAAAAGTAATTTTTGTCATTGCTGTTTCTATAAAATATAAACCACAAAATTTAATTCCATAACAAAGCTTAACGCGGAGTGTTTTTCATGGTTTTATAAAGCTCTAGTTTATTGACGTTAATGCTGTTTAAAACTGAATGTATACAAAGTGATGTGAAACAGGACTGTGCATTCTATGCCTATTGATTGCATGTTTTTGTTTTCTATGTAGCTTTGGTGTGCTACTGGCGTCTGTGAACTAGACCCTGCAATAAAGGTACATAAACCAATTTTTATTTATTTTATTTTTTATTATTTACTGTATTTAAGAAATCAGGAGGTTATGCTTACTATCCCTGCCGGCAATGTTTCTTTTTTTTGTGGGGTTTTTTGCATTCATATTTTTTTTGATATAGAAACATGTTACAAACATAATAAAAGCAAATTATCAATACACTGTAAACTTCAGTGAGAACCGCAAGAATGTTGATGATATCCAATATGCACGTCTATCAAATCTCGCATAACACTACTGCTTTGTCTAGATATCTTACATAATAATGAAAATAGTCAGTAATACGTGAGCTACCGTACGGTTTAGTAGTTTATTTATATAAAGTAGGCAGATTAGTTACTGAAATTTATATTGACGTAATGGAAAATTTGTTCATACTCCATGTAATGTTATTTTCCTGACTCTGGATGGCAGCATTGACTTACAAGTATCTCCTCTCCTAACAGAATTCTGAAACCACAATAAATAATCCAGGCTTCTCCCTGTCAGACAGTCATGGTGTCAAATCCTACAAGGGTGGAAATCTAATTATGCCATGGTTGTATATAAGAAAAAGACATGTTAGGAACGAACAAGATGTAATTTAACGTACCACGACAGAATTACGTTATAGAGAATACTAAGCTGACCTGAAATCATGCTTTGCAATTAATCACAATGCTATAGGGTTAAAACAGAACAGGGTAGGAAATGGGGGGGGTTCAACATTAACCCTTTTTGGCCCCCTTCACTTTCCCCCATCCTGTCTTAACCCTTTAGTTTCCTTTAAAAACGTTATTTAATTCTTTCGTTGGTCTCTGTCTGATCTCTGCAGGATATGACATTTTTCCAGGTCGGCATGTTACATGACCACAGGGGAACTGGATGCTTCGGCCAATTCAGTGGCTTTCTGTGCAAGAAGGCTTTTAATACCATTGGATAAGGCTAGTTCCCAAAGGTCTCCAAGCATTAAATCTTAGCTGAGGATTCCCTGAATTGAGGAACTAAGCCCCTGCAGTGGAAGGCTGAATTAGTCCTCGGAGCCCACCCTCAAAGGGAGCTCAAAGCAGTGTCACCACTTAGATAATATTGAGTGGTCACACTGTGTAGAATGTCCCTTTTTAATCGATTTAATTCTGCATACTCCGTACAGTGCTTGTTCTGTGTTGTGCCATAGATGCAGCGTTCCTGAATTGTCAATGGAAGTGCCAGGGTGTACGTTTCTTTTTGAGGGGGGGGGGGTTACAGAAATTTCATAAAATACCTTTTGAACCTTACATTCTTGGTCACCTCAAAATGTGCTGTTTTTAACCGTTTGATTTGTTCTCTTGAAGTTAAAATAAGTAAACCCTGTAAAGCTTAATTACACACAGTCAGCAGTGGGTCATAAATCCATGTTGGCACACGAGGTACATCCCAATCCTCTTAACCCCTGAAGAACCAAGGATCTTTAAAGTCAATGCATTTATGACATAAACGTTATGTCGTTGGTTCTTAATGGGCTAAAGCAATTTATACAAACAGGTAAGAATTTTTTGACACCTGGGATCCTCTTGTCCCTCCTTCTGGGATCTATTCGTCCATGATGTGTTTCATTTTACATCATGGTATTCGGGAAGTCAAATCAGAGGTATTGACCCCATCCCTGTAGTTACAACATGTTCGGCCTTATCCCTTTTCTTGAATGACCCAGCGCTTGACGCTGCCTTTTAAAGTGACCTAATCCGTATTACATTTATGTAATGTTGGGGTGAACGTTCCCTGTAGAGCATATATTGAACTCGCTATGGTTGATTAGTTTTTTGTTTTGTTTTTTTACTTTCCAATGCCTGTCTTCAATAAAAAATGTAAATTATGTTTTTAAAAGTACAGAATCTTTCTGAATACACAGCAGAAATATTTCTTTAATCGTTTTACTTCTTTCTTCACAAAAAAAAGACACTGTTCGGAAACCACATGGGTGAGATGCTACATGGTGGGATTGAAATGAATATTCTGGCAAACGTTTTAACAGATATCGTAGCGGTCACGCAGGTCTGCAGTTTTAGAAGAATGGCATATGAGATGGGATAAAGGATTAACATTTGGTTCTAAGAGATACAGCTAAATAAAGCTTGCTATGTGGAGTATCTGGGTAACGGGGTGGGGGCGGGAGCGCTCCAATTGGGTAATCATAAGCTCTACTTGGAAACAGGAGCAAGCAGCAGTGGTATCAAATGATGTGTGGGATTATGGGTATTATCGGTTTAGAGATATTCTCTACTATCTTGGCGTAGAGTCAATTGGCCGTATTTTGCATCAGCCTTTTGCTTTCTTTGACCCGGTTCAAAGTGAGGAGAAAAATATCTCTAGATGGGAAGAGAGACCATCTGGCTTTACAGAGCATGTTTGGCCTCACCTGTAGGTAATGTCCTTGTCATATGTAAATCAGAAAGGAAGCTAAATGGCAAAAAAAAGCCTTGCGTTCAGCCTCACACAACATCTACTGCTGTTGATCCAAAATAAACAGTTTGAAGCGCTCGCAACATACTGGGGAAGAAAAATTCCTTCTTGACCCCAAATGGTGGTTACATTTTTCCTTGGATAAAGCAGCTTTTACCCACATTAAATATTATAATCCCTAATACTATAATTTTGCAAGAAAACATCAGTCGTCGTTTAAAAGTCTAAATCAAGCCTACAAAATGCTATTGCAGAAAGATCTTTAATAATAAGGCAAAAATACTTTATGTTGTGTATCTATTTATGTTTGAATAAACAGATGCCGGCTAAAAACAAAGAAGCTGCCTAAGCTACACGAATAAGCCCTACACTATATATATACAAGGATGTAACTCGATAACTTGTTACAATCTGCACATGCTGGGAGAAAATAAACGCAATCAAATGATTTTAAACGTGTTTATTTTTTCCCAGCATGTGCAGATTGTAACAAGTTATCGAATTACATCCTTGTGTGTTTGTGTTTGTGTATATATATATATATGTGTGTGTGGCTTAGGCTGCTTCTTTGTTTTTAGCTGGCATCTGTGTGTTTGTTGCCTTGTATCTATTTATGCTTTAATAAAGTATTTTTGGTTCTGTTATTAAAGGTCTTTCTACAATAGCCTTTTTGTAGGCTTGGTTTTGGGTTGACTCATCGGGGTTATAATTTTGTACTCTACTTCCTCGTCATTATCCCAGTTGGATTTTTATTTCATGGAGTTGTTTAAAAGTTTGTACAGTCTCTGGCCCAACCACCTCAACAGGCAGAGAATTCCAAAGCTTTATTCTCACTGTAAAAATAAATTTCCAATGCTTTAGGCTGAATTTCCTTTCTTCCAGTCTAAATGGGTGACCTCGTGTCCTGTGTATAGCCATATTAATGAATAAGTTTCCAGACAATGGTTTACAATCCAACAAACAACTCCACTCTTTAAAGGGACACTCAAGTGTTCATACGGAAGGGATAAATATTGGTATCTCCTGTATCGAAAAGAGTCCATTTATAGTATAATGGCTCACCATTACCATCTTGATAAAAAAGGTTTAAAGGAGCACCATGGGAGGTCACAGCAGAATCACACTGGCACCAGTTAATGAAGCCTCTGCTTATAAAATTGATAGACATCTGTTATTTTATCACACATGACTATTATTGCAATTCTTCAGATTTTATTCCAAGGCCAGAGATGTGTAATGCCTCACAATTCTACAAAATATCCTACATGATAAAAAATGTATAGTTTAATGTAAAAAACGAACTAAAACTCTGCATAATATATACACATGGATGTATTACTGTTTAACTGCTTTATTTCAGAGTGAGTCCTTCCCCAGCTTAGTGTGGATCTGCTCCGGTACTCATTCAGTCAGCGAGGTTATGGTTATTGATGCCAGTTCAGCGAACCATGTCATGGATCAGTTCGTGTTTCCGAAAACACATGTTCTCTGTGTCACTTGTGTTCCAGGTAATTTTTTTCAGGCATTGTTGTTTTTTCCAAGTAACAAATTGTTGAGCTGCATTGGTTACTAGTTCATAACCTGGGAATTATTGTCTTTTGAACAACTAATGCATGCAAAAAAAACCACTGGTTTGGGGAGTTTTAATATTTAGAATCACATATGTAGCAACTGTGGGGGATTCTAAATTGCTATAGTAGTATGTTCGAATAAGTGTTGCAGGAGTAGCTTTGTGAGGGTGATGGTTAACGCTACTCTGAGCTCGATCATCTCCTTAAAGCTAACGCTAGAGCTCACATAAATGAGCATTAGGTTAATTGAGGTAATTGCGTTACGCCTCAATCACCTCCCCCGATCGCCAATGGGATAAAAAAAACGTTGGTGAATTGGTGTAGGCGCTTTTTAGCGCGAGCTTACTGTACTTTGAGTTTCCTATGCTTAACATGGTGAACGTGAAATGTAAGCAGAGAGTAATTAGCGTTAGGATCACAAAGTCCGAACACTAGTTACGGCTGTCTCGAGCTTAAAAAGTTTGTGACAGCTTAGAACTGGTGCTATCACCAGCTGTAACCCCCCCCAATCAAATACTCGCCTCTCATCCCGATGCCCTACCAATGCCCCTGTTTTTAGAACAGAACAAAATAAAAGATATCTGTTTAACTGTATTTAATTTGATTACTTAAATCCATTTTATTCTCCTTTTGTTTTTATACATTATATTCTGGCCTTTCCAATGACATCTCAACTGTCTCTGTAGCTCGTGCAGTCCTGGAAGTACAGGGGTCTATCGGACCACTGCATCTCCTGTAACACTTGGCAGGGCAAATTCCCGAAGGTGTCATCATTGGGGGGAGGGGAGCCGTCCCATGGCAAGGGCTGATGACCGCCCACTGTGGCTGAAGCCCCTGCTCGGTGTCAGATCAGCACCGAGCAGGAGCCCAACAGGACGGGCGTGAAGCATCCTGCGCTCTGGGGAGGGAATCCCCATAATGCTCCACGCACGTCTTGGACTGCAGGACCAGCAAGGCTGGTCCGGGCCCGATGGGTCAGTCCTCCCCTGTCTGTGGGCCATTTGTAACCGGTCTGTGTGCCACAAATGGCTTGCGGGCAGGTACTTTGATACCCCTGCCATAGAGTATACTCTGTCAGGCCTCAAAATTTCAAGTCCCAAGCTACTAACCAGGCCATAAAAGTTACTCGCCACCAATTGCTCCACTGAACCCATACCCAGCCCTTAACTCTGCCCCTAAACACATCCCCTTAAATTCTTATGAAATTACACTGTTAAAGGTTTTATTTAGAATAAAGTTACAAAAATAACATTAATACCCAGACATCAGACCCCCAGATACATGTATACCCAGTCATCAGACCCCAGTGTGAGCAGAGCAAGGAGGCAGGGAAGCTCCTCTCCACACCCCTTGACAGTGACAGAGACGAGCTGGGTCAAGTTAGGCAGCTCTTCTCTGCCACCGTGCAGCCTATGGAAGGGGGGGCTGCAAAGTGACACCGCCAGAATACACAGCACAAAATAATGTATTGTGCTGCCTGTGTGTGCATTTCCACTCGCCCTCACTTAATTTCTACTCGCCAAATGCTAGTAGGCGAGTGGAAATTTTGAGCCCTGCTCTATGTGGTCTAATTCTGGAGAAATCCAAAGACATTTTGTGCATTGCAAATAGGCTCCAGAAATGTGCCTCCAATGTCTTAACATGTCGGGCAGGACAACCAAGGTGCAAAGACAGACGGATAAGCTTGCAGTTCCTTTTCATCCTTCAAGGAAAAACCAGAGCCCATGCTATATTATTGAGATGTTAAAGTACTTTTTGGCCAACAGGTGGCACCATCTGACTGTCAAATAGTGCATACAGTATGAAAATGTGGTATTGCGATCTCTATCACCTCTTGTTTGTATGGTTACGGCAAAGCGATTTTCAAAAAGGGTTGTTTCCTTTCCTTTTGGCGCAATACGTGTTAATTCTAGTATAACGTGGATCATTTATGTGCATAATATCAATAAAGGTGCTATACAGTAAAAATTGTGTTGATTCACAATTAGATTGATTTTAAAGTGCTTGGTGTGTCTCAAGAAAAGTATCACAATGTGCAAAGTACAATTAGGTGCATAAGGTGCTAAGGTCTCCAAAGCACAATAGCGTAAATTTCAAAAGCTCGCGCAATCGCATAAGACATAAAATCTTAGTACCTCAAATATAAAGCAGAGGATACAATAGTGCAGAAACGTACAAGTCCCAAGTGATCAATTTCTGTAGAAAAAAAAATGCTAACTCACACCTTATAGAGCCCCCTGTATGCTGGCTCTAAGGAATGCTCGTCTCTGGCAAAGTAGAGAGCGGCTCGTCCCTTCTTTAACTGGAACAATGACTCCTCAATGTAAAACAGAATGTGAACAAAAAAGACTGAGCTCTCATAGCATTCAATGTATCACATGAAATGCCTGCTAGGTCTCTTAAGGTATCACACTCCCTGTCTCTGGAGCCTCTTGATTTTCTCGGTTCTCAGTATACACCTTGGCACTGTATTAAGGTTTTTGCCCTACCTCTCAAGTGGTGGCCAGCTGGTACTGCTCCGGACTCCTTCCTGGGGATCTGTAGTTTCATAAAAAATGGAGGTCCTCACTTATTCCACTTTTACCAATATAAAACACAATTTATTTAAAAACTAGACAAACTAAGGGCCATATTACATAGTTAGTGCTAACTTAACCAGAGCTGTTGTTAACAGCTCCATAAATACAAACCATTGATGAGATAAAACTGAGACGTGTTTCGCAGGTTTTCTGCCCTCTTCAGGGGCTCTATAATGTGTGAGTTGGCATATGTTGCACTGAAATTGAATGCTGTATTTTCTCCCAATCACATGTGGACAGTACACACTTTGCATATATTCATTTATGTGCATATTTATAGGTAAACTCGTATATTGTTTTTGTTTGCGCCGTATGGATTCATTTCTGTTTTTGTGGAGCTATGACACAAGTTTGTATGAATGTTTTATTGTGTCTTCTCCAATGCGGCAGCAAATATCTGGTTCTGTTGAATGCGGTATATAACACTGTCTTTGCCACAAGGGATATTCCAGGAGCAAAAAATATAAATTTGGAGCGCCTTCACTTGATAATTCTATCCCCATTTTCTAGTTTTCCATCACCAATACCGACCCATTTCTGGTTCATTTTCAGGTTGCAGTCTGGATTATTTTGACCAACAGGACTCTAAAGAGGATAGTCAACCCAGCGTGAAAGGGCCCACCATGTGGCTAGGGACTCAGGAAGGCAGGTAAAAATAAATTTATATAATCTTTATTTTAACCTTGTTTACAGCTTAATTTTTTTTCAAAATTGGGAAACGTAAGATGGACCTAACCTCTTCCATGTGTATAAATATGGAGCGAATTATACAGGAGGACCGTTATTTATGGATGTTACTTTAAATGTGTACAGTTTAATAGTTTTTGTTGCTTCTATCCAGAGTGACCTGTATAACCCTGGACAAACACCGTAAACACATCCATACAACAAATGTAATGAGTGGAGAGTGCAATTTATTGTTACTTTTACTATGGATGGATCAATTATCGGTGGCCGATGCTCCGAATATTACTGATCTATTGGTATTGGCATTTTTTTTCCCGATGTATTAGCAATAATTGGACATGTTTGCTTACAGCAGCCACAACACCTATGGTCCCAAAGAATTGCGCAGATCTGGGGCTTGTACCACAGCAGGCTGTCAGCCATCGTTGTAAGACTTCCCCTGCCCACTGACTGTATTACACACGCGCAGGATGCCAGCAGAAATGGGGCTTCCCTCCTATCTAACAGGGAATTGCCTATACAGGAGATGCAGGGGTCTATTGGTCACCTTTTTATTTTTGGTACTTATTTCCTACAGCAGGGGAACAGCAACCTTGGCCCTCCAGATATTTTGGAGTTACATTTCCCATGAGGCTCTAAGACCCTAATGAGTAGCTGAGCATCATGGCAGATGTAAATCAAAAACATCTGGACAACCTAAGTTGCCAACCCCTTACCTACATGGTCATATGAGAGATCATTACAAAGACCAGAGTCTAGACCTGACCTTATTGTTTCTAAAAGCAAAAGTTTAATTAAAGATATTAAATTTTTTAATTAAATTGAATAAATTAAGTGGATATGGTGCAGTATTTAAAAGGTTATTAAAAAAGTTCTGTTAATGGCATAATGTCAGATTTGTGTGGCTGTATTCACAACTTTTTTTACATTTACTGGATATCGGCCAGAATGGCTGCAGAGCATATCCCCCCCCCCCCCATCCTTACATGTCTTCGTTACTCCGCAAGCACGTCCTGACTAGACAACTCCGGGCAGCCTCCGCCTGTCTACACCCGTGCTGCCAATTCTCACCTCCAAGACATCTCAAGGGCAGCTCCAGTCCTGTGGAATGACTTGCCTCACCCTACCAAATTATCCCCTAATCTTCAGGCCTCCAAGGATCCCTCAAAACCCATCTCTTCAGATCAGCGTACCACATCACTGTTGCAACTCACCCCTCTACTCACCCACTCACACATCATGATTGAAGCCACTTCCATGACCAAAATTGCATTCGTTTGCCGATTGCATTGCGCGGCCGAACTTTCGTGCGGCCGTACTTCATGTGTGGGCCTGCGTTGGACGTCATTTGCTGCTACCATGGCCATCATAAAGTGCAGCTAAACGCACGTTCGCACAGCGTTCGTCTGACCCCAGCCTAAAGTGAGGGTTGCATAAGTGCTATAAGGCTGTATTACTAACCCAACATTGGTTGTAAAGATTAGAACTACTTCTTGCATGTCCCGTACAGGAATAATATGTTCTGTCCCCTTGTATTTCAGTTTGTTTGTGCATTCAGCACTTTCCGATTGGAGAAATTGCCTCCAGAAGATTCAGCTGAAAGATGCAATCCATAGTATTACGTGAGTTTAGGTTATGCTTTTTTTTTTTTTTTTTTTTATGCTTTGAACAGAATTTAGTTTAAATTGCTCAAATCTTTGTTTATGTTCTTGTGCCTTTTTTAAAATGCATGCATATATATAAATTACACAAAATACGTGGGGGGGCAGCACTATACGTGGGGGGGCAGTATATTACATACAATACGTGGGGGGCAGTATATTACATACAAAGAGAACAGCAACAGCAGCTTTATACATTTTTTACTTCCTTCAGGAGCACAGCAGTTAGTAACCCATTCAAGACCCTTTGCAGGGTTTCTGACCTTAAGTTCTGTGTATTTTGTATATATGTTTGGACACTCACCCCTCCCTGTCACCAGTGCTCCACCCTCAGGTTCTATTTAACCCTTTAACGCCGCAGGACGTTCCATGACGTCCTGGCGGCGGGCGGGCTTTGAAGATGCGGGCCGTACAGGTACGCCCCGCTGTCTTCAATGGGGCCGCCTGTGCCCCTCCCCGCAGCCTGCGCGCGTTGACTCGTGGCGCGCGTCATTGGCTGAAATCAAGCCGTCCCCTGCAGCCAATGACTCTCATTGCGACCAGGCTGCGGGGAGGGCTCAGAATCAGTGCCGCGCAACGGCACCTGTCGGCGAGGCGTACCTGTACGCCTCGCCGGCGAAATCAACCCCTTAAGGGTGCCACCCCTGCGTCCTTAAGGGGTTAAACCTTGAACTGCAGGGAGCTCCAGATGGCACTTGGTCCTCAGTAAGTGAGTTGATGGCATAAGCGCAGTCATTAGGTTGGCAGAATAGGTACCTGCCAGGGGTGGAATAAATTTATGCTGTTGGCAGGCTTAAGCAATCCATGGCCATCTATTGCAAACTAAACTGCCACCATTTTTTTCCACCATTTTTTTTTAAAGAGCGCTTAAGGTCAGAAACCCTGCAAATGGTCTTGAATGGGTTAATAACTGCTGTGCTCTTGAAGGGAGTAAAAAATGGATAAAGCTGCTGTTGCTGTTCTTTGTATGTAATATTTTCTGTGCTCTCATTCTGGTTATATATATATATCTATAAAAATAGCAATCTGGTAAATCTAAAAAGTTAAACAAATGTAACCATTTTTATAAACTAAAAAGATTTTAACGTAACGTTCAGCACGGCACATCGCTGAATTAAAAGAACAATTTCTAGCTCCGTAGAAAGTTATCTGCAAAATATAGAACATATTCCCCCTCTCCCCTCTAATATCACATAATGTATGAAGTAGGGTTTTTTGTGATTTTTATATTTTTTTCCCAGCAGGATTAGATTACAAAATAGCCACCACCACACTATGACAGACTCGTCTAAACCCTATACTTTACTTACAAATAAATTTTCTTTTTTTTTTTGTGGACTATTTTTTTATGTTTGGGTGGGGAGTCCTAACAGAATTGTTGACATGTAATTAATCTAGATAAAATAATTTTCGAATTGATCGTTTTGCATACTGTTACACTTTATTCCTATGTCTCATTGGAAGAAGTTTATTTCAATGTGTGTAACTATACATGATTACACTGATCAGTCACAACATTAAAACCACTTGCAAAGAATCCATTAAAAGGACCGAGCTACAATCCCACTGCGTTCAGGCACATTTTATGAATTAAACTGGCAACATTTCAGATTTCTGGCAACCTTTCCCAAGCCTTCTCTCAGCGACTTGAGAAGGGCTGCCAGACAGCTGAAATGTTACATGGTTTAATTAATAAAGGTGCCTGAATACAGTGGGATTGTGCCCATTCCCTGTATTTATTTTTTCTTTGCAATTGCTGTGACGTTGGTTACCCCGGGACCTGTGGAGCACTCCTGATTGCACACTGCGTGATACGACTTGTTCTGGATTTGGGGAACCATGTGCGGGTGACTCATACCACTTTGAACATTAAAACCACTGACAGGTGAAGGGAGTAACTTTGATTATATCCTGCTGCACTGCATAAATTGTTCAGGAACGGTTTGAGGAACATGACTAAGATTTCAAGATGTTGCCTCTGCCTCCGCAATTTTCAGATTTCACTCTGATTGAGCATCTGTGAGATGTGCTGGGACAACAAATCCCATCCATGGACACTCCACCTCACAACTTGAGGGACTTAAAGGATTTGCTGCTAATGCTCTGGTGCCAGATCCCACAGGACACGTTCTGAGGTTTTTGCGTAATCCATGCTTTGACACATCAGCACTGTTTTGTCAACACAAGGGGATCTACACAATGTTAGGCAGGTGGTTTTAATGTTGCTGATCAGCGTATATTTTTATTTATTTATAAAGGATTTTACCAGGAAGTATACTTTGAGATTTCTCTCGTTTTCAAGTATGTCCTGGGTTCAAGACCTTTGAGTTGTTACAGAAATACAAAATAGTAAATTGCAAGATATTAACACAAAACAAATATACAGATTAACAGAAAAATAAATATGTAGGAAATAAAGTCATTATGTCACATGTTTACAGGTGCATTCTGTATATAGTCACTGTGTTACATGTTTACACGTGCATTCCGTATTGAGGTATGTTAATCGAGATCTCTTAAGGGACTTTAGACTGGGGAAAGATTTGATGGCGTCTGGGAGGTTATTCCATAATTGCGGTGCTCTGTAGAAAAATGAGGATCGAGCCACTTTCTTTTTGTATTGTGGTATTGCAAGTAAGGTGCTGGTCCTGGATCGGAGGTTATAGGATGATGGAAGCTGCCTATTCAGGTAGGGTGGTAGCTTCCCAGAAAATCTCTTAAACACCAGGTTGGAAAGGTGACGGGTGCATCTAGATTCCAGCGATGGGCAGTTTATATAGTAGTGATGGGGAAATTAAAATTCCAGATAAAGAGGAAAATGTTTAATGACACTTGTCGTTATCCTGACTTATGTCACTATTGGGTCCATGAAAAAAAACTTCTGAAGCTCCTCTTTTTTTTAAACCAGGACAAGTTAACACAATGCCAAGATGGGTCTTTTTTAATCATTGAAGCTACAGCTGGCATACAAGAATTGAGAATGTTGGCCCGTCCAAGTGCTCAAATTTAGACAGGGGAGGCAGGATAGCACATGTTATGAGTTGGGAAGCAGTAGTGTCCACCTTACATGGCCAGCAGAGTACAACTTTTGGTTTCCCCATTAAGTACATGGTCCACCAGGTATTTGTCTCCTTGGCCCAAACCTCAGTCCAGTCCTAATGGAAACGATTTGTTAATAAACTTAACATGTACGAATGCCTTTCAGCTCTATATATTTAATGTTTCTGTGCATATTATTGTTTCCTTTTGATTAAGAATGTTTTATGTGTTTTTATTAGGCATACCGGTGATCGTGTTACTGCCACTTTGGGTGATGGCACTCTTGCAATTTTCCGTCAAAATCCCGGTAATCAACATTATTTTCTTACCATGTGTTTTGTTTGAAATGATAATACTTTGGTAGGGCAGATGACTTTCTATTTCACCTCCAGAACTTTGCCTTCATAGCAAGTTATGTTTAGTAGCGCCACATATCATTTTATAAATACCTTTTATTTAAGGTAAGACCAAGTCCAAAAGTGTAATAGATATCATTCACAATCAAATAAGGCTCATGATACCTGGGTTTTCACTTTACAAAATGAATCAAGAAAAAAAGTGCTTGAAAAGAAACAGAAAAGTGAAAAGAGGGGGGGGGGGTGTTTCCACGGGCGTACCACTACAGTCAATCTGGCACTTCGGTGTAAGAATGCAATACAGTTCAAGATCGTATTCTAGTTTGCGAGCAGCTGTTCAAGATCGACATTCGTAACTCCCGACGTAAAACACAGCTCCTCAGTCATCTAGGGCCTTCCAGGCCTCCCACGTTTTTCAGAACGAGGATGTGGTGTGATGAAGGGTAGCTGAAAGTTCAGCTATTGGTCAGATATAATCCATTATCTGAAAAACACGCGACTGGGGTGACAGCGTAGTTGAGCGCCATTGTTTCGTGACCGCCTTTCTGGCTGCCAGAAGAATCTTGGACAAAAAGTGGTTCTGGTGTGATGATAGGGCCAATATCGGCTTGGCGAAGAGGCAAGTCCAAGGGTCCATTGGGATCGTGTTCCGGAATACTTCGTTCAGCAGGGCGCTGACCACCTCCCAGTACTTGACAATCGCAGGACAGCTCCACCATACCTGCATACCACGGGCTCCACATAATCTCCAGCAATGATCAGTGGTCGAGGGGCTGGCTTGGTGTAGGAACATCGGGGTAACATACCAGCTCGTCAGGGTCTTAACGTACTGCTCCTGAAGGGTGGTGCAGATAGACACCTTGCAGGTGGCTTCCCGTATGTCCTCCCAATCATCTCTGTCAATCTCGGAGCCCAGGTTATAAATAACTTTTAAGGCAGGGTCTGCTCATTTTGCTCTTAACGGAGGTAAAAAGACTGCCTAGAAAATATGTATTGTAACTATAGAAAAAAATGCTAGCAACCACCGAACCCTCCCTCCCTTCCCCCTTGTTTCTCCTCAACTTTTCTCTCTTTTCCCTCCCTCCCCCGCTCATGTTCTCACCTCATTACTGTTTCTTTCCTAGCCACATCTTTTCCTCCTTCATACCATATTGCGCGTTCCTCTCCTCCCCCCCCCCTTCTTTTTTTTTTTTGTTTCATTTACTTGTGTTGATGGATTTTAATAAAAAATTTTACGGAAAGTGGCTACAATTACATATTGTACTCGAGCCTCCACTGCTCAATTGATTTAGTATTAGACCACTGGGAGTGCTCATCTCACTGATTGAAGTGCCCGGAATGCTATATGACCGGCCGCTACCGTTACTGTCCTGCCTCACCCCCCCCCCCTTTCTTCTGTTTTTTTTTTTTTTTTAATCTCTTTTAGCTTCCCCTAATTTTACTTGAGTTATGAATGATTCGGTGTTCTGATATATTGGCTGTTTTGTGGACTTGATTCACACTTCACCTGAATTCTTTTGTCTCACTTGAAGGAAATATGTTGTGTAGTGAAAATATGTACTGTTGTTTTACGATTTTATTGACTACAAAGAAAATCATGCTAGAAAAAAGTCAAACTGCTTTTGTCCCAAAATTGACTTCAAGATTGCTGAAACAGCTCAAACTAGGACTATAACGATTATTTTCATAATTGATTAGTTGGCTGTTTATTTTTTCTATTTAGGCTAGGGTCAGACTGAGGCAGTGCGAACGCGCGTGCAGGCGCACTTAATCACGGCCGTAGTAGCAGCAAATGCCGGGCAATGACGGCCAATATACGAAGTACGGTCGCACAAAAGTCCGGCTGCGCAACGCAAGTGGCAAACGAACGCATTTTGTCGAACGTAAAACCGCTAGTACGGTTGTACAGAGTGCGCTGCGTCCGCTAGCGGCGTGTGTGCTTGAATTGGAGATGTCCGACGCTGCTAATGTCCGGCCAACATAACGTCCAGATGCACAAAGTGTTTTATTGATGATCCGTACAAAATCACGGACGCAAATGCGCATCGTATGACCGCTATCGCGTACTCCGTGAAAAAATGCGTCCATTCGTTCGAACGCACTTTTTCACAGACAACATAAAAATGCGTTCGTCTGACCCTAGCCTTAATCGGATAAGAAAATACAATTGTTTACTTAAAGGAACACTATGTAAAAATCAATCCCTCTCTCCGATTTCCTCGCTTTATTCTTATGCAATTTGAGCAGTGTAAATAACCTTTCTACGTACATTACACAAATTGTGTATCTCGTGTAACTTTTTGCACATACGGTACACAAGCACCTGGTCGATGTGGTGGATTGATGCTGAGTGTGCAGCTCTAGCCAATGTCTGTTTTGTTCCTGAATGAACACTGCCATGAGTGCTCAAAAGGATTTTACCAGGAAGGATACATTGAGATTTCTCTCGTTTTCAAGTATGTCCTGGGTTCAATAACATTGTTACAGAAATACAAAGTAGTAAAATGCAAGAAATTAACACAAAACAAATACACAGATTAACAGAAAATATATATGTAAGTAAAATAGTCATTATGTTACATGTTTACAGGTGCATTCCGTATTGAGGTATGTTAATAGGGAGCTCTTAAGGGACTTTAGACTGGTGGAAGATTTGATGGCGTCTGGGAGGTTATTCCATAATTGCGGTGCTCTGTAGGAAAATGAGGATCGAGACACTTTCTTTTTGTATTGTGGTATTGCAAGTAAAAACTATACCTTTTATTAAAAATTCACACTCCTTTTTTTTCCCTCTCGTGATTCTGTTGCTGTAAGCATCTGTACACTTTTTTCATTTTGTTTTTCTTACTAACTGGAAAAAACCTCCCTTCCCCCACCCCTTCTTGTTTTTTTGCAACTGTGCATGTGTGAATCGACTGCCTCACACATGCACCATTTGCACTTCATTCACTTTGGAGCAGCGCATGCACGAATCGGCAGCCTCTCACATGTTCTTTCTTCTTGGCTGAAGGGATTCATGAACACGCAACACCAATCAAGAGGAGGCAGCTACCCTCTCTGCAAGTGCACACTAACATTCTGATGTCAGTAGTTACCAAAGGTCCTTACGGGCAGGGGGACTCAAAACCTGCTGCTTTCCGCAGCTGATCGGAACGGAGGATGGGGGCAGGGAAGGGAGGACATTCTCCTCTCACCCTGTCCACCTAAATAAGCAATGGTGTTGAGTGCTTAGAGCAGGGCTATCAAAATCACAGACCCCGGTTGTTAAGGCCTACAATACCCAGAATTCCTTCAATGCAATGGATGACCATGGAATCATGGAAGTTGTAGTCCAGGATCGGGGGGGGGGTGGAGTTTGACAGCCCTGGCTTAGAGTGTCTCCTAAAGGAACAGTAACTGAGCAAGTGTGGCCTTGGCTAAAATATGAGTTGCACTTTGTTTGGATTTACACTCTCGCAGTCTAATCTCCCTTAAAAATGCGATTTATGACACAAAATATTTATGAATCCAACACCAATCACACAGTGCTATCATTTTACACTGAGAAGATACTGTTGCTGATACGGGGGGGGGGGCTGGCTAGGTCTCCGTTTAGGGATTTTTCACAAAATTAGAATATCAGCACTTGCTGAACTCAGGTTCTGGTTGGAACACTGCACATCAAATACATTTTAATGTGAAACATTTTTAGCAAAACCATATGCTAGCAGTGCATTGTGAATTCAATTTCCCAAACAAATGTAATTTTATGGATGGAAATTATCTTCGTTATTGACAAACTTTGTTAATGTTTGAAAACAGATAGGACTTGGGACCTGGAGAATCCAAGAGTTGTTGACCTTGGCAGACCTCAGCAATCTATACGCTGCTCTGTGGCTGTTCAGAATGAAGTGTGGTGTGGATACAGGAACAGAATATATGTTGTTGATCCGCGGTCTGCCAAAATCAAAGTAAGTCTGATATATATATATATATTTCTAAAAAAAAAAATTAAACCCTACATTCTATCAAATGTTATAAAATAATGAGCAACTGATTTGGTCAAGATATGTGGATCCATATATTATGCGTTACTTTGTTCCCCCCCCCCCACTCTTCAAAATTCTCAATAGTGACAAGCCAATGCATTCTTCATACCATCCGTTTCTGTTCTTTTCCTCCAACATTTACTATTGTCCATGTGTTTTCACTTTTTATGGATAATATTTTGGCCAATTTAACAATTGCTTCATTAATACCACTCAAACTGTTAACATCCTCAGGGCAGTCCATGCTGTCCTGTAACGAATGTGCTTCAAAGTCCCTAAGGACACTATGAAACACCCTGCGTAAAATGTTGCACGCATCTACAGTTGTGTTCAAAATTATTCAACCCCCAATGCTGTAAAGGGTTTTAGGGAATTTAGTGTACATTTGTAATTGTATTCAGAATGAAATTCTACAAGGACTTTTTAAAGAACCATATGCAACTAAAATGACATCAATTGGTTTTGTAATACAGTAGTAAATGTTTCTTTTGTGAATTCTTCATTGACACAATTATTCAACCCCTTAAAGACTACCACTCTGAAGAACAAGGTATTGAAAACATCTGTGGATGTCACGGAGCAGCAATAAAGCATAATAAGCACCAATTAGGCAGCTTTAAAATGACTGTGATACTCAGCTCCTTCTAGACATTTACTGGTGTGGTTACAAACATGGTGAAGTCAAGAGAATGGTCCAGGAAGACAAGAGAAGAGGTGATTACTCTTCACATGAAGGGCAATGGCTATAAGAAGATTGCAAAGATGTTAAACATACCAAGAGAGACCATAGGAAGCATCATTCACAAATTCAAGGCAAAGGGCACTGTTGAAACGCTACCTGGTCGTGGCAGAAAGAAGATGCTGACTCCGACTGCTGTGCGCTACCTGAAGCGTAGAGTGGAGAAAAGTCCCCGTGTGACTGCTGAGGAACTGAGAAAAGATTTGTCAGATGTGGGTACTGAAGTTTCAGCTCAGACAATACGGCGCGCACACTGCGTAATGAAGGCCTCCATGCCAGAACTCCCAGGCGCACCCCCTTGCTGTCTCCAAAGAATAAGAGTCGACTGCAGTATGCCAAAAGTCATGTGGACAAACCACAGAGGTTTTGGGATAGTGTTCTGTGGACTGATGAAACAAAATTAGAACTGTTTGGGCCCATGAATCAACGCTATGTTTGGAGGAGGAAGAACAAGGCCTATGAAGAAAAGAACACCTTGCCTACTGTGAAGCATGGCGGGGGGGTCAATCATGCTTTGGGGCTGTTTTGCTTCTGCAGGTACAGGGAAGCTTCAGCGTGTGCAAGGTACCATCAGTTCTCTTCAGTACCAGGAGATATTGGATGACAATGTGATGCAGTCCGTCACAAACCTGAGGCTTGGGAGACGTTGGACCTTTCAACAGGACAATGATCCCAAGCATACCTCCAAGTCCACTAGAGCATGGTTGCAGATTAAAGGCTGGAACATTTTGGAGTGTCCATCGCAGTCACTTGACTTAAATCCGATTGAGAACCTCTGGTGGGACTTAAAGAAAGCAGTTGCAGTGCGCAAGCCTAAGAATGTGACTGAACTGGAGGCTTTTGCCCATGACGAATGGGCGAAGATACCCGTAGATCGCTGCAAGACACTTGTGTCAAGCTATGCTTCACGTTTAAAAGCGAAGTACTAAGATTGAATGTCACTTGGGGGTTGAATAAAACTGATAATGATGTGACATTTGTGGTTATTTCATTATAAATGTTATGTTATATTTATCTGACCTACACGTGCCTCTTTGACTTAATTGTAAGCAAGATGACTGAACGATCAAAATCAATGTCAAACTGGCCAAAACAGTCAATTTCAGTGGGGGTTGAATAATTTTGAACACAACTGTATGTTTGCACTTACCCACCTCGATCAGGTGTGTTAATGTGCTCGGCAATTGAAACAATCCTCCAAAAGCCAATCTATGGCCTGCAGGGTCGCAACTTCGCTATTAAAGCCAGTCAACGCCGTGACCGTAACTAAAGAATGTACTAGAGTAGACACTGATAACGGATTTATATGGGAAATGAGAAAATGCATCTAGATAATTACTTCTCTATCAGTTTTGGATATGGTAACAATTATTATACGTATGGTCTAAGCGTAAGAAATTTTGCAGACGTTTAAATTTTTTTTTTTTAGCTCAAACAATTGTTTCTTATTTGTAGTTTTTGATCAATGACCACATATTAGTGCCAAAATAGCCTGTTACTAACCCTTTCACTACCTGTCACATTTTGATTAAAAATATTACTGCATCATTTATTTGTAACATGGAATGTATAGTTTATCAATTAAAATTTAGGGAGAAATAGCAATTTTGCGAATTGATTCTTATTCTGAACTAGTTTTATAAGGTTAAAATTTATGTGACAAAAACACTCGCAGGGTGTACCGAGATAATTGTGGGAAGCAATCTATTGAACATAGAAAAAAGGCTCTTGCCACTGTTGGTGACGGGGGGTAACCCCAATTTAACAATTGAAAAAGATAGTGGAGATAGCAAAAGAATAAAATAAAATTTGGCTTTTAATCAGAGATGCAGCAAAAGAATGCTTTCAAAGCTGTATTGCAGTAGGTCGACAGACACCGTCGCAGTGCTTGCCTAGGACAAACATAACCTATACATGTATCAGCGGAGGTAAGCGCATAAGTAAAATAAAAGCCACTACAAAAAAGAGGCCATAAAGCAAGTTTGGGAGTGTGCTAGATTGGAGATACTAGCACAATACTGGACCCTCCCTGGAAACTGATATAGGGAATAAAAGGCAGCGTGGAAACATTGCAAGTATCAAATATAATGAATGGAAACAGGCCTTTGAGGGTCTCTGGGTATAGGAAAGCATAAGAAAACACACAGCCTTTATGAAGAGCCCTACCAAGAACAAACAATACAGGCTTGAAAAAGAAAACACAGCCTGGCCTCAGTGTATTGAAACTGAGCTAGTTGCCTAAATTGGGAGCGCTCCCAGTAGGTAAGGAATATTTCTATCAAGCCAGAAAAAAAACGTTTGCAGAGCAAGGATTAAAGGGTCCCTAAAACCTAAAGAACTAAATGAACATCTCTATTGGCTCAACGCGTTTCCCTGGTGTAAACCAGTGTCAGTAGGAGCAGAACGTGCAGCTTAGTTAATGCATAGGCTTGAGAGTAAGAAGTGAGTGACTGCATCATTTATTTATAACATGGGATGTATAGTTTAACAATTAACATTTAGGGAGAAATAGCAGTTTTGCGAATAGATTATTATTTTATTATTATTCTTTATTTATAAAGCGCCAGCATATTCCGCAGCGCTGTACAATAAGCACAGTATAGACAGGGTTACAATGCATTGAACAACATTTGACAAACAGTACAGGAGGAGATGAGGGCCCTATTCCCGTAGGAACTCACAATCTGGGAGGGTTGGGGTTGGAAACCGGAGGAGAGGACTGTAAGGTGAGAGTGATTGATGGTTGCGTCAGTGAGTTGGGTGGTAGGCTTCCCTAAATAGGAATGTTTTAAGGGAGCGTTGAAGGAAGAGAAGTTAGGGGAAAGTCTGACAGTACGAGGGAGAGCGTTCCAGAGAGTGGGGGCTGCGCGTGAGAAATCCTGCAGTCTATCATGGGAAGAGGTGATGCGGGGAGAAGCTAGGCGCAGGTCACTGTTTGACCTTAGGGAGCGGGCTGGGGTGTATTTGGTGATTAGTGAGGACAGGTAGTGGGGAGCTGAGTTAGTGAGGGTTTTGTAGGTAAGGATAAGGATTTTGAACTTAATTCTGCAGTGGATGGGGAGCCAGTGAAGGGACTCGCAGAGGGGAGCGGCAGAGACAGAGCGGCGGGTGAGGTGAATTAGCCTGGCGGAGGCGTTCAGGGTGGATTGTAGGGGGGAGAGGCGGGACAGAGGGAGGCCAGTTAAGAGATTATTGCAATAGTCGAGTCGGGAGATTACCAGATTCTTATTCTGAACCAGTTATAAGGTTAAAATTTATGTGAACTTTATTTATTCCGCATTTACATAAATATTATTGGGATGAAAAGTTCTAGACACAAATTTTGAAATTAAAGGGACATAAGTTGAAAAACTTTTACTAGATCTTAACACCTGTATCCACATTTTTTGGTAGTGAAGTAGTTGCTATATGGAAACTTGAGGGAGAAGACTCTAAATATAAAATATTTAGCTCTGTCAGAAATGCCATTTGTTTTTTTTAATTTTTATTAGAGATGGTTTGAAGCAACACCTCATACACAAAGTCAGGTGCGCCACCTAGCAAAGGCCGAAGAAGGCGTTTGGGCGTCCGTTCGTCTAGATTCTGTATTACGTCTGTTCCATGGAGAGACGGGACAGCTTTTACAAGAAGTGGAATTAGACCCGTTTATTCAGAAAATGCTGGGTGAGTTTATGTTATAACTGCTTTAAAATGCTGTTAAATCTCAAACTGATTATATTTCAGATTACAAACCTGTTCACACTTAATATGAATAATCATACAGGGATGGAATGAGGAGTTTCTGTAATTCCAAATCTGTAACATTTTTCAAGAGAACTGGGCACTGCATCTCCCCACTATTAATGAAAAGTGTGTAATTTATCAAAGGAAAATCCGCTTGACTTTAATATTAAACTAATAGGGCACTATTACACTCACGATTACACACTTGCGTGTGCGCAAAAACGCATTAACCCTTTGCGCTGAACGTCGTATTACAACGTTCGCGCACAAAATGCACGTTAACGTCTAATGTGAGTGACCCTACACGAACCCTTTGCAAGCGCAATTTACTCTGCGCGTCCTATACTTAACATTGTGAGCGCAAATGCGTTTGTGCGCTGGTATGCGGATGGTATTACAATCTTAGCGCAAATTTTAACGGACAACGTTTGCGCGCATAATTTTAACGTCTTTGAAAAGCTGGTGTTAATGGCAAATCTGAACGTCCTGGCCGAACCCAAATACACCAGCCCAAAAAAAAAAAAAATACAGCAAAGTATAGTTACGCATACCCAAACAATAAAATTGAGCGGTTGTGCGTGTTTTTGTTATTGCTGCAACATATATACTCAAATTGATTTTGATAGGTGCAAAAACTTAACGGGAGACAATTGTGGTTCTTAATTCTGATTGGCTGAATCGCGTGAAAAAACAGTCCACCCACCAATTTCTGCGCGCGCGTCTTTTTTACGCGTGTTGTTTTTTGACGGATGAAAAAATGCGCTCGGATTTTAATACCAGCGTTAATTTACGCCCGTTAACTTTTAACGCTGCGCGCGAAATAAAATAGCGCTGTGCGTCTGCTTTTGCACAAAGCAGTTAATAGAGCCCATAAAGTTGTGCAACAAAGATGACTGAAATTTCAGCTTATATTCGAGTAGTGACATTTGGTAGTTTGAAATGTAAAACCTTATACGTGGGGATTTATACAGACCCAAACCCAATGTTTTCATTATAGATTGTAAACGAATGAAAGGGAATTAATTTCAAGAAACGGTCCTCTTATGTTGAGCACGTCACATCACAGCACATGCTGGAAGCGTTCGCTAGGTGTCTGCATACCGACGAGATTAGCCCTTCCACTGAACAAAATAGTATCCACTTTGGAAGGGCGCAGGGTTACTTCCAGCAAGATCGCGTGGCATGGGCGCTCTTCCAACATGGATGTTATTTTGTTCAGTGGAAGGGCTAATCTCGTCTGTGTGCAGCCGCCTAGCGACCGTTTCCAGCATGTGCTGTGATGGGATGTGCTCAACAAAAGAGGAACGTTTCCTGAAACTCTAATTCCCATTCATTCGTTTATGATCTATAATGAAAACATTGGGTTTGGGCCAGCAAGATCGCATGGGATGCCACACAACACATAAGTCAATGGCAACAATCCGATTCCAGAGTATTTTCAGGAATGTGTCATTTTCAAGAATCTGTGGCCACCCTGGTCTCTCAATCTTGCCTGCACAAACCTCTTTTTGTTGGGTCTTCTGTAGGAATGGGTGTCTCGTAACAAGTCCAGCATGACTGACGCCTTTGCCCTTAGCAGCCAGATAATATTAGGAATGAGATCCAGAACATTTAAGATGCAATATTGACATGCGTTGGCAACAAATGTAGCACCGTGTCCACGTGTGCCTACCAGAAAACTGCAGCCACTTCCAGCATTTTCTGTGATACGATGTGGTCAACATAAGAGGAAGTACGTTTCCTGAGACTCTAGTTTCCATTCATTCAGGATCTATAACAAAACCATTGGGTTTGGGTCTATATGAATCACCCTGTAGTTTTTGTACATATTCAGGATAAGATAACTTGTGTACATAATGCTAATACAATGATTTTGTAAGTGGCCATGCATGTTGTGAGGAAGAGAGGCTGATCATTATCTGGTAACTCTCCCACTTTCTGGAAGCTGTCTAGTAAGAGTTGGTGGTGCAATGTGATTGCTAACATTTTACTATTTTGTATTTCTGTAACCACTCAATGTTCTTGAACCCAGGACATACTTGAAAACAAGAGAAATCTCAATGTATCCTTCCTGGTAAAATACTTTATAGATAAAATAAAATAAATAACATTCAGGGTTATTCAGAGAGCGTGAAAAGCCGGAGAATGACTGGAGAATGAAAAATTCTATGTCAAAATAGCCGATTTGGAAAGTGAGTTGAAAGGGAGAATTTTTCCGGTTTGGCTATTTTGACCTAGTATTTTTCATTCTCCAGCTTTTCACGCTCTCTGAATAACCCTGATAGTGATGTATGAATCCCCTTACTGAGCACCTCAAGAGGGAATCAGCCCTTGCGCATATCATTGCATGATCTTGCAGAGATTGTCGGCTACAGGGACCCAGAGATAACTGGTATTGGTTTTTACTGGATGTTGTAAAAGACTCAGCCACAGATCAAAGCCCTGATGTTTAAACCAGACAGGATCTGTATTTTATGACCGTTACATTTAGATGTACTATTTCCTCAAAAGAAACCACTTTTATTATTATTTTTTCTTTTTAAATGAGGCTCCGGTTTTGGGAACCCACAAAAAAAAAAAAATGAGTTCCCAAAACGGAGCCTCATTTAAAAAAAAAAAAAAGATGATTAATATCTTCATTTTGCAAAAAAGGGTTCCAGACCGACCACCAAAGTTGGCCTCGCAGGGCCAGAATTCAAACACAAATATGGCCGCACAAGGCCTAAACAAGTCAGCAGCGAGATAATGAACAAAGGTAAAAATAAACGTTATCTGAAAAGGTGTCTCAGAAAAATCAAAAAGGGAGGGGGACATCCCCAAATGGGGGGGGTTTCATCCAAAGAGTCAGCTGAAAAAGTGACACAGAAAAATCAAGGGGGAGGGGACATAAACATCACCGAATTGGGGGGTCTCAGCAAACAGAAGCGCAAAGAGTCATCCAAGCGGCAGTAGGAAAAAATAAGATACCTCAGGAAACTAAAGTCCCTTGAGAAACAAAGGGGGGGTCATCAAAAAAATTAAGGTCTCTCACAGGAGAGCGAAAAAGGTTGCACTCATCCAGTGTCCCGAAACGGAAGCCAATGCAGAACAGGCAGGGTGAAGCCGATAGGGTCGAACCCGGCTGCGAGGGAGAGGGCCGTCAGGGAAATTGGGTCTCCACCTGCAGTGCGACCTCATCAATCATTCTGTCCCAAGTTAAATGTTGTTCTCTAGTACGTAATCCATGATCTCCCAATTAAACTGATTACATATGGCACACACCTATATACAAGTGAGCTGGGAGTTAGGTGATCATTTATAATAAACAGAATAAGTATCATAAAATTAAATAAAACCTATGAATTCTCTATAGAGTTAAAGTTTCAGAGTGTGGGCCAAATGGGAACTCCGTTCCTCCTGCAAAAATAGTGGAGGAAACTACGTTCTCACACTTTCCTGCTGGCCTATACATCATGCAACCCTCTCCCCATCACATCCATAATAGTCTGAGAGGACTACATTACACCAGTATTACACCAGTGGTTCTCAACCTGTGGACCCTCAGGATCCACAATTGTGCTTGGTCATTAAGTCGCGAACCAAAAAATTTGAATTTCTGAAACCACGTGTGCCATATTCTACAATGTATGCACTTTTTAAACAATTTTACTGTATATGCAAACAGGGATTTTTTCCAAAATGGATAGAGCAGTAATCCTAGCAATAGTGAAAACGAAGGCGCTGTTGAGGCAAAAACCCAATAAAATGAACTGTAATTGAAACACATGAAATGAATTAGAACTTATGGGAAAACTGGGGATACTTCTTGCTCTTAATAAGTGTCGCGAAGTCTGGGGTGATGGTAGACAAAGCAACTATAATTGAAATCCCTACTGAATGAATAATAAATTATAATAAAAAATTTAACAAACTCACCTGCTCCGTGCTCCCCTCTCCATCCGTCTCTCTCGCTGCGCGCATTATTTCTTCACAGCAGTGGCAGCCTGCTCTCCCCTGAGCCTACGCAATTTGCTCAAGCTGGCCAAGAGATTGAGAAGTCTGCAGCGCACGTCTGGCACTGCCTACTTCCTGAACCTACGCTCTTCAGTGCCTCAGAGTCGCTGAGAGTAATGGAATAGCTTGGACCAATTGGAAAGCAACATTGGTCCAAGCCATTCAAAAAACACTGACTGGCCTCCCATGCATTGATTGACGACAGTCATGTGGCCATTCTCGTCTCGCACAGTCAGTGGACGTGGTGCCGTGCTCAGGGTGTGGCCTTAGTGTGACGGTTCACTGTAGCGGCACCTTCACCCTGCAGGTGGAGGGGACAGTGCACAGCTGACACTAGGCTGCCTGAATTGGACGATGCAGATCCTTGGGAGCAATGAGAGCAGCCAGATCCTGGGGAGCGGCGGAGAGCAGGCAGATCCCTGCTTCCCTCACTAGCAACTGCGCGTAGGAACTTCCTTCTGGCATGTGGTTGCTGGTGAGGGAGGCAGAGGTAGCCGCGCTGCCTGGGACCCGCTGCTGCAGGTAAGATGCATCAACGGGTCCAAGGCATTAGGCTGGGGGCACCTGCCCCGCGACCCAGTCCGCCCCTGGTCGCAACCCATTTTTGGGTCGCGACCCACTACTTGAGAAAAACTGTATTACACCATAGTACAAGGAGAAAAGTCTATTATCTGTCAACAGTGAAAAATGTAGCGTGTTAAAGCGCCCCTCTAATGAAAAAAACACACACACTTTTATGTCCATAAACAATAGGGCCAATGCTGCTTACTGCATCTTCCTAATTGTTCTATTTATTTTGGCTCGGGAGAAAATATTCACCTTTACTACCTTGGTGCGTAAAGGTACAATATGTTATAGATGCACCTGATTGCTTATTGAGTTGATTTATTCTGATGTTAAACTCCGTTTAATGTGACTTATTGTCATATATTGAATTTACAGGTTCTAATAACTTTGGTTTGTCAATGGCAAAAGTTTCTTCTATGGAAGTGTTTTGTGATCGTCTGTGGGTTGGAACAGCCACAGGCATGATTCTTTCTATACCATTTTCCAGTGGTAAGTAGATTCCCACCGTCATTCAACACCAAATATTTTCTTATAGTAGCACAACATTTTATTTCTGAATGTGGTCATAAACTAGGGAGGAAGCCACATTTTCATGTATAGATTAATTACTTTAACAATTACTTTAAGTTAAAATTACTTTTTGTAAACCTGTACTTTAATATTTTTGTTTGTTCATCCAATAATTTGACAATACATATTTAAAAATTTTTGGTACCCTTTTTCTATTCGACAGAACGTAGATGTACATATATCATTGATGGTAGATGTGACAGAAGTAAATAATATTGACTCTATAAACTAACTAATGATTCATTATAAAAAAATGAAATAAGACTGTAAAAAGACTCTCTATGGAGACATACTGCCTATTCACATTAACCAGTTACGCGCAAAGGACATGCGTGGAGCTTTCTACCTTTTTCATTCTGCGCACATCTTCGCGTTGCCCCAGTTTGACGCCAATCTGGGTCTTCAATCACTGCGGGATGATGCCCTAAATGTCAGCCCTCGCCGTGGACTGCCGCCAGAGTCATCACATGCATGTGTGATGACGTCATAAAGGAGGAGTTCCCCCAATACAGGAGATGCAAGGGTCTTTTGGACCCCTCCATCTCCAGAACCTTAAAGTGTAGGAGGTCAAATTCTGGCCTTTCCAATGATACCATACATCAGTGTTTCTCAACTCAAGTACCCCTAATAAACCAGATTTTAAAGATTACCTTGGGGAAATGGATTGAATCCTGCAATCACTGAGCAGCAAATCATCTGCAGCACAGCCCAGGTGATATATCTGGCAAACCTGGCCTGTACTTGAGGACAAGAGTTGAAAAACAATGCCATACATGACCAGAAAATCTGTAAAAATACAAAACTAAATTTAAATTTATATTTTTTTTCCTACCAAAGCAGCAGTATTGTTCACTTTTCAATAATAACGTGAATATGAATATTGCTGAACTACCTCACCGTCTCATTTCCCATAACACTGTGTGTGGAGGTGATGGGGCAATGCGTTAGTACACATTGTTTCATCGAAAACGTAAAAGGACATTACCCTTTACGTTTTATCATTTATATAGCACCAACAGTTTCCGCAGTGCTTTATAATAACCAAAAGGAGCGAGATACAGATCTACGGACATAGGCTAGAAACAAGGTGTAAAGGGCCCTGCTCATAGGCGCTAACAGTCTAGAGGGATTGGGGATGAGGAAGACGAGGAGTTTTGCTAGATGTCTGGATCATTAGTGCCAGCGGTTTGGGGATGGTGGGGCAATGGAAGCGGCTTAGGTCATGGGCGAGTAGAGGGATGAGTTGCATCAGTGAAGTGGTACGCTAGTCTGAAGAGATGGGTTTTGAGGGATTTTTTAAAGGATTGAAGATTAGGGGAGAGTTTGATAGGGGAGGTAAATTATTCCACGGGACCGAGGGGGGGCCTTTGCAAAGTCTTGGACTCGAGCGTTGGCAGTGCAGGTATAGACGGAGGACAGGCTGAGATCGCTCGCCGACCGACGTTGTCTAGATGGGACGTGCTTGCAGAGTCACGAAGACCTGTAAGGAAGGGTCGAGTTATTGAGTGATTTGAATGTGAGCGTCAATATTTTAAACTGTATCCTGAAATGTACAGGAAGCTAATTGAGGGAACGGCAGAAGGGGGAGATATGTGAGGTGCGTCTGATAAAAATAAGCCATGAAATTACAAGATATGAACCAGCACCTTCGTGGTATCTTGCGTCAGAAAGGGGCAGACACGGGCAATGTTCTCAAGTTGATAGTAACAGGATTTTATCATGGTCTGGATGTGGGAAGAGATCTTTAGGTCAGAATCTAAAGTGGCAGCGAGCTTGAGGCGTCTGGCTAATAAGCGTTCCATTTACTCGTAGAGAGAAAGGTGGCATTGTTTTTTTCTTGGAGGGAGGAACAATGAGAATTTCAGTTTTGGCAAGATTGAGTTTAAGGAAGCAGGAAGACATCCATTTCGAGACAGCAGAGAGACAGTCAGTGACTCGATGGAGGAGAGGTATATTTGAGTGTCATCAGCGGATGGGTGGTAATGGAATCCAAAGAGCTGATCAGTTTGCCTAGAGAGGCAATGCAGATCGAAAAAAGAGAAGGGCCCAGTACTGAACCTTGCGGCACCCCAACAGCGACAGGCTGCGGGGAGACGGTACTTCCAGAACATGAGACCCTAAATGTTTGTTGGGACAGGTAGGAAGAGAACCATGAAAGAACAGTACCTTGAAGGCCTATATCACTAAGAGTTTGAAGGAGGAGCGAGTGGTCAACTGTATCAAAGGCGGCAGAGAGAAGCACCCATTAGATTTAGCCGTTACATAAGCTGTAGCTAGATTACTTGTGCATTACTTTTTCTGAAGTAATCGCATGTAAAAAGGAAAAATAAAATTTAGGGTTGTGGGTTTTTTTTTTCTCTCCGGTTTCCATTTTCGGGGTTTTGTCTCCATGATGCTACATTTACCAAAATCTGTGTGAAAGCTTTTATTTACTGCTCTTGTTTGTTTAATCCACAGTATACCACTAAATGAGGTAGAATGTTTAGATAAGGCTGCCCGGGGGTCTATTGTTCTCAAGGCTGAGATGAGTGATGGCAGCTGAATGAGAAAATACTTCTAATCTACCCTCTAGTGATGTCTTTTGAATACATCACACATAATCATACTCATAATTTAATCTAAAACACAATCCATCGCACCGCTGCAAGAAGAGGCTGGGGTCATTTGGACCCCAGTATCCACATTCTTTACACCCCATTTGATCAAGTATCCCTAGACAGGTCAGAGTCTGGCCTTTCCAATGATACCAAACCTGACCATGTAAAATATTTAAAAAAAAAAAAAGAGGAAAGAATAAAATATGCTGGGGGGGTGGAACAATGTTTACTTTATTTATTTTTTCTTCGGGCTGTGACATTGTCCATTTTTCACGTATAAAATTAGTAGTACAGCTGCCATTACTAACCTTCTCCTTTCCCACACCGGGAGCAAGTTCAGTGTTTTATATATAGTCATATTTTACATAAAATGCAATGCACCAAAATATGAACTAAAATAAAAACTTTTAAATTCTCCGTGTTGGTTGAAAAAATTTTTTTAGAAGAGGGACAGGTTCTGTATTTCTTTCTTCTTTTTTTTTTTTTTCATAAAGACTAACCCGTAGAATTTATAATCACAAAGGTTTGGATAGTAAAATGTGGGAAAATAGTTTTACACGCTGTAAACGATTGAAATTAAATGGAAATGTACACATTTTGTCTTTTTTTTTTTCTTTCTTAGCGTTCTGACGGGTCACGACTTCTATATTTTGAATTTCCTATGTGTATAATTTCTGAGTCTGCTGAAAGAAGGATATATAGTTTGTCTGGGTCTAACAATAAAACATGACTTCAAATTGCATTTAAACTTTATGAGCACAAAGTGGTGAAAAGGAGCTCAGCACACAGGGCTGAAATGGCTCAGCTGCGAAGGGGTTAAATGAACAAAACTGGAAGTGGTGACATAACCATGGATGACCCCGGAACATAGTCGGCTGATTCAATTAGCCAACTTATATTTAAATTGCTTTAACAGCCAGTAACATGCTGACTTAATTTTTGGCCCTGGAGACCCTCATACCCTGTAAACTACTCGACAGCCTTTGACACTCTTGCTGGTGGTGATACCTCTGCTTCGAATGGTATCCCAGTGGCCAGGGACAAATGGTTCAGGGAGAAGAGTGGACACGCTCGAACCATCATGACCAGTTAAATTATCTTAAATATGACCCTATCCTCGTTCCCACATTTCCGTTTTAGCATAGATTGTAATGCTCGTCTGTTTTGCAGCACTGTAGTCTCTTTGCCACTCTTCCACCTGCTGCTGTAAACCGCATGGTACTGGCCTCCTGGTAAACCGTTTGTAGTTGTACACAACTAGCAGGCGTGCAGCCATTCCGATGCCTCTCGAAGCTGGACCAGTGAGAGACCTCACATGGTTTTGTTGGTTCTTTCATTCATTATGAATCCTGTGACTGAACAGCCGCCACTTATAATTTATTTACAGGGTTATTCAAAGAGAATCGAAAAGTCACTGCACGTTCGGTGACTTTTTGTCCTCTTCAATTCGGTGCGATTTGGCGATCTTGTTTCGGTGACCCTGCGGTGTATTCAGCAAGCACCACAGGGCCGACGTAGTGCAGGGAAAAGACGCCGGACACTAACTGCAAAACCTGGCGAACGCTCACCAAAACCCGCGAAAACATCTGGAATAACCCAGCAGAACACGCCGGAGAAAGCCGACTACTCGCCGATTGCAGAGCAGCCGCCAGAAAAACCCTACACGCAGACGGAGGTGAAAAAAAACACAACACAGTACGCTTACAGAAACGCTTACAGTACGCTTACAGAAAAAAGAAACGACTATTTAAAAAAAAAAACGTAAAAAAGTTTTGCAATAAAAATCCTAAAAAATGCCTGAAAGATCCTAAAAAAATCTATAAATAGACTTTTTACTGCAGAATATAATATTCAACGGTTTACTAGATATTGAATTAAAAAGGGAATATTTTTAACATTGAAGTCTATGGGATTCGCCTGAATAAATCTGTTGCATGAGACCACCGAATAACAGGGCATTTCGGTAACTTTTCCCTGCTGTTTCTTGTTCTCTGAATAGACGAAGCATCGCTTCTCTATAGGGATTTCACTGCCCTCAAACAAGCACAGAACAGGCACCATATGTGCAGGCAATTCGCCAACATTTGGCGAGCTGCCTGCTCCCAGAATGGCCAGGAAAGGTAACTGTTCGCTGAATTTGTGTTCAGTTACCTTTTGGCCACAATTCGGATCTCTTTTGAATAACCCTGTTATAGTTGCATATAAGTTATTTTGTTTGTTAGGTGTGATCTTTCGTTTCCCCAATTTATGCCTATGTGATCTCTGTTTATTGTTGTCCTCGAATGCCCCCTGCTCGTCCAGAAACTGTTTTGTCTGCCCGGCACACCCACACACAGAGCCACTGCCAGCAGAGACCCTAACCCCCAGAGCGCTTCAGCCCCTGTACCCTCCACCGGAGCGCTTTTTGAGCAGGAGGTCCCTACAAATGGGAGCCTGCTGCCGGCTGAGTTCTGACAGGGAGCGCTAACCGGAACACCAACATTTGACCCGGCCTCCCCCTTCAGCAAGGAGCATGGCTGCTTACATGGATTCCTGCCCGGGTACAGGACGCCAGCCGCTGGACTTTTACAGCTCACCACTCGGTTCCCCATGCATAGATCAGGGTGCTTCTTTGGCATTGGTAGCCAGGAGACCCGAGCTATACGGCAGTACCCAGGTTGTGCCACCACTCCACAAGGATCAGCCCCAAATAGCTCGTAGAACAAAAGTTGGAAGATCAGGCTGCCTAAGAGACCCTGATGCAGAGCATCCAATGAACCATCCCTGGAAACTGAGCTTGCGCTAGGGTCAGGGGTACAGTTTTGAGACTGGGATCGGCCCGGGTGGGAGCAATGTCTCTGGGCAGTGGCAAAGCCATTATACAGACAGAAATTGGGCTGTGGATTGGGGCAGTGGTAACCCAGCGCCGGGGATGTCTGAGGGCGAGCAGGAGGGAGAAAAATGTGGACAGCTTCATTATAAATGTACCCCGTGTGTCCTGCAATAAGTATGAGGGGGAAATATTCTTGCTTATTGGGATCGAATTGGCTCCCTACCACTGACCACACACTATGCTGGGAACCTTCAAATCGGCTTGTTAGCGCTGATCTCTCCAAGGCAAGGATGGCAACTCAGGCGGATCTACTTGGTTCGAGTAGTGGCTTCCGTCACAAATCCCACGCAGGAAGGTTGTCCAGGGTCTGAGTGACAACCTTCACGGCAGAGGTACAGCTCTCAGGGAGAGTAGGCCGTCACACACACACCCCCTGTGTGGAATGTTAGCATGTCAAGACTGTAGGTATAGTTCTATCCAATTCGTTTTGGAAGTCAATGAACTTGGCTACATTTCTATCCAAATGTTTAAAGGAACACTTTCAGAGATAAATGTAATTTGCTTCAAAAGTAAACGATACGCATGCTAATGCACTAAAGCAATCAAGCAGATAAATGAACATATGGGGCTGTTATACTTGGTGGATTAGTCATTAATGTTAACAGCTGGAGTTGTTCCAAACACCATCCACGGCCTCATTTGGCTATATGCTGAGGAAACTGTGGACAAATAGTTCCCAGCATCGTCCTACTGTCCCTGCTCGTCCCACTTGTATGAGCTCCGGGCTTGGAGGTGTCTCCATGGAATCTTACTTACGGAAAAAAACTTTATTGGTTTACAATACCTTACAAAAAAACACACAGCTTTTCTACATTCATCAGTCATTGATCAACCACAGCACAGAAACCTGCTCTATTGCAGCAATGTTGTCCTTCTTTTGTTTTAAAATAAAACTGTAGACTTTGCAGCTTCGTGTTGACAGTATTCTATTTCACCTCCAATTACAGGAAATAATCTAACTTTTGTTTTTATCTGGATTGAAGCATAGCAGCATTGAATATAATTACACTGCACTATGTAACGTCAGTGATTTTGCTCAGAACCTTATCGGACTCATTCTTTTTACGCAGATCGAGACAGACAAACAGCTGCTGCAGATGTCCATGCGGTTCCTTATTGTTCATTGGAGAATGCACAGGTGTCTTTTCATGGTCATAGAGATGCCGTCAAGTTTTTTGCATGTGTTCCAGGTATGCTGAGTATTTATTTAGGGCTCTTCTGTTTGTTGTTTGTTGTCTGTGCGTATTGCTTTGTGTATCCCCGTTCTTAGAAGGAAAATATATAAAAAAAAAATAAAGGTTAAAGAATCTTTCAGTCCCCTGCGATCTTCCCCTATTGTTTGTTTTGACGCCACTCACTAAGCTACAGGAAGTTGCTGATGTCAAGCTGTGTACTGAGATACTTCATGTAAAGAAGAATTAAGGACACACGTACATGCGTAGTTGGCTTGTACTCTGACAATCAAATCAAAATAAGCTTTATTGGCAGGACCAAATACATTTTAGCATTGCCAAAGCATATGGGGAGGTTTATATGGGGTGGAGGGGGTTGTAGTGGAAAATATATGGGGGGGAATGGGCAAGTCCATGGACATCAGGGGTAAGGGATAATGTGTTGGGGATTTAGAAGTCCGGGATCTCTTATGTTCCTCTCAGTCTGTGACATTCTGTGACGTATTGTGCCGATCTTTTCACCGCCGGCTCCTCTTCTCCCAGTATGATGTGGAGTTTACTCGTCTCTTCTATAGAGGTGAAGTCTGGGATGAGAGCGGAGAGTCTCTGAAAGTGAGTTTCCCTCAGTGCTAAGTACTTGGGGCACTGTAGGAGGAAGTGACCTCATCTTCCAGGGACCCTGGTCACAATGCTGGCACAGTCTATTCTCCCTGGGCTTGTAGGTCTGTCTATGCCGCCCTGATTCGATCTCCAGGCTGTGGGCGCTCAGTCTGTAGCGGGTCAGGGTTTGTCTGTCCTTGGGGTCTTGTAGTACCTCCAGGTATGAGGCCAGTTTGTATTCCCTCTGTAATGATTAATAAATGGTGATTTTCTGAGAGTTTCTCTGATATATAGTTTTCCCTGGAATCATTAATTAGGGCCTTTTATTTGATATTTTGTCAGGTTGCATTCATGGGGGCTTTGGATGATCAGAGTGTATATGAGTTGTTGCAGCCCACATGGTTTGGGGTGGTCCTTGTTGGCCAATACTATTACTCATCGATAATCATTAAGAGCAGCAGGTTGAAATTCAGATGAGGTGGAAGGGCAGGCTTTTCTCATTGCAATCATTTGAGATTATCCCTTTCACAAGCGCCTTTTTTAAAAATATGTTTATTTCAAGTATGAGGATACGCAGTTATCACTTAAATATTGGGTAGAATGGTACTTTGGCATAAAGGTTATTCTGAGATGGATAAAAAAAGATTAAACAATGCTAAGTTGACCAGTTGGTCGAGTGGTTAAGGCAATGGACTGCCGGTACATTGTGCTCTGCGTGCACACGTGGGTTCAAAAGATTAAACAATGCAAATTTGCTAATTTTTCAGATTTATCCTATACTGAAATAATGCTGGTATGAAAGGTTCAAACCTTTTTAGATGGTGTCCTTTAAGTTGCACATTTTCAAATCTGCATTATTAGCAAACAGGCAGAAATTAACTGCAGCAAATACTGTAAATGAGGTGAAGATAAATGGCTAAAAATGGACAGCTATCTGTATAGATTATAATTATTAATAATGCCGTTTACAAATTATATGCTTTTGAAATATGTATGTGGACATAGTGCCTGCATATAGAAATTACAGTATCACTTTAAGTGTAATTTACAGCTATTATAACCCCTTGAATCTTATCCCAGTACAGTATTGAGTGACCCTTGAGCTCTTCCTGTATTCTGCCATCTCTTTGGCTGTTAATGCAGATGAAAGGTTTGCAGAGCTTTTTCTTGCAAATGAGATTTTCTGTGCTGGGCTTTTTTATTGTATTCCAATGCAATCTGTCACAATTACAAAAGCTGTATTGAAGGCTAGAATAGTCTTTAACTTTTAAAAAAATGTTTGTAACAAAATAAACCCATTAGCAACTTTTTTCAAGGTTGTATCAACATGTCATCGTCAAGAGGAGTCAGTAAACACACAGGAAACTTTAATATGTTGGTGATGAGTGGAGGGGAAGGATACATTAACTTCAGAATAGGTAAGTTATTCTTTTTGGAATTATGAAGATATTTTATAATAAAGAGAATATTCAGGTTCAAATGTATATTACTTTAGTAGACTTCTTTATTTTGCTTGTAATATTGTTCAGTGGTGCAGTGATCATTTTCGGACAATGTCAAATGGCATTGATACATCAGATTGAGCGCAGATTTACATGATAACTTGATTAGGACTTTCTTCAGAGGTCAGAGTCAAAGTCTCTTAGCTTTTCAAGTTTTCAAATGTTATGTCACCACAAGTCTCAATTCTGATCCTTGGAAGTCAGTGTCATTGTTAGGCCAGTGTCAGACAAGCGCACTAGGTGCGCCCGTACTGACGTGGCTTCCAGCGTCCGTCGCAGCGTTACGATGCTGCGACAGGGCCAGCCAGACGCTGTTGTGTGCGCACGAATTGCATGCACAACAGCGCCGAGCAGTGTCCGTGCAGCAGGCCTCTGTCAAAGCGCTAGGACGCGTTTTGACGGAGCTGCAAAGCACGATCCTTGGTAGGTAGCTCAGCGAGGTGGTCAGGCGAGCATCAAGTGGAAGGAATGTCGGAATGTCCACTCTCACGGACGTTCCTTCCACTCTCCAATGACACGCATCTGACCCTAGCCTTACTTGGCTTTAAAGGTTTGCCATAAATGTGTGCAACCTCGACTTTGATTTATGATCCTCAGTGGTCATAGTGGCTATGAATTGGCTTTTAAGGTTTGCCAAAGTGTTCTGAGGCTCCAATTTTACAGACTGTCAGTGGTCAAAATCAATTGGGAATTTCCAAAATGTAAAATGGCCTTGACTTTGATTTCAAACTTTCGACGGTCAAAGTAATTTGGCTTGTCTGATGTGCCAAATCGTGTTAAGTCAACTACTAATTTTCGTCAAAATTTTCATCGCTAAAAATGTAATCTAAAATGTAAAACTATGATAAAAATCTATTAACATTTTTGCCAACTAATAAAAACTAGAGGAAAATGTTAGGACGGGACTCCTTTTAATTTAGTTGTAGTCATAGTCCTTTATGAATAAACCTAAATGGCATTTTAATCGACTAAAATATATTGATATTTTCGTCAACTAAAAAAAACTAGATGAAAATGTTCACGAGGAACCAATTTTAACCTCCCTGGCGGTTTTTCCAGAATGTGGCTCGGGGTTAAATTTCATTGCCAAAAACGGTAACCCCGATCCACATTCAGACTGGATACATACCTGTACCTGCACTCCCTCGCTAAACTCCGTGATCGCATTCTCCTCTGCCAATCGCGGCGTCCTGGTTCCCTTCTTGCGAGAAGGGAACTAGGAAGCAAGACGTCGCAATCGTCTGGAGGTGACTGCGGGGGACAGTGAGGGAGCGCAGGTACAGGTATGTATCCAGCCCGAGTGTATACTCTAATACCTCTAGGGGGCTGAATAAATTGTACCGATTCTGACATATAAAATGTCAGAATCGTACCGCCAGGGAGGTTAATTTAGTGCGAGTCATAGTCCTTTTATTAAAATGCCATTTAGTGCTAATCATATTTTAGCGCTCGACTTGTAATGCTCAAAGGTCAAAATAATCGTCAACTCACCTGGCTTTTTTTTTTTTTTTCCTCTGGTCTTAGGCCAGTGTCAGACGAGCGTTTTTCAGAGTGGATGGAACGTCGTTGAGAGTGGACGTTCCTTCCACTCTGACGCTTGTGTGGCCACCTCGATGAGTGCAGTTAGTGTGCTCAGCGCTGCAGTGCTCGATCATCCTACGGAGGATTGTGCTTTGCAGCCCGTCGAATCCGCGTTGTAGCGTTTCAATGCTGGAGGCTTTCAGCATGTCCACTGTAGCGCGCGCAATTCGGAAGGTACGTCAGTGCAGGTGCACATAGTGCGCTCGTCTGACACGGGCCTTAAAGATTCACGTATAATGCATCATAAAACACTTCAAAATTTCCCTTCTACCCCTCACGACCTCCTTTCATTAGCTTTTACAATCTATTCGTGTACGGGGAAATATGTCTGACCTGACAACCCGTATAGATTCTGTTTTGTCCACTGACAAATTCATCGACTCTGTAGAATCCAATAGGTGGTAGTCATTCGTGAAGTCCATTAGGTGGCCCTCTGTAAATTCATTGTTATTTAAGCATTTCTAGAACATTGCGTCCAAAAAGGAATAAACCTTTTTTTATTGTTGAGTATCCAAGTGTGTCATCTCTGGTTTCCTTCCTACTTCTTTGTCTGACAAAATATCACATCCTTTCCCTTCTCCCTAGCACTGACTCTGCAGATGTATCGTAAATGTTATATCGATTTTGATTTCTTACTCTAGAAAGGTTTAGGAATACATACTATTTTTGTAACTGCTGTTTTGTGTATTGGGAGTTTGGCAGAATTATTTTGTGAGTATCATGTGTTTTATACATATCTAAATTCATAATGGTAGTGTCTGCCTTTCTCTTTGAATCATCTGACATAATGCTTGTGGAAAGTGAGACCTGTTGAAGGCCATTTCAAGCGACCATGTATGGTAGCAGCTTCTGGCCAGGGTGTGGCTTATGAGAATGTACTGATTTAACCCTCTTGTAATTCCTTCTCTCAAAGTTCGCTGTTATTACTTTCTCTTTCCTATGGGCTGTTAGTGTTTTCCTTCTCACGCTCACAAGTCTGGTTCATCGCACTTTATTTCATATGGCAGTCGTTAAATCTTCAATTTCAAGCATTCGTGGTTGCCCACTATAGAAATTTAACTGCCCGTCCATAAAGTTCTCATAGGAGAAAAGTCCAGCAGATGAAATCGAATTAAGTAGACCATGAGTTGATCCAGTCACTAAAGATCGTGAAAGTCTTAAAAGAATATCAGAACCTGGGGATCATATGTGGATTTGAAATATCCCTCCAAAATGTAAGGGTTATTGGGGCGGTGGGAGAGACACACTATCACCTCTTTAACGCTAGCGCTCACATAAATAAGCGTTAGCGCTAGGTTAAGTGAGGTGATAGCGGGACACCTTATCACCTCCCGGTTTGATAATGGGTTAAAAATCCCATTGGCGCCTTGGTAGTAAACGCTTTTTAGTGTGAGGTTACTGTACTTTGCGTTCCCTATGCTTAACATGGGGAGCACAAAGAGTCATTGGCGGTTAGGATCACCTAGTCCTAACTAAAGTTTGCTACAGCTTAGAGCTGGCGCAAACGGATTCTGCTTCTGTGGAATCCGCAGCAGTTGGACCCCCCCCCAATAAAAAAAATCAAATACTCACCTCTCATCCCGCGGCAGGAACGTTGGCCTGATCCGCCACTTCTGGCTGCTGGGAACAGAGAGAGAAAGTCCCCAGTCTCCCTCCACGATCACTTCGCGGACCTGCAGGATCTCGCAAGAGGCAAAATCCTGCCGGTCATGTGATGCGGCAGGAGAAGCCTCTATGGAATCCTATGGACTCCATGGAGGGGATGCTTGCGACGACACGTTAGCGCTACCTCGAGCATCCAGGAGGCTATCGGCTGCTACGGGGCAGGCTGCTGGATTCAGTGCCTGCCTCCTAATGTGCTTGTAAAACCGGGACGCCAAGCGGAGATTTGCGACTACAAATTTTTCCCGTTGGCATCCCCGTTTTAGCTTACGGCAGGTGATAGTGCCCTATGAGTCCTAATATTCTCGGTCATCCAAGGTACGAAAAATGGAAGGAACTTCTATGGTACCACCATTCCATTTTATAGGCCTATATACCACTTCATGGTAACTGGCATCTAATGGATATAAAACTCTAAACACAAAATTTAAGTGGTATAAAATATCTGACCTCACCCCGACGTCTCCTCTTACTGACGTCTATGAAACACTGATAAATAATGAAAAAATGGGGTGGCTCTGGAAAACAAATTTGAAACAACACTGGCACCCTAGGACCTGACTCACAAGATGTAGATGAGTAGTAGGCACATCAGAAAATCACTCTGCATATCAGATGATGATGACTATGCGGAGTGATTTTCTGATGTGCGTACTACTCCTCTACATCTTGTGAGTCAGGTCCTAGGGGGCCAGTGTTGTATCACTGTGTAAAATACTGCACAATCATGGTCTAATTAGTTTTTCAGATCCACCCCATTTTTTTTATTATTTATCTAATGGATATAGCATGGATTAAAAAAAAATGAAATCCTTGGAAGCAGCCACTTTTGTCAGTGTGCATTTATTGGTACTGCATTTAGCAGCAGTATGGTCTCATGCCCCATGGAATGGCTCTATTATTATTCTGTATTTATAAAGAGACAGCATATTCCGCAGCGCTGTACAATGGCCACAATATAGGCAGGGTAACAATACATTGAACAACATTTTGACAAACCAGTACAGGAGGAAACTAAGGTCCTATTCTCATGGGAACTTTACAATTGGGGGTGGAAACAGGAGGAGAGGACTGCAAGGTGAGAGTGATTGACTGGTTGAGTTGGGTGGTAGGCTTCCCTAAATAGGAATGTTTGAAGGAGGGGAAACTAGGGGAAAGTCTAACCATACGAGGTAGAGCGTTCCAGAGGATGGGAGCGGTGCGTGAAAAATCCTGCAGTCTATCTTCGGAAGAGGTGATGCGGGGAGAAGCTAGGCTCAAGTCACACTTCGATCTTATGGAACGGGCTGGACTATATTTGGTGCTTAGTGAAGCCAGGTAGTGGGAAACGGAGTTATTGAGAGCTTTGTAGGTCAGGATGAGGATTTCGAATTTAATTCTGCAGTGGATGGGGAGCCAGTGAAGGGATTCGCAGAGAGGAGCGGCAGAGACAGAGCGGCGGGTCAGGTGGATGAGCCTGGCAGAGGCATTTAGAATGATTGTAGGGGGGGGGAGAAGGAGAGCAGATTATTACAATAGTCGAGTCGGGAGATTACAAGGGTGTGGATGAGTTGCTTTGTGGTGTCAGAGGTAAGAAATGGTCGAATTCTGGAAATTTTATGTAGTTGGTAGTGGCAAGAGGAGGAAAGAGACTGAATGTGGGGGATAGAGGAAAGCGCAGAGTAAAGTGTAACTCCGAGACAGGGAACCTGGATTGATGGGGAGATAGTGATGCCCTCACCCATGATAGAGAAGTCAGGAGGTGGGGAGGCATTAGAGGGAGGAATTAGTAGGAGTTCAGTGTCAAAGCACCACGTACACAGCTCGGTGGGAGACCCAATTCACCAACCGTCTCCACGAGGTTTCTATCAGATGGGGACGCTGCTAGCCCCCTGGATCAGCTGAACAAAAGAAGGGGATAGACCTCCAGTGGATAAGAAGTGCCAATCGGTTTATTAGGGTACAGCACACCCAAAGAAAATCATTGACGTTTCGACCCGGAGGTCTTAATCATGTATGATTAAGACCTCAGGGTCGAAACGTCATTGATTTTCTTTGGGTGTGCTGTACCCTAATAAACCGATTGGCACTTTTCCACTGGAGGTCTATCCCCTTTTGTTTAGTAGGAGCTCAGTCTTGGACGTGTTATTCTTTAGTTGGTGAAAGACCATCCAGGAGGAAATGCCAGATAAACAGTCACTGGCTTTGGAAAAGACAGGATGTGAGAGATAAGGGCTGGAGAGGTAGATCTGAGTATCATCAGCATAGAGGTGTTAATTAACCTCCCTGACGTTATTTCCGAGTGCGGCTCGGGGTTAACTTTTTGTACCGAAAGCGGTATCCCCGAGCCACACTCGGGCTGGATACTTACATGTCCTGCGCTCCCTCGCTGATCCCCGCAGTCTCCTCCAGCCACTCGCAAAGTCACACTGCCTGGTTCTCTTCTCGCGAGGAGTGAACCAGGAAGTGTGACTTTGCGATCTGCTGCAGTGTGACTGCGGGGACAGCGAGGGAGCGCAGGACATGTAAGTATCGGCCCAAGTGTGGCTCGGGGATACCGCTTTCAGTATTGAAAGTTAGCCCCCGAGCCACACTTATTCTGCTAGGGGGCCAAAATAAATAGGACCGATTCTGACATATAAAATATGTCCGAATCGGACCGCCAAGGAGGTTAAAGCCAAAGCTGTTAATGGTTTTGCCCAGAGAGGAGGGTGTAGATAGGAAAGAGCTGAGGACCTAGGACAGAACCTTGAGGTACACAGACTGATAAAGTCAATGAAGAGGAGGAGTTACAAGCAAATGGCACAGAGAAGGACTTGTTGGACAGATAGGAGTCAGAGTGCAGTATCACAGAGTCCAAGAGTCTGTAGAAGGAGGGGTGGTCGACAGTGTCAAAAGCAGCCAAGAGGTCAAGCAGGATAGGAATAGAATAGTGGCCGTGGTTTTTAGCAATTTGGAGGTCGTTGGCGACTTTGAGGGCAGTTTCGGTTAAGCGAAGGGAACAGAAGCCTGATCGCAGGGGGTCAAGTAGGGAAGTAGAGGACAGGAAGAGGTGGTTTAAAACTAGTTTTTGCAAGAGCTTAGAGGTAAAAGGAATAACTTTTACTTGAATGGTCATGTATTATGAAACTTTTCTTACATTATATATTTTTCATAATACACAGATGTTTGTGATATTTTTCTTTAGATACTGTGATTTGGAATTTATGGAATTTCAACCTAATTTGGTTTATCTTGCATGTGTGTGTTACTGTAGGGGATGAAACTGGAGACACTTGTGAAGACTATGGAGATCTTCTAATTTCAAACCCAAGGGGCAGGCGATCCGAAAGAAGTCATCTCATCGTATGGCAGTTACAAATATGAAAATCCAAGATCTCATGAATTCTAGGAGGCATCTTCTAGTCAGAATGTAATGGAAACCTCCAGCGATTCATTTCTGAAGCTGAAACAAAAGGCATCCAAATTGTTTATATAACCGTTGTATAAACATATTGCAATTATGCCTTTCATGCAAATGAGAACTTTAGAAAACTACTGACAAATGCTTCTCAAGACATTGCATATTTTCTCTTACATGTATTATATATTCCTTATGGGATATGGCTTTCTGTTTGCAACTACAGGATTAGCTTTCCCCTTTATGGGTCACAGTAGAGAATTTGGTATGGACACTCAACTGACTCGCACACGGGCATTAGGATACTGATCTCTTTCTTGGCCTCTTCACTTCTATGACTGAGCATACTCGATCTTCAAATGCTCTTGTAAGAGCCCAAAATTGAGTACTCTCAATCTGGCCTTCTTTCAGAGCAATGCAAAGTAATTTTGCTTTTTGCAATTGGCTCCCGAATGTACCCCCAAATTTTCAACACCTCAGACACGACAGCCATTGTGTTGATATTGTTTGAAAAGCTTTGAGTTCTGTGTTTTTTTGTTGTTTTTATTTTCCTTCAAGGAAACCCTGAGCTCAAGCTATAGTGTAAATGTAACGCTCATTCTCTCAAACAGGCTTACTTGACAGTGAAGATGTACAGTATAGACGTTTCTGTACATTTTATCAGGTGGGTAATGGGAAGCGATTTTCCAGTAAACTCCTGGATCCTGCCAGTCATTTTATGGAACATCTCTTGGTAGTGAATGGATTACAACAGATTAGCACATTACCATTAAATTATTTCATTTGACTCGGATGGGAATATTCATTGTTAAATGAGGAAGAAATACTGGAATGCTAACTTCAGCATTGGCAGAATGGCATACAGCAATCTCAGCGTTATTAACACAATTGTTTACAAATTTTAAAGAAACTTGGAAAAAAGATTGTATCTCATCTCAGGACTAACTGTGTCTGCCTTATGTACTACCAGCTCATCTGTTAAACAGGTATTTGTATTATAACAGGAAGTCTAAAAGAGCCTGTTTTTCACTTTCTTATCCGTTAATAACTATATATTTTGTATATTATTTAAAGTTGGTGAAAGCTGAATATTGTTTATAGTAATGATTAAGGAAGATTCTTCTCTTTCACCACAATCAATGCAAGACAGTTTTGCTGTGTATATGTTGATTTACTCTTTGGGTTTTCTCATACAAGTTGCGTTCTTTCATTTGACTATTGTTGCTCTTCATTTAAATTATTGTTTATGTTTATGGTGCTGTTACCCATGTTTTATATAAATTCCCTATCGGTTGATTTTTCTTTTTTTTCTTTATTACTCCTTGTAAAGAATACATAGATATTTTAACATCTGTTTTCTTTTGAAACAACAGTATTGTATTTAATACACATATTGCGAATATTCATGATTGTGTTGCATCTTTTGTTTTCATACCCCCCTCTGTTACCAACATTTATAGCATTTTGAGGGTTTCCATGTTGTGCATATGCACTGTACATCGTTTTTTCAAAACTATTCTCTCCTCATTTTGCGCTCCTGGTCCACCACCTTGGATTTCTTAGGGTGTCCCTCTGGATATATTATAGGGGTTATACAAAAAGCACAGATGTTTGCCGGTATTGCAAATACTTACTGAGATCACCAGTATTGCATTGCTGACAGACACCGGCATGTCACAAAAAACTAAAATCCAAAGAGCAACAGGAGAAGCTGCACTATGACGTTTCTCCAGTCGCTTTTTGAACTTTAGTTTTGTGAAATGCTAATGTTCGCCGGTGATGCAAATATCGGTGATTATCAACAGTGTTTGCAAAAGAAGCAAACACCAGTGATTAGTGTAGAACTGTGAGAATTAAATTCTAATTGAGCATTATGCAAACTGAAGGGTACTGTCCTGTGACATGACAGGGGGCAAAAACTTGCATCTTGTTGGAAGCGGCAGTATATAAACACAGCAAACCGTATGTAAAAGTTACAGAAGTTGAAAGAACCTAAATCGCCATTACAATTACAGTGCAAAAGGTGAGTAATACTAGATTGTTTCAATATTGGCAGTATATATTCTAATTTAGAAAGTGAGAAATGAAGTTTAACGTGGTATGAGGATTTTCAATATGTCACTTGTAAGCTTGGAAAACAATTGATTCACAATAAATGTCACTCACTTCAGTCATATATTTTATGATCACTGCCATTCTTCAACCAGTAAAGAGCCTCAGACATTAATAGGGGGCATGAGGAACAACTCCAGTTCAGAGGCGTAGCAAGGTCATGAGGTGCCCAGGGGCAAGTTTTCCTCTAGCCCCCCCCGTATGTTTTAGATGGCATAATGTGTTACTAGTGCATGCCAATACCTTGCTGGTCTTGGCAGCTGCTGTTTGACATTGGGCATTGTTACTTAGTTTGAAGTCTAGGATTATTCCCAAATCCTTCTCCTGCTTTGATTTTCCCTAACTCTGTACCATTTAGTGTAGAAGTTGCTTGTGTATTCTACACTCCAAAGCGCATAACTTTGCATTTATCTACATTAAATTTCATCTGCTATATAACTGCCCAGTTCCCCATTGTATCTAAATCCCTCTGCAGCGAAGTAATATCCTTCTCACATTGTATTACTTTTCCTAGTTTTGTGTCCTCTGCAAACACTGATACATGACTTTCAATGCCTATCTATCTCAAGGTCATTTATAAATAAATTGAATAGAATTGGTTCTATAACGGACCCCCTGAGGGACACCACTTACCACTGATGTCCATCTTGAAAATGTACCATTTATGACTACTCTCTGTACCCTAAGTACAAGTATTTTCATCTAGACCAATTTTTCTTAATTTAACCTCCCTGGCCATCCGATTCTGACATATTTTAGATGTCAGAATCAGCACTAGGGAGCCAGATTAATTGTACTATTAGTGTGGCTCGGGGTTAACTTTCAATGCTGAAAGCGGTATCCCCGAGCCACACTCGGGCTGATACTTACATGTCCCTGCACTCCCTCGCTTTCACCTGCAGTCTCCAGCCGATCGTGATGTAACACTTCCTGGTTCACTCCTTGCGAGAAGTGAACCAGGTAGTGTGAAGTTGCGATCGGCTGGAGGAGAATGCGGAGGCCAGCGATGGAGCGCAGGACATGTAAGTATACAGCCCGAGTGTGGCTCGGGGATACTGCTTTCGGTACAGAAAGTTAACCGCGAGCCACACTCTGGAACACCGTCAGGGGGGTTAAATAACTTGTGTGGAACTGTGTCGAAAGCTTTGGCAAAATCCAAGTAAATCACATCCACTGCGACCCCCTGATCTATACTTCTTCTACTTCCTCATAGATCATGTCAGACTAACCTAAATGCATTCTGTGTTTCCTAAAACTATGCTGATTTTTGCTAATTACATTATACCTCTCAATAAATTCCTGAATATTATCCCTTAGTAACCCCTCAAATACTTTCCCAGCTACAGATGTTAAACTCACAGGTCTATAATTCCCAGGCATACATTTCTTGACTATAGGAACCACATCGGCTTTTCTCTAATCCTCTGGTACAATTCCTGAAAGAAAAGAATCTTGAAAGATTAAGAACAGAGGTTTACATATTTCAACACCTAGCTCCCTCAGTACTCGCGGGTGAATTCCATCCGGCCCTGGGGCTTTGTTCACACTCCCGTTCTTTAATTGCTGCAAAACCTTGTCTTGAAAGTTTTTATCAATGATTTGCATGTCTCCAGTTATAGGTTTCTCAGATTATTTTTCTTCAGTATTTATCATTCAAAATTTCTGCCTTCTCTTGATCTTCAGTTAATACCCCTGACTCAGATTTTAGTGAACCTACGTTTTCACTCTTAAAGAATCTTATGGTTGGTCTTGCTCTCTTTGGCTATTTCTTTTTCTAAACTAAAGATTTACTCACCATACACGCTCAACAATGCATTTTCCTGTTACCATACACATTAAGCAGTAGCCTTGCCACCTAAGACTCCCCTTACCACTAAGCCTCTCCACCTCGAACTACACTTAAAATATATTCCTATCCCTCGTTAACGCTTGCTCGAAGCATTGCCATTTCTAACTGCAACACTTGGGCTAATGTCAGACGAACGCAATCTGAGCGCACTCTGCTTGCGTGCAAAAGGACAGACTTACTGTCAGATACTGTAGACACCACATGGTCTGTTTTGTTTTTTTGACGGACGTAGAAAAAAAAACTGGAATAAAATTAATATGAAAAATGATACAAATTTGAAATGGATATGAAAAGCCATTTTGTGCGTCAAGGTGTGGATGTCGCAAATGTGCTGCGTTTGACATCTCCTCACCCACACGCTACACGGACGTGGTGCACTCAACGCGTCCGTCTAGCGGTTTTACGTTCTTGCCTAACTTGCGTCCGTTTGCCACGTGCGTTGTGTGTGCGCAGTTCGTTGCGCACGTACTTTGTGTGTGGGTCTCTTGATCATGATTCCATGCTACAATGGACGTTAAACTGTGCGGCAACACGGACGTGATCACTGTGTTTGTCTGACAGGGGCCTAAAACGTTAACGTGATAAAGTCATATTTTTTTTTAAATCCCAAACACATTCTTTTTAACCCTTTCAGTGTCAGGTAAAGTCTGAACATTGTAACACACATGTGAGGAAAAATGCCACTGTAACGTCCATAAATAAACCTATTCTTCTGGGGTATGGATATTTCCAGAGGATGTAGCTGAACACAATTTTCTGAATTTGAATGCAACGACATGCCTCAGATGTATAATCTGCAGGTGTAGCATTATTATTTGAAACAGCAGGAGAAAAGAGGTTTTGGCTGAAATTGGAGGTAAAACCAAATGCTGCATATCCGCATAAAGACGTTATTCCAACTGTCAAGCACAGTGATGGAAGGGTGATTATTTGGACTTGTTTTGCAGCCACAGGACCTTGTCCTCAAGTAACCCTAACAGGCCAAATTTTACGGATTCCCTTGGTGAAATGCAGACTGAATCCTGCAATCCCTGAGCAGCCAATAATATCACCTGTGCTTCAGATATCTGGAAAACCTAGCCTGTTAGGGGTACTTGGTCCATGGTTGGTAACCACCGAGATACACGATCAAGCAACGTTTCAGCCCTGTCTGGGATTTTATCAAGCTAACCTTATCCTCATAAGTCACCCACTGATGACCGGCCGTACGCAAGGAGATAAGAAAAGACACAACACAAAAAGACCCAAACACTACTGTGGAATAATATATATTTATTATCAGCCACAGCTGAAACCCCACCAAATGTAAAATTCCATAAAATAATAACAAAAAATAGACAGTGCTGACAGGGAACTCCACGCTTCCACCATACCTCCCCCAAACCAACTAAAACTCCGCTCCCATCTCCCATACACCTGATCCACCAAATACACCTTAAATCAAGGAACCCTACCCCAGTACTGACTACAAGCCCCCGCCACGAGCTCCTCGCAGAACCCCCTTATGCGAGAGCTCCCCCACCAATAATAAACAGGGCTTGCTCGATGACTTCCTTAAGTCCAAGGATGAACACGTCCGTGCCACATCGGTGAGATGCACCCCATCTTCCATAAAATACTGAAAAGCATCCACCTTGAAGGGGAGATGCCGCACCGCCAAATCGGAGATCTGCTCTACGAACCTCCCTGTTCACCTTCACCCGGCAAAGCCGCACCGCCTCCTGATCCTCCGCTTCCCTCATACCAACCTCAGCAGCATCTCCGACCACACCGTCAAAGGAGATCACTCCCTCAGCTGCCGCCGATCCACCCTCCTCTGCTCAAGCAGCCTTCCATGAGGAACCACTCCCAAATCATTCCCTCCCCCAAGTGTACCACCAACAGATGGGGGACCTCACCGTGCCCAGGGGCACCCACCACCGTCAGCATAAACTCTACCCATAGGTGCCCACGAATGCCAAACCACCGGACTCGTGTCGCCGACACAGGAAAACCCAGCTGCGCGCCGGTCATCCGAACCAATGTCCTCCTCCGGGCACAGAACACCAGCGATTCTCCCAGGATCCATACCACCCGCGTTGGACCTGGAAAAATAAAAGAAATAAACACCACATCCACCACTCCATCCAACAGAAAAATCTCCACACTTCTACTCCTAACACCAAATAAATAAATAAGTGTCTATACCTGTAAGGGAACAAACCATCTTAACATACCCATACATAAACCTCCCACCTATGAACATCTCAACTTACATATACCCTCATCCCAAGACACCAAAAACAGAATACAAATACATGCAGTTCGCTAGTAAATTTTTATATATTTATATATATCTCAAAAAAATAAAGGGACACTTAAACAACACAATGTAACTCCAAGTCAATCACACGTCTGTGAACTCAAACTGTCCACTTAGGTAGCAACACTGATTGACAATCAAGTCCACATGCTGTTGTGCAAATGGAATAGACAAAAGGAGGGAAACATAGGCAGGTAGCAAGACATCCCCAATAAAGGAGTGGTTCTGCAGGTGGTGACCACAGACAACTTCTCAGTTCCTATGCTTTCTGGCTGATGGTTTGGTCACTTTTGAATGCTGGCGGTGCTGTCACTCTAGTGGTAGCATGAGACGGAGTCTACAACCCACACAAGTGGCTCAGGTAGTGCAGCTCATCCAGGATGGCACATCAATGTGAGCTGTGGCAAGAAGGTTTGCTTTGTCTGTCGGCGTAGTGTCCAGAGCATGGAGGCGCTACCAGGAGACAGGCCAGTACATCAGGAGATGTGGAGGAGGCCGTAGGAGGGCAACAACCCAGCAGCAGGACCGCTACCTCTGCCTTTGTGCAAGGAGGGACAGGAGGAGCACTGCCAGAGCCCTGCAAAATGACCTCCAGTGGGCCACAAATGTGCATGTGGCTGCTCAGTCAGAAACAGACTACATGAGGGTGGTATGAGGGCCCGACATCCACAGGTGGGGGTTGTGCTTACAGCCCAACACCGTGCAGGACGTTTGGCATTTGCCAGAGAACACCAAGATTGCCAGCTTCGCCACTGGCGCCCTGTGCTCTTCACAGATGAAAGCAGGTTCACACTGAACACGTGACAGGGTCTGGAGAAGCCGTGGAGAATTTTCTGCTGCCTGCAACAGCCTCCAGCATGACCGGTTTGGCAGTGGGTCAGTAATGGTGTGGGGTGGCATTTCTTTAGGGGGCCGCACAGCCCTCCATGTGCTCGCCAGAGGTAGCCTGACTGCCAAGACCCCTTGTAAGACCATATGCTGGTTCGGTTGGCCCTGGCTTCCTCCTAATGCAAGACAATGCTAGACCTCATGTGGCTGGAGTGTGTCAGCAGTTCCTGCAAGACGAAGGCATTGATGCTATGGACTGGCCCGCCCGTTCCCCAGACCTGAATCCAATTGAGCACATCTGGGACATCATGTTTCGCTCCATCCTCCAATGCCACATTGCACCACAGACTGTCCAGGAGTTGGGGGATGCTTTAGTCCAGGTGTGGGAGGAGATCCCTCAGGAGACCATCCGCCACCTCATCAGGAGCATGTCCAGGCGTTGTAGGGAGGTCATACAGGCATGTGGAGGCCACACACACTACTGAGCCTCATTTTGACTTGTTTGAAGGACATTACATCAAAGTTGGATCAGCCTGTAGTGTTGTTTTCCACTTTAATTTTGAGTGTAACGCCAAATCCAGACCTCCATGGGTTGCTCAATTTGATTTCCATTGATAATGTTTGTGTGATTTTGTTGTCCGCACATTCATCTATGTAATGACCACAGTATTTAATAAGAATATTTCATTCATTCAGATCTAGGATATCTTATGTTTGTGTTCCCTTTATTTTTTTTAAGCAGTGTGTGTGTGGTATATATATCTCCTTTATTTTACATATTATTTTCTTTTCCCTTTTTTTTTTTTTTTAGTATTTATTTATTTTTTGTTTTGTATGGTGGGTTTGTTTATATATTATAAAAACAATACCAAACAAGTCAGTAATACATGCAACATACTCCCCACCTACACAAGTGGAACCTCAGGACACTAATCCTGGCCGAACGTAGGTACGAAAAGCCCGAGACCTCCACCTGCCCAACTCCGGAATTTCTTCGTCAGACAAACCAAGCCGCGAAGCCTCGGTTGCCGCTCCAATCCGGAAAGAATGAGACCCGAATTCATCCGGGTTCCTCCCCAACCATAGCAAACCTTTCTTAAAGATCGCCACAAACTGATATCGCGATAAGGCCGAACTGTCTGCGTGACATAAAAAGGCCACACTGGACGACGCCCGCAACTCCAAAAAAGCCCTCACATTCTTAACCAGGCAGATATCACAATCATCAGCCCTATTCTAAATGACCCTACGCCCCTTTCCCAGCTGATCCGTCTTAGACCTAGAAACCCACAAACCACCGATTCGTTGGCCAACCATACAGCATCAGCGCCAAACCACCCCCTCCTTTCCTCGTGTCACACCAACTCACCCAACCTAAGGGCCCCAAAAAACCTCAAACAAAACGCTGCCCTCATGAGCGACGTCTTGTAAAGAAAAACACAAAAAAAAAACACAAACCTTGCAGTAAATGTCCAGAAACCGGACGCCGCGCGTCCACCCTGCCTCTACCTTGACATACCCACGAACCGCACATCGGATAATGAAATCCCTCTTACCTTGTACCTGAAAAAGAAACGCCAAAGCAGCCAGAGACTGCCTGACCACACCCGGAGACACCCCGGAGTTGAACAATCCCCTGAGATACGCCCTGAGCAAATGCTCCTCGTCCCATCTCCCAACCCCAAAGTACCTGAAACGCTCACCCAAGGCATCCCAAGCCCGCCAAACACGAGAATATGACTTCCAAGTGGAACCTGCCAAAGATCCCCCCTCACCCAACTTCCAAAAATTCCAAGCCTAGCCGCCAAAGGCCCACCGGACAAGGGGTCCCCAGTCTCCTCTGCATTCGGAGCCAAAGAATGGAACCTGTCCCACTGCAAACGAGACAAAGCATCTGCCACTGAGTTAAGGTGCCCCAGAACGGACCGCGCCCTGCATAAAACATTAAATTTGAAACAAAGAAGCGCAAACCTTTTCAGCAACCGAATAACCGGCACCGATGAGGCCGAGAAAGAATTAACCGCCGACACCACAGCCATATTATCTGAACGAAACCGAATCCTCCTCCCCTCGAGACTGCTGCCCCAAAGCTCCAAAGCCACCACCAGCGGAAACCATTCCAAAAAGGCCAAATTCCTAACCAACGCTGGCGATAACCATTGATCTGGCCAACGAGATGCACACCAACGCCCCCCAAAATATACCCCGAAACCGACACCCCCCGAGGCATCCGTAAAAAATTCCAACTCCTTGGCCAGTATCTCCACAGGAAAGGAAACATGGCCACCCCATTAAAAAGAGACAAAAAAGACCTCCAGATCCTCCCTCATGGAACCCGATATCCTAACAAAATGATGACTCTCACGAACACCAGATGTCGCCAAAACCAAACCACACAAGAACACTCTCCCCACCGGAATAATCCGACAGGCAAAGTTCAACTGACCAATAAGTGATTGCAAATCCCGCAATCGCAACTTCCTAACTGGCAAGGCCCCCTCCACCTGCCTCAAAGCTTCCTCAACCTTAGCCAAAAGCAATCTACACTCACCTCTAACCGAATCGATCTCTATCCCCAAAAAAGTGATGACTGCCGCCGGACCCTCTGTCTTATCAGCGCCAATGGAACACTGAACCGCTGCGCAATCCATTGGAACGAACGAAGAATGTGAAGACACTCCCCCGTCCCTTCCCTGCCCACGCAGAGGAAATCATCCAAATAGTACGTCAAGTTCTTAGACCCTGCCACCATACGACTTACCCACTCAAGAAACATGCTAAAACGCTTGAAAAAGGCGCAAGAAATAGAACAACCCATGGGCAAACATATAGGTCCACGTAAAAACCACACTCAAACCAACACCCCAAAAGGTGATGGCACGAAGGATGAATGGGTAAAAGCCTAAACGCCGACTTGATGTCCACCTTAGCCATCAAAGCCCCCTTACCAGCTGCCCGAAACATGTCAACTGCCGCATCGAATGAAACGTATGACACCGAAGCCAGATCTGCTGAGATGTCATCATTAACCGACCCCCCCCCCCCGTGGGTAAGACAAATGGTGAATAAGACGAAACGATCCTGCCGTCCGCTTCGGAACCACACCCAAAGGAGAAATACGCAAATCCTCTAACGGCGGAGACGGAAACGGGCCCACCAACCGACGGTCCCAACCTCCTTGCTAAGTTTCCCACGCACCACCTCCGGATACTCCCTAGCCGACTTCAAATTCCGCAGCCTACCCTCCCCCGGCCTTACTCCAAAAGGAAACCTAAAACCGCACTCAAAACCTTCCCGTAAAAACTCAGCATCCCTACATCTTCCTTAAAGCTCTAGCCACGGCAACATCGTGTCTGGCCTCACCGGCCCCCTTCCCCTGACCCCCCAAGAGGGAAACTGCCCTGTTTCGCCTTCCTGAAACATCTGGACAAGAAATGGGACCCCCCACAATTTGAACAATTGTACCGAAACTTGCACCCATACCCAAATTTACACTGCCCTTCGTTGAACTGCCAACACAACCCATTCTTGGGACCTGCCGGTGAAGAACCTGACCCTCTTCCACCGGCGACTCCTGGAAAGGGCAAGGCCCTCTGAGCCACCATTAATCGTAACCATAACGTGATATCCATCTGATCCCAACCCATACCCGGATGAGCCACCAAATGCTGCCTAAACTGCTCATCCTACTTCCACCATGCCCAACCTCCATAAATACGATAGGCCTCCCAAATCCCATCCACATAACAAATAAGAGCCGAACAATGCTGAGGATTCTTCTCGCCCAAAACACTCGCCAGAATACAAAAAGTCCGCAGCCAGTTGCGGAATGACTTCGGTATTTTTCGATACCTCTTCTTCCGTTCCTCCTCCTCCTTCAGCCCCTCCTTAGGTAACTCCTGTCGCCTCATCCAAAGGAAGTAAAGAAAAAAGCTCAACGTACTCCCCTCGCCAAATTCTCTCCTTTAACTCCTGCTTCAAATCCAGCCCAAGAGGACCTGCAAACGAAACATAAGCGTTCCTCCTAGCCACATCCGAAACACCTGACAACTCCCTAGGAGGACCTGATGGCCCCCTAACCCTTCTGACGTAACCGTATTACTACCATTATCCTCTCCAACACTCCCACTAGACCCCCAAAAGCCCACCAACCTGTGCCAAATCCACCCCCCGCTCCCCATATCCTTTGAACCCGACCAAGACTCAAAGGCGACCTGCAAAAAAGACAAAAAAGATCCCATCCCACCCCCGACCCCATTACCTGTCGCCACACTTGTCCCGGCCGGAACATCGCGAACCTCCTGTTCCGTGCTCACCACTCCAGCCGACTCGCCCACTCTTCTGACTCCACCAGCCTGGAAGCCAGCCGCTGGCTGAGGACTCCGGTCCCGCACAAGAGGAACTGTGGACGAAAACAGTCTGCCACGATGAACATCATTCTCCATGCCCATCTCACCACCCCGTACCTCCATTGAGCAACTACTCCACCACAAACCCCCACACTCAACCCACTCTCTGCCCTCCGAGAAACCTCTTCAACAACAGACCCCCAACCAACTCTTCACCCCCTACTTCCCTCAAAACCAAGCTCCGAGAACCCAAGTTCCCCGAAACCACATCACCCCTCACAGAACAAGAAGTTCCAGCCCCTCTCATGGCACCCCTACCAGCTGACCACTCCCTCGATCCTGCCGACAAACACCCTGATCGTCGAACAACCTTCCTCCTGGTAGCGCTCACCACACCACCCCTCCGACCAGACACCGAAGAATCTGTAGAAATGGAAACAGGCCTCGAGCTCCTACCTGACACCCTCCTCGAGGAGCTCAAGCCCGCGCCAGGCCCAACTGCGTCACCTCCAACCAACATACGACTGACCAAGCGCCCTCTGCCTCCGACTTCGTCCTCCCAGATGCCGGCCCACTGCTGGAATCACCATCCGGACTGGACCGCTCCGGCGGACAAGAGGCCCTGGCTGGCTGAACTCCAACGTCCGGCTCTGCCACTAGTGCCTCCATCACTCTCTGAAAGATATTTTAATATGATAGGTAGTTTTTAATTCTTGCATTAGTGTGAAATCCAGCGCTGCGGAATATGCTGGAGCTTTATAAAGAATAATAATACTACTTAATAATAAATCCCCCTCCCATTTAAAGTGTCAAACCCTGCAAGTCTTTTACTTGCATAGGATGTTAGCCTGTGGAATTTAGCCATTTCCTTTGTGTGCAGGAAAGGGTGTGTGAACAGTGTAAGCTAGAGAAAAGCCATCTCTGAATCAAATGTAGTAATTTTTGTCTCACTGTTGATTAAACTCTGACGTAGAAATGTATCTGTATGCTGATTGGCTATAAGTTCTTTGAAATCTAATAAAAAGTCTGTCTAAGGAAGGATATTTTAGACATGACTGACGCTACATTGCTTTGTGGCTGATTTTGGTGTCTCTCGCCATGGCGTAGCGCCGCGCCCGTTTTCAACTTTGATATATGAGAAGAAACTTGAAAAAGGTTTATTGAAATTTCATAAATGGTAATTATTATAGGGAATTTGTTTTTGTTTGCTTAAAATTCTAATTTATCACTCTCCTCCTCGCCTACTCCACACCACGATGCCTTGCCGCAGCTCGAACCTCCGACATCAAATCCTCCATCTCGCCGCCTTCCGCCATCACCTCACCGAAAAACTCCAGACAAAAACGCACGCTGACGCAGCTGTAGATTTCTTTCCGAGTCTTCTTCAGGAGAAAAGGTGCGAAGAGCCCCAGAGCATGCGCCTTAATTATCCTCCTGCCACCCCGCCCCTACAGTTCCCACTCAAACTCCTCACGCACTGAGCCCCTTCTCTATCAAAATCCTCCTTGTGTCCTGGCATCAGGGGCAACTTAAGGGCCCTACGCCTGAGTTGCTTCAGGCCTTCATAATTTCAAATGTTGCTGTTTGATGTTGCATCTGAATATAAAAATTCTGTTCAAGCCATCTAGTGTGCTGGTGTCTTTCATCGTTCAATTTGGTATAATGTCATTCCAGACGTTTCATTAAATTTGATGGTAATGAACGGTCAGAACCAGTAATATAGGGAAGCCTATTGTAAGCAGATATAAAGCGGCCACACCAAAAGGTATTTGATACTAATAAAGTTGGCATAGTTGGTACTTTAGAGCAGGTTACCATCAAATGCAAAGTCATAAAAATGGTTGTCTGGTTTAGAGTCTATTACGGGGATAAAACTTAGTAGGTAGGCAGAGAAGGGTAGAGGGATATTTGTCTTTTAAATGTGACACGATTGTGGCATAAAAACACAATCTCTTATGACGGAGTCCCATTATATATTAGTGTATCTATAGTTGCCCTGTCCATTATAGTGAAAGGGGATTTTGAGGAAAGCATAAAGTCCGACTCCAGCCCTGGTCAGAGTAACAGGGGAAAAAGCTGTCTTGTGTCTAAGACTGGGTTGATTAGCAGCAAAAGTAGATGCAACAAAAATAATGAAGTTGATGCATGGATTAAAGGGATATTCTGCACACCTGACCACTTTAGCTGTTTAAAGTGGCATGGGTGTGTGGGGTATCCTACCCCCTCCCAGGTGCCCTGAACTGTCTAAATTGTGAATGAAGTGGGGAGATTCCTCCACACAACCCCGCAGAACCAGCCAACCGGGAGGTTTGAACTTGCCGGCTGTCAGCCACTAATTCACTCACTCAAGCGTGTCATCGTCACGATCTCTAAGAATCGCTTTAACGATCAGTCTCAGAGGCTGAGATGGATCAGAGCTGCGCATGATCCATCATTCTGCGCAATCGCTACAGGGCATGCGTACATAAAGTTCACAAGTCCCTTGCGGTTTGCAATTTCTGTTCCCTACAAAAAAGGCTCGGGGACTTCCTGGTACGGGAGTCCCTCAACAAAAAAGAAGCAGCACGCACATAGGACAAAAGGTGAGTAATTCACCAAAAAAATAAATAAATAATTAGGCAGGGGCTGTCAGCAGCCTCTGCCAAATTAATCAAGGACAAGCTCAGGTTTTAGCTTAAGGCTGGGGTCAGACGAGCATTTTTAAGAGCGGAAGAAACGTCCATGAGAGTGGACATTCCTTCCACTCTGACGCCCGTCTGGCCACCTCCTTCGGAGGATCACCCTTTGCAGCCCCGTCGAATGCACGTCGTAGCACTTCAGGGAGGCTTTCTAAACGGATGCAGCACGCCCGCTGTAGTATACGCAATTCGTGGCCGTTAGTACGGGCATACATAGTGCGCTCGCCTGACACCAGCCTAAAGCGTATTAAAACTCACCTATTTTCTAGAACTGCGATCTCCATCTGCAGTCCGCTGGAGGGAGCGGTATTGCCTTCCAGGTGACAAATCCCCATTCAGATACCACTCAATACAGAAACATTGAGAGAAACTAAATATATATACTGTATATTCCTGTTTAAGAAACCAAACTGGTGAGATGATAGAGGGGTCCAAAGCGGGGATGTACCGTCAGGGGCAGCAGGTGAGGCAGGGCCTCACCTTCCATTCCATTAACCCCTTCCCTGCAGATGACGTGTGGGGAACGTTCTCATCGACTCCCGCTGTATGCGGAGGACGTTCCCCACACAGCATACGAAACCCGTGAGCCAGAGAGATACTCACCTCTCCGCTCCGGGGTCCCGCAGCATTCTGACTTTGTTGAAGTCGGACGCTGCTTTTAAGGCCCTCCCAACGTAAATGATGTCATTGCATCCAACGCGATGATGTCATTTTCAGGCGACCACCCGGCAAAGCCGGGAGATCGCCTGAAAGGAGGGGGATCCTTTTGGATCCTTCTCCCTCCCAATCGGGAGGAGCTGGAAGGAGAAGCCAGGCACCACTTAAAAGGGGAGATGGCCAGTGGTGAAGGTCACGTGGAGAAGGTTGCATAGCCATTCAAAATATGATGGTTGACTTCTGTTTTCAGCTAGTACGTTACACTGGAAAGCAGTTGTATAACAGAGGAATCGAATCAGCCAGTTACAACAGAAGTGGAACACCCATTGTTTAGCATGAATTGATTCTCAATAACAAGGTTGATGGATATTAGTAGAATGTGTAGACTAGGCTAGATTTAGCGAGTGATTGCAGGATACCAAAGCCTCACAAATATACTGGAGGAGACCAGTGTTTTTGTCTATAACTCCCTATCCCTGTACCTCTCGTTGCTTAAAGTCCATACGCCTGGTTGCGAACTCTTCACTCCTCATCTTTGACATATATTAGGAACCTTTATTGTTCTAACTGTATAGGTTATAGAGTTTTTATGTTAAAACTGATAATCATTAATATCTAAAACGTTTCCACAGGTCTTGTGTCTTCTCTCAATCCGGGGGAATTCAATTTTGAAGTTGTTTTATTTCACTACAATTCGCCATTAAGTGTGTAATCTCCTTTGTCTACATATATCCTGTGTTTTCAGCTGCTGTCCTTTAGGTATGACTTTACCATTCAATCCAATGCTGACTTAGGTCTTTCCTGATTTTCCTGGCTTGTCAAGTATTGTGACCCCAGGAAGAAAGGGAGGGTACGAAAAGGCTAAAACAAAGGAAACTGCAGCTGAACAGTCTTTCCAGGGCTAGTGCAGCACAAGAGAATCATATTTGAAGAATTCAGGATAAACTGACTTCAACAATGGACTAAATTCTGAGAACATTTATTATACAAACTGTCTTGGTCTGCCAAATGAAGACATCCCTCCTATATTTGGACCATCTACTGGAGTCTGGTAAAAGATGAAGGACAGCTGCTGAGACACTCCTAGCTGAGAGAAAAGCCATTTCTGTACAGGGAGCAATTTAAATTGCACTTCATATAACGGTGACTATACTTGCTTGATTCCTTCCATTGTAGTTATATTTATCCCATTGCATGTTTCTCAGATGCAGAAAGTAAAAAGGATATCGTTGCTATAAGGTCATGAGTGACACAAAAAAAGTTTGTAAAGTCATACAACATGGAAGGGAAAAGGATATCTGGTCTGTGTTTGAGTAGCTCTGAGTAAATGAAAGGTTTAGCATAGTATGTATAAAATAAATGTTTATGGATATGTGTAAGGCTGGGGTCAGACCAGCGCACTTTTAACGTGCGTTCTGGCTCACATAATTACGGCCGCACTAGCAGCAGATGACGGGCAATGACGGCCAATATACGATGTACGGCCGCACAAAAGTCCGGCCGTGCAACGCAAGTGGAGTTTGAACGCATTTTTCTGAGAACGCTGAACCGCTAGTACTGACGTACTGAGTGCGCAGCTGCGGCATAGCGGCGTGTTTGCGTGATTAGGAGATGTCAGACGCTGCTAATGTCCAGCCTACATAACGTCCAGACGCAAAAAGAGTTTTATTGACGATCCGTACAAAATCACGCCCGAAAATGCGCGTCGTCTGACCGTTTTTGCTCATTCCGTGAAAAAATACGTCAATGCGTTCGGACGCACTTTTTCACGTTCGCGGGGAAAAATGCTTTCGTCTGACCCTAGCCTTAGAGACATAGAACCTTGACATTTATTTGGATTTTCAGCCAATGTGATTAGCCAACGAACAAGTACAGCTCCGCAATAGGAGTCGAGTTGCTCTTGTCGTTGCCTACTCCAAGCTTAGAGAATAGACTTTAAAAAATGTGAGCGTAGAACTGAAGCACTAATTTTACTAAAAAATTCTGCCTTACTACTTTAAGATAACGATTTGCATGGTGTACAGTAATGTTCACATAGAATGAGTAGAAAATCCTTTTTTTATTCCTGGTATTTTCTTCTAATGGTTTAAAACCTATAATCCAGACTTCTTGTCTAGTATTTACAGTAGTGTGTGTGATTCGTAGTTATGGGGAGTACGCTTGTACCCATTTAAGGTGCTCACTATCATTATCAGGGTTATTCAGCGAGCGTGAAAAGCTGGAGAATGAAAAATTCTATGTCAAAATAGCCGATTTGGAAAGGGAGATGAAAGGGAGAATTTTTCTGGTTTGGCTATTTTGACCTAGAATTTTTCATTCTCCAGTTATTCTCCTGCTTTTCACGCTCTCTGAATAACCCTGTATGTGTTAGAGAGACATGAATACACATGTTAGAAAGGCCAGAGAAGCTTTTAATAGGCATTGAAAACCTACTTTCTCTCTGGCACAGTGAGTAAACTTAATAGGAATAATATACAGGATTATTCAGAGAAAGGTGAAACTCTGGAGAACATTTGGAGAAGTGAAAATTCTAGGTCAAAATAGCCAAACCAGAAAAATTCTCTCATTTATCTCACTTCCCAAATCAGCTATTTTGACTATCAGGGTTATTCAGAGAGCGGTAAAAAGCAGGAGAATGACTGGAGAAGTGAAAATTCTAGGTCAAAATAGCCAAAGCAGAAAAATTCTCCCTTTCATCTCCCTTTCCAAATCGGCTATTTTGACCTAGAATTTTCCATTCTCCAGTCATTCTCCTGCTTTTCACCGCTCTCTGAATAACCCTGGTAGAGTTTTCACTTCTCCAAACGTTCCCCAGAGTTTCACTTTTCTCTCAATAACCCTGCTAGTCTCTCAGGGTTATTCAGAGAGAGGTGAAAACCAGGAGAATGGCTAGAGAAGTGAAAATTCTAGGTCAAAATAGCCAAACCAGAAAAATTCTCTCATTTAACTCACTTTCTAAATCAGCTATTTGGTCTAGATTGTTCATTCTCCTGGTTTTCACCTCTCTCTGAATAACCTTGTCTGTGTATTGAGCAGATTTAAGTGGAAAATAAAAGTGCCTTGGAATGATTGAGGTGAATGTAGGATGATGGGAGTAAACACTTTATGGTAACAGTATAGTGAAAAAGATATTGGAGAATTATTTGGGGATTTATGCAGTTATTGGGCATGTTGTAAAATCGCTCAGGTTACTGTCTATCCAGGTTCGTCCCATATGATACTATCAGGGTTATTCAGAGAGAGGTGAAAACCAGGAGAATTGCCAGGAGAATGAACAATCTAGACCAAATAGCCGATTTGGAAAGTGAGATAAATGGGAGAATTTTTCTGGTTTGGCTATTTTGACCTAGAATTTTCAATTCTCCAGTCATTCTCCTGGTCTTCACATCTCTCTGAATAACCTTGTATGCTTAAATCTCATACTACATGTAGTTGAGCGCATGAGACTGATGTAAATTAATCACACAATATGTTTTGTTTAGGAAAAGTCAAGTAGATACAGACCGTTATAATATATGTCTCAGGTAAAGCGCATACAAAAGTGTATAGGCAGAGATCTGTAAGGGGACATTGACCCAACATTAGGGTGTGTCTGGGCATATCACTAAAACATCCCCAGGAATGCCTATTCGGAGAAGAATGTATTCCTGCTGAATATGGCATTATAGATGGGGTTTTTCTTCATTATAAGGCTAGGGTCAGACTGAGGCAGTGCGAACGCGCTTGCAGCCGCACTTAATCACGGCCGTGCTAGCAGCAGATGCCGGGCAATGACGGCCAATATACGAAGTACGGTCGCACAAAAGTGCGGCCGCGCAACGCAAGTGGCAAACAAACGCATTTTTTCGAGAACGTGAAACCACTAGTACTGACGTACAGAGTGCGCTGCGTCCGCTAGCGGCGTGTGTGCGTGATTAGGAGACGTCAGACGCTGCTAATGTCCGGCCAACATAACGTCCAGACCCAAAAAGTGTTTTATTGATGATCCGTACAAAATCACGGATGAAACTGCGCATCGTATGACCGCTATCGCGTATTCCGTGAAAAAATACGTCCATTCGTTCGAACGCACTTTTTCACAGACAACGTGAAAAATGCGTTAGTCTGACCCTAGCCTTAGAGGTTGTTCTGTTGGCTGTTTGGCTCTTTCCAGTGATTTATCTTTGTATTACTGTAATCGTAGGATCTTCTTTGGGCATTATGCACACTTTGTTCACATTTTTTAATCTCCTATTGTTATGTCAGTACCTACTGAATGTCTAGAAATTGTGCTCAATATTGAGGGTGTGTGTTACCCAATGGTGGGTCTACTGGGGTGCTGTGTACCTTCAAATACAAATGTATTGGCACCCCTAGTGATGGTATGCTTATCTATTCATATGTTCATTGTGCTGGCAATGCAGCATGTCCAACAAAGGGATCCCATGGATTCGACATTTGAGTGACCCAGTTGCAAGGGAAGGATTAAGCATGTACGTGTAATGTATGACCAGGGCAGTATATGCAATAAGGGTTATTCAGAGAAAGGTGAAAACCAGGAGAACTGGCAGGAGAAGAGAACAATCTAGACCAAATAGCCGATTTGGAAAGTGCGATAAATGGGAGAATTTTTCTGGTTTGGCTATTTTGACCTAGAATTTTCACTTTTCCAGTCATTCTCCTGAGTTTCACCTTTCTTTGAATAGACCTGTATGTGTTGGTAGTCATATATGAGTAGAGTAAATGCGCTGTGTGGAGTGATTGTTCAAAAGTACGAGCTATGTATAAGAAAAGACCGGCTCTGTTTAAGACCAAACACAGAAAAGGTTTATGACTTCACTCTGGTGCCGAATAAAAACTTTATTTTTTATTGTAAAATAGTTAAAAAGAGACAAAGCATCTAATGTGGTTCGTAGATATTGTTGCACTGACTCAGAGGAACTCATTTCCTATAAGTACATGTATAAAATGCATTAGGACACTACTGCTCTCTCCCCGTAAGATCCTCGGTGTCTGGTTGAATTTTTTTAAATTAATGTTTTATTTGGCACCGGAATGGAGTCATGAACTCTATCTATGTTTGGTCCTGAATAGAGCTGTTCATCTGTCTGCTGGTTTGTTATATTCCGTTCACACCTACACTTGGCTGTGTGATGAATACACCCTGACAGAAGCCCACCTGCGTTAAGAAAACGGCGTAACCTATTTCTGGTTTGTCCCAGTGTTTTGCATAGAACTGTTACATACAAGGTTATTCAGAGAGAGGTGAAAACCAGGAGAAGTGAAAATTCTAGGTCAAAATAGTCAAACCAGAAAAATTCTCCCATTTATCTCACTTTCCAAATCGGCTATTTGGTCTAGATTGTTCTCTTCTCTTCTCCTGCTATTCTCCTGGTTTTCATCTTTCTCTGAATAACCCTGACAGTTACATAGGCTGAAAAAAGACCTGCGTCCATCGGGTTCAGCCTTTCACATATCGCCTACTGCTGTTAATCCAAAAGAAGGCAAAAAACCCAGTCTGAAGCGCTCGCCAATATGCAACATACTGGGAAAAAATTCCTTCTTGACCCCAGAATGGCATCAGATTTCTCTTGGATCAAGAAGCTTACCCACATATTATATATTATAACCCCTTGATATTATGTTTTTGCAGGAAGTCATCCAGTCATTGTTTAAAAGTCTGTACAGTCTCTGGCCCAACCACCTCAACAGGCAGAGAATTCCACAGTTTTATTGTTCTCACTGTAAAATAACCCTTCCTATGCTTTAGGCTGAATTTCTTTTCATCCAGTCTAAATGGGTGACCTCGTGTCCTGTGTATAGTCCTGTTAATGAATAGGTTTCCAGACAATGGTTTATAATGGAACGTAGATATTTATATCAAGTTATCAGATCCCCTCTAAGGTGCAGTTTCTCTAAACTAAACAGGTTTAAGCTGTGGTACTGCCCCCCTGGCCACAGGTGTCTTTGAGCATGCGCGCAATGACGTCATACGGGGGAAAACCCCTTCCCGGCAGGGGAATCCCAAACGAGATGCTGGGGTCCTTTCCATTACTGTGAGTTTTATTGTTGTGGAGCTCTGTGTTACACTCATACACACCGCACACACACATTACTGTGAGTTTTATTGCTGCGCAGCTTTATGATACGCTCATACACACCATACATTACTGTTAGTTTTACAGCTGTTCAGATCTGTGGTGATGTACTCATACACACCACACATTACTGTGTGTAATATTGCTGTGGATTCGACATTGTGGACCTGGAGGCAGTGGAGGGGCCAAGTGCATTGTGCCGGGGGGGCAAATTATGTTTTTGTGTATGGTGGGGGGGCCCGGTCATGGATTCCCACACCTGGGCCCCGAGGTTTATAGTTATGCCTCTGCATACAGCCGTCACATAATAAAACATACAGGTCTATTCAAAGAAAGGTGAAACTCAGGAGAATGACCGGAGAAGTGAAAATTCTAGAACAAAATTGTTCTCTTCTCCTGCCAGTTCTCATGGTTTTCACCTTTCTTTGAATAGACCCGATAATGTTTGAATCTATAAATATACACTATGAAAATATAATTATCATACTGTATATTATTAATAGGGTTGCACCGATACCGATACTAGTATCGGTATCGGGGCCGATACTGGGTACTGCAGGAGTACTTGGTACTCGTGCAGTACCCCCGATATTTTTTCCGATACTGGAAGCCGGCATTGAGCCGGCTTCCGGCATCCGAGGGGCTGCGGCGGCTGTCCGAATGCTCTATCGGCATTCGGACAGCCGGCCCCGCACTCTCCGCAATACATACCTTCCTGGGCGCCGCCGGGGAATGTCTCCACGCGCGCGCTCGTTGGAAGGACCCCAGCCGCGACCACGTGATCCCGGCTGGGGTCCTTCCAACGAGCGCGCGCGCGGAGACATTCCCCGGCGGCGCCCAGGAAGGTAAGTATTAAACACACTGAGCAGCTGCAGGGCCTGTCTGAATGCTGATAGAGCATTCAGACAGGCCCTGCAGCTGCTCTCCGCGACGATACTTACCTTCCTGGGCGCCGCCGGGAAAGTTTCCCCGCGCGCGCTCGTTGGAAGGCCCCCAGCCGGGATCACGTGGTCGCGGCTGGGGTCCTTCCAACGAGCGCGCGCGCGGAGACATTCTCGGCGGCGCCCAGGAAGGTAAGTATCGTCGGGGGGGGCGGTCCATGAGCTGGGGGGCATATCCATGATGGGGCATATCCATGATGGGGCATATCCATGACCTGGAGGCAATATCCATGATGGGGCATATCCATGAGCTGGAGGCAATATCCATGATGGGGCATATCCATGACCTGGAGGCAATATCCATGACCTGGAGGCAATATCCATGATGGGGCATATCCATGATGGGGCATATCCATGACCTGGAGGCAATATCCATGAGGGGGCATATCCATGAGCTGGAGGCAATATCCATGAGGGGGCATATCCATGAGCTGGAGGCAATATCCATGAGGGGGCATATCCATGAGCTGGAGGCAATATCCATGATGGGGCATATCCATGAGCTGGAGGCAATATCCATGATGGGGCATATCCATGATGGGGCATATCCATGACCTGGAGGCAATATCCATGATGGGGCATATCCATGAGCTGGAGGCAATATCCATGATGGGGCATATCCATGACCTGGAGGCAATATCCATGATGGGGCATATCCATGATGGGGCATATCCATGACCTGGAGGCAATATCCATGATGGGGCATATCCATGAGCTGGAGGCAATATCCATGAGGGGGCATATCCATGAGCTGGAGGCAATATCCATGAGGGGGCATATCCATGAGCTGGAGGCAATATCCATGAGGGGGCATATCCATGAGCTGGAGGCAATATCCATGATGGGGCATATCCATGAGCTGGAGGCAATATCCATGATGGGGCATATCCATGATGGGGCATATCCATGAGCTGGAGGCAATATCCATGATGGGGCATATCCATGAGCTGGAGGCAATATCCATGAGGGGGCATATCCATGAGCTGGAGGCAATATCCATGAGGGGGCATATCCATGAGCTGGAGGCAATATCCATGATGGGGCATATCCATGAGCTGGAGGCAATATCCATGAGGGGGCATATCCATGAGCTGGAGGCAATATCCATGAGGGGGCATATCCATGAGCTGGAGGCAATATCCATGAGGGGGCATATCCATGAGCTGGAGGCAATATCCATGAGGGGGCATATCCATGAGGGGGCATATCCATGAGCTGGAGGCAATATCCATGTGGGGGCATATCCATGAGCTGGGGGGGCATACTCATGTGTGAGCTGTGGGGGCATAATAACCCATGTGTGTGCTGGGGCATTATCCATGTGCTGGGGCAAATCCATGAGTGAGCTGGGGCAAATCCATGAGTTAGCTGGGGCAAATCCATGAGCTGGGGCAGTATGAATATATATATATATCGGGGGGGATATACATGTGAGCGGGGGGCATTTTTATATGGTCTGTTCTTATTGGAAAGCGGTCACATGACATTAAATAAAAGTATCGGTACTTGGTATCGGTGAGTACTTTTAAAAAGTATCGGTACTCGTACTCGGTCTTAAAAAAGTGGTATCGGTGCATCCCTAATTATTAAATTGCATAATTTATGAGCCACCCCTTCCTGTTGCGTTGTTTCTCCTGATTTAATTTTCAAATTATTGACGGTTATGAATTTTATTTTTTCAAGTTGCCAGGTCTGCTCCTGGTTTGCTATATATTTTTTTATTTAAAGCAAATAAAGCATTAAAAAAATTGTATAAAGATGTTTTAGCATAAATTTTAAATGGAGTTCCCCTTTTCAATATCGGGTCAAACTAGCATATTTTTTAATACCTGCTTAAAAAAAAAAAGTATTACCAAATAACCAGGGTTCAAGTGTGGGAACTCGTCAAGATTTCTGTCCCTGATTAGGCTAGGGTCAGACGAACGCATTTTCACGTTGTCCGTGAAAAAGTGCGTTCGAACGAATGGACGTATTTTTTCACGGAGTACGCGATACCGGTCATACGATGCGCATTTGTCGTCCGTGATTTTGTACGGATCATCAATAAAACACTTTGTGCATCTGGACGTTATGTTGGCTGGACATTAGTAGCGTCTGACATCTCCAATTCACGCACACACGCCGCTAGCGGACGCAGCGCACTCTGTACGTCTGTACTAGCAGTTTAACGTTCTCGAAAAAATGCGTTCATTTTCCACTTGCGTTGCGCAGCCGGACTTTTGTGCGACCGTACATCGTATATTGGCCGTCATTGCCCGTCATTTGCTGCTAGTGCGGCCGTGATTAAGTGCGCCTGCACGCGCGTTCGCACTGCCTCAGTCTGACCCTAGCCTAAGTTGTCATCACTCACTTAACACAAACACACACTCAAGTCTGGAAATCTGTTCTATGTATGTATATATGTGACTTATAGTAAAAAATATATGATAAATCAAATTTATTGTGCCTTAATAGGAACAGATATGTTTGAACACTTGAATAAATGCTTAATAGTGTGCGGGAGCAATGGGAACTGAGTTCCCTCAGCAAAAAAAGTGGAGGAACTGCATTCCCATATGGTCCCCCTGCTCTTGACCCCTGCAAATAAAATTATATGAAGCTTTAATGTTTCTCAATTTCTCTTATTAGCTCTGGAAAGGATATACAATGTTTCATGAAGAGAAAAAGGAAGGAAGTCCCAGATTTGGGAAGCTTCATTTTCCTGTCGGACTCTGGATCAATTCACCAAAGAAGCATTTTGCCAAACTTGGCCGACGCTGGCCTAGTGTAGGCTCCATCAAGTAAGAATTCATATATTTTTCTTTCTAGCCTTTTCTTTAAGTTTAAGATGTTATCAAATAGCTGCTGAGAGTGTGGTATCCTGTATACTGTATTTCATTGCTTGTGTTGTGGCATTCTGAGTTAGATTTGTGTAAGTTTACATAAACCTACTAATCACGGTTTATTTTGGCAAATAAAAGAACAAGACAAATTCTGGTTTACAAAAAAACTGTTGGATCAGCAAAGACAGGGCTTGTGGTTACTGGGTCTATGTCTAATGTAACAAGTAAGGGAAATAAAAATAGGTGAAGACGTTGGACTATTTATAAAGAGTGTTGTATTACTTTATATTGTGAGGGGTTTATTGAAGGATTCATCCCTTTCTGTCACTGCATGGATTAAAAATTATTCTTCTGCATTTTCTTCCCTGTAAGACTGGGAATGGTATTTGTTGTTTAAAATGGACAACTCCTTATAGGCTCTTTGACCTTTATTAATGAAATGCTCAGTACAGTCACCTGCCACTCTGCCCACACTCATTAGAAACTCTGTACCCTCTGGGAAAACATGGAAGCCAGCCTGTTACCAAGAGACTGTACACCAGTTCAGTCACTTCTATGAACAGTCCAGAGGCTCCCAACATGTGCCACGTTCTGCTGCAACAATCAGGAACTGGGTTCTTTAGTGGCAGCGCCTCTCCGGAGCGCCCCTGATCTGGAGATAGTAAAATCCAGAAAATTCCTGTTTCTGGACCCTGACAGATTTTAGGGTTCCGGATAAGGGGTGCTCTACCTGTACACATATATAGAAATGGTATACTCACACATACATGCCGTATACACAAACACATACACACACATACACACACACACACATGGAGACACATACATACAATCTGGGATGTTATCTGTTTCTTCTATGGTCCATGTGTAACAGTTATCTTTCTGAGAGGATTAGCATTCCAGCATACCCTGTCTCAGGAATATGTGATAATCTGATTATATTTGAGTAGTTGTAAATCTCCATTGACAAGCAACCACTGCCCCCATTATCTGTTGTCTTTAGCTGTAATCTTGTTTATCGGTACGATTGCCATTGTCCTGTCTGTCTAGGAATGTCGAGCTAATTTTTATTCCATTCTTGGGTCAGCTTTTGTATATTTAAATGACCATGTTTGATCATATAAATATGTGTGCCTGTCCCCAACTAAAAGAGTTCCATTCTGACCCTGAAGTCCTCCCGATATACAGCGTTGTCTTATTTCTGGGGGATGATGGCAGGCTCTCTCTGTGTCCCGGTCCTTAAGCTGCCTCTGAGGACTGGAGAGAACACGGAGGTCCTGCAAGGAAGCGGCATTGACAGATGTAACCCGGTCTGGGTACTGAGATCCAGGCCTGTACTGGGATAAAATATAGACCCGGTCATTTTGGACTGAGCGGCCTACTTTTTATTTCTACACACCGCACATTACTGTGGAGCTCTGTGACACCCTCATAAACACTGTACATTACTGTGGAGCTCTGTGACACCCTCATAAACACTGCACATTACTGTGGAGCTCTGTGGCACCATCATAAACACCACACATTACTGTGGAGCTCTGTGACACCCCCATAAACACTGCACATTACTATGGAGCTCTGTGATACCCTCATAAACACCGTACATTACTGTGGAGCTCTGTGACACCCCATAAACACCACACATTACTGTGGCGCCCTCAAACACTGCACATTATTGTAGAGCTCTGTGGCACCCCCAATAATGTGCAGTGTTTATGAGGGTGTTCCAGAGCTCCGCAGTAATGTGCGATGTTCATTGCATCCCCCCTCTTTTCCTTGCATTCCCCCCCTTTCCATTACATACACCCCCCCCCCTCTAACCCAGAGGACCAGGGAGCAGAGAGGAGCTGATGAGGTACAGAGGCAAAAAATAAGGAAAAGCTACCTAACCGAGTACTCTATACACTGTAGTGCAGGTTGCTGGGCTAGAGAGGTCTATCCTGCACGCCTTGAATAGCAGAGTCAAGCCCTGGACCCTGCATAACCTCTTGTAGGACAAGTGGAACCTACTCTACTGCCACCCAAGGGAGAACTGGCTGAGACAAGCACAGGTAGAGAGTGATTCTATCCATGCAGGAGGGAGGCTAAATTGAGTTCACTGTGTCAAACTTTTATTGATTTCTTCATTTTTCTTCTCTCTTTCTGGATATGTATACATCTTTTATTGTATGTGAAAGATGTTCTCTAGTCATGGGTGGGATGGAGGAAGTGTTTCTGTACAAATCCATTGCATGTAACATCTCCATTAGGCATTCTCTCCCACCCAGACACAATGAAAGCATGGAACTGTAGGACAGGACTATCACAGCATCCTGTTCTCCACTGACACACACAGATACACTCTGCTTTGACTTAAAGTTGGCTTCCTTTTTTTTTTTTTTTTTTTGGTCTCCCAGTAAGATGGTGAGTCCAGAGACCCACATATGAAGGATTGAAGAACATGACTTTCATTTTGGATTATACACCATCTGACTGGGATAGGTAACAAGCTGTTGCCCCCCTTGTCACTGCCCACCTGATTAGGTCATAGGGTCACCAGCTGCCTTCTTCAGTCGGCCTAGGTTGCCTTGCTGGGTGGCTGGCTATGTCGGCCGGCCAGCAAGGGAGGCTAGCGGCCCACCGGCCCGGCAGGCTAGCGGCGTGCCGAGCAAATGCCCGGTTTGCCCGATGGCCAGTCCGGGCCTGCTGAGATCTGTCACAAAATCCTTATACACCCACACATAAATACAGTATACACATACAGTACTGTCATTCAGCGTTGTTTGCGTTAAATATACTTTCTGCGGATATTCCACATTCACCATAGTTGCAACAAGGAGTGATTTCTAACAACTGAGAACATCTGTTGGTGAATTACTCCTATGGATACCATAGAAACCACACACAAATACATTTATGCATTAACTAACTCAGAATTGGCACTTACATCTGCGGGCAAATTCATGTAATTTGTCACCGGTGCTAATGCAAAGGCTTTTGTCTACACAGGCAAAGATTAATTTTGCTGTCCCTTCACCCTGTATGATCTAATTATGTAATGGGGCAAACCAGAAGAGCAGGCAGTTTGCAGTGCAGTCAATGTGGGTTTGCAGATGCATGGGTTTGCTGAAATCTAGGGTCCTTGTGAATGCAAGGTTCTCCTTGGTTGATAGTACATGTGCATGCTGCAAATATTAGATTTTTAAGACACTTTTTGTTTCCAATTTGTTCAATATCCCCACTTTATGATGGTGTTCTCTATCCCAATCACGTCATTCCCTATTATGCCTCTGTATCTTCATCACCCACACACCTTAATATCCCGCATTTTCCCCACCTCCATCAATACTTACCATCTCTCTATCCATAATCTCAGTGGCGTCACTAGGGTTGGAGTCACCCAGTGCAGTAACTTAAGGTGTCCCCCCCCCGAGTTTTACGGATTTTGTTTAACTACTCTTACTCAAAAATCAGTACTCCCATATAACACTGAATGCTCATACACACAGCGCACATTACTGTGAGGTTTATTGCTGTGGAGCTTTCTCATATGCTCACACACAAATTTCGGGGAACTGCCAGCAAGTACGGTGCCTGTTCGAAGGCAGTGAAAGTGAAGGCACAACAACGCTGGCTATATTGCCCCAGCTCACAATTATATATTGCCCCCAGCAGCTCACCCATGGATATATAGTGTCCCAGCTCACTTATGGATATATATTGCCCCCAGCTCACATATGGATATATATTGCCCCCAGCTCACATATGGGTCTATATTGTTCCAGCTCACATATGGATATATAGTGCCCCAGTCCACATATGGATATATATTGCCCCCCAGCTCACATATGGATATATATTGTTCCAGCTCACATATGGATATATTGCCCCAGCTCACATATGGATATATAGTACCACATTTCACATATGGATATATTTCCAGGCTCACATATGGATATTAATCGTGCAGCGATATAATCGTTAATGTTTCACGAGCTGGTAGATACCAATTGCCAGATATTACGTATACCGTATTAAGTAATATACTTGTGACTTCTCATAATATAAAGTGCTCTCGTAATATTATATGTAAACGGTGACACAAAGTGCAAATGCAGCAATAAAGTGCATATCGTGCAATATAGTGCAGAATTGGTTAGCACAACTGAGTTGACAGAGCCAAAAAAGGCCAGATTTAAACATCCAGTATATATGGATAATATCCTTTGGCAGGGTTCAATATATATTTTGGTCCTAGTGTCCTTATTGGTAATTCCTGGAGGTCCTAGGTGGAAGGGTTGTGCATCAAAAGTGCCCAGTGATTTTAGTCAATATTACCCTTTCCACATGAATTGCGGGTTACTCCTTGCTATGACAATTCCTCCAGTGGTCACGTTGGGCTCCAATATAAATGGAAGACAAAGGAGAGACAAAAATAGTGCAATATTGCCTCGTCACACTAAAAGCATAAAAAAAATTGTGGTATCGCACTCACCCAGTTTTCTATTTTTTGCCCAAAATACATAAAGATATAAATAGACCACCGGGAAGACCGATCATATCAGGAGTCGGCTCAGTGTCAAGCCGAGTGTCCGAATATTTAGACCACCAGCTCCAACCAAACGTTATTAAAACCACAGCACATTTAAAAGACACAATGGAAATTTTAAAAGCTCTTAAACAAGTGAAATGGGAAGAAGGTTTTTTACTAGTTACTAGCGACGTCCAATCACTATATACCATCATCCCACACAAAGAAGGGACTGAAGCTATTGAGTATTTTTTAAAACCGGCAGACATTTTACAACCTGAACAAATTGTTTTTATCCTAGAACATTGGGCTCCAATATAAATGGAAGACAAAGGAGAGAGAAAAATAGTGCAATATTGCCTCGTCACACTAAAAGTGTAAAATTTTTTGTGGTATCGCACTTACAGATTCCAGAGCCTCATATGTCCAGGCTCTGGATTGGTGTGCCTCGAGCCAAATAAAGAGTGGCCTCTACCCTTCTTTATGTTAACCTCGTTACCTCAGACGGGGAGACAAAAGAGAGACAGCGCTCTCATGGCACAATATCAGATGGTAAATGATAATAAAAGTTGAGGTTCGTATGCACTCACCGATTGAGGAGCCTTTTCCCGGGATCCACTTCCGGGTTCGCTGCCTGTCAGGGTCACATGGCGCTGATCGCGTAATTCAGCCGTGCCGCGGCCATCTTTGTTTGCGTTTCACTGTGCGCTTGCGTTCCACACCATGGATCACGATGCCAACTCTCCCCCAAACTATGGCAAGCCGTGCTCTGCACCAATGGCGACACTACTGCACTGATTTTACCAGCGGGGGGGGGGGGCAAGGAAGCAAACCATAACTTTATTTGCGGCCAGTTACACACACCGATGAAGGTGAACCTTAAGCGAACGGGCACATCCTTATTTGCGGTCAGATGTATTTCACCAAGGGGGTACGATTACAGGAAGGTTACATAGTTTTTAGTTGATCATATATTGAATTATACAGATCTAAAGTAGAGGAAATGGGGGAAAGGGTGGAGGGGAGAATGAATGCCTTAAATACATGTTAGTTAAATTCGGGTAGAGAGGAATTTAAGAGAAGATTTGAGTAAAATAAAATAAGGCATGGTTGCATGCCTCAATTAAATTTAGCTAATTACAAGTAAAGTTAAGATCAAGAGCATTGTACATACGGGTAAGATAAATAAAATGATCAATTCGGATAAACTTCATGGTATTAAAATGTATAAAATACAATAAGATGTAGGGATCAGTTAAAATGTATAAGATTACATTATAATGTGATGAATTAAGGGAATCAGTTAAAAAAGTGGCATAGCTCAAAATCAGCATTGAGGCCTTGCATGGTGCCTAATTTAAAAATCCAGCTCATCTCTATTTTTCCTATTAGTTTTTCAAAATTGCCTCCTCTCCATGGTGCTTCGACTTTTTTAATCCCAATTAAAGTAAGTCCCTCCGGGTTTTGAGCGTGTTTCAGTTTAAGGTGCAGTGGGACACTGTTTTTCATAGCCATTTCTAATATTCCTGATGTGTTCTTGTACACGCATGTTGTGGGGTCTGGTGGTTGTTCCAACATATTTTAAACCACAGGGACAGGTTAGCAATAGATTATGTTTTTCGTAAAACAGGTAATTACCTCTTTTATTGCTATGGGGCTCGTAATGCCGTCTATTTTTGTGATGATCTGCTTCTTTCCTCGTGTGTTACGACAATTTAGGCAGTTGCCGCATTGGTGAAAGCCCTTTTTAATGTTAAAGTGATTCGATAGTGTGGTGTTTTTCTGTGTATGTCTGTGTGTGAGTTTCATTTTGAGATCGTTTACACCACGACAGATAAGACTGGGGTTTTCTGGTAGAATATCCTTCAACATTGTGTCTTTTCTTAGAATTGGCCAATATTTTCTAATCGATCTCCTTATCGCCTTATTCTGAGCGCTGTAGGAAAAAACAAATGGTACGTTCTGGGTGAAGCCTGGGGTTTCCCTCGATCTTTTTCTATTCAGTATATCGTTCTGCTCCAAAGTTCTTATTCCAGATCTTGTCTTCTCTAATGCAGTTGGATAATAACCTTTCTCGATGAAATCTTGTTTTAGTTTTTCTGACTGTATGTCGTAAATGCTCAGGTCCGTACAGTTCCTTCTAACTCTAAGGAACTGTCCCTTTGGGACTAGCCATTGGGGTAAATGGCAGCTGGATATATCTATGAAACTGTTGACATCAACTTTCTTAAAAAATGTCTCAGTTCGTATTTCGTTATCCTTAATGTATATTCTCAGGTCTAAAAAATTGATTCTGTCAGTACTCCATGTTGTGGTAAATTGAATCCCTCTATTGTTCTGGTCCAGTTCTCCCAGGAAATCTTGTAATGTGTCTACACCACCTTTCCATATTAAAAAGATGTTATCTATGTATCTCTTGTAACAGACTAGATTATTGGAGTATGTGGATAAAAATGACTCCTCCCCAGGAAGCCATGAAGAGATTGGCATATGAGGGGGCAAATCATGGTCCCATAGCGTTGCCATTGAGCTGCAAATAAAAATCATCTTTAAAATAAAAATAATTATTCTCTAAAATCAGGCGAATTCCTTCTAGGATAAAAACAATTTGCTCAGGTTGTAAAATGTCTGCCTGTTTTAAAAAATACTCAATAGCTTCAGTCCCTTCTTTGTGTGGGATGATGGTATATAGTGATTGGACGTTGCTAGTAACTAGTAAAAAACCTTCTTCCCATTTCACTTGTTTAAGAGCTTTTAAAATTTCCGTTGTGTCTTTTAAATTTGCTGTGGTTTTAATAACGTATGGTTGGAGCTGGTGGTCTAAATATTCGGACACTCGGCTTGACACTGAGCCGACTCCTGATATGATCGGTCTTCCCGGTGGTCTATTTATATCTTTATGTATTTTGGGCAAAAAATAGAAAACTGGGTGAGTGCGATACCACATTTTTTTTTACGCTTTTAGTGTGACGAGGCAATATTGCACTATTTTTGTCTCTCCTTTGTCTTCCATTTATATTGGAGCCCAACGTGACCACAGGAGGAATTGTCATAGCAAGGAGTAACCCGCAATTCATGTGGAAAGGGTAATATTGACTAAAATCACCGGGCACTTTTGATGCACAACCCTTCCACCTAGGACCTCCAGGAATTACCAATAAGGACACTAGGACCAAAATATATATTGAACCCTGCCAAAGGATATTATCCATATATACTGGACGTTTAAATCTAGCCTTTTTTGGCTCTGTCAACTCAGTTGTGCTAACCAATTCTGCACTATATTGCACGATATGCACTTTATTGCTGCATTTGCACTTTGTGTCACCGTTTACATATAATATTACGAGAGCACTTTATATTATGAGAAGTCACAAGTATATTACTTAATACGGTATACGTAATATCTGGCAATTGGTATCTACCAGCTCGTGAAACATTAACGATTATATCGCTGCACAATTAATACCCACTGCGCCGGTAGGAGCCATCCTTTCTTTTTCTAACTATATACTCGCACACCCCCTCGAGAGTCTGTGCCTCCTTCCTATCTGGCAGCACTAGTTGAACCCTAAACACTAAGATCAGAGCGCCCCCACTGACCCTATCTTTTCTTGTTCACATATGGATATATGGATATATAGATCACATACGGATCACATATGGATATATAGTGCCCCGGCTCACATATGGATATATAGTACCCCAGTCCACATATGAATATATAGTGCCCGCCCCAGCTCACATATGGATATATATTGCCCCAGATCACATATGGATATATAGTGCCCCAGCTCACATATGGATATAGTGCCCCAGCTCACATATGGATATATTGCCCCAGCTCACACATGGATATATGTTGCCCCGGCTCACATATGGATATATATTTCCCCAGATCACATATGGATATATAGTGCCCCAGCTCACATATGGATATATGGGACCCCAGCTCAAATGTGGATATATTGCCCCAGCTCACATGTGGATATATATTGTCCCAGCTCACATATGGATATATAGTGCCCCAGCTCACATAGGGATATTTTGCCCCGGCTCACATATGGATATATATTGCCCCAGCTCACATATGGATACATATTGCAACAGGCCACATATGGATATAGTGCCCCAGCTCACATATGGATATATATTGCCCCAGATCACATATGGATATATAGTGCCCCAGCTCACATGAATATATTTGCCCCAGCTCACATATGGATATTTATTTATTTATTTATTTATAAAAAGATTTTACCAGGAAGGATACATTGAGATTTCTCTCGTTTTCAAGTATGTCCTGGGTTCAAGAACATTGAGTGGTTACAGAAATACAAAAGAGTAAAATGCAAGATATTAACACAAGACCAAATATACAGAAAAATAAATATGTAGGAGATAAAGTCATTATGTTACATGTTTACAGGTGCATTTCGTATTGAGGTATGTTAATAGGGTAGTCTTAAGGGACTTTAGACTGGGGGAAGATTTGACGGTGTCTGGGAGGTTATTCCATATTTGCGGTGCTCTGTAGGAAAATGAGGATCGAGCCACTTTCTTTTTGTATTGTGGTATTGCAAGTAAGGTGCTGGTCCTGGATCTGAGGTTATTGGATGAGGGAACTGCCGGGGGAAGCAGCATATTCAGGTAGGGTGGTAGCTTCCCAGAAAAGCTCTTAAACACCAGGTTGGAAAGGTGAAGGGTGCATCTAGATTCCAGCGATGGCCAGTTTAGTTCTTTTAACATGTCACAATGGTGGGTCATGTAGTTACATTGTAGCACAAAGCGGCAGAATGAGTTATACAATGTAGTAAGTTTCTGGAGGTGTGTTTGAGGGGCAGCTGCATTCACTACATCTCCGTATTCAATGTCTGGCATAAGCATTTGTTGTACAATCTGCTTTCTTACCGCAGGGCTCAGGCAGGATTTGTTTCTGTACAGGGCACCTAGTTTGGGGTAGAGTTTAGATGAGAGTTTTTCGATGTGGGGGCCAAAAGATAGATTTGGGTCTAACCACATACCTAGATATTTGAGAGAAGTGACTGTGGTCAGCGTACCATTTGATTTTGTCCTGACACATAGATGGGGTGTTTGAAATTTGTGTAGTTTAGGTGCGGTTCCAAAGAGCATTGTAAGAGTTTTGTCAATATTTAGAAAAAGTTTGTTATCTGCGATCCACTTTTCTACCCCTGTGAATTGTTTTTGCAGCACTGCCTCCAGCTGTGGGAGATTTGATTTGCTGGTATAGATTACAGTGTCGTCTGCGTACATGTGTACAGTTGAGGCTTTGCAGACATTGGGCAGATCGGGGGGATATATTGCCCCAGCAGCTCACTCATGGAGATATAGAGGCCCCAGCTCACTGGATCCTCCCATCCGCGGCCGGCCGGCCTCACAGCATGCTTCTTCCTCCCAGCACGCGCCGGCGCCAAAGGATGTTGCCTGGCCCCGCCCTCATTGAGATCCACCAGCCGCGATCTCGTGAGATCGCGGAGGTGGACTGCAACGAGGGAGGGGCCGGGCAACATCCTTTGGCGCCGGCGCGCGCTGGGAGGAAAAAGCATCAGTGAGGCAAGCCTATGGCTTGTGTGCCGACACTGTCGGCCCCGCATGCCACAGGTTCGCCATCACTGCTAGGGTGACACCAAAGACTTTCATTTTTTGAACCGGCCGCCGCACTACAGGTAACCTGCAGTGCGGCGGCCAGGTCAAAAATCAAAGTCTTTGGTGTCATGCTAAGGGCGGGCGTCACCTGGTGCGGGCCGCACCCCGCCCCCACCTAGCGACGCTACTGCATAATCTCCTTACTATTTAACAAATAGCTGCCAATATTGGAAAACATTCTAATTAAAAGGGTTATGCTTACCAAGGTCTGGCACCACCTTCTCTGTCTTCAGATGGCTTTGTGAGCCCAAGATTATATGGCAGATATTGGTTTCTGTAGTAAAAGTAGACGCATCCGACTGCTTGCCATGGCTGATCAAAGATGGACAGACGAAATCTAGACATCTAAAGTCTTCTACTATTAGATGCTACTAATGTGGGGTACACAAATTTTGATCACACTCAAACATAACACCTCTTATAGCTACCAAAATAAAACCAGCTAAGGCTAGGGTCAGACGAGCGTGATTTCTACGGACTGTACGTCCGTGCACACGGACGTACGTCAGTACGGAAGACACAGTAGTGGCCACACAGTCCGTTTATTCACTGATGTATTTTTGTAGAAGGGAAAATAAAATAAAAAGCAAAACCATTTTGTCCGTGAAAAATGCTGGACGTATAAATGCAGTCCGTCTGACGACGTTCCATCACTCACACACAAAGCTATGCAGACATTGCGGACACAGCGCACTTTGTGCGGCCGTTCTAGCGGTTGTACGTTCTTGCCTGCCTTGCGTCCGTGGGCCGCGGCCGTTGTGCGTCCGCAGTTCAGTGCGGACGTACTTCGTGTAACGGCTCCGATGGGCTTCCTGTCATGCTATCACGGACGTACTTTTAGGCGCAATCACGGACGTGAACACTACGCTCGTCTGACCCCAGCCTTAGACAACAATGGCACCCATTGGAATCTATGGAGGGGATGCTCAGAACGGCGTTTGAGCGCTGCTCCCAGCATCCTGGTCCCTAGTAGCCGCTACGGGGCAGTCTGCTAGTTTCAGCACTTGTCCTGTAATTTACAGGTAAAACAGGGGAGCTAAGAGGAGATTAGCGTATGCAAATTTTTCCCCTCCGCCTTCCCGTTTTAGCTGTAGCGATATGATAGGGCCCTGAGTGTGTAGGGTTTACAGTATGCTAGACTTCAGAGCCTGGTGACTAAAGCCAGGGATCACAGACAGGAGTGTTGGCAGTCTCCAACATGGCAGGGACATTCCTTATCTTCCATCACTGTCTATAGAAATTGTGATGAAGCACTGCTCTGCCGCCGGGGGAAGGGGGTGCCCACCTGTATAATTTAACTCTTACCACGCATCTCATGAGGATGTTGATTCAACTTGCATCTTCCTCACAGGAGCTACCTTCTTCTGTGACCTGTGCTCTGCTCCACTAGCATGTACATGCAGATGTACTGCATTCTGGACTCTGCTGCAGGTAGTGAAATCATCAAGGTGCAGGACATCTTGGTCTCAGAAATTTAGTTTGACTCCAACTATTATTCGCTAGGCTCTCTTTCTCTACACAGGGCTGGCTTTTGCCAAAATTACTTACCCTGTGCTGGGGTCCATGATACTAAACCAAACAAAGCTATCAGACTGTCCTGTGGATCTTCGCAATAACGGTTTTAATAAAAATTCAGTATACTATTGACATTTAACTGTAGAGAGTGCTTTATTAATGGATATGCTCTTGGTAAAGACTTTTGCTATTTGAAATGACAGGTAGTTTTTAGAGAAGGTTGTTGGACTTGGAGCCGTTGAAATTGAGAGGATGTTTGTTTGCTGTTTATATATATTTTTTCAGCATAGATCAAGTTTGATTACAATTTCAATCATTTCTTTTTCTTTCAACCATTGTTTTATAGTCATTATCAGTGACTGCAGAATTGCTAAATTCTTTTGACACGCAGTCGGGGAGGAAGGCCACTCCTGCACTTTATATTTGCCTTTACATAGAGGCCTTATGTTGGAGGAAGGAAGCAAAGATCCCGAAGCATTCTGAGTATGGGCAGGAAATACCTGCTGTTCTTTTAACAGAGTGCAACGGCTTTTAAGTCTGTGTTTAATGGGGTTTGAGCTTAGAGCCATATATTCATATGCTTGTGTATAAATAAATATATTTTTGCAGTAATGCTACAGGTTTCTGAACATTAATAAATGACTGAACATATATAAATATATGTCTAACGACTCTTGATGTTAGATAATACATTCAGGAGTGTAACAACAAGGGAATGTTATTACAGCAATGGAACACACACACATCTCTACACACACACACAGACAGAGGAGGCTCTTTAATTAGGCAAAATAGGCAGCCGCCTAAGGCCTCTGTCAAACAGGGACCTCACCTGAGAATGCTTGTATGGAAATTCAGTATGTGCACATTCATGTGACTGCTAATATTCCATATAAATACAGTCCTATATCTACACGTACTGGTTTGCCAAGACAACGGTCTCAGCCTTCATAAATTATAGTTTTTGGGGGTTCATTTCTGCTTTTTTGCACACTAATAGGGCTCCCCCATTTTAGGTTTAGCTAAATGCCTCGCTATCTCTATTGCCACGTATGTATCTATAAATATAGGTTCTTGATGAAGGCCCGGTGTGGGGCCTAAAACGTCGATTTATTTTATGCATTATTAATTAAAATTCATTTTATTCAAGTCTCAGGAGTGCATCTGATTTTGGTCAGTTTATATTTTTACAACGGATCTTGGCACCCGGGCTCTCCATTGTGACATAGACGGAGTGCTGGTACATGGTATGTGTGTGTGTATATATATATATATATCTCCAGAGGAGGAAGGGCACTCAGTGTCGATAGTATCGAAAACCTACCCAGGTGCTGCCCACAATGGGATGGATGCAGCAACAGAGAGAGATGGGAGCACTCTGGGTCTTAGTATAAAACAGAAATGGGTTATTAAAGCATCATAAAAACGACTGGACGTTTCGGCTCCTCAGAGCCTCTGTCAAAGGCTCTGAGGAGCCGAAACGTCGGTCCTTTTATGATGCTTTAATAAACAATTTTTGTTTAATACTAAGACCCAGAGTGCTCCCATCTCTCTGTTGCTGTGTATAGATAGATATAGATAGATATAGCCATTGGGCAGAGCATTCGATGTTAGAGGCTTTAATTTATTTTCCAGCGACAGTACAGAGTGTCAAAATAAACAAGCAAATAAAACCAGCATAAATCAAAAGCCTACTCCTCATTTGGAGACTAACTAAACATTTGTTCTCCCCTAGTTTATAATACTTGGCAGCTAAGCCGCTTACCAGCAAAATAATCAACAAAGTAAATAGTTTGTACTTCCCTTGGAAAATTCAGGGCTTGTCTCCTCCTTTGCTGTTCCCAGTCAAAAGACTGCCCTAACAGAGGGAATCACCATACCTATAAAGGCAGGGCAATCTTAATCAGCAGTGAGCTGTGAATCTACCCTATAGGGGAAAATGGATTACTCCATCTGCCTGCTAACAAAACTGTGGTCTATCACCCTGCCCCTAACCATACTGTCACAATATATATACATACATGGAAAATATAAAGAGTCTCATTACTAAAATCATGTTTTAATTTAATTTGCAAAATATCAGTGCTGACCTATATTCTTCAAGGAGGATATAAATTGAAATGTTTTCTAGATCTCAGAAAGGCACCTTCAGCTTCAGACGTAACGTACAACAAGGCTTTATAAGGAAAACACATTAGTATCAACAGAAGACCTTATTAATAGTATATTTTAGTATAGAATTTGCATGGTACAAGAAATGCATTAATATTTAGCAGTGGTTCTCACAATTAGTGTTCAGCGAATTGGCATTATCTGAAAATGTGTTACGTGAGCGTTAGTGACACTGGTAAGACAGCACACGCTTTAAAGGTTAATTTTTATGATGACACTACTTAGACAGTGATTAAAAGGTGGAGTTTCCTCTCAACCATCCGGAAGCACGGTCATATGACATACTGTACACTGGAATGAAAGCATGGAAGGAGAGGAAATCAGAGGGAGGGTATGAGCTGTATCATTTCCGTAGTTTTTGAACCAGGGGAATGCTTGCTGATACCGTTATGTCTGCTAGCTTGAATTAATATTGAAAAATTGCTACTGTCCAGACCAGCCATTAGCAAGTTTAGAGGTTTGATAATAATAGCGTACTCAGCAGTTTATAGAAATTTGGGCCTCTTCTTAATTCAGCCCGATAGACGAAAATCAGCACCTTTTTTCGGCTGCATTTTGGGCATTTTACAGCTCGGCAGAATCAAATTCCAACTACCTTAACATTCCAATTATATCACAAAAACAAATGTCTGATGAAAATATGTCTTTCCATGGTTGCCAGTAGCTAAACAATTCTAGTTTAAACATTGCAAAAGGCTCTATTAAGATTTCCATCCACCACATTGTGTTATGCAAAGGGTGAAATGTAGAAATGCTGAGTGTTTTTTATTTAGATTTTATACTATTATTTCAATTTTACATTCTAATTTAATTTGAGACGCAAATGTTTTCTGTTTCTTCAAACTTGACCCAGATGGCTTTTATCCGTGTTTTATCCGTAATTGTTAAAGTTATAAGGAAGGAAATACTCTTCTACTAGGACTTTTATAAAATCCCTACTTCTGCTATTGACAGGTCAACAACTTCAGATACAGCCAGCCGCAGTAATGAGCCTGTAGAGCTACGTCAACCAACAAAAAACAAAAATAATCGCCATAAACGTCTGTCCAATATTTTTCATCGAAGCACAAACAGTATTGTAGGCAGTATAAGTGCTGGTAGTGGAGCAGGACGTTGGACCAGTGAAAAGAAATTATCAGAGATCATTGACTCTGTGCCAGAGGATCTGGTAGAACTCTCAAGCCAAAAGAATTTACCTGGCATCCTCAAGATATTTGGAGATGACATCTCCTCTGGAACAAACTACAAAAGTGTTTTAGCCACTCCACGTTCCACTGCACGGGAACTTGTTAAAGAAGCACTGGAAAGATATGTTGTGGATGATTCAGATACAGAATCTTATGTCCTATGTGACGTTGTTGGTCGATTTGTTGGTCATGATGGTGAATGGAAGATGGAATATCTACGTGTAATTGGGGACAATGAACGGGCCCTAGTCTTGCAAGAGATGTGGAAACCTAAAGCTGGTTTTTCTCGACGATTTGAAATAAGACGTAAGCAAGAAGTGGAGAAAATAACAACTATTGAGGATAATGAAACTGCAGGTAGGTACGGTATTTAATCATATTACAATATATCCATAAAGCTATGTAACTTTTTACTTGTTAATGCTGATTCTCTCATTAAACAAATATCCCTTTATAATAATAACAATTTACATATGACCCTACTCCGAGTGAGCCAGGACATACTTGAAAACGAGAGAAATCTCAATGTATCCTTCCTGGTAAAATCCTTTATAAATAAATAAATAAATAAAATAATCAAGTAAGCCACTAACTATAGCTGCCACACTCCTGAACCATAATGATTCTATTCTATTCCATTTCATCCACAAGCTATACACTGCTATACACTGGAGGAACCTCCTGCCCCACCCACAAGCTACACTTGGCTATACACTGGAGGAACTTCCTGCCCCACCCACAAGCTACACTTGGCTATACACTGGAGGAACTTCCTGCCCCACCCACACGCTACACTTGGCTATACACGGGGGGAACTTCCTGCCCAACCCACAAGCTACACTTGGCTATACACTGGAGGAACTACCTGGCCCACCCACAAGCTACACTTGCCTATACACTGGGGGAACTTCCTGCCCTACCCACAATGTCAATATCAGTTTCACTGCATCTCTTTCAGTGTCTTTTCATTGTTTGTCTGTTGAAGTTACTGTGTCTGTCAAAGTCTGCATCTCTGTCTGTCTTTGTCAGTATCTCTGCATTTCTATCAGTGTCTTTTTCATTGTTGGCTTTTGTTATTGTCCGTCCATGACTATACAAGTGTTTCCATGTGTGTGTCATTGTCTAGGTCTCTACATCTACACGTGAATAATTCTGCGTGTGTATTTTGTCTTTTGGGTGCTTCTTAATCTTTGTTTTTGTGTTAATAAGTGTTTCATATGGCGGGAGATATTGGATGAGTCAGTGTGACCAATGATGGCGGAGCTAGGAAGATTTTTAACACAGGGTGCGTAAAGGTCTTAGGTCAGTCGGTTTCCCAGCAATCTCTTTGGTTCTACATGAAGTCCCATAGACTCCAGAGACCCTACCAGCAGTGTCACTCTTCTCTGCAGCCAGTAACTGATAGTGACTACTGTATATTGCTTGCCATTCTGCTGACATAATGGCTTACTCGTAATAGAGATGGCAAAAGGGAGCCATTAAGGGTTAAAGGCTTGAAATGCATTTTCCCATTCGTAACTCCCTTTCCCCAGCTCATCTGGAATAGAGCTTATAATGATTTTGTCAGGTCTCACCCGTCCAGCGAGGGGGGGGGGGTCCCGGCACACCGGGGGTCATGGCGGCAGGCGGCGACCAGGAGATGGGGGTCGGCGTCCACAGCAGCCAGCAGCCGCCTGATGCTCACAGTGCTCCAGTATCCAGGGTGCAGGGTCCGGGCTTCCCTTCTGTCTCCAGCTGGCCAGGAGCTTGCGGCGCTCGGAGGGGGTGCCGAACATGGTCACGTGGTACCGGTGTGGGGGCATGTCCTACCATGCTGGGAGCAGGGGGAGAGCCATGAGAGGTGCTCACCAACCCGGAGGGGCGTGACTTCAGGCTGGAGGGGCGGAGAGGGGAGCTTGGCAACCAGGCATCCTCCTAACCTGTGGAGGTGTGACTGGAGGATGCGGCTCCTCCCAGCAGAGGTGTGTTCCTTGCAAACTCCCTATAAAACCCCATTCTTCCTTTGGAAAGGTTTCTGGTTGTTGCTTCCTAGAGGCTTTCCGGGTCCCCTCATATCTATTGCTATATTAAATTCCTGAGACCTATCCTTTTGACTCAATTGGCTTACCCTTTGACCTTGCTAAGAACTCTGCCTGCCTCGACCTTTGACTTCCCACGACTACTCTATTTGGATTCTCCCACGGACACCTCGCTTGGATTAAGCCGTCGTCTACCATCTACCGCATACTGATCTCTGCCTACGGAAGGCATGACAGATTTAGACTAAAAACTTTATAAAGCTCACCCTCTCAAGCACTTGTTTGATTTCTGTTTAAGAAAAACCAAATGAAGTCAATGTACTAATAAAAATGAAGAAAATTCTACTTTGAACTTTATCAAAACTCCTCACTATGGTACTTATCTGCTGTTGCAGAGATCTTTTCAAATTGTGGTCCAGGTCTGGGACTTTTTCTGTGTTGATTTCTGTAAAATAGTTTAGATTGTCTAAAAATTTTACCTCCACAATTTAGCCATATCTAATTCTTTAGAGGTACTTCTTCGCAAGATGTAGCACCTGTCTGTTATGATGGAGAGACGCTTTCTCCCAGTCATCCCGGTAAAAAGATAAAGGGCCATATTACATAGTTGGTGCTAACTTAACCAGAGCTGTTGTAAACTTACCAGAGCTATTATAGCCTATGGAGGTTTTAAGTTTACAACTGCTCTGGCTAAGTTAGCACCAACATTGTAATACTGCCCAAAGAGTCCTTATCTTATTAAAGACCGAAGAAAGTCTTATAAAAGGGTAGCTGAGATTGAATCTATTCCTATTTAATTAATACGGCAGTATTCCAACCCTTGTGTGCACTTAACCAAAACTGCAAACTCCATAGATTACATTGAATTATACATATAATAAAAGTGTTAAATGAATACTCTAGGGTTAAAACAGTAACCCTCATTGTCTCTCCACATCCCGTTTACCCAGTCTAAATCCTGTAGATTATTTTTGAACTCCCACTAAATCCATCGCCGGGCTCCCTCGGCACTGGTCCAGATGTTACATCATGTCAATTTCCTGTAAGCTGCAGCAAGTCACATGACCGCAATGGTTCTCAATGCTGAGTGCATTGAGAGCCCTTGGATGGAGCTCAAAGGTCCTACCAGCCTGGAACATGAGCTCAGTGTTTTGGTTTTGGTCATGATTAGGGATGCACCGATACCGATACTAGTATCGGTATCGGGGCCGATATTGCCGTTTGCACGAGTACTTGTTACTCGTGCAAACGGCCCGATACATCCCGCCGATACCGGAAGCCGGCGCTGGGCTGGCTTGCCGGTATCCGCGGGGCTGGGGAAGCTGGCCGCGTGCATGAAAGCACGCGGCCAGCGTTCCCCTCCGGCGCGCCGCGATACTCTCCCATCCTGAAGGTCCGGTCGCTGGGCAGTGATGCGTTCCCGCGGCCACTGGGCGCTCCTGTGACGCGGCCTCTCGGCTGGAGGCCGCGTCACAGATGCGCCCGGCGGCCACGTGATCGCATCACTGCCCAGCGACCGGACCTTCAGGATGGGTGAGTATCGCGGCGCACCGGAGGGGAACGCTGGCCGCGTGCTTTACATGCACACGGCCAGCTTCCCCAGCGTTCGAGCTGGGGGCAAATCGATGAGACCTGGGGGCAAATCGATGAGAGCTGGGGGCCAATCCATGAGAGCTGGGGGCCAATCCATGAGAGCTGGGGGCCAATCCATGAGACCTGGGGGCAAATCCATGAGACCTGGGGGCAAATCCATGAGACCTGGGGGCAAATCCATGAGAGCTGCGGGCAAATCCATGAGACCTGGGGGCAAATCCATGAGACCTGGGGGCAAATCCATGAGACCTGGGGGCAAATCCATGAGACCTGGGGGCTAATCCATGAGACCTGGGGGTAAATCCATGAGAGCTGCGGGCAAATCCATGAGACCTGGGGGCTAATCCATGAGACCTGGGGGCAAATCCATGAGACCTGGGGGCCAATCCATGAGACCTGGGGGCCAATCCATGAGACCTGGGGGCAAATCCATGTGAGCTGGGGGCAAATCCATGAGACCTGGGGGAAAATCCATGAGACCTGGGGGACATATCCATCAGAGCTGGGGGCAAATCCATGTGAGCTGGGGGCAAATCCATGAGACCTGGGGGCAAATCCATGAGACCTGGGGGACATATCCATCAGAGCTGGGGGCAAATCCATGTGAGCTGGGGGCAAATCCATGAGACCTGGGGGCAAATCCATGAGACCTGGGGGCAAATCCATGAGACCCGGGGGACATATCCATCAGAGCTGGGGCAAATCCATGTGACATGGGGGCAAATCCATGAGCCCTGGGGGCAAATCCATGAGACCTGGGGCAAATCCATGTGAGCTGCGGTCAATCTCATATAAATTTTTATATGAGGTCTGTTCCTATTGGAAAGCGTCACATGACATTAAATAAAAGTATCGGTACTCGGTATCGGTGAGTACTTTTAAAAAGTATCGGTACTCGTACTCGGTCTTAAAAAAGGGGTATCGGTGCATCCCTAGTCATGATCTAGAACCTGCACTCATGGAGCTGAATCTGGCCTCTGACACCCCCATCCCTCAGAGGGGAAAGAGGGGCAAAGTCACTCAGGACATTGTGACCATTCAAATAACATTGAATGATACCAGAGCACAGATTGTCCATTTAAGATCCAAATGTCAATCATGGCTTATTAAGAGGGTGATATAATGGTCTTCATTACACATGTACGAACCCATGCAAGCTAACTACAACAAATTATAGAATAGGGAAAGGGGGGTTTGTGAGGATCCTGAGGACGAGCAACAGCACAATGGCCTGCTCTACGGTGGGTGCCCGCTCAGGTCTCGCAAGGTTTTAGCTTACTTGTGCCATTACAGGGATGAATCCTCCATATGCAAATTAGCCTGCTCTCACCCAAAAAGGGTGGCCAGTACTGACTGCCAAGAACGTCATCCCTGCACGAGAGGTGCAGCAACCCCCCGACGATCGTTTCGGTCTTGTTAGGCCTCGAGGGTATACACCCCTGACACCCCTCTAGGCACATCAAGCAAGGGGTCCACGTCTGGATGACCCTGTAAACTTATAGCATTCATCCCTGTAATGGCACAAGCAAGCTAAAACCTTGTGAGACCTGAGCGGGCACCCACCGTAGAGCAGGCCACTAGTGCTGTTGCTCGTCCTCAGGATCCTCACAAACCCCCCTTTTCTCTCACTATTAGTTTAAAGGGTCATCCAGATATGGACCCCTTGCTTGATGTGCCTAGAGCGGTGTCGGCTATAACCTCCTCACGAGGCCTAACAAGGCCAAAATGATCGTAGGGGGTTGCTGCACCTCTCGTGCAGGGATGACATCCTTGGCAGTCAGTACTGGCCACCCTCATAGGGTGAGCGCAGGCTGATTTGCATATGGAGCATTCATCACTGTAATGGCACAAACAAGCTAAAACCTTGTGAGACCTGAGCGGGCCCCACCGTAGAGCAGGCCACTAGTGCTGTTGCTCATCCTCGGGATCCTCACACCCCCCCCTTTTATCAAATTTTACAATAGGTGACAAGTGTTAAAAGTACCTTTGAAATGAGAAGGGTTTCTTGCCTGGGCTTTGATCAAGTATACAAATGTTTTGATAGAAAATAGTCTGCAGTATTGCTCCAAATATGCTACATTCTTTCTCAAAAATATAAGAATATGCTATACTTAGCATAATTTTATATTTCATATACAGTATATCAGATATATGCAACATTTGTTTTCATTGAAAAAAAATAAATGAGCAGTAGCTTAAAAATGTGTTCCGCACCATAGAAAATGCCTTACCTCTGCCACGGTTTACTGATGAATGCTTGAGGCAATTCAGGATATAGATTCCCATTCTAAAAAAATGGTGCAGTACATTTTACATGACCTTCCAGGGCATAAAAGCATGATGCCAAGTTGAGTCCCTTTGTGTACACTGAAATTAGGGCATTTTCCATGCCATAGCTCCCACATATTTTTATTTAAAAATTCTGGCTCATTTTCTTTCAAACACCATTTCACTTTCTTTTCTGTTAAATTATTATATAGCATTGAATGTTATGTTTCTGCCAAACACAACATATAAAGAAAAAAATAACTTTTGTGTATAATTTATTATAATATATATATATAATAAAGTTTATTATTGCAGAAGTCATTTACACATCCCAGCAATTCAGAGAACTTCTTCACAGAGCTCATGTGCTCCATTCCCCACATGCAGCACGAAACTCTGGGTAAGACTTGCAAATGACGTTTGCAATTTGTAATATTTTTGCATCCTGGGTCTGTTTTAACACAGAACCCTCTCACCAGTGCCATGCCATGCTAGATGGCTTTTTTTTTTTAGCAAATGTCAGGTATATATAAAACACACCGGGAGTGCAGCACTCACCTTTTACTAAGCACAGAGGGTGGGTGCTACTCAAGACAATAAAACTTAGCTCACCAAGAGGAGAGTACTCCAGCCAACAAATTCAAAGTTTGAAACACTAGCCTATATATTCAAACATAAGGATTTTACAAAAATGTAACCCCTTACAGATTCTCACAACTCTTAACCTTTTCAGCATTTCAACAATTTCAACCCATTTAAGATTTTTCAAGGTTCCTAACCCTAGTCTCTGTTAAAAAATGATGGGAATTGAGTTCACAATATATGGCCATAAATTGCTTAAGCCTGTCAACACTGTCAATGTATTACATAGTTACATACATAGTTACATAGGCTGAAAAAATACATGCATCCATCGGGTTCAGCCTCTCACACATCACGTACTGCTGTTGATCCAAAAGAAGGCAAAAACCCCAGTCTGAAGCGCTCGCCAATATGCAACACACTGGGCAAAAATTCCTTCTTGACCCCAGAATGGCGTTTAGATTTCTCCTTGGATCAAGAAGCTTACCCACATATTAAATATTATAACCCTTAATATTCTGTGTCTGCAGGAAGTCATCCAGTCGTTTTTAAAAGTCTGTACAGTCTCTGACCCAACCACCTCAACAGGCAGAGAATTCCACAGCTTTATTATTCTCACCGTAAAATAACCCTTCCTATGCTTTAGACTGAATTTCCTTTCGTCCAGTCTAAATGGGTCACCTTGTGTCCTGTGTATAGTCCTGTTAATGAATAGGTTTCCAGACAATGGTTTATAAATGCCCCGTATATAATGTATCCCATCTTTGACAGGTTCAACTGTACATCACCTAAATACCGCTATTATGGGATTACCTCACTTACTGAGGACAGAATCCTTTCTGGAACTCCCTGTGATACAAGGTTAAGTAGAGCCTGAAGGTGGAGCACATGTGACAGGAAGGGGCACCCAGGCGTTTCGGCTCCCATTTGATGACCTTGATAATGGTTCAAGTTGGTTAGACTGTTTTAGCATAACTGAATACATTTTTGTTTTGGTTGCATGTCTTAAGTGTGGCCAAGTGTGATTTAACTCTGTAAGGGAGAGTGCAGATTCTTTCTTTATAAATATATATATATTTATGTATAAAATCTTATATCTGTTTATTTGTCAATAAAATGTAAGTATGAAAATATCAAATCTGGAAAAGAAACTGATAAACGTTAATAAAATAAATGATCAGAAATCATGCTGGAGAACTGTGGTTTTCAGACATTAGAAAAAAAAACGCTCTTTCCTTACAAATTGATTGAAATTGATTAACCCCTTCACTATCATGTGTTTTTTTGTTCATAACATTTGTTTGAAACAAGGGGCACGCAGTTACCAATTAAATCTAGGATAATCCAGCAATTTTGCATAAAGATAGCTGTTCTGAGACAGTTAAAATATTTAAATAATCTTAAATTGCACAGATTTAATGTTTTATTTGTCGTTAAGAAATATTGCTGGACACTCTGAAACACTCTGGGCTATATTCCCTAGTTCGCGCTAACATGGGCACGATAATGGGGAAATTCTTCACCTGCAGATTTCCCCCGTAGCATCCTCGTGTTAGCACGATATTCCGGGGCAGGCACTAGCTCGGCCCTTGCCCATGAAAATAGCGCTAACCTCTAGGATACTCGTGGTAGTGCTTCCGCGTCACCACAAGTATTACCTCTTGGAGTCCATAGGACTCCATGGAGGGTTGCACTTCAAGGACACATGATCGCGTAGGACTGCGGATTGAACGCGGTGGGAGACTGGGAATTATTTGTTCCCAGTCTCATGCAACTCTCTGCAACAAAAAGCAGTCGATCAGGCCATCGTTCTCGTCGCGGAATGAGAAGTGAGTATCAGATTTATTGGGGGGGTTAGGGGGTGCTACAGGATTCTGCAAATGCCAAATCATGTAACGCCAGCTTTTAGGAGATGCTAAAATATGGCTGTCTTCATCCCTGCGATTAGCGTTAGCACTATGGAATACCTTACTTATCGAAACCCTAATGTACATTGCACTTCCCATGTTAGGTATGGGACGCGCAAAGTACAGTAAGCTCACGCAAAAAACGATATGCAACGGATAACTAACAGGGGTAGCGTCAGGAATGTAATAGGGGTGGCATACGTTAAGCACACTTTTATCCTAGCGCTAATGCTTACAAGACAGTCAGAAAAATCCTGGCGTTCTTCTACTCTCGAGGCGAGAGGCCACTGGCATGTAGCTTGGCCACTCGCCTGGGATGGGAACCACCTGACCAGGGCCCGATCTCCCATCCCCGGTGAGTGGCAAAGCTGCATGCCAGTGGCGACTCGCCTCGGGAGTAGAAGAACGCCGGCGGACGCGGAGCCTGGGGCCACAGCAGAGGAGGTGAGAGCTGGGGGCAATATATACCCATGTGAGCTGGGGGCAATATATACCCATATGATCTGTGGGCAATATATACCCATGTGAGCTGGGGGAAATATATATCCATGTGAGCTGGGGGAAATATATATCCATGTGAGCTGGGGCAATATATACCCATGTGAGCTGGGGCAATATATATCCATGTGAGCTGGGGCCAATATATACCCATATGTACCAATATATAACTTGCAGGCTGTGATGAGAATCTCAACAAGCAATCTCACTCCTGATTTCAAAAAAATTGTAGAAAAGTGTAATAGGGTACGTTTCTCTCATTAAACTGGTTTAAAATTAAATTTGCTTGCAGCTATAGATGATATGATATTAGCACAATAAATAAATTTAATAAAACTACCACTATTTCATCATTTTAAAAGGTGCGGCCCTCCACTAACCTCCACTCCCACAAAGTGGCCCCCGAGCCTAAACAAATGCCCACCCCTGCTTTAACAGATTTGTGATAAAGAAGATGTAAACTGTGTCTCTGTATACTCTTTACTATTACTAAAAATATGTACAGTGTGTTTTGTGCTGAATTATGAAAACATTGATTTTTGTACTTAATAAATATTCCATAGGGCTTAATTAAATGGGCTTTGCCCTCCTGTGTCTATGTCATGTATCTCTTTATTTCCTACAGTCAATATGTGGGTTGAGAGTTCATTTTGTTTCCAAATGGTTTTATTTCTCTTCCAAAGGTATCAATGCTCAAGCTCGAAGGTTACAGAAGAGTAGATCCCGAGCGGCTTCAGGTGGAAATGTGCCACTGAGAGATCGAGAAGATAGTGTCTCCCTTAGACGCAGTATAAGTGACATCAATTTAAATACCAAAAAACGCAGAGAGAGGAAAAGCATCAAGAGCATGGTGGCCAACGATACCGATTCAACACATGATGGCGATTCTACGGAAAAAGTTTGTAATGAGATTCAAAACTTGTCACAAGCCAGTCATAATGTGGAGAACTTTGATTATCCTACAGACCAAACTGACACAGATTTTGACCGTCTGTCTCAATATTTGATACAGCCACCTTCTGACCACCCGTACTTTCTTCTTCTTCAAGGTTACAAAGACCAGGTATTTAAACATGTTACTATTCTTTCTGTAAAATATGTCAATGCATGCATGCTCACCTGGAAAGGGTTTACTGTAAGTTATCAGTATAACACTACAAAACAATGAAAATGTGAACCTTTTAGTAATGTTAATTTTAAATTTTCAAGGTAAGTGTGCTGTCTTGCGTTCAATGAGTCGATTCAGCCCATTTTCTGAAATTTAAATGGCATGATGAGGTATAAAATCTAATAAAAGTGGATGTCATATTATAGCTTATTTGGCTGCATCTTACTGAAAAGGCTTCTCTTTTTGATAATTTTACTTACCCTGTTTTTATTTGTATATGTAAATAGTACTTTAGCACATAATCATGTATTTTCCTCCAGCATCTATATAAAACTATTAGTAACAGAGCCTGTGGTCAGGTTTAATTATATATCATTATTTTTAAGAATTTTAAATTTCAGCTGAAAAGCAAAATCACCAGCAGTTAATCCAGAGATGGTGGATGAGTGAGGGAACAAGAACAGGAAGGAAATGATTCAGATTGAAGAGGAAAACTATTTTAAGATAAATGTGAGTCAAGCATCAGGATTTAAGTAAGGGAAACATATGACTCGAAACAGAAGAGAGATAACAAACATAGTTGAATTAATCATAGAGGCCCCTATTCCCCTCTTGACGTTAAGATAACTGCTGGAGCCGGTACACATAACATCTCCAGAAGTTATCTAAATGTCTGGAATCGGTATTTCACTCTTACCGCAAGTTTGCTTGTGTCTCGGGCACAGGGCATCCTTACTGTAAAATAACGTCTTCTATATGTTGTATAGAAGGTGTTAATTTGCGCCTGGCACTAGAAGAAAGAGCTATTCCATGGTTGGTACCTCGTTCTTCTATCCTTGAGCCAGTATTTCTCAAAGAAAACACCTCCTAAAACCTGGTGTTAAGTCATTTTGTTTTTGCAAAATAATAAACTCTACTACATAGTTAACACACAGAAAAATGGTCAGCGCCCAAATTTGTAGCACCACCAGTGTCCCAATGCCAAACCAGACCTATAGAGGTTTCCCCAAAACCAGTGTGACAACAAACATAGATATACGTATCTGGTAGCGCGACGATAGTCACTTCTTGGTACTCAGGTGGTTCTCATGGTATACAACATCCACATGGATTTTGTATAAAAGAAGAAAAAAAATATATAATAGTGCAGAGTGTATTAATTAGGTATTATTATAATACTATCGAGCTGTTCCACTCACAAATATAGAGCCTTATCACTGGCTCTGAGTGGTTGAGTGCATCGAGGTCCTTTTTCTTCTTATTATTTATGAAGGAGACCCGCGCCTTTCACAATCGATAACTCCTCTTATTCATCAAAATATAGGAGAAAACATAGAGACAGAGGGACTTCCTTGTGCAGATCAACCAATCAGTATATGGAATAGTACAGATAGTGTATCAACTCACATTTGTTGGAGCTTATAGCCAAGCTCTGGGAGATAGTGCCAGCGGATTTGTTTGGTGGGTCAAATCCACGAAAACCTCAACAGATACCAGGACATAGGGACCAATTTAAAAAATGAACTTTAATTAAAACATAAAATAATAAAAAATCAAATCTGGAACAGCCAGATCACCAGGACGCGTTTCGCCGCATGCTGCGGCTTCCTCAGCTGTTTTACAGGGTATAGCATGTTCCCAGATATATATAGTTCCCTTAATTGGGATTAAATGAGTCCCCACATGTCCAAAATCAATTGGCATGCATTCCACGCCTCCACCTGACCGAATCCCGATACGCGCCGCCATTTTGCGCATGCGCCTCGGTGCCGAATGTGCTCCATGCGTTCCATCTCACACTTCCGGTCTTCTACATTCGCCGGTGGACGCAAACGGCCATTACTTCAAAGATCTTCATGTAGATACATTTCACTAACAATCTCCTGCGGGTTATCCGTCATTAGAGAGAGAATATCAATACTCTTTGATCCGCAAATACAACAATAATACACATACCCTCTTCCAATGCACCTCTCAGAGGGGAGACCAATGTAAATACAAGTCTATTAAACTGTGGTATATTTTATTCTGGCTAATAGAAGTGTATAATGATCCTGTAACTGAATTAAAACGCTTTGTAAATAATGTGATAAAACTGAATAAACAGGTGATACGAAAATAATGAGAATAAACCTCTATGATACCAAATGAATTAATGTTATATGTAATATATAATAGTGATCCCAAACAAAAATAAAATAAAAGGAAATTCCATAGAGAAATGGATATAAGTGATACTGATGTCTAAAGTGTATATACATCTTGGTATATATGTGAAATTATTAAATTTCATAAGTGTAGTATATCGGTATATAAAACTAAATGTTGTTAGATTATAGACAAATATGGCAGCGGTGAAAAATAATTAATAACAATGATATTGTGTCGACAAATATTTTTTATTTTGAAATTGTGATGAATGTGATATAAATCTATTCCTCTCCAATGTGAGTGCATAAATCTCCCCTATAGAATGTGCAGGAAGGTAGCATGTACGATGTCACAAAAAATGGATGACCTTAAAATCATCGTTCAAACCGTTAGGGGCCAATGAGTCTCATCTCCTCTTTCCATCTACATGAAGATCTTTGAAGTAATGGCCGTTTGCGTCCACCGGAGAATGTAGAAGACCGGAAGTGTGAGATGGAACGCATGGAGCGCATTCGGCACCGAGGTGCATGCGCAAAATGGCGGCGCACATCGGGATTCGGTCAGGTGGAGGCGTGGAACGCACGCCAATTGATTTTGGACATGTGGGGACTCATTTAATCCCAATTAAGGGAACTACCGTATTTTTCGCTCAGTAAAATGCACTTTTCTCCCCCCAAAAAGTGGGGGGAAAAGTGGGTGCGTCTTATGGAGCGAATGCCCCATGATATGCCTCAGCTCACCTGCCGCCGCCGCGTTCAGCTCCCTCTGAGCGTGCGTCCGGCGGCAGGAAGCTTGGGCACTCGCCTGGGGGAGCCACGTGACCGCGATCTCGCGAGATCGCGGTCACGTGGCTCCCCCAGGCGAGTGCCCAAGCTTCCTGCCGCCGGACGCACGCTCAGAGGGAGACGAACGCGGCGGCGGCAGGTGAGCTGAGGCATATCCATGAGCTGCTGGGGCATATCCATGTGTGAGCTGGGGCATATCCATGAGCTGGGGCATATCCATGAGCTGGGGCATATCCGTGAGCTGGGGCAGTATATCCATGAGCTGGGGCAAATCCATGTGTGAGCTGGGGCATTATCCATGTGCTGGGGCATAATCCATGAGCTGGTGCAAATCCCATGAGCTGGGGCATATCCATGAGCTGGGGCATATCCATGTGTGAGCTGGGGCAAATCCATGTGTGAGCTGGGGCATTATCCATGTGTGAGCTGGGGCATATCCATGTGTGAGCTGGGGCATATCCATGTGTGAGCTGGGGCATATCCATGAGCTGGGGCATTATCCATGTGTGAGCTGGGGCATATCCATGTGTGAGCTGGGGCATATCCATGTGTGAGCTGGGGCAAATCCATGTGTGAGCTGGGGCATATCCATGAGCTGGGGCATTATCCATGAGCTGGGGGACAGTATCCATGAGCTGGGGCAAAATCCATGAGAGGAGCTGGGGCAAAATCCATGAGAGGAACTGGGGCAATATCCATTATTACACTATTTGATTCAGAATATTTATTTTCCTGTTTTCCCCCTCTAAAAACTAGGTGCGTCTTATGGTCAGGTGCGTCTTATGGAGCGAAAAATACGGTATATATATCTGGGGACATGCTATACCCTGTAAAACAGCTGAGGAAGCCGCAACACGCGGCAGAACGCGTCCTGGTGATCTGGCTGTGCCAGATTTGATTTTTTATTATTTTATGCTTTAATTAAAATTCCTTTTTTAAATTGGTCCCTATGTCCTGGTATCTGTTGAGGTTTTCGTGGATTTGACCCACCAAACAGATCCGCTGACACTATCTCCCAGAGCTTGGCTATAAGCTCCAACAAATGTGAGTTGATACTCTATCTGTACTATTCCATATACTGATTGGTTGATCTGCACAAGGAAGTCCCTCTGTCTCTGTTTTCTCCTATATTTTGATGAATAAGAGGAGATATCGATTGTGAAAGGCGCGGGTCTCCTTCATAAATAATAAGAAGAAAAAGGACCCGGATGCACTTAACCACTCAGAGTCAGTGATAAGGTTCTATATTTGTGAGTGGAACAGCTCGATAGTATTATAATAATACCTAATTAATACACTCTGCACTATTATATATTTTTTTGCTTCTTTTATATAAAATCCATGTGGATGTTGTATACCATGAGAACCACCTGAGTACCAAGAAGTGACTATCGTCGCGCTACCAGATACGTATATCTATGTCTACTACATAGTTATATAGGCTGAAAAAAGACATGTGTCAATCAGGTTCAGCCTTCCACACATTTTCTACTGCTGTTGATCCAAAAGAAGGCAAAAAATCCGTCTGAAATGCTCGCCAATATGCAACACACTGGGAAAAAATTCCTTCTTGACCCCAGAATGGCAGTCAGATTTCTCCTTGGATCAAGAAGCTTTTATCCACATATTAAATATTATAACCCTTAATATTCCGTGTCTGCAGGAAATCATCCAGTCATTTTTTAAAAGTCTGTACAGTCTCTGACCCAACCACCTCAACAGGCAGAGAATTCCACAGCTTAATTGTTCTCACCATAAAATAACCCTTCCTATACTTTAGGCTGAATTTCCTTTCATCCAGTCTAAATGGGTGACCTCGTGTCCTGTGTATAGTCCTGTTAATGAATAGGTTCCCAGACAATGGTTTATAATGGCCTGTATATATTTATATAAAGTTATCAGATCCCCTCTAAGGCCCAGTATATATTTATATAAGGTTATGAGATCCCCTCTAAGGCGCCGTTTCTCTAAACTAAACAGGTTTAAGCTTGCTAGTCTTTCCTCATAACTTAAACGTTCCATTCCCCTTATTACTTTAGTCGCCCGTCTCTGCACTTTTTCTAGCACAGGGCAGCCATCGGAAATGATGGGGCCCCTTACTAAACCTCACGATGGGGCCCCCCGGGGCCCCCCAGCACTCCCTCAAACTCTAACAGCTTTTCTCCCCCTTCAAAAAAAGGACATAACATAGCACCACAGCAATAAAACTCCCAGTGATGTGCAGTGTGTATGAGCGTATCACAGAATCCACAGCAATAAATCTCACAGTAACAGGCTGTATATGATGGCCTCTGGGTCTGGGCCTGGTCCCTGGGTCTGGTTTGGGCCTTGGGGTCTGGGCCCTGGGCCTTGGGGTTTGTGCTCTGGGCCTTGGGGTCTGGGCTGGGCCTGGGTCTTGGGGTCTGATCTGGGCCCTGGGTTTGGTCCCTGGGACTGGGCCTTGGGGTCTGGTCCCTGGGGTCTGGGGTCTGGGCCCTGGTCCCTGGGTCTGGTCCCTTGGTCTGGTCCCTTGGTCTGGGCCTTGGGGTCTGGTCCATGGGGCTGGGCCTTGGGGCCTGGTCCCTGGGGTCTGGGCCTTGGAGTCTGGGGTCTGGGCCCAGGGTGTGGGCCTGGGGTCTGGGCCCTGGGGTCTGGGCCTTGGGGTCTGGGTCTTGGGGTCTGGGCCTTGGGGTCTGGGCCTTGAGGTCTGGGCCTTGTGGTCTGGGCCCAGGGGTCTGGGCCATGGGGTCTGGGCCCTGGGCCTTGGGGACTGGGCCTTGGGGTCTGGGACCAGGGTCTGGGCCCTGAGGTCTGGGCCTTGTGGTCTGGGCCCTGGGTCTGGGCTTTGGGGTCTGGGCCCAGGGTCTGGGCCTTGGGGTCTGGGCCCAGGGTCTTGGCCCTGAGTCTGGGCCTTGGGGTCTGGGCCTTGGGGTCTGGGCCCAGGGTCTGGGCCTTGGGGCCTTGGGATCTGGGCCCAGGGTCTGGGCCTTGGGGTCTGGGTCTGGGCCCTGGGCCTTGGGGTCTGGGCCCAGGGTCTGGGCCTTGGGGTCTGGGCCCTGGGTCTGGGCCTTGGGGTCTGGGCACTGGGTCCGGGGTCTGGGCCTTGGGGTCTGAGCCTTGGGGTCTGGGCCCTGGGTCTTGGGCCCTGGCTCACCACTCTGCTGTCTTCTTTTCTACTCTTTTCTTTTCTTCAATCTTCTTTTCTTCTCTTCAATCTTCTTTTCTTCTGTCTTCAGCCCGGGACCTCCAGCTCAGGCACGCAGCTTCACTTAGTGGGGGGGGGCGGAGCCAAAGCAATGTGCTTGGGAGGCCCCCACACGCTGCTTGGCCCCGCCCAGCCAGCCAGTGAAGCTGCCAGGAGCCGGAGGAGACACAGTGTCTCCTCCGGCTCCTGCAGCAGAGACACAGCTCTGGATTCGGACTCCTCGAGTCCGATACCGGAGAGGTAAAAGGGCGACGCCACTGCCGAGGGGGCCCGGCCCCCGGCGGCCCGGGCCCCTTATGGCAGCATGGGGCGTAATGCCCTGATGGCTGCCCTGAGCACTATAATATCCTTTCTTAAGACAGGCGCCCAAAATTGCATGTCATATTCAAGGTGCGGTCTTACCATTGATTTATAAAGAGGCAAAATTATGTTTTCATCCTGAGAGTGAATTCCCCTTTTAATCCATGCCAATATCTTGCTAAACACCTTAATAAATCCTTTATTCACATCTAATGCTATGATGGAGACGGCGGCATGATCCGCAAGTTCCCCTTGCCGCAAGCAGTGAGTGACTAGGAACAAATAGTACCCAGTGTCCCTCCGCATGTCAGCCTTCAGCTCCTAGGCGTTACCGCGAGTGTGAGTTCGCACTGACACGCGTTGGGCTCCAGTAGCCGATACCTGCGGCTAGTTGCGGCTCCTCTGCCAGTTTAAGTCTGTACCTGCTTTTCATTCTGTGGCCAGCCGCTAATAATGCAGCTGGTGCGGCATAGGGAGATGATAAGGACAGTTGGCTCATGTAATTTTTTTCACTTATTGGCTTCCTTTCCCCAGCAACAGAGGAATAGGGCCCATTTGACTAGTAAATGGAACATGCTGCACCACCTCATATAGAAGTTTGATAAATAGTTGTGTGTTTTTTTTTTAAAGACTTTATTTAAAGTAGTCAGGGCAAAACGTACAAACATTAAGGCATGTCACTTATATGGCATAGGGATCCGCCACTGACCCAGTTTTGTCATTTAAGGGGGAGCCCTCTAAGCACTGTAAAAGGTAGAGGACAAAAATGGGGGAGAAATGAGAGAGTAACAAAAAGAGGCACTAGGGAGGGCAAACAGAAAACACGAAGACACAACGAAGAATACAACACAAAACAACGAACAAAGGCACTAAGGGAGCCAGTAGCAGGCCAGACTTCAAACTACAATTAGCATTGGGCGTAAGCCCCAAAAATCTTTGGAGTGACAGCACGAGGTCCCTCGCTCAGCACGCGGTTATATCCTTTATACCCCAAAAGAGTCCCATATGTCCCACACCTTATGATACGCCGGCAACATATGGTGCATTTTTGCTGAGAGTTCGTCCATTAATTGACTGTGCTGCATGATCCGCAACAGGTGTCTCTGTGAGGGAAGCGTGGTAGATCGCCAGACCTCAGCTACCGCCTTCCTTGCTGCCAGTAGGATTTTAGAAAGGAGACTGTTGCGGTGCGGGGTAAAATCCGGAACCGGATTTGCGAATAAGTAAGTCCAGGTGTCTCTGGGAATCCCAGGTCCAAGGACCTGCTCCAGTAAGGCCTGTACTGAGTCCCAATATTTGGATATCACAGGGCAAGTCCACCACATATGGGCTTGAGTGCCTCTGCTAACGCATCCCCTCCAATAATCATCCGCGATAGCTGAGTTTGCTTTGTGGAGAAGTACAGGGGTAGTGTACCACCTCATCATAGTCTTTATGGCCTGTTCTTGCAACATGATACAAATAGACACCTTCAGTGCTGCCTCCCAGATATCCAACCATTAGTCACCATCCAGAGAGGAACCAAACTCCCGTTCCCAGTCAGCAGCATAGGTGATGGTAGGCAGAGAGGGTGTGCTTGCCAAATGGGCGTAGAGTCTTGAAATAAGGCCTGGGGGTAAATCTCCAGACAAGCACAACCGCTCAAAGAATGTGAGAGGAGATGAGACGGCCATTCTGTTCATGGGGGGTGGAGGCAAAGTGGCGTAGATGCAAACAGCAAAAGAAGTTCTGAGGTTCCAGCCGGAGACAAGCGGACAACGTGGCAAAAGAGTGAGGCCCAGTTCGGTCTTGCAAATCTCTGATCCTGAGGATGCCCCCACTGACAAACTGAGACAACTGTTTGGGCAACAATAGTTGTTATTTAAACAAAAATATGTTTAGGGAGAAACTCCAAGTTGGATATCACTATTCAATCAACAATATAAACAAAGAATGGTGCAGCGCCACACAACATGCATCCACCACCAGGGTGCCCAGATAGCCAACCTCAGGATATAGTGGTTTCCCCTATGCCATTACACACAATAATAGAATCAATAACCTGGATCGGCGCAAGTACTGCTCTCTGGGGTCCCGGAATCTCCTATATGTATATATATAATATGAAAGAGACAATAATAGTGCAACACTGATATACACAATATACTATGAATGTATGTGGTATATATCCCACTCACAAGTGTAGAGCCGTACACTGGCTCTAAGTGGGTCCAGGCATGCGGGTAATTGTCTTCAATTTCTTAGGTGACCCCCACCTTACAGCAAATTTTCTGTCCGAAGTTTAAACAGTAGAAAGGAAAAACGGAAGAAAATTCCTTGTGTAGATCCACAAATTAAGGTCACAATGTTATGTACAGTTGGAATCGTACTCACATTCTGTGGAGCTCACATAGCTCGTGGATATATGCCCATAGGTTTTTTTTTGGTAGGAGAAAAACCCAGAGGAAAAACCACCGATGTTGCAGGAATCAGCAGGATAGATATAAGCACTTTTAAAAATTAGTAACATATTTAATATGGCATAAGTAAGGCACTTTTATATTAATTGTATATAATTAAAGTTCACGTTATTAATATTATTATATTGCACTGAATAATATTTTCAATCATTACATAATGAGAAAACACAGTAAATTATAGGTTTATAGTTTTTATATGTAATTTATGTGGGCACATTAGAAAGGCAATATACCTATGTTAGTATAATCATAATACTACAGGAGTATTCCGACATAAATGAGGTTTATACTATTTTACATCAATTCACAACATTAATATTCAATAAATCACTAATGTAAGAGAAGACACAATAATCACTTTTAAGCATATAGTCACTATAACTAAAATAAAGCACTGATGCACAAGACACTTTTTTTAATAAAGGGGGTTGTTAAATGGGACAGTGATTGTATGGCCACTGTTTAGATAGTGTAGATATTACACAAATTCCCTTTTCTGGAGGCTACAAGTAATGTCTTTTACACATATTGCTTGTGAAAAAGTCACATTTTTCTCTCTATTTGCCATCATATATATTATATGGGTATACTGTTGGATAATTGGGAGACCCTGCGGGGTGCACTAATCATTTTTACAGTGTTAGTTCTTTTTGAGTTTAATATGTGCAATATTCTGTTTTTGGGATGCATATGGCAAAAAGAAAAATTCTATATCTTCCTGGCCGAGAACCGCCGACCGGAAGTAAAAGAGCGGCGCTTGGAACGCGGCGGAACGCGGAAGTTTAAAAAAACGGCGTTTTGGAACGCGGTGGAACGCGGAAGTAAACCGCGCATGCGCAAAATGGCGGCGCCCATTATCAGATGTCGAAGAAACCGGAAGGATCAATCAAAGAAGCAAACAGGACATATGGGGATAATTAAGAATGCTTATGGACACTATAAAAGGGTCTACAGGCCCATGATAACCATTCCAGCTGATGAAGCCGCTACTTGATGCGGCGAAACGCGTTCTGGTGGCGATTTTAATTATATTTTAAATAAATTTTATTTTTCCATCTCCAATTCTGATTCCTGCTTTGCTGATTCCTGCAACATCGGTGGTTTTTCCTCTGGGTTTTTCTCCTACCAAAAAAAAACCTATGGGCATATATCCACGAGCTATGTGAGCTCCACAGAATGTGAGTACGATTCCAACTGTACATAACATTGTGACCTTAATTTGTGGATCTACACAAGGAATTTTCTTCCTTTTTTCCTTTCTACTGTTTAAACTTCGGACAGAAAATTTGCTGTAAGGTGGGGGTCACCTAAGAAATTGAAGACAATTACCCGCATGCCTGGACCCACTTAGAGTCAGTGTACGGCTCTACACTTGTGAGTGGGATATATACCACATACATTCATAGTATATTGTGTATATCAGTGTTGCACTATTATTGTCTCTTTCATATTATATATATACATATACGAGATTCCGGGACCCCAGAGAGCAGTACTTGCGCCGATCCAGGTTATTGATTCTATCACTATTCATAATGCTTGTTTTATATGCATTGCATTTTTAAAAAAAAAATGAAAATAATAAGTAATAATATAATAATGCTTTAATTTGTTTAAAAAAATCTTCACTTTATTCCAGTACTGGGATCCTTTGGAATGCATTTCTACAAATTTTGGGGGAAATGAGAAAACTGAAATATGGGCAGTGCTTCTAGTATACTTCCACCTATACTTTGCACAATTAGTCCTCACATTGCCTTCTCCTTGGATATTGAGGCCCTCACTCCTAGGATTCTTGTGGTCCTTTTGTGAGGAAATCCTATATTGCATAAGACCTCTGAAGAACCCTCACTGATTAGAGGGGTGCAGCTCTGTAAATCAGACACCATCCATCCTGATCATGCATGTCTTAACTACCTGTTCTATAATAGCAGCTCCATTTATGTTTGACATTTACACTCCCTTTTTAATGGTGCAAGGAGAGATGACTTGAATATTGTGAAATCAGTTCACCAGCGTCACTGTGATCACTTCTAGGGATGAGCCGAACACCCCCGAGTTCGGTTCACATTCGAACTCGAACTTTCCAAATGTTCGAATTCGAACTCGAACTCAAACTCAATGCAAGTCAGTGGGACTCAAAATTCGATTTTTAGAGTGCCCTCCAAGAGGGCATATATGCTAGATATTTGCCATAAAAGGTGTATGGGGATCCGGGTAGTGCCCTGGGGACAGGAAACAAGGACAAAAAGTTAAAAAAGAAACGTTTTTAAAGGGGACAGTGAGTTTTCCATGAAATAAGGGTTAAAAAAAAGTCGGTGGACAGACGCACTCTTTTGTCTGTGACAAAACCTCCAGCGGCACTGAACGTCCTTTCAGAAAGCACCCTAGATGAAGGGCAACCTAGTAGCTGCATAGCATATTGGCTACGTTCTGGCCAGTGATCCAATCTCAACACCCAGTAAGCCAGTGGATCATCTGCTGGAAAGTTATCCAGGTCTGCCCTTGCCCCTAGGTAGTCCTGCACCATATGGTGAAGACGCTGGCAATGGGTGCCTACATTTGACGTCCCTGGGCGTCGTGGACTAAAAAAATTTAAAAAGGCATCAGTCAAGCGGCCCCGCCTTCACCACTATTCCTCTGATCATCCGCAGCCTCAGAAATACCTGTGTCATCACTTGGTAACCTACCAGTGCCTGGAAAGGTGTTACACAAGTGTCGCTATAGAGCGTCCTCAAGTTTTTCATCCTGTGCTCCCTCTTTACCCTTGTATCGTGGATCAAGAAGGGTTGCCAACCAGTAATGATCCCTCTCCTTGATAGCACGAATCCTGGGGTCTTTTAGCAGGCTTTGCATAATAAGGGAGCCCATGCAGCGTAGGTTGGAGGTGGCATTAGCTTCCAAGTCTTCCTGCTCAATGAGGAGGATGACCCCATCGTACACTTCCTCCTCCCAGCCACGTACCAGTCCTTGTGTTTCTGGGCAAACAAAACCCTCCCTTGAGGAATCCCCACCTTCAATGCCCCCACTACTCAAATATTCCTCCTCCTCATCCTCCTCCTGTCTGATCTGAGGAGGACCCGCTGGAATGCTGTCTGCGAAAAGACTGGGGCCTTCAGAGCTAGGGAAGGCCTCCTCTTCCTCCCGCTGCTCTGCCTCTAGAGCCACATCTGTAATTCCCCGCAGAGTGTGCTCCAGCAGGAACACTAAAGGAATTGTGTCACTGATGCATGCACTGTCCCTGCTCACCATCCTCGTTGCCTCCTCAAATGGTGACAGTACAGTGCATGCATCCTTGATCATCAGCCACTGCGGGGGGGGGAAACAAGTTGTCTTGAACCTGTCCTTGTGCCATACTCACACAGGTACTCGTTGATGGCCCTCTGCTGCTTGTGCAGACGCTGCAGCATTGCTAATGTCGAGTTCCACCTGCTGGGCTTGTCACAGATCAGACGGTTTATGGGAAGGTGAAATGCTCTTTGAATTTCTGTCAGGCGAGCGATTGCTGGGAATGACCGTCTGAAGTGGCTGCAGACTTTTTCGGCCTGGCTGAGAAGCTTTGCCAGCCCTGGGTACCTGGTTAGGAAACGCTGTACCACCAGATTTAGGACGTGTGCTAGGCATGGTACATGCGTCAACTTACCCTGGCGTAGGGCGGAGAGAAGGTTGCTGCCATTATCACAGGCGACCATTCCCAGCTCAAGCTGACGTGGTTTTAACCATCTCTGCACCTGCCCGTGCAGAGCTGACAGAATTTCCGGGCCCTGGTGGCTCCTGTCCCCTAAACAAACCAGCTCAAGCACAGTATGGCATCTTTTTGCTTGAGCCATTGCGTAGCCCCTGCCACGCGTCGGTTTAACTGCCACTTCACCAGAGACACAGAAGGAGGAGGAGGAAGAGGGCGAGGTGGTGGTGGTGGAGCAGACAGACCTCATACAAGCAGCTTTCTGGAGGCGTGGTGAATGAACAAGCTCCAGCACAGAGCCCCGTCTTGGATCCCTCCCAGCTGCAATCAGAGTTACCCAGTGTGCCGTGAAGGAAATGTAACGACCTTGTCCATGCTTGCTGGACCACGTGTCTAAAGTCACATGCACCTTGCTGCTGACTGCCTTTCCCAATGACTCGATAACATTGTCTTCCACATGCTGGTATAGTGCTGAAATGGCCTTCCGTGAAAAGTAATGGCGTTTTGGAACCTGCCACTGTGGTACAGCACATTCAGCAAATTCACGGAAGGGAGCAAAGTCCACCAGCTGGAAAGGCAGCAGCTGCAATGCGAGTAATTTTGCTAAGCTGGCATTTAGACGCTGTGCTTGGGGATGATTGGGACTATATTTTTTCTTACGCTGCAGCAGCTGGGGTAACGTAATCTGACTGCGTAAATCTTCAGCTGATGGGATGCTGTCACATTGTGAGGAAGGAGCAGGTACATCCATTACTGTAGCATCATCCCTGTCAGTGGAGGTTGTAGGCAATGACATGGCAGGACATACTTGTGGGGGTAGAGACAGATGAGGAGGAGGAAGACATACGCAAAGTTTTGCGCCAACGGGGTGTGTGGCAGGTGGTCATATGTTGCCTCAAGCACGTGGTACCCAAGCGTCTGGTGTCTTTCCCACGCTTGAGCCTCATCTGACATTGATTACAAATAGCAATGGTGGAGTCTGCTGCCCATTTCTTAAAGAACTCCCAGACAGCAGAGTTCCTGCATGTGTGCTTTGAGACAACAGCGCTCTGCACCTGAGCAACTCTGACATCTGATGCCTTGGACTGGCTAGTGCTACGGTTGGTCATAGAGGATGTTGTGCCTCGTGTTTCCTGTGCCTCCTCCTCCCCCTCCTCCTCACTTGATTCCTCTGTTCGATCAGGCACCCAGGTGGAGTCAGTGACCTCATCATCATTGTCATCATCCCCTATCTCCTCGTCACTGCAGCCAACTTGGCAGTATGCTGCAGCTGCTGGGGCAACATGAGTGCTAGTTATTTGTGTGTCATCACTGGCACCCCCTTCCTCTAGGTTGATTATACTCCTTTCCTCAACCTCAGAGATTGAATCAGAGCACTGTATTTGCTACGCATCCTCAAGCAGCATGTCACTGTCATTGTAGTCAAACAATTCAGCTGAATCCTCCGTGTGTGATAGCGAGGCTACGGCAGGAGTAGCTGTGGACATGGAGGCTGCATTAGATGCTTTGGCAGCTGAGGTGGACTGTAAAGCACTACAAGCCTGGCTGGCAGAGGACTCGGAGGATGAGGATGGCTTGGTTAGCCAATCCACCAAATCCTCTGTATGTTGCTGCTGCTTAAGACGGCCAGCACCAGTTAGAAAGGACAAGCGTGCCCCTGCAGAGGATGCACCATGTCCACCACGACCAGAGGCACAGCCTCCCGACACAGCGGCTGCTTGCCCTCTTATCTGTGTCTGGGAGCGTCTGCCTGTCCTTTTTGTTCTTTCAGACATAGTGAGCGATATATAGATTAAATATATACAGAACTCTGATTCAACTCTGGTATAAAGATTAAAGATTTACAGAACTCTGGTATAACTCAGTGAGACAGCTGGCAGCCAGTGACAAGACACAGATTACAATTCCCAGAAACCTCCTATAAATCAGTGAGACCCCCTGATGGGTGGCAGTGAGAAGACACAGATTACAAGTCTCAGAAACCTCCTCTAAATCAGTGAGACCCCCTGATGGGTGGCAGCCAGTGAGAACACACGGATTATAACAATTCCCAAATATTGTGTAGAAATTACTGACGCCCAAAATACTGCGTGGCACTGGCTGTGACTCACAAGACACAGATCACCTCAATTCCCAAATATTTTGTAGAAATTGGTGAGCCCCCAAAATAGTTGCTGGGAGTGAGAACACCAAGATTACAACTGATGAGACCCCCCCCCCCAGTAGCTGGTGGCAGACTGGCAGTAAGAACACACACTAACACAACAACAATCTTCTCTGAATTCTCCTCTCAAACGCGTGCAGAAGCGCTGTGTAAAGCCTTATATAGTGTGCTGCGGGACTTAGCTCTGTGAGCCCATGATTGGGCAAAATGTTCCCAATCAGGACTCTGAGCCGTGATTGGCATAGTCTTGAACCTGTCTTGCACCTGACCTGTGGTCAATTACAAGCTTCAGGCCAGTGGAAAAGTGCATTGTGGTCCATTGTGGTGCATTGTGGGCGAACACGCGGCAAAACAGGCAGAAATGTTCGTAGTTCGCGAACATGCGAACAGGCTATGTTCGATTCGAACTCCGAACCGATCAAACCGAACAGCTCATCCCTAATCACTTCTCTCTTTCCCTCAAAGATATTTTTCAATAAATTATTACATTACAGTCATTGAAATATATAGCCTAAAACGTATGAATATCATTGCAAGAGCACCACTGGGTGCCGCATAATAACAACAAATTTCATTTATTTTAAAAGACATGGGGCAGTATTACATAGTGCCCGCTAAAACATGGATGCTAAGGAGGAAAACCTGCGCCTAATAGATTTCTCATTAGCATCCCCATTTTAGCTCCACATAACGGGGCAGACGCTAATTCAGCAGCCTGCCCCGTAATGCAGCACTAAGTCTCAGGATATTCGTGGCAGCCCTAAGCGCCCCCATCATGGAGTCCATAAGACTCCACTGAGGCTTTGACTGCCAGTCACATAACCTGCAGGATCTCGCCTCTCTCGTGATCCTGCAGGACAGCGGAGTGATTTGCAGAGGGAGACTGGGGACTTTCCCCCCAGTCTCTCTCTGATCCCGGCGGCCAGAAAGCAACGGATTGGGTTGCCGTTCTCGCCGTGAGATGGGAGGTGAGTATATAATTTTTGGGGGGATTTGAAGCAGGTGATAACTGATTCTGCAGAAGCGTAATCAATTAGCACCAGCTCCTAGCTGCGGTTAACATTTGAGTTAACCGTAGCAGGATGTAATTAGCGTTAGGACTTCGTACTCCTAACACTAATTAACTCTTTGCGCTCCCCATGTTAAGCATAGGGAGTGCAAAGTACAATAAGCTCGCGCTGAAAGGCGCCATCTAAGAATCGCTAACGGGGTTTTTTAACCCATTAGCGTTCATCATGTAATATGGTTGGCCTGCGCTAATGCCACTTAACCTAATGTTAATGCTCACACACCTGAGCGCTAATGGTAGCGTTAAGACCTTTGGCTTTGGATAACAATTACTCTTGTGTATAGACCTTTGGCTTTGGATTATGATTACTCTTGTGTATAGACCTCTGGCTTTTGGAAATCGACCATTCTTGTGTTTTTTTACCCCTGGCTTTTGGCAACCGGCTTTTTTGGCTTTTTCTTCTGTTTTAGACCTCTGAATCTATCGATCTACTACTCCAGTGTTTGTCAACTGGATCCACAGTATTGTATACAGATATCTGGCATCTATTTTCAAACATATATATATATATATATATGTACACGCTCTTGTCTCAGTCTGTTCTCTACTTAGTCACTATAACCGACCAATACAAGGATCGGAATATTAGGGCAATCCTGTGTACAGGGATCATATACCTATATCCATAGGGAATCCGTGACACCTCTTATCTATGTGTAGAGGAGTACACAGAGCTGGGCAGAATTTCGGGAGGGGGAGCTGGGCTGGAAGTGCATATCTCTATTCAAAGCTTGTACACACTTCAAGGATATGTCTGTCAGCATCCCAATTATTAGCTAAATTTCGTTTTCTGGATTTTACCTCACTTCTGGGAATCTAATGAATATATAATCATAAGTGCCATGTATATGATTTCCGCTGTATTAAGATGCATACTTTCCTTATCTCTTGTTCTGTGATTTGCTGAAAAGTGCCGCAGTGGGACGTTTTGTAAACACCTTTATTTTATACTATATAACCACATGAAACAACAGACAAAGTAACAGAGACTTATAACAGGCAACTCAATGTTCTGGATTCTGTTCCCACAGAAAATTGGAACTGGGTTGATGGTGACTTGAGTTGGGGAATAAAGAGTGATCATTCAATAAAGTTTAAAGAGGACACACTCCAACAGTAATGGTTAGGAGAGAGTTCGTACTTGACTGTGAACTGTAGGTCATCACTCTCCGGCATCCATTGTCTAACTCTGACCCTGGTAACGATACCTGTTCATTAACCCCCCTAACGGTTTTCCCGAGTGTGTCTCGGGGTTAAATTTCACCGCTGAGTGCGGTAACCCCGAGACACACTCGGGCTGGATACATCACCTCTCCCTGGGCTCCCTCCCTGATCCCTGCAGTCTCCTCTGGCGAGCGCAACGTTTTACTTCCTGGATTCCTTCTCATGAGGAGGGAGCCAGGAAGTATGAGGTTGTGATCGCCAGAGGAGGCTGCGGGGGACATCGAGGGAGCGCAGGGACAGGTGATGTATTTATTATTATTATTATTCTTTATTTATAAAGCGCCAGCATATTCCGCAGCGCTGTACAATAGGCACAGTATAGACAGGGTTACAATACAATACATTGAACAACATTTGACAAACAGTACAGGAGGAGATGAAGCCCTATTCCCGTAGGAACTCACAATCTAGGAGGGTTGGGGTTGGAAACAGGAGGAGAGGACTGCAAGGTGAGAGTGATTGATGGTTGCGTCAGTGAGTTGGGTGGTAGGCTTCCCTAAATAGGAACGTTTTAAGGGAGCGTTTGAAGGAAGAGAAGATAGGGGAAAGTCTGACAGTACGAGGGAGAGCGTTCCAGAGAGTGGGGGCTGCGCGTGAGAAATCCTGCAGTCTATCATGGGAAGAGGTGATGCGGGGAGGAGCTAGGCGCAGGTCACTGTTTGACCTTAGGGAGCGGGCTGGGGTGTATTTGGTGATTAGTGAGGACAGGTAGTGGGGAGCTGAGCCAGTGAGAGCTTTGTAGGTCAGGGTAAGGATTTTGAACTTAATTCTGCAGTGGATGGGGAGCCAGTGAAGAGACTCGCAGAGGGGAGCGGCAGAGACAGAGCGGCGGGTGAGGTGAATTAGCCTGGCGGAGGCGTTCAGGATGGATTGTAGGGGGGAGAGGCGGGACAGAGGGAGGCCAGATAAGAGATTATTGCAATAGTCGAGTCGGGAGATTACCAGGGCGTGTATGAGTTGTTTTGTGGTGACAGCGGTAAGAAATGGCCGAATTCTGGAAATATTACGCAGTTGGTATCGGCAGGAGGAGGAAAGAGACTTGATGTGGGGGATGAAGGAAAGAGCAGAGTCAAGTGTAACTCCAAGACAGCGCACTTGGTTTGATGGGGAGATGGTGATACCCTCCACCGTGATAGAGAAGTCAGGAGGTGGGGAGGCATTGGAGGGAGGAATAAGTAGGAGCTCAGTCTTTGACATGTTGATCTTTAGGTGGTGGGAGGCCATCCAGGAGGAGATGCCAGATAAGCAGTCACTGACTTTGGAAAGGACAGGGGGAGAGAGATCAGGGGTAGAGAGGTAGATCGGAGTGTCATCAGAGTAGAGGTGGTAATTAAAGCCAAAGCTGTTGATGATTTTGCCCAGGGAGGAGGTGTAGATGGAAAAGAGCAGGGGACCAAGGACAGAGCCTTGAGGTACACCAACAGATAGAGGCAATGAAGAGGAGGAGTTACCAGCAAAGGACACACAGAAGGACCTGTTGGATAAATAGGAGTCAACCCAAGCGAGTGCAGTGTCATCGAGACCCAGAGAGTTGAGGGTCTGTAGAAGGAGGGGGTGGTAAACAGTGTCAAAAGCAGCCGAGAGGTCAAGCAGGATGAGAATAGAATAGTGGCCGTGTTTTTTAGCAGTTAGGAGGTCGTTGGTGACTTTGGTGAGGGCAGTTTCAGTTGATGTATCCAGTGGCATCCCGAAGGTTGCTCGGGGTTACCGCTTCCAACATAGGAATTTAACCCTGAGCCACACTCGGGATACCGCTAGGGGGGGGGGAATAGAGCGCTTTTAGACAGGGAATTTTAAAATAAATAGACCGCCAGGGAGGTTAAGCAGAAATGCAGTGGTTTGCCCATTTCTCTGCTATGATTATTCAACCTTTACATTAAACAGCTGTGTACTGCCCCTCCGTAGCTGTACCAATAAAACGAGCATTGTAGATAATGTCCATTAAATGACATTGCACCTATTGATAGTGTAAAATTCTAGCTATGTTGTACAGCTTTAAGATCAATAAAATGTTTGCATACAATATTTTTTATGTAATTTTCAGTTTTAACCTTATTTTTTTATTTTATTTGGGAGCAGGACTTTGTTATATATGTGATGACACGGAAGAAGCATCTCTTTGGGAGAGCAGAGAAATCTACAAGAGACAAAGGTCCTTATGTTGACACTTTCCTCTCTGCTCCAGATATCCTTCCCCGGCACTGTTGTGTATGGCGTCTAGATTCATCTGGACAGAAGAATATAGTCCGTGTAAGGCCTTACCGGGGCGCGCTTGTTACCCATAATGGAGGGGTACTTCAAAGGGAAGCTGAACTTCAGACAGGGGATTTATTGGGACTTGGAGAGCACTTTCTCTTCATGTATAAAGATCCTAGAGTGGCCCAAAAAAGACCTGTCTGGCTTCCGCAGTCTTGGTCAACCTCTGGATTGAGTGGAGCTTTTTCATGTCAAATGTGCGGGCGATCTCTACAAGAAAGGCAAGAGGCTGTTCAGGCGTATATAGAAAGCAGAGATTTGGTGTTGCAGTACCGATTAAAGGAAGAAGATGCTGTTTTAAAAGAAATTGTTGAGAAAACTGGGAACCCTGATAATGAGTTTAAACTATCTCCTGCCTATTTGTTCAGTCTGTGTATTGAACACTCAACTCAAGCCTTGGACCCTGGTCATTTCCCCAAGCTAGTTATGAAGATTGCAACACTCATCAAGGAAGTGGTTTGGGTAATATGTCTTGGCATATATGATATTTCATTGTATTAACCATTAGACGTCATATATTAACTAGAAATGTAATTAACTGAATGAATGAAAACAACACCATACAAAATCATTAATATTATTTAATTACACAACAACATTTACAATAGAAGAAATTGATCTTCAGTAGGGTGTGAAAATATATTGCAATGTAGATGTTCTCTACTATCCTGATGGCGTAGACAATAAATTGTGCATAATGTATGTGCGCTCGTGGGGAATACATTTCTCTTTACTAGCTAAAGTCAAGAGCTCTGCATGGTACCTTTATGGACAAGTGGAACCCAACTGGGTTACCCCAAAGAGAGGGATTCTCGTCACCGATGGTTAGAGTCCATGGTGAGGGAGTAACCCTAGGCACATAGCCTATGACCTTATACAAAAGGAACACCTAAGCAGGTTTATGGGCTCACAATTGCTAAAAATTTACTTTTATTGAAACATATAAAACCATTTAGACCAGGTATGTCCAAACTCCGGCCCCCCAAATGTCCATGAACTACAACTCCCATGCTTCTCCATCCATCTAATGCAGATGAGATTTCTTGGAGTTGTAGTTCAGGAACATCTGGGGGGCCGGAGTTTGGACATCCCTGATTTAGACCAATAGCGTTTGGTCTTAAATACAAACAATTAAAACCATGTGGACCATATAATTTAGGTCCACACTGGTTTAATTGTTTGTATTTAAGACCAAACACTATTGGTCTAAATGGTTTTATATGTTTCAATAAGAGTTCAGTTTTAGCAATTTTGAGCCCATAAACCTGCTAAGGTGTATCTTTTGTACTTGCATGGTACCTGGCAGGGCTTCTCAGAAAATAGCATGAAACTTTGCTCTGTATTAGGGCGCTCCTCATTTCTTACACTGCAATTAGTGAGAGGCATCTGTGCACTGAGTGAGACCTGAATCTCTTTCACTAACTAATGGCCAGACCAAGACGGTCTCAGGGATGGAGATCAAGTAGGTCTGTAACATAGAGGGTGGGGAAAAGCTAACAGGGCAGGGTGGCAGTTTAGGGTAAATATTTCATATTTATTATTATTATAAATAGCCCACTCGAATAGGGACTCTGCTTTTTGGTACTGTTTTCAAATATATATTCACTTATACAGTATAACCTTCACTTTCTGTAATGTACTAGTTGATTTTCTATGTGATGTCACTTTGTGATGTCTTTGCTTTTTTAAAATATGATTGAAAGTGCGTACTCTGGCACAAATGTACACTTTTTTTCAGTATGCATAGTACTGTTTATAAAGCTGTTGAAAAACCCATATTTGGATTGTAAAAAAAAATGCATGTTTCATAGTTTTATTTTTGTTAGTCGAGGTTATATCGGTTTTGACCTTAAAATCTTGTTTTGTCCTTCTTAAAAGTTTGTTTGTCTGCTTTGTGCAGGAGAAGATTAAAGAGATTGGAGACAAACAACCAGAAAAGTAAGTTGTGTTCATTTCCTCTCTTTCTTTTACATTGCATTGTTGAATTATGTGGCCCTGGTTTAAATAATTACTGGACTACGGTAACTACAGAACAAAAATACACACATATTATTGTTCAACCATCCAGGCTAGAGGAGTCCATTCTGACACACAGAGCATAGGGGATGAAAGATCAACACAGCCAGGTTTTATTGGAGTTAGGAATGATAACCATCCACGCATGGGACATCAATAGTGATGGGTGTATGCACAATCTGACTTTCACATGAAAGCAATGTAGAGTGTAGGTGCATTTATAAAATGAGACAGGTTTGTAGACTGGATGGAGTAGAGGTAACCTCACTGCTCTATAACTGTGGAGACACAGGTTCAAATCCCGGCACCTTTCCATTAAGTGTGCTTTGGCAAGACACCTAATGGTACATACTCGCCACCCAGGACATACTTGAAAACAAGAGAAATCTCAATGTATCCTTCCTCCAAAACAAAGAAAGGCCCTGGAAAAAATCAAATTCATAAATTGAAATAGGGCAGGAAAAGGTTTGCAATTGTTCAAAGGAGAAAAGCCCCCAGGCAGAGAAAATTACAGTTAATTAAAGTGTGCAGTTTTTTCACGTGAAATACAACTTTTTTTTACCTAGTGTCTTAATATTAAGAAACGTTTTAAAAGTAGCCACTTTTCTGTTAAGTCATTTCCAGCCGTGAGGTGGCGACTTTCCTTACGATACCTGGAGGTAGTGTTTGATTATTAGCACACTAGGCCAGCTTCAACAGGTTTAGAAAATACACCTTGATCTTGAAAGGCTCAGAATTAATAAGACAAACTGACAATAAAACAATGATGAAAAAACTTTGGGCCAGATCTCAACCTGGCCGTTAAGCACACAAGTTAAGATAAGTACAGAGTAACGGCTCGAGTGCTGTGCTAATATTTTTACTCCTCCTATTTCAACCATTACGCATGTTCAACTTGCGTTTCGGATGGTGCATCAGATTACCTTAAATTACCATGTCCTGTACTTTGTATCGGAGACACCAATGTGGCGCCAGCAGATGGAGAACGAGCTATTCCAACCTGCTTGTTTCCCATCTGCGTCTGACGTTATTCTGTAAAGAATAATGGGCCTGATCACAACTGTGACGTTAAAGGCAAGAAGCAAATGGAATATGTTTGTGTCTACCGTTTTCCATTTGCGGCTTGCTTTTAACGTCTGTGTTATGATCGAGACACTTTGCCGGCAGCTCAAGTCATAATACTTCTGAACAGCAACAAGATAAGCTAAGCGCCGCCACTGATGTTATATGCTCCAGGGGTCCATAGGACTCTGTGGAAACGAAGATCTAGGGCGACGTCTGCAAGAGCTCGCGCAAATGAGATCCAGCTGGATGGCAGAACAATACGTAGAGGAGCACTGAGAATTATTTGTTCCCAGTGTACCACTGCCCACAGAGCAGGGAAAGGAGGTGGCAAATATTGCTGCTCTCCCCACCAATTGATTTGAGGTGAATATTGGATTCATGGGTGGGTTTAGTTTTGTGTTATGTTGTTTTGCAGGGTCTGAGAAACGCCAAAACAGTCATATTTTGGGGTGCTAAAATATGTTACAGCTGCAACATCCTTTTTATTAATTTCACTATTTACACTTGTGTTTCTGAGCTGACTCTAAGGCTAGGGTCAGACGAACGCAGTATTAACGTGCGTTTAGCCGCACTTAATCACAGCCGTGCTAGCAGCAAATGACATCCAATGCCGGGCAACATACGAAGAACAGCCGCACTTTCGTGCAGCCGCGCAACGCAGGTAGCAAACAAATGCATTTTTTCGAGAACGTCAAACCGCAATACTGACGTACAGAGTGCACTGCGTTCGCATAGCGGCGTGTGTGCGTGATTAGGAGACGTCAGACGCTGCTCATGTCTGGCCAACATAACGACACCCAAAGTTTCCTGGTTTGGATCCGTAAAAAATCACGGCCGTAATTGCGCATCGTATGACCGCTATCGCGTATTCCGTGAAAAAATACGACCATTAGTTCGGACGCACTTTTTAATCTTGAATTTTTAATACTACAAAGCCTACAAACACCTTACATCTAGATTAATCTATGAATCAAGCAAGCGATTTTGATGAATCCTATTTTCATGTAAAGTGAATATGATAAGCATTTACAATATTACTGCCACAAAGGCCACATTATTCTACACATGCATATGCTTTTGTTTGTGTTGGCATTTTTCTGATATTTCTGTGATTTGGTGATTCATCCAAAGTACAAATCAAATAACAGCAATAGATATACCAGGCAGGACTGCTATGATCAATGGACACAATCCTAAGCCATTGTCAGGGTCAATTCATTTTTGTCTCCCCATCTCTTCATCCTCACAATGTGTGTCTTTCACTACATATCCTAACCCACTGTGCTTCTCCTCCCATTATAACTACCCTGCATTCAGATTTTTCACTCCATGTTGTTCACTACTTCCCATCATTCCCATCCATTATTTTTTTGTCATGTTTCCTGACCCAATTACTCCTTTGGTTCCCAACAACCCTTTTTGTATCCTGTGTGTGTTTTTCATTGCCCCTCTTGATGACATGTCTTTCCAATATATTCTGCACTGGAAGCCACTGTCAGTGGACGCAAAGGACATGATAGAACATGTCATAATTCCATGTCTCCTCTATCTGTCAGAGCAGAGACAGCAGCCCAAGAGTTACACCTCTTTTTAAATAAAGTAGCAGGTTGTTGTATGAGCTGATCTTGGTGTTGACGCATTTTGGGCTATCAAGAGAGATTTCTTGTCAACCAAAAGGATGGGTATCCTTTTAAAAATATTTGCATTGGTGTTAATATTTGTCCAATGTTCTCTGCCCGGCTCTTTTAAAGGTTTTATAAATCTTTTTGCTCGAGGCCTAATGGTTCCAATGAGTTACTAATGATTATTGTTCTTATTCCTCATCTGAGCCCTTGGGTTCATGTCATAATACTATCAATGTAAATTAGTCAGTGTTGTTAAGCGTCATTGAAAGGGGGGCTGGTTTCGATTTTTTTTTTTTTTTTTTTTTTTAATCCGGAGTCTTGTCCCCTCATCCCATCTGGATCTGTTGATGTTTAAAGCTAGGTGTATTGTACATATTTGATTCTTCTGCTTTTCCTATTTCCCTTCCCAGGTTTCTCTCTCTCTCACTTCGCTTCTCCTTTCTCCAACTTTTCCATACTTTCTTCTTCTCTTCTCCTCTCCTATATACCTCTCTTTTATCCACACAGGTGCTCCCACTCCACACCTCTCCTTTGTGGAGTTCTAACCTTGTCTGGCCCTTCACCAGAGAATCAGTGAGTTAGTTTAATGTGAGTCATGTAGTCATGTTTAAGCTGGTAAAGGTGCTTTCTCCTAATTTTAAAGGGTTCAACCACCTAAGAATAATGTTACTGCGTGATTTTCAGATTTCTCAGTATTGTGTGGCTATGCTCCAGGCAGTTTATTCCTAGAGGAAACTGTTCTCTAGCTCAGGCCTCAAAATTTCCACTCGCCTGCTCGCATTTGGCGAGTGGAAATTACATGAGGGCGAGTTGAAATGCAGAGGCAGGATAGGGGTTAGGTGGGGCAACTTGTGGTGAGTAACTCTAAAGCCTTGGCTAGTAGCTTGGGACTTGAAATTTTGAGCCCTGCTCTAGCTCTTATTTGTGTAGCGCTCACTCCCGGAGGAGCCGCTGAATAAACCTCGGGTTAGTCTCCCCGCACTAGGAAATAACTATACACCAGCACTGTTGTGGATTTTTACGTATTGTATTCTTTACTGGTCCCAATAAAGCAGCATATATTACTTATATACGGTATTTAAATGACAAGGATTCGTAACGCGGGAAAAACACGCGGCGGCAAAAGTGACGGTTAACCCCCTCAGTTCTGGAGTGTAAGTCCCGTGAAAAATAGCTCAAAAATGTGTATGTGTATTGTCTCGGGTACCCGGGTACTGTATTCAACTGGCCAGTGAATGAAACAAAACAATCTTCGACTAGTCACGTTGGGGCCCTGTGGATTTAAACAATACTGCAGCGTGCATTTCATATTTGGGAACTGCGGCCTGGGAGGCCTCTCACCCATCCGATAGACGAACTGTCCAGCACCCGATCAAGGATCTCCTCCGCTGTGTACTGGGACTCTGTGCCACTGGATCCGCTCCCTGCTTGTCGAATCTCCGCAACTGGAACAACGATCCACTGCCTGCACTCCCAATCGATCAGCGCGGTCTCCTTACTCGGAGTCCAGCCGGAACCAGCTTGTCATCCAGACCTCTCAGCGCTGCGTAGGTAGGTCTCAGCACGGTCACTGTCCCGATCTCCAGCACCAGTGAGGCAGCGCCTGTACTCCAGCCTGGTCGCGATCCTTGACAGTTCTCACGTGCGTCCTCCACCTTTCACCGCTCCTCTCACTCTGAACATGCCTTCCATGAGGCTGCTGATCTCCTTCCTTTTCCTCCTCCACCCCCTTCCTGTCCTCACGCAAAGCATGATGGTAGGTGTAGTTCAGTTATTGTCCAGCATAGTCCATTATGTCTCTGTCTCCCTCTGGTGGCCATAATAATTAAATGCAGCAGAACACAGTCTTTAAAGCAGCGCTACATTTGGTTTCTGTTCTTTGTAAGAAACATAGGGTTGCTTTCTTAGTTCGTTAAGCAAGTGTTTTGCTTTCCTGATTCATACAACAGTCAATATATTATTTGTATGGAAATGACCCTCCGTGACTGTTTCGATATTTTTTTATTCTATCGGAAAATGCCTCTAATGATCCAGATCCTGGTTTTCTGGCCTACCATATCTTCTTTACTCATGGGTAAGACAGAAGGTAACTGCAACGCAGCCCACACACTGTGGTTATCAAGAAATCTACCTTGACTCCTTGGGGTTTCCCCTCCATCCTATCGCCAGTCTCAGCTGTTGACTGATTTTATGACAACTACCTTCTCTGCTTACCCTTCTGTGCATTTATTTTCTCTGAGTGATTTATGTGCTTTGATCTTGGCTTCCCTTCTGACTACCTGTATTTGTCCAATCCTAGGCTTGGATTTCGTATCCTCATTTCTGTGTACTTCTGTAATTCTGACCCTGGTATGGGTTTTGACCATTCTTTATCTAGCCTCGGTACCCAGCCATTACAAGGACCAATTCTTACTCCACATTCTCCTTTGTCATTGTTTGCTACTCTGCATGTTGGGTCACTATACATATATTGTGCCAATGAGGAAGCGATGAACGAAGAGTTAGCGTTCAGATTTGTATGCATTATCGCTAGGATAAGTGACTTTAACACATGCCCCCATATTACCTTCCCGATGCTAAATCACCTAGCGCATCAGTTTTTGTGCTAGCCTCCGTAAGCTTACTGTACCTCGAGCATCCTATACTTATCATGGGGAGCGCAATCTTTAATTAGCATTTCGATAAGGAAGGTATTACAAAGTCCTAGTACTAATTACCGCAGGGATGCGCAAGTCAAAATTTATAGCAAGTACTAAAAGCTGGTGCTAATTGATTCTGCATTTGGAAAATCATTCAGCACCCCCAATAAATCCGATACTCCCCAACCATCCCGCAGTGAGAACGCTGGCCCGATCTGTTACTTCTACTGGACGCGAGCAGAGTGAGACTGGGGAGAAATAGTTCCCAGCCTCCCTACGTGATCATTCCGCAGCGCTGTGTGATCTCGTGAGTATCCCAGTGGTTAGCGCTGCATTCCGGGGCACGGTGCCGATGTAGCGCCTGCCCTGGAATCTCCTTTTAAAATAGAGATGCTACGGGGAAACCTAGAGGCGCAGATTTTCCCCATTGGTGTCCCCATTTTAACACACAGTAGGGAATAGGGCCCGAGATTTTTTAGCTACTCTGGATTTCCCAAAATTATTTATATCCCAGTGTGCTATTATGAAGGAGTTTATCACTGAGGAGAAGCTCTTGTGGGCCCATTAAACACTTTACCACTTAAACTACTACTTTACTTAAACCAATGGCTTTTGGACACCTGTTGTAAGACCTTTTCTGTACAACTGGTTCTCCAGCTAACAAAAATTTACAGGAATTGTAGCTCTCTCTGAGTTTTTGTGATCGGAGGTGATCCTGATTCCTAAAAAGAGTAAAGGACATTCCTTAATGCAATATTGCCGCCCTTTGTCATTATTGAATGTTGGCTACAAAATTCTTACAAAAAATTTTGCCAAGCATCTCATTGCTTTTCTTCCTGACATAATTCAGGCGCAGTCAAGTGTGCTTTGTTCCTACTGGGCACGTGCTTGAAAATACCAGTCGCACCATTGTCCTTATGGAGTGCGGTTCTGGGACTAGGACGCCTTCTTTGCTTCTGTTGTTGGATGCAGAGAAGGCGTTTGACTGATAAGAATGACCGTTCCTCTTTTGATTATTTTCCTGGAGAGGATTTCCTCTGCCGTTTGTGGACTTTTTGCACTCTTTATACTACTCTCTGCCCTGGACTATTGTGTCCCTGGTTGCCTTGCCGAAAACCTTCTTAATTGGCAATGGGACAAATCAGGTTTGTCCCCGGTCTTTCCTGCTATTTTTTTTCTATCCCTTGAGCCCCTCCTTTCCTCAATCAATAAGTCACCAGATATTATGAGCCTCTGTATTGGAGGAGAGAAATATTTGGTCTTGGACTATGCCAATGACATCTTGCTGACAATGACAAACTAGATCATCTCTTTCATGTCCCTTTTATCCATCATGTACAACATTCTAAAATTTCAGGATATAAGGATACTGATGCAGGATTATTAAAATCACAGTTGCAGCTCAATTTAAATTTGATTCTAATGAAATTTGGGATGACTTAATAATATATAGAAGATCAAATGGTAGACAAAATGATTTATGGCAGTTCTTTAATCTCATTATAAGCGGTAGCTGTTTGACCACCACAGATTTAAGCTCACTCGCCTGTTAATGTAAGCTTTAAAATGTACAATGGATCTGTATCAATAGCGAAATCACAGATTGATTTTGGTCCAATATCACTAAATTATAAATCTAGGCCACCGTGTAAGGTAATATTTTTCTTATCCTATCTAAAAATCACACGCAGAAACTTCCTTCCCACCCCCCAGACCAGAGTGATGCCATGGAGTATTATCAATAAGAGTTATGTTATAAAAGTATTCCAAACTTTAAATTACCATTTAATTTAGACTACCACTTAATTCATGATAAATATAAAATTAATATGGAACAGTTACATCCAGATGCTGGATCAATATGTGCAAGGCAGTGTATTAGGTGCTTTTTCTGCTAAGCAATGTGTTACATGTGTGACGTAAACTATTGGAGATATATAAATGATAATGGTAATAATAATGATAATAATATAGCATGCAGTGAGGTAAAATGAAAAATTTGCACTAAGTGTAATGGATCCAGGGCTGGTGCCTGCTTGCTTGCAAAGACAGCTCTGTCAGAGTCAGTCTGTATCTGGTCCTGTTTGGTTTTATATTCTTTGAGAAAGTTTTGTTGACTACGATAATACATATTGATTTGCTTTCTAGTCAGCAGGACAAAGCTTTTCTGAGCACAATCAGCATTGAAGACGTGGCAACTGACCTACGACCTCTGATGTTGTGGATGTCAAATTCAATGGAACTTCTCAATTTTGTCCAAAGAAAAATTCTAGACATGGAAAAGGAATGGGAATCTGAAGGTAAAAGTTCTAACTCTGTCAGTGTCTGCATACCCGAGTATTAATGTCTAGTAATACCAGGGTGGACTGGGCAGGGAGGCAAAAGCCCCCTGGGCTGGTCTTCAGCCCAATAAAATGGCCGGTGCAGCAGCTGCACTGTGTTCTCTTTATAATGAGACTGGCCAGCTGCTATACACTGCAGCTGGATGGTCTCATTACCAGGAGCCACAGGACGGGTCTTAAGAGTGTGCACCCTGTGCAATGCGATCGCACAGGATGCACACTCTGAAGTGTCGCCGCCCTCTAGTTTTTTTCATAGCGCTCTGCTTCTCTCCTGGGAGGAAGTGGCCTTTTAACACAACACTTCCTCCCAGTCGCTCAGGAGGGAAGTAGAGCACTGGTCACAGGTATGGGCAGGGAAAGGGAGTGGGGAACAAAAAGGGAACAGAAAGGGGGAAAGAAGAGTATGAAGGGGAAATAAAAGAAGGGAAAGGGACTTGGAGGAAGCAGAAGAGAGAAGCTGAAAAGGGAGAGACAGAAGCTGAAAATTGGAGGGGGGGGGAGAAGCCGAAAGGTTTGTTTTATGCAATTCATGAATAGCAAATAAGAATTGTCCAGCTACTAACAATGATAAAACAAATAAGGGAAGCATCTATATAAAGCTAAGTGTTTTATGTGTCATTGTTCCAAAGCCGTATGACTCCAGACACTGGTTAACACACACTGCGATTATTATTTCATTAGACATTTTGCATAAACAGATTTATAAAAAGTATAACCTTATGATTTTGTAAATTAGAGAATTAGTAAAATAAAACAAATAATAAAATAAAGCTAAAAAATTGGCTTTGTGTTACTTTTCCTGTTGCAGACCCAATATTTGGCTTTGACTAAGTGACCATAAAAAGCCATATTTAGATACACTTTATTTTTTGTTCTTAGAATTCATCGATGGCAACAATACGTTTAGGCTAGGGTCAGACGAACGCACTTTTTCACGGAAGACGTGATAGCGGTCATACGGTGTACAATTACGGCCGTGATTCTTGACGGAGCTAGAAAAAAAATCTGAGTAACCAAAGTTTGCGTCTCTGGACGTTTGGTAGGCCGGACATAGTGCAGCATCTGACATGTCCTAATCACGCAAACACACGCCGCAATGCCAACGCAGCGCACTCTGTGCGTCAGTACTAGCGGTTCGACGTTCTCGTAAAAATACATTCCTTTGCCTCTTGCGTTGCGTGGCCGAACGTTCGTGCGGCCGTACTTCGTATATTGGCCGTCATTAGTCGTTATTTGCTGCTACTGCTACTACGGCCGTAATAAAGTTCGGCTGAACGCACATTCGCACTGCGTTTGTGTGACCCCAGCCTTTGTGTATTATATTTTTACACTATTATATTATATTATATTCGGACAGAAAACCTTTCTTGTGGCAGATTTAATTTCAGGTCCAATTGTGATTTAAAAAATATACCCAGCTTTGAATATTTAATTGTTTTTTTATTGGATTTTATTTGAGCACCACTGATCATCACATTACTGAAACAACCCTTGTAGAGTATAACTCAAACAATACATACAATACAGGGTTATTCAAAGAGCATCTAACTGGCCACAAAATTGCATCGAACAGTGGATTTCCCCATACGGTGCAATTTCATGGCTATTCAAAAAAAGCTGGCAGTTCGCCATATATTGACAAATTGCCAGAGAAATATGGTGATCTTCGGTGGCAGTGAAATCCCCCATAGAGAAGTAATGGTTCATTTATTCAGAGAACACCGAACAGCACTGAAATGTCAGTGAAATGTCCAAATATTCGGTGGTTTCAGTCGACAGATTTAAACAGGCGAATCCTATTGAATTCAATGTAAAAAAAAATCCACGTTTTCATTAAATATTTAGTCTACTGTTTATTCTTTTCATTTGCAACAAAAAGTCTCTTTATTTATCTCTTTAGGCAAATTTTTATCCCTTTTTTTTATTTTCTCTTCTCATGGCTGGAGTTTTTTCTGTAACAAACCTTTCTATTATTATTCATAGGACCTTATATATTTTATTCACCAGACACCTTTGTGCAGTGTTTTTTTTACCCCTTTATGTCGGCTTTTTCTGGCGGCCGGTCGGGGCTCTGTTCGGCGGGTCGTCAGCTTTTTTCGGATCGATTTGGCGGTTTTGCAGTGGATCGTTGGATGCATTCGGTGGGTTTTCAGATCATTTTGGTGTTTTTTCCGAATGATTCAGCGGTTTTGCAGCGGTTTTTCGGATGCATTCAGTGGGTTGTTCACTGCACTTCGGGGACCCTGTGGTGAATGCTGAATTCACAGTAGGGTCGGCGAATTGAACTCGCTGAGGTTCGGGGAACGGGAGAGCACCAAAATGTCGGCGACATTCCGGCGCTCTCTGAATAACCCTTATTGATGCGGAGCTGAATATTGCTGACAAATGAACTTGCATTGAGCTAATATTTCTCCTTCATACCAAGGCTGGTTTGCAGGAAAATTAGAAAAGCTGGCAGCTGTAATTGCATCTGATATAAGGTGTTCTCTCTAGCCCAGTTACTAAAGATTGGCCATTTTCTGTGCAATATATTGGAGGTAAAAGTCTTCCCTGGCCATACATTCGCATCCCTGGACCTAGAGGATCGGTCTTTGTCTTAAAAATCTTGTTCAAAGTGAAGAGTTGCAAGTGTAGTTTCAGACCCCACTCTGTCGTGCCTGGGTCTCGATGTCCCTCGTTCCAGGTTCCTATGCCTGTGCGCGCTACCTGGCCGTCCTCTCATCTTACGAGTGAGTGCTACCGCCCGCAGCATCTTTATGCCGCCAGTGGCACGTTGTGCACGTGATATCATTAAATCAAACCTCCTTACCCCAGTTCTCACTGCCCTTTCGTGGTTCCCGTTTTGCTGACCCTTAAGTGCCTTTTGTTGCTGAGTGATTTGCTCTCTCTGACTTATTCTCTGTGTTTGACCCGGATTTGGCTTATACCTGTGTCGGTAAACCATTTACCATTGCTAAACCCAGCCACCTCAAGGACTGGTACAGAACCTGGGTGAAGAACCTTGGTCCTTCGTCTTGGGCTGGGTGAAGGTTCACTGAAGGGCTTCTTACTCCTTTGTCTCGGGCTAGTCCGTAACACGCCCCAGAGATACCCTGAATCAGCCTGATATGCAGTCTGTGAGAAGACACATCAGAAGTATTAAAAAAAAAATCCCCATGAAGTCCTGTGCGGTAATGCTAAAGCTTACAAAACTAGAGCTCGTAGAAGAAAATAACACCACATAAAGCCATTGATTTGCTTAATCATCTGCCATTTCTACATATTGAAGGATTCAAAATACCATTGTCATTACCATGAACTGTCAGAGTTCTGATTGTACTTAGACGACCAGTAAACCTGTTACTGTTACTATAAAAAATCTGTGTGAAATATGTATTCATCATCACAGTAAAATATAATAATAATACTAATATAACAATCTGTCCTTATATGTTGACTTTTCAGGTACTAATCAGGATGCTTTACTTTCAAGTGATCTGGAAGCATGTGAGGAATCCATGGCTCTCCTTGATGAAGTCATTATGTATACATTTCAGCAATGTGTATATTACCTTACAAAGGTACTTTCGCTTCCTTGTTTTATAGAGTTACTATGTTGAAACTATATTGACTATATTGTTGTCAATGTGTGACTGCTACCATGTAAAATAGTATCACAGTTTAGTATTCCTGACCTGTTTGCCATATTTAGCACATTAATGATATATGTTTGTCTTCTATTTCCAGACATTATATGCAGCTCTCCCAGCTATTCTAGACAGCAATCCATTTACAGACCCCACAAACCTTTCAGATGTGGGGGAGTTGAACAACATGCCTGAAGGCACTCGTGGCACACTTGCCATATATCAAGCTACTTTAGATCTAACTCGGGAGTGTGAATTGCATCCAGATCTTGTGTCTCAAACATTTGGATATCTGTTCTTTTTTTCCAATGCCTCACTTTTCAACACCCTAATGGAAAAAGGTAAGTTATTGAGCTAAAATCTCTAAAACACACTATACAGTTTGGGCATTCTATATTTTAAACATTTCTGAGGCTTGAGTCAAAACAAATCTTGAGACTCTCCATTGCTGTCATTGGCCCTTCCTCTATTATACCTTTGTACACGATAATAATGAAAACTTAAAAAAAGTCCATGATTAAAACTAATATAAAGAAGAATGTCAAATCAGTGTCCTGATGCTTCAGAGTGGTGTACATAGTGGTACAGGATAGTGAAAACGCAACAGTAAAAGGGCTCTATTCAATGGTTGACATTAAATTCCATTCCATTGGTTTCTGCCCAATTATTTTTTTAATTCTTTTTACATTTTGACCAGTTTTGCTCACCTTTTCGTCCATCGTCGCGTGCAGCTCCTCCTCTTTGGCTCAAGGTCTCCTGTACCTGGAAATCCCTAAAACTTTTCTGCACAGTTTCCCTTTCCTGCGCTACTTGCATAGAGTAGGAAACGCAGATTGCACACTTCAATAGGACTTGCAAACTTTACATACGCAAGTCCCGTAGCGCCTGCGCAAGACTAAGGAGTCTCTTGAAGAAGCTGTTGTACCCAAGCAGCGAAACGCGCATCGACAGCTTTTTACTTTTATTAATAGTGCCTATTTCTCGCTTTACTCCATCTACGTATGTACATTCCCATAATAAGGGAGGGACCTGGGTGTCTATGTACATCCTTTTTTATATAGCCATTCCTATGCAGCCTTTGTTTAGTGCATCTTGTGCTTTATTATAGTGGTTGGTCCCACACCTAGGACACCTGTAGTTATGTTGTTGTAGAGTCTTCTGGCTCCTTGACACAGCAATCTCGTGCGTCACATGCTATATGTTTCTCATTTATGGGTGGTTACATATTTATGATCCACCATCTCTGTTGGTCCCATGTTGTAGAGTTCCATACATTGTTACTTTGCTATAAGTTAGCTTGATTTTTACAAGCAGGAAATTGGTTACACAGGTTCTAAAATGCTACACAAACCCAACTACAGTATATTCCGGTTTCACAGTTGTGACCTCCAGGCTCCAGCATTATGGGAAGGATATTTTGGGCTTTGGTAATTCAGCATACCTGTATTTGAGTACTTACCTTTAGCTCTAGGAGGGTGACGCAGGGAGTGAATTAAGCTTCAATGGGAATTGGCTACTATATTTACTTTTAATGTTGTTTTTTTATAATAATATTTCAATAAAGATTTATTGTTTTTCACTTGTATTTAGATAGTCCTAGTTACATCCCAAATGGTTTTTGAGTCTCTTGTGGGGCTCCCTTTGTGAGTGTATATCTTTCTTTATATACTTCTGTATATCTATTTTTTAAGGGTTTAATCCCTTTTTGGGTGACTGTAAATTCCACCCCTAATTTTTCCCGAGGAGACTGTTGCCAATGTTCTTTTGGCTTGGTTAACAGTCTCCCTTGATTTTGCAATTCTAATTTAACCTTTGAGCATGTCTGTTCATGATCTAATGAAATACATACCATTAACGGGCCAAATTACATACTTGGTGCTAACGTTTGCGCTACCTGCGTGAGCGTTAACGTTAGCCCAAGTAGTTTACACATATTACAATCCAAATGCTAACGGGTTAAGTTACTGTACTTTGCGTCCCTATACTTAACATGGGGAGTGCAAAGTGTTAGTCAGCATTAGGATTACAAAGTCCTAATGCTGATTAACATCCAGCCGCGGTTAACAAAAAGTTAACCAGAGACAGGACTTGGTGCTAACGGATTCCGCTTCTGCAGAACCCGTTAGCACCATCCAGAAACCCCCAAAACATGTGCCCGCCGGCGTTCGCTTCAATGGAGTCCTATGGACTCCACTGAGGGGATGCACCCGGCTGCGCTTAGTGCTGCCGCGCGCATCCCAGGGCTTAGCGCCCGCAAACAATGCAGGCAGCTTTTTTAGCGCCTGCATTGTAATCTAGCGGTAAAACGGGCACGCTAGGGGGAATACTGTGGGTGCAGTTTTTCCTCCATAGCGCCCCCATTTTACCACTAGGATCGTAATTTGGCCCAACGTTTTTAAAGCACTTGTACCCTATATATGGCACTATTACATTCTTACCGCTAGTTTTAGCGCTCATATAGGTGAGCATTAATGCAAGGTAATTGCCTTTAATACATGCCCCACATATTACATTACGAACACTAACGGTTAAAAAACCCATTAGCGCTTTGGAGATTGTGCTCGCGTGCGCGAGCTTACTCTACTTTGCGCTCCCAATACCTATCATGGAGAGCACAAATTACGCACTGCTGGGGTAACTAAAGTGTTAACCACAGCTTGAAGGTGGGCTAATTGAGTCCGCTTCTGCAGAATCAGCTAGCACCAGCTGAAACCCCCCAAAAAAATCAGATGCTCACCGCTCATCCTGCGGCATGAACAGTGGCCCAATCTGCTGCTACTGACTGCTGGGAGCAGAGTGACACTGGGTACAAATTGTAACGTTGGGGGTTTCCAGCCCCTCCGGTGTGCTCGGCGGCAGCATGTCTGATGCTGCTCGCTTGCCAGCGCCCGGTTTAAATAGAGACAGGCAGGGAGGTGGCTGCATGAGGCGCGGCTTGAGAGGGGGGCGCGGTCTGGTGACGCAGACCTATCAGAGGAGTCCAGGTCTTTTAAAAACCAACAGTTCCTTCTAAGCAGTGCCAGATCGTGGTTATCCATACCTGAGCTCCCTGTACCTGTATTCTCTCGTGATTGAACCTGTTATTGACCTCTGCTTGTTTTCTGACTATTCTGCCTTCCGTTGCCCTAGACTATTTCCTTGTACTACGCTCCTGCACTGATATCGACCCGCCTATTCCCTTTGACCATTCTATACTCTGTATTCCTGATTCTGGCTCGTCTGACTACCCCTGTGTTGCTGACCTGGTTTTGTATTACGACATTGTCTTTGATTAACCCTTTCTGTCTAGCTAGTATATATATACCTGGCCAATTGTAAGGACCAGACAGTTTGGGATTCTTTTACGGCTACCCTGTTGGTTACTACTGTGAAATTTCTTGGGTACATTATCACTCCAGAAGGTTTTGAGATGGATCCTTCCAAACTCACGGCCATCTCAGAATGGCCTCTTCCCCAAGGCCTCAAAGCCATACAGAGGTTTTTGGGGTTTTCCAACTACTATAGGAGATTTATCAAGAATTATTCTGCTGTAGCTTCTCCTATCATTAATATGACACGTAAAGGTCTGAAGAACTAGGTCTGGTCTTCACAATCCAAACAGGCATTCGAAGCTCTCAAACAGGCTTTCACTTCCGCTCCAGTGTTACGGCATCCTGATCCCAGAGTTCCATTTGTTCTTGAGGTTGATGCTTCCGAGATAGGCATTGGGGCTATCCTATCTCAAAGAGAGTCTCCAGGGAAGACTCTACATCCTTGTGGATTCTTTTCAGGAAATTACCATCAGCAGAACGCAATTATGATATCGGTAACAGAAAATTGCTTGCTATTGTGTCTGCCCTGTCAGAGTGGAGACATTTGTTGGAAGGTACTCTTGACCCTTTGTTAATAATCACTGATCATAAGAACCTTACGTACATCGGGGATGCTAAACGTCTGAACTCGAGACAGGCCAGGTGGTCATTACTACTGTCTCGGTTTAATTTTGTGTTGACTTACAAACCAGGTGACCGCAATGTAAAGGCTGATGCCTTATCTCGTCAATATGACTCGTATGAATCAACTACACAAGACCACAATCCTATAGTTCCTCCTGAACGTATTGTGGCTTCCACTGTCTTGTCTGTTTCCTCGCCTTTCCTGGAACGCCTCCAAGCAGCTCAAATTGGGGCTCCACCTAACAAGCCTCCAGATATGTTGTTTGTTCCTGAAAAGGAAAGACAAGAATTACTCATAATGTTTCATGATTCAAAACCAGCAGGTCATCCTGGAATTACTAAGACTCTTACCAGTATCTCCAGACAGTTCTGGTGGCCCACCATGCGACAGGACTTACGTCTGTTTGTTTTGGCTTGTCAAGTCTGTGCCAGAAGTAAAACCAGTAAAACCTTGCCTGTCGGTTTATTGCAGCCTTTACCCATTCCTAATAGGCCTTGGTCTCATCTATCCATGGATTTTATTGTGGACTTGCCGAGGTCCAAGGGTCATACTGTGGTTCTGACAGTTGTAGACCGCTTCTCCAAAATGGCTCATTTTGTTCCTTTACCTAAGCTTCCTACAGCCAAAGAACTGGCAGTCGTCTTTGCTAGAGAGATTGTACGAATACATGGGGTTCCGTCTGAAATAGTCTCTGACAGAGGAGCTCAGTTCGTCTCTCGTTTCTGGAGGGATTTCTGTGCGGAGATGGGGGTGCGATTGGCCTTCTCTTCAGCATATCATCCACAAACCAATGGGGCAGCAGAGAGGACAAATCAGGGTCTCGAGCAGTACATACGTTGCTTTACCACACAACAACAAGACAATTGGTCAGAGTTGTTGCCCTGGGCCGAGTATGCCCGTAATAACGCCGTTAACGAGATCACTGGCCACTCTCCTTTTTCTGCTATCTATGGTTTTTTCCCTCCGGCTCTACCGCTTCAGTTTGCTGAACAGGCCATCCCGGCTCTCGATGAACATCTCACACAACTACAAGACATTTGGAGACAGATTCGTGAAAACATGGAGCGCAATGTTGCTGTCCAGAAACGCAAGGATGACAGGTGACAGGCATAGGTTAAAGGCTCCTTCCTACAACGTGGGGGATAGAGTTTGGTTGTCCACTAGGAATGTGAAGTTGCGGGTGCCTTCTATGAAAATGGCACCTCGATTTATCGGTCCATACAAGATCATTCTCCGCGTTAACCCTGTGGCTTATGCTCTTGCCCTTCCTAGACATCTTCGCTTGCACAACGTCTTCCACACCTCCCTACTGAAGCCTTTGTTGTGTAACAGGTACACGCGGGTCGTTCCTCCTCCTCCTCCTGTTCTGGTTGATGGAGAAGCAGAGTATGAGGTTAGGAAAGTTCTGGATTCTAGGCTGTTCAGGGGTGCTCTGCAGAACTTGGTCGATTGGGTGGGTTATGGTCCGGAGGACCGGTCCTGGATTCCTGCTTCCAACATGTCTGCCTCTAGGTTGGTCAGGGTGTTCCATGCCTCGCACCCCGATCGCCCCGGTGGTCGTCCTGCCACTTGTCCTGTTGGTCGTCCGGTGGCCTCCCGTGGAGGGGGGTACTGTAACGTTGGGGGCTTCCAGCCCCTCCGGTGTGCTCGGTGGCAGCATGTCTGATGCTGCTCGCTTGCCAGCGCCCGGTTTAAATAGAGACAGGCAGGGAGGTGGCTGCATGAAGCATGGCTTGAGAGGGGGGCGCGGTCTGGTGACACGGACCTATCAGAGGAGTCCAGGTCTTTTAAAAACCAACAGTTCCTTCTAAGCAGTGCCAGATCGTGGTTATCCATACCTGAGCTCCCTGTACCTGTATTCTCTCATGATTGAACCTGTTATTGACCTCTGCTTGTTTTCTGACTATTCTGCCTTCCGTTGCCCTAGACTATTTCCTTGTACTACGCTCCTGCACTGATATCGACCCGGCTATTCCCTTTGACCATTCTATACTCTGTATTCCTGATTCTGGCTCGTCTGACTACCCCTGTGTTGCTGACCTGGTTTTGTATTACGACATTGTCTTTGATTAACCCTTTCTGTCTAGCTAGTATATATATACCTGGCCAATTGTAAGGACCAGACAGTTAGGGATTCTTTTACGGATACCCTGTTGGTAGCTTTTTGGCTCTGTGGAGTGTTGGGCTTTAAGGACTGCATGGTGGGATCCGGGAACCGTGACACAAATAGTCCCCAGTATCCCTTCCACAAATCACTCCACGGCCCCACGCAATCTCACAAGAGCGACATCAAGCAAGTCACATGGCCTGGCGGCAGGGCCAGATTTATAACTAGGCAGAGTAGGCATATGCCTACAGGTGCCTGCCACAAGGGGGCACCTTGCTCTGTGTGTAGAAAAATATTATTATTTTATACAATTTGCAATCATTTAGACCACTGTTTCTCTGGATTTCTCAGATTATGGCCTTTCCAGTGATACTAAATATAACCAGGTTAGTTTTATGTAAAAATAAAATATTTGTCTTTTTTAAAAAATTTTATTCTAACGCACCAATATTATTAATTTTACAATTGTACAGTGAATAGTGATGCTGCGCTAGCCCACCTTCTCATTTCCCACACTGCCAGCAAGCGTGGAGCTGATGATGCAACACATTGCATCATCAACAACCTAGACCTTGGAACTGCAGTGAGAGAGAGAGGGGGACTTTGGAACCTGCATCTCTGAATTGTACATCGTACAAGGTTGAGTTGTCATTGGGAAGGTCAAAGTCTGGTCTTTACAATGATACCAAACATAACCATGTAATGTGAAAAAAAAATTGAAAAACGTAAATGCAAACAGCAGAGGCAATATATGCTTCTACATATAAAACAAACAATGCCTCTGCACTAACTGAACTAAGGCGACAGATTCATCCCCTTCTTTTGATTTGAGTGCAGAGAGAAACTGTTTTTCAGTTTTTTTTAATGTTTTTATTTTTTACATTTCTTTGCTTGCTCCAAACGAAAATGTAAAAAGTCATTTTTGGCATGGTTCTTTTTTTGTTTGGGTAAGGGAGGTAGGGGCGCTCCACATTTCTGTGCCCCTGAGATGCAAATCTGGCCCTGCCTGGCAGCACAACCCTCCACGGAGTCGGCTGCCACGAGTATCCAGGAGGGTAGCGCTGCATTATGCAACAGGCTGCTGAATCAACGCCTCAGTTATAAGACTATGATGATATAAATTCTTGGTTAGAAAACACTTTTTATAAATTTAAATATATTTTCCCCTAGTTCTTTTATGTGCTGAAAAAAAATGAGAGAAGGGGACATGTATACCGTGTAGCTTTATTGTGATGCTGTAGAGAACATTGTATTTGCTACTTGTTATTATTATTATTATTATTTAATTATATAGCTCCAGCATATTCCGCAGCGCTGAACAATGGGCACAATATAGACAAGGTTACAATACATTGAGACTGAACAACATTTTGACAAACCAGTACAGAAGTAAACAAGGCCCTATTCTCGTGGGAATTTACAATCTAGAAGGGTTGGGGGTGGAAACAGGAGGAGGGGACTGCAAGGTGAGAGTGATGGACTGGTTGGGTCAGTGAGGTGTATTAGTGAGTCGTGTAGTAGGCTTGAGGAAAAAAGAGGTTTGTGAGGGTCCTGAGAACAAGCAACAGCACTAGTGGCCTGCTCTACGGTGGGGCCGCTCAGGTCTCACAAGGTTTTACTTTGCTTGTGCATTACAGGGAAGAATGCTCCATATGCAAATCAGCCTGCTCTCACCCAGAAAGGGTGGACAGTACTAATTGCCAAGGACGTCATCCCTGCACGAGAGGTGCAGCAACCCCCGACGATAGAGGGGTGTCAGCTATACCCTCCTGACGAGGCCTAGGAGGTTATTCCATAATTGCGGTGCTCTGTAGGAAAATGAGGATCGAGGCACTTTCGTTGTGTATTGTGGTGCTGCATGTAAGGTGCTGGTCCTGGATCGGAGGTTATAGGATGAGGGAACTGCTAGGGGAAGCCGTCTATTCAGGTAGGGTAGTGGCTTCCCAGAAAACCTCTGTAGTATATCATAGTGTTATATCTATCCACCACTAGAGGGCGCATGTTGTAGGTATTATCTGTGTTCCTGTTCATTGTAAATAAAGTTTCCTGATCACATGGTAGAGTTCTAAGGCAGCGTGCGGACGCTGTGCGCAGCTCCAGTAAATAAAGAATAAGAACCTTCCACAGCCTGTCTCTGCTTTCAAAGATATGGAGATATCACATTGGCGACGAGGGTAAACAGGTTGTACTGTGGAACGTGATGTGCAGTTGCAAGGTCTGCAGAGCAGAAGAAAAAAAAAAAAAATAAGAAACAGAAGAAACTACAAGGACGTGAATTGCTGAGACAGAATGGCTGCTCTTGTGGGAACAGTGAGCCCCTTTGACTGTGAGTTGCAATCGTGGGACGAATATATTGAAGTGTTGGACTATTTCTTTCAAGCTAATGAGATTACTGATGCCGGTAAGAGGAAAGCAGTGTTATTAAGCGGGGTCGGCGCGTCAACTTATAGTTTGCTGAGAAGTTTGCTGTGTCCTATGACGCCAGCAGAGAAAACATATCAGGAACTTGTCGTCGTGCTCAAAGCCCATTATAATCCAAAACCAAGTGAAATTGTGCAGAGATATAAATTTAATTCACGCACACGGCATACTGGCGAGAAGGTGGCTGATTATGTGGCGGAGTTGAAAAAGTTAGCACAGTATTGTGAATACGGGCCTACACTACCACAAATGCTGCGGGACAGGCTGGTGTGTGGAGTAAATGACGACAGGATGCAGAGACGGCTGTTGTCAGAAGTGGATTTAACCTTTGAAAAGGCTCTTACTATGTGTCTGGCGATGGAGTCGGCTGACAGAAATATAAAAGATCTCCAAGGCTTCTCTGGGGATGAAGAATCACAGTCTCAAAGGTCTCATCAGGGACAATCGGTGGTGCATAATGTGGGTGCAGTGGATAAGAGGGGGTGGAAGACGGACTATGAGTGTTTCAGGTGCAAAGGGAATCATGCACCCCACGAATGCAAATTTATAAATGAACTGTGCCACCATTGTCAGAAACGTGGACACATCAAGCGGGCGTGCAAATCCAAGCACGTGATGCAGAGTCACAAAACCCCATTTCAAGGACTGAGGGGGAGAGGAAAGGAAAGGAGAAGGCTGGGAGGTCGCATTTAGTGAAAGAAGAAGACGTTAGTGAGACAGAAGATGCAGGTGACATAAACACGATATACAGTGTCTCACATAAAATGCCTAAAGTGGCTCCTATTCTACAGAAGTTAAAGGTGAATGGCATGAACATCGAATTTGAGGTGGACACAGGTTGTGGCATTACAATTATTAGCAAAAAGCAATACTCTAAGCTATGGAAAAACACCGACATACCAGAGTGGGAACCATGCAACCTGACATTAAAAACATATACAGGTGAGAAGATGCTGGTGTTAGGTCAGGTTATAGGAACAGTGCAGAGTCAGATGGACAACAAGAAACTTACTATGGTAGTGGTTGAAGGGGCCGGGCCAAATTTATTGGGACGAAACTGGCTGAAAGACTTAAGAGTGTTGCCACAACTGGTGAATACAGTAACAGCCAGTCCAACGCTACATTTGGCTGACCTGCTAGATCGATATGCTGAGGTGTTCAAAGATGAGCTAGGTCAGCTGAAAGGCACCACGGCCAAAATTCATGTGAACTCAGAGGCCCAGCCACGATTCTATAAGCCACGACGGATACCTTTTGCTGTCAAACCTCTGGTGGAGGCAGAACTGCAGAGGCTGGTAGATGAGAAAATTATAGAACCAGTACAATTTTCGGAATGGGCAGCTCCCATAGTACCGGTGAGGAAGCCGGATGGTTCAATCCGCATCTGTGGAGATTACAAACTCACAGTAAACCGAGCATCCAGTGTGGAACAATATCCTATTCCTAAAGTGGAAGACTTATTTGCTCAGTTGGCGGGCGGCAACAAATTCTCCAAACTGGATATGAGTCATGCGTATCAGCAGATCGTGCTGGATGAAAGCGCCAAAAAGTATGTGACTGTTAATACACACAAAGGACTGTATACTTATGGTAGATTGCCGTTTGGTGTGGCGTCGAGTCCAGCCATTTTCCAGCGCACTATGGAGGGCATCCTACAAAACATGCCGCACGTCACAGTCTACTTAGATGACATTTTAGTTACTGGGGTCAGCGAGGACGATCATTTAAGAAATCTGGAGGAGGTCTTGTCTCGGCTAAAACAAAGTGGCCTGAGACTAAAAGGAGCAAGTGCAAGTTCCTGGGAACAGAAGTGGTTTTTCTGGGTCACAAGATCAGTGCTGCGGGTGTGCAGCCAGTCGCAGAAAAGGTCCAGGCCATACAAGAGGCACCCACACCGCGGTCTGTGAGTGAACTAAAGGCTTACTTAGGCCTATTGAACTATTACCACAAATTCTTACCGAGCCTGTCCACGTTACTGGCACCGCTGCATGCACTATTGAGGAAAGAGACTAAATGGACCTGGAGTTGTGAGCAAAAAGAGGCTTTTGAAAAGTCCAAAAATCTTCTCCAGTCGGATGCCTTGTTGGTACATTATGATGTCAACAAACCTATTATCCTGGCTTGTGACGCTTCACCTTATGGTGTGGGTGCTGTGTTGTCGCACAGGATGGGGGATGGATCTGAACGGCCAATAGGGTTCGTCTCACGTACACTGAATGCAGCTGAGAAAAATTATTCTCAAATTGAGAAGGAGGGCCTTGCGGTGATATTTGGGGTGAAGAAGTTTCACACATACTTGTATGGGAGACAATTCACCATTGTTACAGATCATAAACCACTGATCTCATTATTTAATGAACTGAAGGAGGTTCCACAAATGGCCTCGCCACGCATTCAAAGATGGGCTGTGACATTATGTGGATATGAGTACTCCATCGTGTACAAAGCAGGCAAGGATCATCAAAATGCTGATGGCTTGAGCCGGTTGCCAGTCGCGGAAACAGGGGTGGAGACGCCTGCGGAGGAAGAGAGAGTACTTCTATTGGAAGAAAATGGCGTACCATTGGTTAAAGCCGACCAGGTGAGGAAATGGACAGATAAAGATACCGTTTTAGCACGGGTTAGAGAGTTCGTCCTCAGAGGATGGCCAAAAAGAGTGGAGAAATCAGTGTTTGGAGCTTATGTGAAAAGGAAGGAGGAACTTAGTGTGGAGGCAGGTTGTGTCTTGTGGGGTGCCCGTGTGGTCATTCCACCCCCAGGTCGCACAGACCTACTGAAGCACTTACACACGACTCACCCAGGAATAATCAGGATGAAGGGGCTGGCGCGGAGCTATATGTGGTGGCCGAAGATGGATGCCGATATAGAAGCAATGGTAAAAACTTGCACCATGTGCCAAGAAAATAGAAATTCTCCCCAGTGTGCACCTTTACATCCTTGGGAAGTACCAAACCTTCCATGGAGAAGACTTCACATTGATTATGCGGGCCCGTGGATGGGCAAGATGTTTTTGATTTTGGTGGATGCTTACTCTAAATGGATAGAGGCGTACCCGTTAAGTAAATCCACCTCCGCAGTGACTATTCAATGCCTCAGACAGAGCTTTAGCCAGCATGGAATTCCCGAAATGGTGGTGTCGGACAATGGCACCAGTTTTACGAGTATGGAGTTTCAAGAATTCATGGCTCGAAATGGTATTAAGCACGTGACCACAGCGCCTTACCATGCAGCGTCCAATGGACTGGCCGAAAGGGCGGTGCAGACATTTAAAGGGCTGATAAAAAAAAGTTCAGGAGATTCCATTGAGGTCAAGATGGCCAGAGCGTTGTTTAGTTACAGGATAACTCCTCAGTCCACGACTGGAAAATCACCTGCAGAGCTCTTGTGTGGGAGGAAATTGCGTTCCACGTTGGATCTCATACATCCGGATTTTAAAGGCCAGGTGCAAGAAAAGCAGGTGAAGCAAAAACTTTATCATGATCAACATGCCAAGGAGAGGCATCTGCGGGAAGGTGACAAAGTATACACTAGAAATTTTGGTGTGGGACCTTCCTGGATTCCGGGGACTGTTCAGACGCAGACAGGTCCTGTGTCATGCACTGTTGCACTTGGAAATGGCCAGCTTGTGCGTCGTCACATAGATCAGGTGAGAAATAGACATGTTGCATATCCAGAGGATCTACAGAGTTTGGCGGAACCATTAACGCAAGATATGGAGATTTTGGCTCCCCTTTCCGGTGTTGTACTTGCAGAAGCCGGGGAAGAGGGACAGATGGAGGGGGATTTGTCACAGAGAAATCATCAGAGACTGCTCATGTGGAGGGGGAGCAAGAATTACGGCGATCCACCAGAACAAAGAAAGCACCAACTTATCTACAGGATTATACTTAGCTTAGTAGTGAGTTCCCCAGCCACAGGACAAGAATGCGTCCTGGAACTCACTGGGACGGAGGTAGTCTACCCAAAGTCTCAAGTTTAGTGGGAGTTTTTCTGTGCCTAGGGTCATGTGGGTGGTATTTTTGAAACGAGTGTTATCAGAGGGAAGGGGATGTAGTATATCATAGTGTTATATCTATCCACCACTAGAGGGCGCATGTTGTAGGTATTATCTGTGTTCCTGTTCATTGTAAATAAAGTTTCCTGATCACATGGTAGAGTTCTAAGGCAGCGTGCGGACGCTGTGCGCAGCTCCAGTAAATAAAGAATAAGAACCTTCCACAGCCTGTCTCTGCTTTCAAAGATATGGAGATATCACAACCTCTTAAACACAGGGGCCACATTAAATTCCTATCGCTAACGTTAGCACTCATCTGAGTGAGCGTTAACGTTAACCCTGGTGGCCCTAGCGCGGGCGCACCATATTACAATTCAAATGCTAACGGGTTAAAAAACCTGTTAACGATTGGAATCTTGCGCTTTTCAGTGCGAGGTTACTGTACTTTGCGCTCCCTATACTTAACATGGGGAGCGCAAAGAGTTAATTAGCGTTAGTATTACAATATACTAACGCTAATTACCATCTGGCTGCAGTTAACCCGACAGGTGACCACAGCCTGGACCTGGTGCTAACGGATTCCGCTGCTGCAGGATCCGTCAGCACCAGCCAGAACCCCCCCAAAAATCAGATACTCGCCTTCTATCCCACAGCGAGGACCACAGCTCCAACCGCCTCCTCTGTCCCCCAGTCTCCCTCGGCAGATTACTAGGCCGAACTTCATGTGACCGGCAGTGTCTGCCTCAATGGAGTCCTATGGACTCCAACGTGGGGATGCTCGTGTCGGCGCTTAGCGCTGCCGCGTGCATCATGGGGCCTAGCGCTGCATTATGATGCTGCAGCTTTTTTTGTGCCTGCATTGTAATATCACGCTAAAACAGGTGCAAAGGAGAAACCTGCAGGCGCAGGTTTTTCTCCCTGGCGTCCCTGTTTAATGCGATGAATGTAATGTGGCCCCAGGTTGGAAAGGTGAAGGGTGCATCTAGATTCAAGCAACAGCTAGTTTAGCTTGTTTAACATGTCACAATGGTGGGTCATGTAGTTACATTGTAGCACAAAGCGACAGAATGAGTTATACAATGTAGTAAGTTTCTGGAGGTGCGTTTGCGGGGCGGCTGCATACACTACATCTCTGTATTCAATAGCTGGCATAAACATTTGTGGCACAATCTGCTTTCTTGCCGCAGGGCTCAGGCAGGATTGTTTCTGTACAGGGCACCTAGTTTGGGGTAAAGTTTAGATGAGAGTTTTTCGATGTGGGGACACAAAGGATAGATTTGGGTCTAACCACATACCTAGATATTTGAGAGAAGTGACTGTGGTCAGCGTGCCATTTGTTTTTGTCCTGACACATAGATGGGAAGTTTGTAATTTATGTAGCTTGAAGGAAGGGAAACTTGGGGAAATTTGACTGTACAAGGGAGAGCGTTCCAGAGGATGGGGCTGCACTTGAGAAATCATACAAAGAGGAGAGGCTAGGGTCAGGTCACTGTTTGACCTTAGGGAATGGACTGGGTGTATTTTGAATTTAATTCTGCAGTGGATGGGGAGCCATTGAAGGGACTCGCAGAGTGGAGGGGCAGAGACAGTGTGGCAGGTGAGGTGGATGAGCCTGGCAGAGGCATTCAGCATGGATTGTAGGGGGGAGAGGTGCGAGAAAGGGAGACCAGCTAGAAGATTATTACAATAGTCATGTTGGGAGATTACAAGGGTGCAGATGAGTTGCTTTGTGATGTCAGCGGTAAGAAATGGCCGAATTATGGAAATATTACATAACTAGGTGGAAAGCCTGCCCAGAGGGCAGTCTATTGTTGTTGTCGCCAGCTCAGAATTCATGTCCACATATTTGTTTGTCAATGTCCTATCCAAGAGTATCTCTCTATATAAATGCATTTGTAACGCGTCCATCGCCATCCCATCCGCAATAGGAGGGCCAACTGAGCAGGTCTGATGGGTGCGCGTACAGCTGACAGCGCATTACAAAGGCATTTATATATTAGAGCAGGTTCCTCTTCCCTCTTAGATTGTAAACTCACGGGAACAGGACCCTCAGATTGTAAACTCACGGGAACAGGACCCCTTAGATTGTAAACTCGTGGGACCCCTTAGATTGTAAACTCGTGGGACCCCTTAGATTGTAAACTCGTGGGACCCCTTATATTGTAAGCTCATGGGGCCCCTTAGATTGTAAACTCACGGGGACCCTTAGATTGTGTTGGGCTTGGGTGGCCATTTTTTTTGTAGCGCGTATACATTATGCGTATATTTACTTTATGCGTATATATAATGGCACGTGGTATGCATGGCATGTCAGGCTGGTAGTTAGGCACACTGGTATTATGACACATTGGTATTGTGCATGGCAGACTGGTATTGTGCATTGGCAGACTGGTAATATGGCTGGCAGACTGGTATTGTGCATGGCAGACTGGTATCATACATGGCAGACTGGTAATAAGGCTGGCAGACTGGTAATAAGGCTGGCAGACTGGTATTGTGCATTGCAGACAGGTAATATGGCTGGCAGACTGGTATTACGCATGGTAGACTGGTATTGTGCATGGCAGACTGGTATTGTGCATGGCAGACTGGTAATATGGCTGGCAGACTAGTAATAAGGCTGGCAGATTGGTATTGTGCATTGCAGACTGGTAATATGGCTGGCAGACTGGTATTGCGCATGGCAGACTGGTATTGCGCATGGCAGACTGGTATTGTGCATGGCAGACTGGTAATAAGGCTGGCAGACTGGTATTGTGCATTGTAGACTGGTAATATGGCTGACAGACTGGTATTGCGCATTGCAGACTGGTAATATGGCTGACAGACTGGTATTATGGTTGGCAGACTGGTAATGTGCATGGCAGACTGGTAATAAGGCTGGCAGACTGGTATTGTGCATGGCAGACTGGTAATATGGCTGGCAGACTGTTATTGTGCATGGCAGACTGGTAATATGGCTGGCAGACTGGTAATATGGCGGGCAGACTGGTATTGTGCATGGCAGACTGGTAATGTGCATGGCAGACTGGTAATAAGGCTGACAGACTGGTATTGTGCATGGCAGACTGGTAATATGGCTGGCAGACTGTTATTGTGCATGGCAGACTGGTAATATGGCTGGCAGACTGGTAATATGGCTGGCAGACTGTTATTGTGCATGGCAGACTGGTAATATGGCTGGCAGACTGTTATTGTGCATGGCAGACTGGTAATATGGCTGGCAGACTGGTAATATGGCGGGCAGACTGGTATTGTGCATGGCAGACTGGTATTGTGCATGGCAGACTGGTAATGTGCATGGCAGACTGGTAATAAGGCTGGCAGACTGGTATTGTGCATGGCAGACTGGTAATATGGCTGGCAGACTGTTATTGTGCATGGCAGACTGGTAATATGGCTGGCAGACTGGTATTGTGCATGGCAGACTGGTAATATGGCTGGCAGACTGTTATTGTGCATGGCAGACTGGTAATATGGCTGGCAGACTGGTAATATGGCGGGCAGACTGGTATTGTGTATGGCAGACTGGTAATGTGCATGGCAGACTGGTAATAAGGCTGGCAGACTGGTATTGTGCATGGCAGACTGGTAATATGGCTGGCAGACTGTTATTGTGCATGGCAGACTGGTAATATGGCTGGCAGACTGGTAATATGGCTGGCAGACTGGTATTGTGCATGGCAGACTGGTAATATGCATGGCAGACTGGTAATATGGCTGGCAGACTGGTATTGTGCATGGAAGACTGGTAATAAGGCTGGCAGACTGGTAATATGACTGGCAGACTGGTATTGTGCATGGCAGACTGGTAATATGGGTGGCAGACTGGTATTGTGCATGGCAGACTGGTAATAAGGCTGGCAGACTGGAATTATGGCTTGCAGACTGGTATTATGCATGGCATTCAGGTCGGCTGCGCACTCATCCGGCTCTCCTGGATGCGCACGCAGCCCTTTAGGTTGGCTGTGCACGCATCCGGCTCTTCTGGATGCGCGCGCAGCCGACGGGTAGGGCTGCGCGCTCATCCGGCACACCTGGAAGCGCGCGCAGCCCTTTAGGTTGGCTGCGCACGCATCCAGCTCTTCTGGATGTGCGCGCAGCCAACGGGTAGGGCTGCGCGCGCATCCGATGTCATTGGATGCGCACGCATCTTTCTCCGCGGCGACGGAGAAAACTGTTTTATAGTATAGATTGGTGGCGACAGGAGGAGGAAAGAGACTGGATGTGGGGGATGAAGGAACGAGCAGAGTCGAGTGTAATTCCGAGACAAGGAACCTGACTTGATGGGGAGATTTTGATGCCATTGTCCATGATAGAGAAGTCAAGAGGTGGGCCCGCAAACCCATAGACTTCACTGCTGCACAGGGATTTGTTGATTCTATACATTACCAATAGGTTCATCCTTGATATTTGTATTACCAAAGAATTATGTATTGAGCTAGCTTCTCCTCATCTCATACCCTTCATACTCAGAGCAGAGGCTGCCCTTTCATTAGTCCAATTAGGTGATGACCTATGGCCTCCTGTTAGCTGGGGACTTGCTGGGGCAGTAGGTAACACTGTCTACACTCGAGGGCTTGTTAATTTTTGGCAGCTCAAGGGTTACTCTCAGTAACCCTTTCACTGCCACTTTATGGCAGGATACGCCATTCTGTGTCATGTGTCCAGGGCTTCCTGCTATAGAGCAGCCTGGATGGTGGAATACAGTAGGATGGAAGAAGAGCCTCATAATTGAGCACCGCCTAACACCTCACAACGTCTAGAGCCATCTGATACCTGTCCTACAGTTTTGAGAATATGAAGTGCTTGGTTGGCTTTTCTGGCAAAAGTGCTAATGTTTACAAGGTTTCTTTTTTCAAGAACCTTTTTGTATACTTCCCTCCTCTTTAACCATCCTGGCCTCCTAGTTTTGAATTTGTGATGGTTGGACTGATTTTTTTGCTCTAGATTTAATAACTTTTTCATATTTTATGGGTTATGTTATATATGTTGTGTAATCTTAATGTATATGATACATTTATAAATATATACAGTACTCTGTAAATGCACATTTCTTTCTGTGATTTTTTTTCTTACTTTAAAAATTCCATTAAAAATAGATGACTGAACGTCTAGTTTAAATAAACACTAAATAGTATGTACCAGACAAAAACAACAACATGCAACATAGTTTTAATTAATTTACGTCTAACCATCGCTTTACTGGTTTTCCTAATCCTTAACTTCATACGATGGGCTGGACATCTGCAGCATTCCAGGGCCATTAGTTCCTCTCATTGTCCTGGCAAGTTATCTGCAGGAAATGGTGTGTTTCCTCCTGGCCTTGCTCACAGGGTTGTTTGGAGCACATTTTCCTTTTGTTGCAGGAAGCAGAAGATTGTCTGATTTCAAAAGAGAAAATTGCTTAAAATGAAACGACAGAATTTATTTATTTTTTTCTTCCACAAACATTTAACCCTTTATGCAATGAAACATTACATTGATTTTCCATGTCTTAATGTATGGTACTGTTATTTTGATATGAAGCCAGTTTTTGAGTTTTAGTTGTACAGGGTGTTCATAAAGTCTCTTTACAATTTCAAAAATGTATTACAAAAGCAAATAAAAAGACCGATAAATGAAAATTATTACAAAATGAGACGTATATATTTAAGGTTTTTTTTGCCTCATTTAATACACCTCTATATGGGCACCATTAGTTGCATGAAGCACATCAAGACGGGACTCGATTTCTTGCCATGTTGGCTGTAGCATACCCTTATCAATAGTGGCAATGGCATCAGTGTTACTCTGCTTTAGAGTAGTGATGTCCCATACCTTTGTTCGATACACGATGGGCTCTATTAACTTCTTCGCACAAAAGCGCACGCGCAGAGCTATTTTTTTGCTGCACAGCGTTAAACGTTAACGCGCGTAAATTAACTGGTATTACAATCCGAGCGCATTTTTTCATCCGTCAAAAAATAATGCGCGTAAAAAAGACACGCAAAAACACGCTCGCATTAACGCTGCGCGCAGAAATCGGTGGGTGGACTGTTTTTTTCACGCGATTCAGCCAATCTGAATTAAAAACCACAATTGTCTCCCGTTCAGTTTTTTCACCTGTCAAAATCCATCTGAGTATATATGCTGCAGCAATAATAAAAACACGCACAACCTCTCAATTTTATTGTTTGGGTATGCGTAGAATGTGTAACTATACTTTGCTGTATTTTTATTTTTGGGCTGGTGTATTTGGGTTCGGCCAGGACGTTCAGATTTGCCATTGACACTGGCTTTTCAAAGACGTTAAAATTATGCGCGCAAACGTTGTCCGTTAAAATTTGCGCATAGATTGTAATACCATCCGCGTACCAGCGCACAAACGCATTTGCGCTCACAATGTTAAGTATAGGACGCGCAAAGTACAGTAAGCTCGCGCAGGTTCACCTGCGGTAGACGTTAACGCGCATTTTTTACGCGGACATTGTAATACGACGTTCTGTGCAAAGGGTTTTTCCCCTCGCGTTAATGCGTTTTTGCGCACGCGTTAACGTTTGCGCAAAGAAGTTAATAGAGCCCAATATCTTTAACATAACCCCATAGAAAGAAGTCGAGGGGAGTGATATCTGGTGAACGAGGTGGCCAGGGAATTGGGCCACCCCTTCCAATCCACCAGTCTGTAAATGTTTCATTTAGGAAGCCACAAACACGCAGTCCCCCATGTGGTGGTGCAGTATCTTACTGGAAAATGATGGTTGCTTGAAGGTCATGTAGTTGTGGTACCATGTATTCAGTCAAAAGGTGAAGGTAAACATTTGCAGTAATTGAGGTCTCGTTGAAGAGAAATGACTTCTTTCTATGGGGTTATGTTAAAGATATTGTGTATCGAACAAAGTTACGGGACATCACTATTCTAAAGCAGAGGATCACTGATGCCATTGCCACCATTGATGAGGGTATGCTACAGCGAACATGGTGAGAAATCGAGTAACGTCTTGATGTACTTCGTGCAACTAATGGTGCCCATATAGAGGTGTATAAAATGAGGGGAAAAAAAATTAAATATATGTCTCATTTTGTAATAATTTTCACTTATCTGTCTTTTCATTTGCCTTTGTAATAAATGTTTGAAATTGTAAAGAGACTTTATGGACATCCTGTATATACCAATCTCATTAATGTTACTATAGGTTCTGTTCTTCGACCTCTGAGTTACCATTTGCAGATGCAACTCCTCATCGACTTAGGGGCCCTACTTTATTAAAGGCAAAGAACAATAAAAATTGCAATGCAAAAACAATTTTGCTTTCTGTTTGATGCACAGGCAAATGAAATGACTTCAACACTTTTCACATGAGGTATTTCGAGAAAATCATACTGATTCTATTGCTATTGAAAAGACATTAATGTTTTACAGTTATATTTTCAAACCACAAGTTCCTAATTAAATTTCTTCACATATATTTACAACCCACAAGTCCCTGCTTTCATATTTCACTGTAATAGTTACAACCCGCAAGTCCATACTGTAACCACTGTTATAGTAGAAAGGAGCAAGTCCGGAGTTACAGTAGCACTTGCTTTTTTGGGGTTTAGAGTAAGATGCACATCTGCAGGACTCCATATTTCAACATGCAAGTCTTCATCTTAGAACGTGCAACTCTCAATCTCTGAGCAGTAAGACTCAGAATAATATAATAAACTGTGCTACAAACATCTGAAAAGCCTTTTACCAACACCTGTTAGCATTAGATATTTTTTCTCATATTAGCCATACCGTGAAACATGAAATGAATTGCTAAAGCCGCGAGAGCCAATATTCAATCTGAAATTTTGTCGGAAAATGTCAGAAAAACATCTGAAAAAAGTTCAAGTTTTTGGACATTAGGCTGAATGAAATCGAACCGTAATGTAAGAGTTGTATTTCAATTAGTGTGATTTTTCTTTACACCATTGTTTCAAATTGTTTTGCATAGATCTGCATGAAGCACAATTCTCTATTCTTTTAATAAAGTATATTTACAAAAAGTAAGCACATATATCCATAATTCTTCTATTTTCACAGGTAATGGTGATCCTTTTTACCAGTGGTCTAAAGCAGTTCAAATACGTACAAATCTTGACTTGGTTTTGGATTGGTTGCAAGGCATTGGCCTGGGTGACATCGCTGCTGAATTTTTCCGAAAGTTGTCTGTAACTGTAAACTTGCTGTGCATTCCTAAAACAAGTTTGTTGAAGGTAGGAATACTATGTATTCTCTTTTTATTTAGGGGTAAATGAGTTTGAGTGGAGGGAGACCATTTATTAGCCATTATTAAAGTGTTGTTTTTATTTAATAATTAAAGTCTTCAATTTGTCATTTTATGTTTCAGCAGGAATCCCTATTGTTTTGACATAACTAGCAACAAGTATTATATTGAATATAGTATTGAGGCAAAGAACATTTATGGTGGTTGACATCAGAAAATGACCATAAATAGGGATATTAAATCCCTTTACATTAATAAAATATTAACAATATGCACAAAGGAGTAGTTTATGTTAACAGTAACAAGCTGGGTCCTAGCATTGTATAAGTAGGTGGAAGATGTTCATTGCATGCATAATATAACAGACTGCATTCACAGAAGTGAAATCAAAGTTTACAGAGGAGGAAGGCAAAAAGTGAAACAAAAGGAAGTGGTGTCCCTCATTGGTCTGTTATAGGACCAATTCAATTTATTTATAAAGGACCTTGAAATAGGCATCAAAAGTCATGTATCAGTGTTTGCAGATGACACAAAACTAGGAAAAGTAATACAATGTGAGCAGGATGTTACTTTGCTGCAGAGGGATTTAGATAGATTGGAGGACTGGGCACTTAAATGGCAGATGAAATTCAATGCAGATAAATGCAAAGTTATGCACTTTGGAGTGAAGAACACACAAGCAACTTTTACCCTAAATGGTACTGAGTTAGGGAAATCAAAGCAGGAGAAGGATTTGGAAATAATCATAGACTTAAAACTAAGTAACAATTTGCAATGTCAAACAGCAGCCGCCAAGGCCAGCAAGATATTGGCATGCATTAAAAGGGGAATTCACTCTCAGGATGAAAACATAATTTTGCCTCTTCATAAATCAATGGTAAGACCGCACCTTGAATATGCCTTGCAATTTTGGGCACCGGTCTTAAGAAAGGATATTATGGCGTTAGAAAAAGTGCAGAGCGGGCGACTAAATTAATAAGGGGAATGGCAGGTTTAAGTTATGAGGAAAGACTAACAAGCTTAAACCTGTTTAGTTTAGAGAAACGGCGCCTTAGAGGGGATCTGATAATTTTATATAAATATATACGGGCCATTATAAACCATTGTCTGGAAACCTATTCATTAACAGAACTATACACAGGACACGAGGTCACCCATTTAGACTGGATGAAAGGAAATTCGGCCTAAAGCATAGGAAGGGTTATTTTACAGTGAGAACAATAAAGCTGTGGAATTCTCTGCCTGTTAAGGTGGTTGGGTCAGAGACTGTACAGACCTTTACACAATGACTTCCTGCAAAAAAACCTTATTACTAAGGGTTATAATATTTAATATGTGGGTAAAAGCTGCTTGATCCAAGGAGAAATCTGACTGCCATTCTGGGGTCAAGAAGGAATTTTTTTTCAATATGTTGCATATTGGCGAGCACTTCAGATTGGGTTTTTTGCCTTCTTTTGGATAGACAGCAGTAGGTGATGTGGGAAAGGCTGAACCCGATAGGCGCACATCTTTTTTCAGCCTATGTAACTATGTAAAAGGTAAATACAGGCAACAAGCCATAACAGGGGTTAACTATATACAATGGAGAAAGAGAATTCTCCAGAGTGACTTCTCACTGGCTGGCTTTATTCCCACCTACCTCACTAATGTGGGAGAGATTATCGTAAATGGCAGATCGAAAATTAGGGTAGAAAAGGAGGCAAAAGGCATGAGCCCAACATCAACTACTCCAACAATAACAGATGTCTAAATTATGTCATTGCTAAACAGGATTCTGTGCAGCAACTCAACGGTTATATTAACATGACCTGTAATCCATGAAATGCCAACCTCTGGTCTGTATAATATAAACACGTGACATGCTACCTACATTCTTGATATTGTGTAACTATGGTTTCCTTGGTTGTGCATCTTACCATTTAGGGTAGTGCTCAGCAACTTAGACCCTCCAACGAGGCTCAGCCAATCAAATGAGTATTTGAGCATCATGGAAGCTAGAGTTTCAAAATATGTGGAGGGCCAAGGATGCTGGCCCCTGATTTAGGGGATATGAGGAAGAGGGAACAGCAAAATGGTAATATATTAGTGAACTATAAATTAAATGATGGGGAATTATTGATAAAAGATCTGTTATATATGAAAACATGTATTCTCAAAAATAAGTATAACTTTTTGATGTAAACACAAAAACATACATGGGAGCTTGGCAGAGACTCATCAGTAGCAACAATAATGTAATAAAGGAAGAATTAAGAGATTAGCCAAATAAAAATAAGGGGCTACATCCCATTCTGGCTGTTAATGGAGAGCTGCAAATAGAAACAAGTTGTGCGAGCCTTTTCCCATTTACAGCTTGCCACTATCAGCTCTATTCAGGGGCGGATCCAGGGGGGCAACGGGGCAATTGCCCCCCCCCCGGGAAAATATTACTGACCCGCCGAGTGCTTCTGTTCCTACGAGCGGCTGCCGGCATGAAGCTCGGCCGCTCGCCTGGGATCCACCTGAACAGCAGCGATCTCGCGAGATCGCAGAGTTCACGTGAACTTCCGGGATCTTGCGAGAACGCGGCTTGTGCGTAGTTCCTAGGCGAGCGGCAGAGCTTCATGCCGACAGCCGCTCATAGAAACAGAAGCACTCGGAGGGGCCTGGCAGAAGGGAGAGGAGACCGCTTGGGACCATTTGAGCTGGGAGCAATATATCCATGTTATCCATGGCATGTATGCATGTGTGAGCTGGTCTGGGGCATATATGCATGTGTGAGCTGGTCTGGGGCATATATGCATGTCTGAGCTGGTCTGGGGCATATATGCATGTCTGAGCTGGTCTGGGGCATATATGCATGTGTGAGCTAGTCTGGGGCAATATATCCATGTGTGAGCTGGTCTGGGGCAATATATCCATGTGTGAGCTAGTCTGGGGCAATATATCCATGTGTGAGCTGGTCTGGGGCAATATATCCATGTGTGAGCTGGTCTGTGGCATATATGCATGTGTGAGCTGGTTGGGGCATATATGCATGTGTGAGCTGGTCTGGGGCAATATATCCATGTGTGAGCTAGTCTGGGGCAATATATCCATGTGTGAGCTGGTCTGGGGCAATATATCCATGTGTGAGCTGGTCTAGAAACATAGAAACATAGAAAAATGTCGGCAGATAAGAACCTTTCAGCCCATCTAGTCTGCCCAATTACATGGATACTTTACCTGGATTTATCTTTTGTGTAGGATAGCCTTATGCCTATCCCATGCCTGTTTAAATTCAATTATGGTTTTGGCCTCTACCACTTCAACTGGAAGGCTGTTCCATGTATCCACCACCCTCTCAGTAAAATAATGCTTCCTGATGTTACTTTTAAACCTTTGCCCTTCTAATCTAAGACTATGTCCTCTTGTTTTGCTACTTTGTTTCCCTTTAAATATACTCCCTTCCTCTACCTTGTGGATTCCCTTTACGTATTTAAATGTTTCTGTCATATCTCCTCTGTCTCGTCTTTTTTCCAAGCTGTACATGTTAAGCTGGTCTGGGGCAATATATCAATGTGTGAACTAGCCTGGGGCAATATATCCATGTGTGAGCTGGGGGCAATATATCCATGTGTGCCCCTCGTATGGAAAGGGTTCGCAGGGCTCATGAGCCACATGAGGACAGACCCTGTGCAATGTTCTGGGGAGTCAGTGTAAAGAAGCACAGCTTGCGATAAGGCGCGTCTCTGCCTGTCACTGTGAACCCAACACCAGCTCTTAGAGTGCCCCCCCCCCTCAAAACCTGTGTCTCGATCTGCCCCTGGCTCTATTCTGGCTGAAACGTTGTATCAGCAGCTGGAGACAGAATATTTTCCAGTCACTCACCAATACCAGCAGTGTCATCCCCTGCTGTCATGGGTATCGGCTCCTGGAGTCTATAGTACTCCATTAAACTGAGCATGACCTTGCACAAGCTCACTTGAGCTAAGACACGCATTAGCCACAGAAGGCCTCTGGGAACTAATTACTTTGTCTTCCGCTGCTTCACCTAGAGGAAGCGGAGGATCGCGCCGTCCACTGCACCATGGGATATTATGTAGGAATCCATTTTATCTATGAAGGGATTTCTTATTCCCTTTAAAGTGTTAAGTGATTTTACAAAAGCAAAATCACTTAACATCATCTTTTAAGCATAGGAACTGTTAAAACTGTTAATTTACAGTAAGTAGCCCCAACATCCGAGCCACAAGCAGAGCTTGCGTCTCAATTGTAAAATCTGCAGAAGCCAGGAAAATAACACTTGAAACCATTACGTCTAGCAGCTCCAGATGTTATCTTAATGGCTTATTTGTGATGAAGCCCAGTTGCTGCAGAATACAACATAAAATATAATTTCTACCACTGCTTTGTTTAATGAACTTCATATGTCGTATAGATAGAAAAGTTGTAACCATTTGATGTTGACACTCCGTATTTCACTCACTAGCAAATAAGTAAAGAAAAGTAAAGAATAAATAAGGCATATGGTGCACATTTGATTTTCTGCTTACCTTTATTGCTTACAGCTTTCATGGAGCAATCTTCGCAATGACTACTCAGTATTAAGTAGTGCTCAGTTAATCCACCTATTGAGAAACTATCATCTGGGAGTGGGAAGATCACATCCAGCTGCATGGGACCCCCCAGAAGAGGAAAAGGAAGAGCTTGCAAACAGTAAGTCCAATGAGTACAGTATGTATTTTGGAAGTGGAGTACAAAATGGATGTATATGGGGGACCACCATCAGGGCAGTACAGGGGATGATGCTGTCCTGAGCGAAGGGTTTTCAGGGGACCCAGCGGCAGCAGAGGTCCCTTACATGTCCCCCAAATCCCCTACCTTTTCTCTCACAGCCAGGCCCCAATGCAAGTCGAGCTGCCTCTAGAGCCAGGCAGCATATTAACTTAGAGCAGGCACTCTCTTGGCAATGGCATTGCCTGCTCTGTGATGATATGAGCTGCCAGTCATACAGCCTGTTTTCAAAGGTAGCCAAGTGTTCGTTGGGGCCCAGCTGGGAGAATGAAGTAGGGGATTTGGGAGGCTCGTGGCTAAACAGAGCAGGGGTTAGTGGAATGGTGATTATGGGGAAGTTATAGGGACCTGGTGGCTAATGGGGTTATGGAGGACCTAGAAGTGAAGGGGGTTTTAGGAGGTCATGGGAACCTGAGCTAAGTCAGCAATGGGGAAATTGTGTCTAATGGGGCTGGGGAGGTTACGGGGACCTGGGATGACACAGCAATGGACACATTGTGGCTAAGGAGGCTGCGGGGTATGGGGGACCTGGTGGCTATTGGGCAATGGGGACATGCCTTTTTCAAGTCTATGTAACTATTAGTTTATATATATATCTTTTTATGTGTATCTGTATTTCTCTAAATTTTTCTGTGCTCATGTGTGCATTTTTGGATATTTGTATGCTTGAGTATATCTGAATTAACATAACTGTTATTGTTTGAGCACGTATATATCTCTGTGTATGACTGTTCATCCATATATCCTTTTGCATAATTCTCAGCTCCACTGAATATGGCAGGAGAGCCTGATAATTGGAACTAGGCAGTAAACATGATTATGGTGCTTTAATTGATTTCAGGGAAGTCCTACTACATTATGAGTTCCAGACAGCCTAGCTAAACAGGCCTGCCAAACTGAATCATTAATGATCTGGAAAGGAATAGAACTAAACATAACACGGTCTTTGTAACTGTGACTGATCTCTGTACCCCAACAGGGCCACATCTGCCAATGCAACTTCCTTGCTGGGCCCCCCTGTTCCCCCAGACAGACTCTGTACCTTTCTCCAGTCCTGAGACAAAGCTCAAAGACCGGGACAAGTAGAGAGCCTGCTAGCATCCCCCAGAAATAAAACACGGCTGTAGATCTCGGGTCTTTCAGGGTCAGAATGGAACTCTTTTAATTGAGGACAGGCACACATATTTATACAGTCAAACATAGGTTATTTACAAACACCTCCCCTAGAAACTGTTGGGAGTCATAGTTAGTCAAAAACAGATAATGAGATATCCATTTGCTCAACATTTCTAAATGAGGTAGGACAATGGTTTGAGTGACAAACAGTTTACAGTTTAAATCAACTGATAATGGGGCAGTGTTTGCCTGACAAAGAAGATTAAGAACTCCTCAAATATACAGCAGATAAACAGATACACATGGACCATTATCAATAGACCATAACATTATTCATGCATAACTCACAGTACATGCACACAATTGAGGACAAGAAAATGACACAGAACATCCAGCCTGCACCTCCCAAATACATCTGCAGTTCCATGCACCCCAAGTCCAAATGACGCACGCCACAATACCATTCTGTGCAAGTTGAGATAACTCATTTATTTAATCATTATTTAATTATTATTTATTCACAGCAGACATCTTTGAGAGTTTTACTGATCATCCTCCATTGATCCTGCCTTGTGACAACTTCCGAATGCAGCTCTCACAAACCATCAAAAATGACGCATTCCACAGCCTACTTTGTCAGCTACGACACTTTGTTTGGGACTTGGAACAGAAATCTCTACCTGTCAATCAAAGAGCCGCATACAGAATGGAAAACAGTCAGTAGAAGACTTTCATTAAGCTAAAAATAAAAAATAAAAAAATCAAGAAACGATTACTCAATGCTTCTATGTAGAACCTGGACTTCATTATTTTTTACTTTAAAGACAGAAAATATGCAGTGCCTTTATTATATTACCAATGAATAAAAATTGTATACATATAAATTTGCTATATTGGTTTCCTGTATCCAGAATAAATCTAATAAGTGCACTGATAGCCGTATAATGTTTTTTCACATGGATTTAATGAGCCGTAAAAAAATAAATGCGACATCCTGTTCTGTTAAAAGACCTGTTTTTTTTAAATACATACTTTCTTAATTCAGGAATTTTTGTATAATTAAATATTGTTGTTAAGTCTCAGTATGCCACATACATCCAAATGTACCAGATGTCCTACTGTGGAATTTGTGATGAAATCCACCCTATACTTCTACCATGTGTTTGGGTTTACTTTAAGTCTTAGGTTAGTCCCTTGAGGTGGTTACTATGGTCCTTGGTAGGTTAACCTGAGTCCTGCTGAGGTAGGTTAGGCCTCTGAAAGGATTAATCTTGGCACTAGAGGGGGTGGTTAGACCCTGGAATTTTTGTTAGTTCACTGGGGTGATTTTGGGACTAGATTAATCTTGTCCTGGGTGGGTTAATCTTTGCCATTAAAGTATTAGGCTATATTACGAAGATGGTGCTAACTTAACCAGAGCTGTTGTAAACTTAAAACCTCAATAGACTATAATGGCTCTTGGAAGTTTACAACAGCTCTGGTTAAGTTAGCACCAAGTTTGTTATACTGCCCTTAGTTTGGTCCTGGGGAGAAACGGTAATCTTGGACGTGGAAATAATTTGGTAGAGGGATTTGGCTGAGGGGTAGTGAGAGAGTGAAGGGTCCTTAATCAGGAGAGCAAGACATTCTGGTGGCAGAACTGCCCACATAAATGAAATGTCAATGACAAGAGCGTTAAGTCACAGTTTTGTAGAACTCACAAAGTGATAAGACTTCAAATTATGATTAGTGCAATATCTGTGTCTGGAGATGTTATGCCAGGAGAAATGACATTATCATTGACAAGGGTAGTAAGCCATTTAGACATTGATGTGCAATCATGGTTGGCAGAGTCTCAACTGTCCAAATGAGATGTGTCCAATGAAAAAACATTGTCGAGGCAGTTATAACATCTGTGTCGCTGAGGAGAGGGCATCTAATAATCAGATGAAGACAAAGGGATTGTTGGAGGGCAGGTGAGTCTGAGGTCTGAAGCTCTGATATGGAGTGGGGCATGAAATGGTGCATAAAATGAAAGGGCGGCATGAAATGAATGACAAAAATGAAAGAGGTGCATGATATGTGGCATAAAACGAAATGTGGCATGTACTGAAAGAGAGGCATGAAATGATAGAGGGGCATGAAAAGGGAGTCATAAAATGAAATTGGAATGTAGGCCCAAAAATGTATAATTGCCTGTGTACCCAAAAATTATTGCATCAGCCTTTCACTGCTCCTTTTAGGCAATGCCTTCCTAGGTATTGACCTCACCACACATCTCTGCATTTAGGCAATATTTGATCCTTCCTGTCCTTGTCCAAACATACACAGTGTAGTAAAAAAACATACATTGTAAAATCCAAACCTCTTCACAGCATTATATAGTTTTATTTATTTTCATATGCATCCAGTTATCCAACACATTTGGATACTTGTATATTTTTAAGTGTATAATAGCTGTGACAATAAGTACTGAGCATTAGGAAGCTGACAGTTGACACTATTTATGAACATTAACCCAATGATCATTCGACATCTATAAGAAAACCTTATTTGAAATTTTATCTAATAGAAGTCACTCCTATCTGCCTGTGTGCGTTTTGTGTTGTCTTTAGGATATGTGGGTATAAGGAAATATCAACATACACCTTTTTGGACTTTCTTTACCATTCTACAGAAATATTTTGCTTATTAAATCCTCTTAGTGATTTTCTAGAAATATTCAACATCAGAAGCCAACCCTGTGAGAGAATGAACTTTTACAAAAGCTCTGTGCTTGAACATGTGCCTCATATGGCACATCTCATCCCTAAATGCAAACTTACAGTTGGGTTTTGAGTGAGTTCATGACCGGCATCTCCTATTCCACTCTACACCAGGGGTTCTTTTCTAGTTGAGTTGTTACTGCTTGTGAGTGAGCTGTTAGCATTTGTGTAAAGCTTATGTTAACAAAATCGTATCATAAATATATAACATAATGTTTACATATTAATACAACTCCAGGGCCATATCCCAAATTAGGCCCACTGAAAAGTTAAGTATGTCAGCATCAGTTGCCACCAACATGGCATGAAAAATGTGGCAGAGGAACAAATAGGAGATGAGAAGAATGTGGCAGAGACTCAATTGGAAATTAAAATATTGAGGTAGACGCAAAATTAAAGTGAAAATAGTGTTTAGGAGATACAGTGAGAGTTGAGAAGAATGGAAAGGAAAAAGGGAGATGAGAACAAATGTGGCAGCGGCACAACAGAACTGAGAGGGATACAGCTAACCATACCAGAGACCTTTGAAGCCCTTAATCCAGCACTGATGCTGCATAGTCTAGTCTAGTATACTTTGTCAAAAGAGTTCGATCACAAATAGTGCTAATAATGAATCCAATGAAGTGTTTTGATTATATGAATACTATAAAACTGCTATTGTCAATGCATCACTACAACATTCCGTAAAAGAGAGTAAATAATAGAATGGAAAAGAGCAGGACAATACAGGATATACAAATAATGGAAAAATACTCAAATATTGACCCTTACAAGTAAATAAGAAAGTGATGTACTGCACCAAAGCCTTCCTAGGATTTTGACACTACCTGCTGTATTTGTCAATGGGTAACTTTATAAATAAATAAATGTGATGGTTGTTTGTTACAATTTATAATATACTGTACTGTATACTGCAAACAATTAGTGAATATAAGGGCCACCTGTAACGACCTTTAGCTGCTCAACTTCTGGTATAGCGATTCTGTATCACTCAATAGCTGATGTGAGTATTCAAAAGTGAAGACCACATACACGTGGTAAATTGAAATGCCCACTGGTAGAACCTAGCTTGGCTCTTGTGACATCCCCAAGTGGCTTCCTAAGTGGACGTTCAGAGTTGATTTCCTGGAGTTTTATCCAAGATCCCCTATGCCATCCACCATCACGATCCCTAATTCCTGTGTCTCCTCTCTCCACAGGTAAGACTTTATCACCCATTATCCACAGACACCCACATCTCAACTGATCCCCTGCATACTTTTGCTGGCCTGGTAGGACTTTATCACCCATTATCCACAGACACCCACATCTCAACTGATCCCCTGTATACTTTTGCTGGTAGGACCCCCATCACCCAGTATTCGCAGGCACCCACATTGTAACGTTACCTTGGTCTTTTTTAATTTATTTATTTATTTTTGTCTTTCTCCACCATTTGCTTTGCTAATTAGCATGTGAATCTCCTGCCCTATTGACACAGCCCATCCAGCATCAGGTGTTTACCTTTTAACTGCCTGAATGCAATCAGTCCGCCCTATATAACAGCTAAGACTGGCTCCAGTGACCTCCCCAAGTGGCATCCTAAGTGGACGTTCAGAGTTGATTTCCTGGAGTTGCGGGACTGGAGGAAGGAACTGCAAGGCCCACTTTTTACTCTGGGTAAACACACGTCTATATCATGCTTTCTCTCACACTTCTGCTCTTTACTTCTACCTTTCTCCTTAAATGGAACTCCTGCCTCTCTACCACCGACACTATCTGCATCTCTCCCTCCCTCCTCTCGTCCCACATGATGGCCTCGCATGAGCTCCTTTGTTTCCTCAGAACATGGTCTCCCTCTATCTCTCGTGCTGCCAATCACTCCCATTCCCACAAATCCCATTCCCACCTTCTCTTTCTCACCCTCCTGCTGTTACTCTATTCAGGTGACATATCCCCTAACCCTGGCCCCACAACACATCCAATACTTCCCTCTCATCCTATTTCCATCGCACATAAATCACCTCCCTGCAAGCCCAGCAACCTCATTCCCATAATCCCTCAGCGCCTGTCCTCTTTCTCCTGCGCCCTCTGGAACGCTTGCTCTGTGTGCAACAAACTCACAGCCGTCCATGACCTCTTCCTTTCAAACTCCTTCAACCTCCTAGCTTTTACTGAAACCTGGCTAACTCCCTCTGACACGACCTCCGTTGCTGCTCTCTCACATGGCGGTCTACACTTGAGCCATACCCCCAGACCGGGTGAGAGAAATGGTGACGGGGTCGGAATCCTGTTCTCTCCCACCTGCACCTACCAGCATCTCCCTCCACCCCCATCCCTCTCCTTCTCCTCCTTCGAGACACACTGCATCCGCCTGTTCTCTCCTCTGGCTCTCAGGGTGGCAGTCATCTACCGCCCACCGGGACCAACCTCACAGTTCTTTGACCACTTTGCTACCTGGCTTTCTCACTTCCTGTCTTCTAATCTTCCATGCCTAGTTCTCGGGGACTTCAACATTCCCATTGATCCTTCCGCCCCTGCTGCCTCCAAACTTCTTTCACTCATGTCCTCCCTTGGACTCACACAATCCTCCCTCCTTCCTACCCACCGCGATGGTCACGCTACTGACCTTGTCTTTTCCAACCTCTGCTCCATTTCTGAGTTCAACTGTCGCCCTTTCCCCATCTCTGACCACCACCTTTTCTCTTTCAACCTATCTGGACTTCCTAAACACCCTGCTCCCCCACCCCGCACACACACTAGCAGAAATCTACATGCTGTGGACCCCCATCAATTCTCCAACCTACTTCACCACCTCCCTCATACCTCATCCTTCACCTGCCCTGATGCTGCCACTAATCACTACAACACTACGCTTATCTCTGCTCTAGACACTCTTGCTCCTCTTTGACTCATTAAGGCCCCACGTCGCCAGCTTCAGCCCTGGCACACCCTCCAGACTCGCTACCTGCAAAGATGCCCCCGCACTGCAGAGCGTGCCTGGAGGAAATCCCGCTCTGAAGCTGATTTTGTTCACTTCAAGTTTATTCTCCGGTCATACACCTCTGCCCTCCACTTGGCCAAACAATCCTTCTTCTCATCTCTTATATCTTCGCTGTCTTCCAATCCTAAACGGCTCTGGTCCACCTTCAACACCCTCTCTACCCCACCTGCACCTCCCCCACAGCTGCCTTCAGCGCTCAAGACCTGGCAGACTACTTCCTCAGTAAAACTCTAACTATCAGAAGCAACATCCCAACACAAGATAGTTATCTGCCACCTCCACTCCCACAGGTCCCCTCTGCCACCCTCTGCCGCTTCCTCCCAGCCACTGAGGAGGAAGTCAATTCCTTATTGTCCTCCTCACATCTCACCACATGCCCGCTCGACCCCATTCCCTCACATCTAATTCCTCCCTCTCCTCCTCCCTCACCCCTGCTCTCACACACATCTTCAACCTATCTCTCTTCACTGGCTCCTTTCCATCCGCCTTCAAACACGCGCTAGTTACCCCTTTACTAAAGAAACCATCCCTCGATCCCAACTCTCCATCCAACTACCGCCCTGTATCCCTGCTTCCCTTCACATCAAAGCTCTTAGAAAAACTAGTCTTCAACCGCCTCTCCCTCTTCCTGTCCTCCAATTCCCTACTTGACCCCCTGCAATCTGGCTTCCGTCCCCTACACTCAACTGAAACTGCCTTCACCAAAGTCCCCAACGACCTCCTAACTGCTAAAAAACACGGCCACTATTCTATTCTCATCCTGCTTGACCTCTCGGCTGCTTTTGACACTGTTGACCACCCCCTCCTTCTACAGACCCTCAACTCTCTGGGTCTCGGTGACACTGCACTCGCTTGGGTTGACTCCTATTTATCCAACAGGTCCTTCTGTGTGTCCTTTGCTGGTAACTCTCCTCTTCATTGCCTCTATCTGTTGGTGTACCTCAAGGCTCTGTCCTTGGTCCTCTGCTCTTTTCCATCTACACCTCCTCCCTGGGCAAAATCATCAACAGCTTTGGCTTTAATTACCATCTCTACGCTGATGACACTCAGATCTACCTCTCTACCCCTGATCTCTCTCCCCCTGTCCTTTCAAAAGTCAGTGACTGTTTATCTGGCATCTCCTCCTGGATGGCCTCCCACCACCTAACGATCAACATGTCAAAGACTGAACTCCTACTTATTCCTCCCTCCAATGCCTCCCCACCTCCTGACTTCTCTATCACGGTGGAGGGTATCACCATCTCCCCATCAAACCAAGTTCGCTGTCTTGGAGTTACATTTGACTCTGCTCTTTCCTTCATCCCCCACATCAAGTCTCTTTCCTCCTCCTGCCGATACCAACTGCGTAATATTTCCAGAATTCGGCCATTTCTTACCGCTGTCACCACAAAACAACTCATACACGCCCTGGTAATCTCCCGACTCGACTATTGCAATAATCTCTTATCTGGCCTCCCTCTGTCCCACCTCTCCCCCTACAATCCATCCTGAACGCCTCCGCCAGGCTAATTTACCTCACCCGCCGCTCTGTCTCTGCCGCTCCCCTCTGCGAGTCCCTTCACTGGCTCCCCATCCACTGCAGAATTAAGTTCAAAATCCTTATCCTTACCTACAAAACCCTCACTAACTCAGCTCCCCACTACCTGTCCTCACTATTCACCAAATACACCCCAGCCCGCTCCCTAAGGTCAAACAGTGACCTGCACCTAGCTTCTCCCCACATCACCTCTTCCCATGATAGACTGCAGGATTTCTCACGTGCAGCCCCCACTCTCTGGAACGCTCTCCCTCGTACTGTCAGACTTTCCCCTAACTTCTGTTCCTTGAAACGCTCCCTTAAAACGTTCCTATTTAGGGAAGCCTACCACCCAACTCACTGACGCAACCATCAATCACTCTCACCTTACAGTCCTCTCCTCCTGTTTCCAACCCCAACCCTCCCAGATTGTGAGTTCCTACGGGAATAGGGCCCTCATCTCCTCCTGTACTGTTTGTCAAATGTTGTTCAATGTATTGTAACCCTGTCTATACTGTGCTTATTGTACAGCGCTGCGGAATATGCTGGTGCTTTATAAATAAAGAATAATAATAATAATAACCTAAGCCAATGGGGAGTAAGTAATCCCACATGTCCAGAGTATGCATCCACAAACTGGAAAGCCACCTGTTCTCATATGAACCCATAGGAGGTGTTCGACCTATTGTTCCTGGACTCCTACCGTGACCCTCCATTGTTATTTTTGGATTCCCACCGTGACCCTCCATTGGTCCTGGATTCCCACCGTGACCCTCCATTGTTGTTCCAGTATACCGTGTATGACTCCTGCTATGGACATTGACCACCCCTCTCTGCCAGCTGCCTGCCTCGACCCATGCCTGAACTCTGAAAATTCTACCGGATTTGCCCCTTTCTGATACCACGTCTGCATATTGTGTCTATACCTCTGCCCTCTGTATCTCCTGGTCCTCAGCCCTCTCCTTGTTCTATTTATTTCAGTAAGTGTGTTCTTTAGTTTCTGTGCCTCCTGATTTCTGTTTAGTCAGCCCTCTTCATCTGCTGCCCCTCTGTCGCTTTTTAAAGTATTCTGTTTATTATTCAGTATTCTGTGTCCTGTCCACCCTCTCCTGTCTAGTCTGCTTAGTGTGTTCTGTCCTGTATATTGTGTTTATCTACTAGTCCCATTCCTGTCTCTCCCAACCACCTCCTATACTGCTATTATTATTCATTCAGTGTCCCCCTTCTGTTTTTTTCCTGCTGTTAATCCTTGCATAATAAACCTTTACGGCTGCGAGCACACTGAGTTTGTGCGTGTGACCGCACCTCCCTGTGTCTGTCACAGCTTTGTGATGGATTGACAGGGAGGGCCACATGGGGTACGTAAATTGTGACTACGTAACCTGTCAATATTTGGCTCTGATACTAGCCAGTGCCTCACCAGCCACTGACCTCACTGCACATCCCTGTATACACAGACACCAGATACATGTATGCCCAGACACAGACTCCAGATATATGTATACACAGATCCCAGATACTTGTATACCTTGAAACAGACCCCAAATACATGTATACCCAGACTCCAGATACATGTATACCCAGACCCCAGATACATGTATACCCAGACAGACACAGATACATCTATATCCAGACACAGACCCCAAATACACGTATACACAGACTCCAGATAGATGTATACCCGGACAAAGACCCCAGATACATGTATACCCAGACAGACCCCGGATACGGATTACGTGGCGTTTTGCATGAATTAGTCATAAAATGTGCTCTGATCTTCATCTAAGTCACAACAATTTGAAACACAGTCTGCTTAAAATAATACAACACAAACATTATATGTTTTCATGTTTTTATTGAACAGAACATGTAAACATTCACAGTGCAAGGTGGAAAAGTATGTGAACCTTTGGAATTAATAACTGGTTGACCCTCCTTTGGCAGCAATAACCTCAACCAAACGTTTCCTGTAGTTGCAGATCAGACCTGCACAACGATCTGGAGTAATTTTGGACCACTCCTCTTCACAAAACTGTTTCAGTGTAGCAATATTCTTGGGATATCTGGTGTGAATCGCTCTCTTAAGGTCATGCCACAGCATTTCAATCGGGTTGAGGTCAAGACTCTGACTGGGCCACTCCAGAAGGCGTATTTTGTTTTGTTGAAGCCATTCTTTTGTTGAATTACTTGTATGCTTTGGGTCATTGTCCTGTTGCATCACCCATCCTCTGCGGAGCTTCAGTTGGCGGACAGATGGTCTTACATTTTCCTGCAAAATGTCTTAATAAACTCTGGAATTCATTTTTTCATCAATGACAACAATCCGTCCAGGCCCTGAGGCAGCAAAGCAGCCCCAAACCATGATGCTCCCTCCGCCATGTTTTACAGTGGGGATGAATGTTTGAAAAGTACATAGTTACATAGTACATAGTTATATAGGCTGAAAAAAGACATGCGTCCATCGGGTTCAGCCTCTCCCACATAACCTACTGCTGTTGATCCAAAAGAAGGCAAAAAACCCAGTCTGAAGCGCTTGCCAATATGCAACATACTGGGAAAAAATTCCTTCTTGACCCCAGAATGGCAGTCAGATTTCTCCTTGGATCAAGAAGCTTTTACCCACATATTAAATATTATAACCCTTAATATTCTGTGTCTGCAGGAAGTCATCCAGTCGTTTTTTAAAAGTCTGTACAGACTCTGACCCAACCACCTCAACAGGCAGAGAATTCCACAGCTTTATCGTTCTCACCGTAAAATAACCCTTCCTATGCTTTAAGCTAAATTTTCTTTCTTCCAGTCTAAATGGATGACCCCTTGTCCTATGTATAGTCCTGTTAATGAATAGGTTATCAGACAATGGTTGATAATGGCCCCGTATATATTTATATAAGGTTATCAGATCCCCTCTAAGGCGCCTTTTCTCTAAACTAAACAGGTTTAAGCTTGTTAGTCTTTCCTCATAACTTAACCCTTCCATCCCCCTTATTAATTTAGTTGCCCGTCTCTGCACTTTTTCTAGCGATATAATATCTTTTTTTAAGACAGGTGCCCAAAATTGCACGGCATATTCAAGGTGCGGCCTGACCATTGATTTATACAGGGGCAAAATTATGTTTTCATCCCGTGAGTGAACTCCCCTTTTAATGCATGCCAGTACTTTGCTGGCCTTGGCGGCTGCTGTTTGACATTGCACATTGTTACTTAGTTTTAAGTCTATGATTATTCCCAAATCCTTCTCCTGCTTGGATTTCCCTAACTCCGTACCATTTAGGGTATAAATTGCTTGTGTGTTCTTCACTCCAAAGTGCATAACTTTGCATTTATCTAGATTAAATCTCATCTGCCATTTAAGTGCCCAGTCCCCCAATTTATCTAAATCCCTCTGCAGCGAAGTAACATCCTGCTCACATTGTATTACTTTTCCTAGCTTTGTGTCATCTGCAAACACTGATACATGACTTTCAATGCCTATCTCAAGGTCATTTATAAATAAATTGAATAGTATTGGTCCTATAACAGACCCCTGAGGGACACCACTTACCACTGGTGTCCATCTTGAAAATGTACCATTTATGACCACTCTCTGTACCCTATCTTTTAGCCAGTTTTCTATCCAAGAACAAGTATTTTCATCTAGACCATTTTTTCTTAATTTAACTAGTAACCTTTTGTGTGGAACTGTGTCGAAAGCTTTGGCAAAATCTAAGTAAATCACATCCACTGCGACCCCCTGATCTATACTTCTACTTACTTCCTCATAGAACGTAATTAGGTTAGTCTGACATGATCTGTGTTTCATGAAACCATGCTGATTTTTGCCAATTACATTATACCTCCCAATAAATTCTTGAATACTATCCCTTAGTAACCCCTCAAATACTTTCCCAGCCACAGATGTTAAGCTCACAGGTCTATAATTCCCAGGCACAAATTTTAAACCTTTCTTAAATATAGGGACCACGTCAGCTTTTCTCCAATCCTCTGGTACTATTCCTGAAAGAAAAGAATCTTGAAAGATGAGGTTTTGATGTTGGTGTGCTGTGCCTTTTTTTTCTCCACACATAGTGTTTTGTGTTTTTTCCAAACAACTCAATTTTGGTTTCATCTGTCCACAGAATATTTTGCCAGTAGTGCTGTGGAACATCCAGGTGCTCTTTTGCAAACTTCAAACATGCTGCAATTTTATTTTTAGACAGCAGTGGCTTCCTCCGTGGTGTCCTCCCATGTACTCCATTCTTGTTTAATGTTTTCCTTATTGTAGATGTGTCAACAAAAATGTTAGCATGTGCCAGAGATTTCTGTAAGTCTTTAGCTGACACTCTAGGATTCTTCTTTAACTCATTAAGCATTCTGCGCTGTGCTCTTGCAGTCATCTTTACAGGATGACCACGCCTAGGGAGAGTAGCAACAGTGCTGAACTTTCTCCATTTGTATACAGTCTGTTTTACCGTGGACACATGAATATCAAGGCTTTTGGAGATACTTTTGTAACCCTTTCCAGCTTCATGCAAGTCAACAATTCTTGATCGTAGGTCTTCTGAGAGCTCTTTTCTGCGAGGCATGGTTCACATCAGGCAGTGCTTCTTAAAACCAGTAAACCCAAAACTGGTGTGTGTTTTTAAAGGGCAGGACAGCTTTCAGCAACACATCCAATAATATCACACTGATTGGACTCAAGGTTGGCTCACTCCTGGCTCCAATTAGCTCTTGGAGAAGTCATTAGGCTAGGGGTTCACATACTTTTTCCACCCTGCACTGTGAATGTTTACATGTTATGTTCAATAAACACCTGAAAACATATAATGTTTGTTGTATTATTTTAAGCAGACTGTGTTTTTCAAATTGTTGTGACTTAGATGAAGATCAGAGCACAATTTATGACCAATTCATGCAAAACGCCATATAATCCCAAAGGGTTCACATACTTTTTCTTGCCACTGTACAGGTATACCCAGACACAGACTCAGTAGCTGAGCAGCGAGGGAAGAGTTGGTGGTGGCTACAGGTTGAAGCTGTGACTCCATGTGAGATCTGCCAGCAGGGCCGGCGCTAACGTAAGGCGGCACAGGCAGCCGCCTCACTGTCTGGCGTCCTGCCAGTGTGAGGGGCGCCGGCCCGGGGTGTAATCGGTCATCCGATTCGGATGACCGACCCCCGAGATTTGGCCCGGGGGTTGAGGGACCCAGATGCGGGCAGCGCGAGAGCGCCTGCCCGGTCTTGAACAGTCCGTCCTGTGAAGTGGATGCGGCTGTGTGCGTGCGCAGCCGGTCACGTGGTCCGGCTAATCAGGTGGTACTGAGTCTCAGTACCACCTGACTGGCCGGACCGTGTGACCGGCTGCGCACGCACACAGCCGCATCCACTTCACAGGACGGACTGTTCAAGATCGGGCAGGCGCTCCCGCGCTGCCCGGCATCTCTCTGGGTCCCTCAACCCCCTGCCGGAGCTGGGGCAACAATCCAGGTGAGAGCTGGGGGCAAATCCATGACCTGGGGCAAATCCATGACCTGGGGGCAAATACATGAGCTGGGCAAATCCATGAGCTGGGGGCAAATCCATGTGCTGGGCAAATGCATGACCTGGGGGCAAATCCATGAGCTGGGCAAATCCATGTGCTGGGCAAATCCATGACCTGGGGCAAATCCATGACCTGGGGGCAAATCCATGAGCTGGGCAAATCCATGTGCTGGGCAAATCCATGACCTGGGGGCAAATCCATGACCTGGGGCAAATCCATGAGCTGGGGGCAAATCCATGTGCTGGGCAAATCCATGACCTGGGGGCAAATCCATGAGCTGGGCAAATCCATGTGCTGGGCAAATCCATGACCTGGGGGCAAATACATGAGCTGGGCAAATACATGAGCTGGGCAAATCCATGAGCTGGGCAAATCCATGACCTGGGGGCAAATCCATGAGCTGGGCAAATCCATGTGCTGGGCAAATCCATGACCTGGGGGCAAATCCATGTGCTGGGCAAATCCATGACCTGGGGGCAAATCCATGAGCTGGGGGCAAATCCATGTGCTGGGCAAATCCATGACCTGGGGGCAAATCCATGAGCTGGGCAAATACATGAGCTGGGCAAATTCATGACCTGGGGGCAAATCCATGAGCTGGGGGCAAATCCATGTGCTGGGCAAATCCATGACCTGGGGGCAAATCCATGAGCTGGGCAAATACATGAGCTGGGCAAATCCATGACCTGGGGGCAAATCCATGAGCTGGGCAAATCCATGTGCTGGGCAAATCCATGACCTGGGGGCAAATCCATGACCTGGGGGCAAATCCATGAGCTGGGCAAATCCATGTGCTGGGCAAATCCATGACCTGGGGGCAAATCCATGAGCTGGGCAAATCCATGACCTGGGGGCAAATCCATGAGCTGGGCAAATCCTTGAGCTGGGGGCAAATCCATGAGCTGGGCAAATCCTTGAGCTGGGGGCAAATTCATGTGTGAGCTGGGGGCTCTCTGCTCCTCTAGATTGTAAAATCCGGGGTGCCCTCTGCTCCTCTAGATTGTAAAATCGGGGTGCCCTCTGCTCCTCTAGATTGTAAGCTCCTGGGTGTCCTCTGCTCCTCTAGATTGTAAGCTCCTGGGTGCCCTCTGCTCCTCTAGATTGTAAGCTCCTGTGAGCCGGGCCCTCTGCTCCTCTAGATTGTAAGCTCCTGTGAGCCGGGCCCTCTGTAAATTCTCGTGAGTCGGGCTCTCTGCTAAAACACCTTATTTTCTGTAAGTGCCCCTCCCGAGACTAGTCTCTGGATCCGCCCCTGCCTGGGATTGGAAGGGGGCAATGAGAGGGAGGGGACAACAAGCACCACGTGGTTCCCTGCCTGGCCTTGCTTCCCGAATCCAATCACAGGCGAGCGGGAAAGGTGCGTGTGCACGTGTGCATCACATGCCTGGCCAGCGCCAGCGGCCGCTCGCACCAGTCGCCTCGAGACGTGACGTCACGTGTCACACGAGGGGGACGCAGAGAGCGACGGTGGCGGTGCCTAGCTTAAGCTAAGCCTAAAAAATTGTTGCTACTAAAAAACCTACTACCTGGTCTGGTCCCTGATTGTCCCTGGTGGTCTGGTCTCTCGTCTCACTCCCTCCCTGACTGCCTGAGAGTGTGGACTGAGTAGAACTAGAATGCCAGCGGGCGACGGGGGGGCCTGCAGTGCCAAGGTGAGGCAGCAGAAGTCAGCAGGCAGCAGTGAGCAGTGCTGTGCACACTGTCACAGTCAATCAGACACAGTCAGCTGAGCAGAGAGGTAAGAGACTCGCTGGGGGAAAATTTATACCATAAATAATACCCATATGAGCAGCTGGGGGCCGCAAATATACCCATACATGAGCTGGGGGCCGCAAATATATACCCATACATGAGCAGGGGGCCGCAAATATACCCATATGAGCAGCTGGGGGCCGCAAATATATACCCATACATGAGCTGGGGGCCGCAAATATATACCCATACATGAGCAGGGGGCCGCAAATATACCCATATGAGCAGCTGGGGGCCGCAAATATATACCCATACATGAGCTGGGGGCCGCAAATATATACCCAAATATGTTGTTCCTACAGTCTGACAAATGTAACTACTGCCTTTCCAGAAGAAAGACAGTGTTTATATAAGTCCATAAAGACAGCACTGGTGGCTGTCCCCCCAATCAGTGACTCACAACACTGCTAAAGGTTGTCCTTGCAAGACCAACTTTAAGCATCCTTTAATCTCTGCGTGACGACACCGAACACTCACGATAGAGATTATTATGCATCTCTATCCTGATTGGCTTGACATGACGGGGGGGGGGCACCAAAACAGACCTTCGCCTGACTAGGCAAAAAAGCTTGCACCGGCCCTGTCTGCCAGGATGAGACAAGGACAGCAGACATCCAGCGTGCCCTCTCTGACCTCAGCAGAGGGGGCCGGCCGGCTGCCTGCCAACTTCGATTTTCTGCCTGCTGGCGAAAAGGCTGGTGGGCCTAGGTAACCCACAGTGTGAGGCAGCAAGGGTAGCTTATGGCTCGCATGCCGGCACAAAGAGAGCTCCATGTGTCCTCTGTGGCCCGCTTGCCATAGGTTCGCCTTTGCTGTCCTATACTTTGTATAGCAGTCATTATTATTATTATTATATATAGTGTTGGCATTTTTCACAGTGCTGAACAATGGGCATAATATAGACAGGGTTACAATACATTGAGACTGGATCACATTTTGATTAATCAGTACAGGAGGAAACAAGGGCCCTATTCCCTGGTGGTGGTGGATTACTGGTTTGTGTCAGGATGTTGCTTCTGATAGTGAAAGTTTTATTTAAGAAGTAATCTGCCAGGTCCTGAGTGCTAAAGGCAGATGAGGGTGGAGGTGCGGGTGAGTAAAGGATGGAGCTTAAAGTGGACCACAGTTGTTTAGGGTTGGAGGACAGAGTAAATATGAGAGATGAGAATAAGGCTTGTTTGGCCAAGTGAAGGGCAGAGTTGTATGACCAGAGAATAAACTTAAAATGAATGAAGTGGGATTTCCTTCAGGCACGCTCTACAGTGCGTGAGCATCTTTGGAGGTACCATGAATGGGGTGTGTGCCAGGTCTGAAGCTGGCAATGTAGGGCCTTACAGAGTTGAGGAGGAGCAAGCGTGTCTAAAGCAGATATAAGAGTAGCGTTATAGTGGTCAGTGGCAGCATCGGGGCAGGTAAAGGTTGATAAGTGTGGGTAATGTCAAAGGAGTATGATGGGGATTCACAGCATGCAGCTTTCTGTGAGAGGGTGTGCGGGATGTGGGAGTAGGGAGTTTAGGTAATACAAATAGATTGAAAGAGAGGAGGTGGTGGTCAGAGATGGGGAAAGGGTGACAGGTAAACTCAGAAATGGAGCAGAGGTTGGAAAAAACAAAGTCAATAGAGTGAGCGTCGCAGTGAGTAGGGAGAAGAAAGGATTGTGTAAGTCCAAGGGAGGATGTGAGTGAAAGAAGTTTGGAGGCAGCAGGGGCAGAAGGATCATCAATGGGAATGTTGAAGTCTCTAAGAATTAGGAATGGAAGGTTAGTGTCACGTTTCAGGCCATACATTGTGTGCAGGTGGGGTTGGTGTGAACCCAGAATGCAGTGAAATCGAAAAACCAGATTACAGGGTACCAACAGGGTTTATTATGTAAAACAGAATATAAACAGACAAGAGACCAAAACTAAGCACAACGGTACACACATGAAATCTAAACTAAACAGGACGAGGCTGAGCACTAGAGAAAGTAACTAACATAGAAGAGATACAGAAAAGGAACTGAGGTATTATAGGATCAGACTAAAGCATAGAGATATAGAAAGGTATAATGGAGGAACAGACTAGAGCAGAGATGCAGAAGGGGCTGAGGCAAAAGAAGTATGGCTGAGAGTAATGGGAGAACTGAATACTAGAGCAGATAGGAGGCAGGAGAAACAAGGAGTAGCGAGAGGAGACTGAGTACTAGAAGGGGCGAGAGAAATAGTAGACACAGAAGAAAACCTAACAGTATACAGGAAAGGCTAACACTGAATAAACTATAATACAAATAACAGATAAGCCAGGCACCGGTACTATAGGATCAGGCAAAGAGACTGGTCTAAAACAAGCAGGGGTCTAGGCAGGAGAAGACCAAGAATAGTCAGGTACTGAGCAAGGGGTTTGGTTAACAAGAAGTCAATCAGATACGGGGACACAGGGAGCAAAGGAGGGTACCGTTGATGTGGACCAAAAATGTAGCAGAGGGTACTGAGGAAAGTCTAAGATAACAACAGGAGAGATACAGGCAAGAGCTCATGAAAATCAGTCTCCACTTGGATAAGACCAGGACTACAAATGAGGAAGCAACGCCTTCAGGGCTTCCTTTTAAGCATAGTTCATTAGCCTGAGGCGTAGTCGGGTGAGGCTCCAGGGCTTGAACATCAGATAGGCAGAAAGTCCTGGAACCTGCATATTAATGCAGGATGTGGCAATAAACCGGATACAAGGGGGTGCCAGGGATACAGAATGTCCAGATCGTGACGTGACAGTTAGTAGACAAAAAGTGAGAAAGCCAGGTAGCAAAGTTGTCAAGGAACTGGGAGGTTGGTCCCAGTGGGCGGTAGATGACTGCCACCCTGAGAGCCAGGGGAGAAAACAGGCTGATGCAGTGTGCTTCAAAAGGAGGAGAAGGAGAGAGATGGGTTGGAGGGAGATGTTGGTAGGTACAGGTGGGAGAGAGCAAAATTCCGACCCTGCCACCACGTTTATCACCCGGTATGGGGGTATGGCTGAAGTGTAGACCGCCATTTGTGAGAGCAGCAATGGAAGCAATGTCAGAAGGAGTTAGCCAGGTTTCTGTAACAGCTAGGAGATTGAAGGAGTTGGAGATGAAAAAGTCGTGGATAGCTGTGAGTTTATTGCACACAGAGCTAGCGTTCCAGAGGGCGCAGAAGAAAGAGGGCAGGCGCAGAGGGCTTATAGCAATGAGGTTGCTGGGATTGTGGGGAGTTGTGTTACTGGTATGGGAGATAGAATGAGAAGAAAGAAGTGGAGTTGTTCTGGGGCCAGGGTTAGGGGAGATGTCACCTGCATAAAGTAACAACAGGACAGTGAGAAAGAGAAGGTGGGAATGGGACTTGTGTGAGTGGGGATGATTGTAAACCAGCCATTCATTTGCACCTATGATTATAATAATACTTAATGATCTAACATCAGAATAATGACCTTTAATCCCCCTTCTTGCTGCTTTACCTGCTGTATGCAGGTCATTTGCCTCCACATGTTGCACCTACTGGCATGCAGGAGGTGGGGGAGAGCGACAAGGCCATCCTGGGGCAGAGCTACCCTGCCATGAAGAGACAGGGGAGGAGCTGACCCACAACTGCATTCTTGTTGCTGCCTGGCACTGGCCATGTTTACTCCCCTGAATCTCATTCCATTCTGATGTGGTGGGAGAATTCTGGGCCTGAGTGTCAATCCCCTAGTGACTCCACTGAGAATATGCGGATTCTAAATAAGATCCGTATTTGCAGTACAAATGCACTACCTCCTTACTAAAATTATACATCTCCCAAGAATGTACAGGGTTTGGCCATTGGGCCTAACTAAATTGAGGCCTATAGTAGGGGGAGCTCGTCTCTCATAATAGTGAATGGATTGGACTGCAGCCAATGGAAGTTCATGCCTATCTTTGCTTAGTCACCATGTTGCCATTCACCTGACTCTTGCAATCTGCCCACCTCTTCTTGAAAACATCAATAGTAATAGTCCTCCTGACCACTGCCTACTGGTTCTCTCTTCTCTTTGGATAACAGCAGGATAAAAATGTGACTATTCCATGTGGCTATGTGTGTTTATGATTGTCTGTGTGTCTCTCTTAGTGTCTTTGTTAGTGTGTTTACAAGTGTCTCTGTCCGTGAGCATCTGATTGGCAAGTCACTATCTTGTGGCCACAAATAGTAATGCAACAATAAAAATACAGCGGAATTAACTCCGTAGTTTGACTTTAAATGGCAAGAAAAAACTTTACAGTCGCACTGTTTAAATTTTCTGCCATAAATACAGTGCAAAAATGTTTTATCCTTAATCAACATAGTCTGTTCTGTTTTTCTACATGATCTTCACTACGATTCTATAATACTCGCTTCATTTTTACCAGTAACAGTGTGAACAAAAATACAGATTAAACACACTCACAGGCGATATTAAATTGCAGTCACATCAAGGTATCTTTGTATCTTAATAGATTGCTCCCTTTAAAACTGGATCCAGTCGTTTTCTTTGGACCTCAAATTCATGCAGTCTTCAGATCCTCAATTTCTGGGGTTCAAATAGACCTCAAGGAGAAGGATATCAGAAAAATGGTGCAGATAGCCAATAGATAAATCACAAATTTTTTTTTATTGCTCTTACATGAATAAAAAAGCAATGGAGCATATCACATAGTACACCCGATTCCCACTGCGGCTTTGTGTTACATACGCCCGATATGGATGGGTCCTCTTGTGAAGTTCTCCACAGCTCTACTCATTTTCCACAGCTCTGCTCGACGCGTTTCGTCACTTAGACTTCATCAGGAGCACTAGTTTTCTCACCCTTTTTATATCCTCAAACTCAACAATTATCCCATTACACAATTAAAAAATCGAAATCCCATTGAGACATTCCGCCCCCATCTCCAACTGGATCCGGTTTAAACATACCAAAAAACGCCATCTTTAAAGCTGACTGTTAGTATGGAGCAGAACCAAAATTAACTGACTTCCTCCAGTTTGTCTTAGACATCAACGGAACAACCTCCGGCATGTATTGCTTCTACCATCCTGACACGCAAACCTCCCCTTCTGGAAAAACGCCTACAGCATACATAGCCCTGGAGCATCCAGAACGCGAAGGACGTCAGGAGCTTAAACACGCCTTTCAGCGTGCGCACGCGGATATTGCCTTAAAAACCAGCATAAACTGTTCCGTACAATGTCCGATATTCTGGCATCTTCATTAACTTGCAGGCAAGGTTCTTCCCATAATTCTTTCTTGGTTTATCACCCATCTCATCAGCTGGATCCGATCCAATACCGTATATTCCTGTGCAATAATGTCCATTTGATTCGGTTGGTCCATAATAGTCCCTCAGATGACACAGGGCATAAAACGTAAAATAATAAAATATATTTTAAAATCATTAGACAAAAAATGATTTTCATGATCTTTTAAACTGCATTCAGCATCTATTTATTTAAAAAGCACACTGTAAGGGTTATTCAAAGAGATCTGAATGGCTGGTGAATAGGGATGAGCCGAACACTCCCCGAGTTCGGTTTGAGCCCGAACCAGAACCCGAATCCCCATGCAAGTCAATGGGGCTCAAAATTCGGTTTTTTAGAGTGCCCTCCAAGAGGGCATATATGCTACATATTTGCCATAAAAGGTGTATGGGGGTCCGGGTAGTGCCCTGGGGGACAGGAAACAAGGACAAAAAGTTTTAAAAAAAACGTTTTTAACCACTTCCATGCGGAGGACGCGCTCAGATCGCTGGCCCCCCCGGTGCGGGCTGACATCCTCGATGTCAGCCCAGCATCCGGAACCGCCGCCGATGAAATTAGGTGTCATCGCGGCAGCGCGATGACACCTAATTCAGGCGCCCCCCCCGCATGTGCGGAGGAGGCGCCTGAAAGGGAGAGGGGGAGGTCCTTCGGACCTCTCTCCCTCCCGATCGGCGGCGTTGCGGGGGTTAACCCAGGCACCATTTGGAAGGGCACAGCCTGCCCTTCCAAATGGTACCTGGCATTAACTCCTGGGGAGCCGGATCACGAATCGGCGCTGAAAAGCGCCGTTTCGTGATCCTTTCCCGGAGCTGGCCGACATCTTGGATGTCGGCCAAGTCCTCGGAACTCCCCCTGAGGACTGGCGTCATCGTGCATAGCACGATGACGTCAGTCCTGGAGTTAACCCCTAACTGCCACCAATGGTGGAGATAGGGAGTTCCAATGAACTCCCTATCTCCCGATCCGTGGCAGCTAGGGGTTAAGGTTTGGTATGGTTGGATCGGCCAGAGCATGGCCGTTCCAACGATACCAAACACTACTGTGAAAAAAGTTTTTTAAAAAAAAAAAATTAAAAATAAAAAAATATATATATTTAAAAAAAAAAATGATGATAAAACAATGATGCTGCACTAACGATTTTTGTATGCGGTGCGTTTGTTAAAAATCGTGTAATTTTCCCCAAAAAAAATGTAACGAGGACCCATCTCTAATTTTTTTAACAAGCGCACCCCATACAAAATATAACCACAATTGCTCGCATGTTAAAATGTGAAAAAAAAACACTTTACACATTGTAAATTATTGAAAATACATATTTTATTGCATTTTTTGTTATAATATACAGACAGGTCATGACGTATACATATAATAATGACATATTATGAATCTACCGAGTCTGACGGAAAGAATGATATATAATATGTCTGGGTCATATACTAAAATAAGCCTTCAAAACACGTTTAAACATGATGAGCAAAACCGGTAAAAATGACCTCAGCGAGAGGGTCACGGGATACGGAGTCCGAGGGACAAGTATCATCTGAGCTTCCTGCAGCCAGTGATCATTGGGGGTTAAAATGGCTCAGCAGGGGGGGCGGAGCTGTGAGTGGATGAGTGTGGACGTGTTTCTGCGGAGCTCTCTGAAGACCTGGCCTTTCTGGCAATATTATACACGTCCCACCGTCCAGGAGAGCTGTTGCCTGGGTCATTTTAATTCCTGCTGTGCTGGAGCATCATTTATGGCCCGAGGCAACCCTCAATCTACCGTTTGCGGTGGAGTTTGAGCACACTGAAGATATTTGCGGCCTAGCCGGAGGTGGCCATCTTGGAAGCCTGTGCGGGAGTCGCCGACTCTCCCCCTGGGGTAATCTTACCTGATTTGAGGAGTGACCTGATGGCGGAGTGGATTGGCAGAGGGTCCTGCTTGGTGGAGGGCCCCCACCAGCGGGATGTCGAAGCCTTAGTGGAGCCTGCTTCCTCTTCTGCGGTGACGGCTGTTATCGAGCGTCCTGATGACTTGTGCCCGCTTACGAGGGGGGAGGTCTGGCGCCTCATAGCGGAGTTCCGCACGCTGTGGAAGGCGGATTTCCAGGAGGTGAGAGCTGCGGTTGTGGAGGTGAGCTCCCGGTTGGAGGCGGCCTCGTGTCGAGCTGTCGCAGACTGGCCAGAAGATACGTCGACCGTGGCCCTGGAGCTGGCTGCTCTGCCGCAAAGGAGGATGGAGAGCGGTGCCCCGGGAGCGCCGGGACAATGCAGGACTCCAGGCTGCTGGCGGAGGATGATAAGTTGCATGCCGCAGCAGTCGGCGGCCAGCTGAGACACTGATTGCCGAGACTGCGGTGTCTCTTGGAAATTTGGGCCTTTCTGCTGCGGAGGTCTGGCACCCTAACGTGACATCAGGGGAGATGGTGATGCAGAGGATCTTTTCCCTTACACTTGGAGCGGAGTGCTGTGGGATTTTTCTTCCCCTGCGGAGCTAGTGGAGGGTGCAGGGAAATGTTGTGCCTTAGTTTCCCGATCGCTGGGCCTAAATGGGCTGACTCTTTGGTCCCCCTCGAGTTTCGTGACACTGGCTAAGGGCCTATATGCTGGACTTCGGATGGATCGGCTAACGCTTTTCTTTTGACGAGACCCCCCCCATTTGATGCTGATGGTCTACCCCCCCTGATGACACCCCCTTCACTGATGTCTGTGAATTAACCCCCCTTATTCATGTCTGCTATCTGTTCCTATCCTCTTACTTTTTGTTCCCCCCTTTTTATGTTTCCTGACTGATTTTATGGTCATGCCTGCTGAATTTTTGGGTATAGTTGGTGTTCGTCTGGTGTTCGTTTGGAGCACTGGGACTTAAGCCCCCTCTCTTATTTTTTTTTTTTTTTTTTTTTGTGTAGGACATTGGGAAGCAGCCTGGGCGAGCCACTAGGGTGACTACCTAGGCTCTGTCCACCCTTTTGGCCCCAGGTCTCCCGGCCAAGTGGCCTCTTTCCATGGCCCTCAGTTCCTTCAAGGTTGGGGGTGAGCCAGGAATACCACAATATATTTGGCAGTCCCTCACTACCCTTTCCCCCTCTCCTTTTTTTTCTTCTTTTTGTTTTCCTGGTGCCCCCCAGCGAACTCCATCGCTCTGTTTTGCTCTTGCTGGATCGACCCTCCTGACGAGTTTATACATCCCCCCTGTTATTGTATCCCCTCCCCCAATTTTTGATATTCTGCAGTTTCTTTTGAGATCCCCTTTTTATGTTTTATGTGATTTCTCTGAGCATGTCTTATCTGGCCCTGTGAGGCCACCTGGCTGGTCAGTCTGTGACCCTTCGTTTATTGCAAAATAAAATTTTGAAATACAAAAAAAAAAAATGACCTCAGCACAGAGGTGTGAAAAGCCTCAGCAGCGAAAGGGTTAAAGGGACAGTGAGTTTTCCATGAAATAAGGGTTAAAAATAAAAACGAAAAATTCCTTCAAATATCGTGCCTAGGAGGTCCCCATAACCTGCCCGTGAAGTGACGGATTTCTAGGATGTATAGAAACACTTAAAAACAAATAAATTACGTTTCATATGACGGTAAATGCTTTTCCTTTAAAATATACATAAACAACTGCTTGGGGCGGCAGCCTGTATGAAAAGACATTTTAGGACGCGCAGAAAAAGTTTAGTGGTTTTTTGGGCTAAATTATTGTGAAATTTATGCAGGCTTTGGATGAAAGTAACAATAGGTGCTTTAAAATTGGGCTTTTAGCGTCGGCAACAGTGCCGTCACACCGTAACCCCTCTGAGGATATGAATCTGATACAGGCGTCAATGGCAGTGCACCCAGATATTGTGCCTTTAGTGCCAGGCATGCAAGTACTATCATACAGTAACCCCTCTGTGGTATTGTGGAAGAGTGCAGGGATGGACCATGCGGTCCTATATTGAAAAGTGTTTTTTGTTATCTGTTAATGGGCGTCAGTGCACCCAGATATTTGTGCCTTTAATGCCAGGCCATCAAGTATCATCATACAGTAACCCCTCTGTAGTATTGTGGAAGAGTGCAGGGGTGGACCATGTGGTCCTTTATTGAAAAGTTTTTGATCTGGTAATGGGCGTCAGTGCACCCAGATATTGTGCCTTTGGTGCCAGGCCAGCAAGTATCATCATACAGTAACCCCTCTGTGGTATTGTGGAAGAGTGCAGGGGTGGACCATGTGGTCCTATATTGAAAAGATATGCATCTGGTTAAGGCGTCAGTGCACCCAGATATTGTGCCTTTGGTGCCAGGCCAGCAAGTATCATCATACAGTAACCCCTCTGTAGTATTGTGGAAGAGTGCAGGGGTGGACCATGTGGTCCTATATTGAAAAGTGTTTTTTTTTTATCTGTTAATGGGCGTCAGTGCACCCAGATATTGTGTCTTTAATGCCAGGCCATCAAGTATCATCATACAGTAACCTCTCTGTGGTATTGTGGAAGAGTGCAGGGGTGGACCATGTGGTCCTATATTGAAAAGTTTTTGATCTGGGGGGTAATGGGCATCAGTGCAGCCAGATATTGTGCCTTTCAAAGCAGCAAGTGCCTTCACACCGTAACCCTTTTGTGGTATTGTGGAAGAGTTCAGTGCTGGAGGTTTTGTGAATGCAGAAGAGGACATCCCCTATCTATTCCATTACTTCAGCATTAGGGGATTGATAGCTGCTGATCCAGGACTGATTCATTTTTATAAATGTCAGCCGGTCTACAGAGTCGGTGGACAGACGCACTCTTTTGTCTGTGACAAAACCTCCAGCGGCACTGAACGTCCTTTCGGAAAGCACGCTAGATGAAGGGCAACCTAGTAGCTGCATAGCTGTAAGGAGCATCGCCGCCGGCGTAATAAAAAACCCAGTGCTGGCTCATAGTAAGCTTTCAGGAGTAATTACCAAGACTCACCTCCACCATACAGCGCACAGGTGTTGTATAATTTAGCTGAATGTTCCATGCTTAAAACCCAGCCACACCTGAAGCTCAATGCTTTTTCATTGCCTTGGAATCTCCAAGCTGGAAGGAGCTAAACCAGTATTGTCCAGATCACCTGACACCAGTTTCTACCACAGTTCCTGGTAAAGACCTTCTGCCACAGTTCCTGGTAAAGACTTCTTTGCCACAGTTCCTGGTAAAGACCTTCTGCCACAGTTCCTGGTAAGGACCTTCTGCCACAGTTCCTGGTAAGGACCTTCTGCCACAGTTCCTGGTAAGGACCTTCTGCCACAGTTCCTGGTAAGGACCTTCTGCCACAGTTCCTGGTAAAGACCTTCTGCCACAGTTCCTGGTAAAGACCTTCTGCCACAGTTCCTGGTAAAGACCTTCTGCCACAGTCCCTGATCCTGTTAAAGACCTTCTGCTGCAGACCCGTTTAAAGATCTCCTGTTGTCGACTCCTCAGAATCATCAACCCGCTGCCCTGCATCCTGCAGAATCCTTAACCCACTATCCTGCAGAATCCTCAAACCCGCTGTTCTACATACCCAGGACCCCTCTACAGATACAGAACCCTCTGCATTCCCCAGGACTCTCAGCCTACAACTAATTCTCTGCTCTTGTTCCTATTTTTCTTAAGACCTTCCTCCAATATCCATTATCCTAACTAGGTCTCTCCCTATATTCTGCCTATACCTGCAATCTGCATATATAATATATCCTCCCTGATTCCTTACTAATCCATTGTCATATATATATATATATATATTTCTCCCTGTTCATTATCTGCGTTTGCTTCATTCTTATAGAGCTATTTTATCTTTAGTTCTAGTCTACCATTCCTGCCTATTATTTATCTATAACTTCAGTTACCCATTGTTTATCCTTTACTCAGCATTCTCCTTTATGTTGCATACCCTTCCTATATTGTTATAGCCTTTAGTCATTCCTTTCATGCTCTCAATAAATCTGTTTTATATAAACAATCTGCCTTGTAAGATCCCATTCATTGCATATTGGCTTGACCTTGCTGCCCCGGAACCTGTATCCTGACAATAGCATATTGGCTAAGTTCTGGCCAGTGATCCAATCTCAACACCCAGTAAGCCAGTGGATCATCTGCTGGAAAGGTATCCAGGTCTGCCCTTGCCCCTAGGTAGTCCTGCACCATATGGTGAAGACGCTGGCAATGGGTGCCTACATTTGACGTCCCTGGGCGTCGAGGACTAAAAAAATTTAAAAATGCATCAGTCAAGCGGCCCTGGCCTTCACCGCTATTCCTCTGATCACCTGCAGCCTCAGAAGCACGTGTGTCAGCACTTGGTAATCTAACAGTGCCTGGAAAGGTGTTAACAAGTTTCGCTTTAGAGCGTCCTCAAGTTTTGTCATCCTGTGCTCCCTCTGTGCGGCCAGGATGAGCTCTGCAACTTTCCCCTTGTATCTTGGATCAAGAAGGGTTGCCAACCAGTAATGATCCCTCTCCTTGATAGCACGAATCCTGGGGTCCTTTTAGCAGGCTTTGCATCATTAGGGAGCCCATGCAGCGTAGGTTGGAGGTGGCATTAGCTGCCGAGTCTTCCTGGTCAATGAGGATGACCGTATCGTGCACTTCCTCCTCCCAGCCATGCACAAGCCCTTCTGTTTCTGGGCACACAAAACCCTGCCTTGAGGAATCCCCACCTTCAATGCCCCCACTACTTAAATAGTCCTCCTCCTCCTCATCCTCCTCCTGTCTGATCTGAGTAGGACCCGCTGGAATGCTGTCTGCGGAAAGACTGGGGCCTTGAGAGCTAGGGAAGGCCTCCTCTTCCTCCCGCTGCTCTGCCTATAGAGCCACATCTATAATTCCCCGCAGAGTGTGCTCCAGCAGGAACACTAAAGGAATTGTGTCACTGATGCATGCACTGTCCCTGCTCACCATCCTTGTTGCCTCCTCAAATGGTGACAGTACAGTGCATGCATCCTTGATCATCAGCCACTGCGGGGGGGGGGAAAACCAAGTTGACCTGAACCTGTCCTTGTGCCATACTCACACAGGTATTTGTTGATGGCCCTCTGCTGCTTGTGCAGACTCTGCAGCATTGCTAATGTCGAATTCCACCTGGTGGGCATGTCACAGATCAGACGGTTTGTGGGAAGGTAGAATTCTCTTTGAATTTCTGCCAGGCGAACGCTTGCTGGGAATGACCGTCTGAAGTGGCTGCAGACTTTCTGGCCTGGATGAGAAGCTCTGTCAGTCCTGGGTACTTGGTTAGGAAACGCTGTACCACCAGATTTAGGACGTGTGCTAGGCATGGTACATGCGTCAATTTACCCTTGCGTAGGGCGGAGGAGAAGGTTGCTGCCATTATCGCAGACGATCATTCCCAGCTCAAGCTGGCATGGTGTTAACCATCTCTGCACCTGACCCTGCAGAGCTGACAAAATTTCTGACCCGGTGTGGCTCCTGTCCCCTAAACAAACCAGCTCAAGCACAGTATGGCATTTTTTTGCTTGAGCCATTGCGTAGACCCTGTCAGGCGTGGGTTTAACTGCCACTTCGCCAGAGACAGAGAAGGAGGAGGAGGAGGAAGAGGTGGTGGTGGTGGAGCAGACAGACCTCATACAAGCAGCTTTCTGGAGGCGTGGTGGATGAACAAGCTCCAGCACAGAGCCCTGTCTTGGATCCCTCCCAGCTGCAATCAGAGTTACCCAGTGTGCCGTGAAGGAAATGTAACGACCCTGTCCATGCTTGCTGGACCACGTGTCTAAAGTCACATGCACCTTGCTGCTGACTGCCTTTCCCAATGACTGGATAACATTGTCTTCCAGGTGCTGGTATAGTGCTGGAATGGCCTTGCGTGAAAAGTAATGGCGTTTTGGAACCTGCCACTGTGGTACAGCGCATTCAGCAAATTCACGGAAGGAGCAGAGTCCACCAGCTGGAAAGGCAGCAGCTGCAATGCGAGTAATTTGGCTAAGCTGGCATTTAGACGCTGTGCTTGGGGATGGTTGGGACTATATTTTTTCTTTCGCTGCAGCAGCTGCAGCAACGTAATCTGACTGCGTAAATCTTCAGCTACTGGGATGATGTCACATTGTGAGGAAGGACCTGCTGGTACATCCATTACTGTAGCGTCATCCCTGTCGGTGGAGGTTGTAGGCAATTGCATGGCAGGACATACAGTGTGGGTAGAGACAGATGAGGAGGAGGAGGACCTACGCAAAGTTTTGCCCCAACGGGATGTGTGGCACTTGTTCATATGTCGCCTCAAGCACGTGGTACCCAAGTGTCCGGTGTTTATCCCACGCTTCAGCCTCCTCTGACATAGATTACAAATAGCAACAGTGGGGTCTGCTGCACATTTCTTAAAGAACTCCCAGACAGCAGAGTTCCTGCATGTGTTCTTTGAGACAACAGCGCTCTGCACCGGAGCAGCTCTGACATGTGATGCCTTGGACTGGCTAGTGCTACGATTGGACACAGAGGATGTTGTGCCTCGTGTTTGCCCCTCCTCCTCCTCCCCCTCCTCCTCACTTGATTCCTCTGTTCGATCAGGCACCCAGGTGGAGTCAGTGACCTCATCATCATTGTCATCATCCCTATCTCCTCGTCACTGGAGCCAACTTGGCAGTATGCTGCAGCTGCTGGGGCAACATGAGTGCCAGTTATTTGTGTGTCATCACTGGCACCCCCTTCCTCTAGGTTGATTATACTCCCTTGCTCAACCGCAGAGATTGAATCAGAGCACTGTACTTGTTGCGCATCCTCAAGCAGCATGTCACTCTCATTGTAGTCAAACAACTCAGCTGACTCCTCCGTGTGTGATAGCGAGGCTACGGCAGGAGTAGCTGTGGACATGGAGGCTAGGCTTGTGCACCGATATTTTTTTTTATTTTTTTTTTCGATTCGGTTAGATTTTTCGGATTTTTAAACATTTCGATTCGGCTCGTTTCGACCGATTTCTGTTTCGTTTCGGTTTGGCTCGATTCGTTTTTCGTGCACTTTTTTTTCGGAATATCGAGCATTTTTCGAATTTTCGTGTCACGTTGCTCGTTTTTTGTATCGACTTTTCGTGATTTCGGAAATTTTCGTTTTTCGGAATTGTACATGTTTTTTTGAATTTCGACCATTTTTCGTGTCACTTAGCTCGTTTTTTTGTATCGATTTTCGTAAGTTCGGAAATTTTCGTTTTTTCGGAAAGTCTGTTCTCCTCGTTTCAAAGCAATAAATTTCGATTTGACACATTTCAAGTCCATTCGAAAGTTCCGAAAAATATTTTGTTTCGGCTCGGAAAACTTTCGGATCTGCCATTTTTCGGATCTAAAAATTTTCGGAAATTCGGCCGCATCCGAAAACACGAATCGGGAAATTTCGTGAGAATTTCGAAATTCCGAAACCCATCCCTAATGGAGGCTGCATTAGATGCTTTGGCAGCTGAGGTGGACTGTAAAGCACTAGAAACCTGGCTGGCAGAGGACTCGGAGGATGAGGATGGCCTGGTTAGCCAATCCACCAAGTCCTCTGTATGTTGCTGCTGCTTAAGACGGCCAGCACCAGTTAGAAAGGACAAGCGTGCCCCTGCAGAGGATGCACCACGTCCACCACGACCAGAGACACAGCCTCCCGATACAGGGTCTGCTTGCCCTCTTATCTGTGGCTGGGAGCGTCTGCCTGTCCTTTTTGTTCTTTCAGACATGGTGAGTGATATATAGATTAATATATATAGAACTCTGATTCAACTCTGGTAGAAAGATTTAAATAACTCTGGTATAACTCAGTGAGACACATTGATAGCTGGCAGCCAGTGACAAGAGACAGATCACCTTAATTCACAAATGTTTTAAATAAATTAGTGAGCCCCAAAATACAGCGTGGTACTGTATGTATGACGAGACACAGATCACCTTAATTCCCATGTGTTTTAAAGAAATTAGTGAGCCCCAAAAAAAATTACTGGCTGTGTGACGAGACACAGAAGATCACCTTAATTCCCAAGTGTTTTAAAGAAATAAGTGAGCCCCAAAATACAGCGTTGTACTGTTTGTATGACGAGACACAGATCACCTTAATTCACAAGTGTTTTAAAAAATTAGTGAGCCCCAAAATACAGCGTTGTACTGTTTGTATGACGAGACACAGATCACCTTAATTCACAAGTGTTTTAAAGAAATTAGTGAGCCCCAAAAATAATTGCTGGCTGTGTGACGAGACCCAGAAGATCACCTCAATTCACAAATGTTTTAAATAAAGTTGTAAACCCCAAAAAAACTTGCTGGCACAGTGACAAGACACACATCACCTAAATTCCCTGATATTTGGTCGAAATGAGACCCCCCAGACCCCCCCCCAGTAGCGTGGCAGACCGGCAGTAACAACACACACAACTATCTCCTTTGAAATCTCCTCTGAAATGCGTGCAGAAGCGCTGCGTGGAAACCTTATATAGTGTGCTGCGGGACTTAGCTCTGTGAGCCCATGATTGGGCAAAATTTACCCAATCAGGACTCTGAGCGGTGATTGGCATAGTGTTGAACCAGTCTTGCACCAGACCTGTGGTCAGGTGCAAGGCTGTAGCCAATTAGGAGCTTCAGGCAGTGGGAAAAATGCATTGTGGTCCATTGTGGTCAAACATGCGGCGAAAACCCGGAAATGTTCGGTGTTCGTGATCTTCTCGAACAGGCTAAGTTTCGGGTCGAACCCCGAACCGTCCGAACCCGAACAGCTCATCCCTACTGGTGAAAGATAATCGAATGCTGAAAATCAGCATTTGGTTACCTTTCCTGGCCATTCGGCTATTCGGCCAAATGTTGGGGAATTGCCTGCACATACGGTGCCTGTTCGAGGGCAGTGAAATCCCATAAAAAAGCACTGCTTCGGCTATTCCGAGAGCAAAACCCAGCAGTGAAAAGTTGCCGAATTGCCTGCTATTCGGTGGTTTAATTCGGCAGGTTTATTCAGGCGAATCCATAGGCTTCAAAGTTAAAAATATTCCCGTTTAATTCAATATCTAATAAACCGTTCATTATAATATTCTGCAGTAAAAGGTTTCTTTATTGTTAGATTTTTTTAGGACCTTTTCAGAATTTTTGGGGATTTTTGCAAACATTTTTTTTTCTATTTTATTTTAAATCGTTTTTCTTTTTTCTGTAATAGCCCTTTTTATTATCATTCATTGCACCTCATATGTAAATTTCACACATTTTCGTTCAGTAGTTTCTTTGCAAACAGCGTTTCACTTTTAAAACATTCAAGCGTACTGTTTTTTTTTTCTTCATCTCCGTCTGCGGTGCCGGTTTTTTTTTGGCGGCTGCTCAGTACTCTGATCGGCTCCTGCTCGGGTTTCTCTGGCATTTTCGGTGGGTTAATCCAGATGTTTTTGCAGGTTTCGGTGTTGTTCGCCTCATTTTGCGGTGACTTTTCGGCGGGTTTGCAGCGACTTTTCCCTGCATTACGGCAGCAAAAATCATTATCTTTAATATATTTAGTAAATTCTGCAAGTGAGTCTTGTGTACCTTCCCAAACAACTAGAACATCATCAATATATCTCCGCCATAGGACCAAGCCCACCCCCTGCCAACTATCTGGATTGCAAACCGCGATTCCCAGAATCACATGTATATGTTGGCATAATTGGGGGCGAACTTGGTACCCATGGTAATCCGGTAATCTGCAGAAAATACTGGTTACCAAACATGAAATGATTGTGATGTAAAATATATTATATTGATCTTAATAAAAAATTCCCCAAATCCTTAGTTGTTTGGTCATCTTCTTCTAGAAAGAATCTTACTGCTTCCAAACCCAATTTATGATCGATAACTGTGTATAATGACGTTAGATCATATGTAGCCCATCTATATGTGGGTTTCCATTTTATTTGTTTCAGATCTGTTAAAATATGTATAGTATCTTTTATATAGGAGGGGGCCATCTGTGCATATTTTTGTAAATATGTAGTGTAAATGTGTAGTGTTTTGTTGTACATGGAATACATAGAAACGAGCGCAGATGACACTTTTTTTCCTTGTTATGTTTTATACATTAACTGGGCTCTTACTCCTGGCAGTTGCTGCCGTTCCGGTGAGTATGGGCGCAACGCCATTTTTTCTGTATTTATGTACATTATGCTTGTAACACCAGTCCGTCATTTTGCAGCTGTCCTCTTTCCATGTTTTTGTTTTTAATCCCAAATGGGAAGTGTTTGGTGCGTGTATAAATAAAACCCACCATATCTCTGCCTCTCCTTAGCTGAAAAGCAGCAGGAGGGGCTTGGAGCTGCTCAGTAGAGCGGCCTTTTGGTTACATTTGTTAGGTTCTACAAAGAGGTGCCTTGAAGTGGCAAGTGAGCTTACGTTGCAATGGCCATTGAAACAAACAAAAACCTCATAATGTTTTGTTGTACATGGAATACATAGAAACGAGCGCAGATGACACTTTTTTTACTTGTTATGTTTTATACATTAACTGGGATGTTACTCCTGGCAGTTGCTGCCGCTCTGGTGAGTATGGGCGCGACGACATTTTTTCTGTAGTTGTGTATCAATAAACTGATAGATTAGAGGAAATGGAATTTATACCGCTTACTATAGCATGCCGGGGGGGGGGTTTATTAAGGTTTTTGTGAATTTTGGGTATAAAATAAAAAACTGGTAATCTAGGGAGTTGATTGTACAGAAATTCCAGATTATTCTTGGTAATTATTCCTCTATCTTTAGCATCTGTTAAAAGATTCAATAAAATCTTATTGAACTTTATTGTTGGCTCACCCGTGAGTTTTATATAGGTTTTAGAGTCCAAGAATATTATAAGACTCCTTATCATAGTAATCCTTAGTTAATAACACAATTACCCCCCCCCCATTTGTCTGCTTCTCTAACAACTACATCCTCTCTTTTCGGTAATTGTTTTAAACTTGCAGCTTCCTCCTTGGTTAAATTATATACTTTATTAACCTTCTTCTTACATAATTTTCCAAATCTAAGAACAGACCTTTAAAATGAGTGGGATAGAATTTAGATCTGGGTTTAAACTCCAAATTAGATGTTCTGTTCCCATTAGTTCCTGTCCTTTCTCTATCTACATAGAATCTTTTAAGTGTCATCTTTCGAATATATTTCTGCAGATCAATATATATACCCCAAAGTTATCAAGACTTTTATAAGGGGCAAATTTGAGGCCTTTTTTCAAGGCACTTTCTAGGGTGGTACTGATTTCAAGTTCAGTTAGATATACAGTAGAATCCCGGATTCTGTCAAGGATATTTCATGGGTCTGTTGGACTCTCCTCCCCGTGTGTTGTAATCTGTTCTCTTTTTCTCTTTAATGGGGAGTCGTTCCGAAGCACCACATATTTGTTCTGATGTTCCTGCCCTCCCTTGTTGGGTTGGAAATAATTGGTGAGTGTTTTCTCCTTGGGGGGCACCTAAAATAGCATTTGCCTCTGCTGAATCTCTTGACTGTCTACCACTTGTGCCCATGTTTTAGAGATCTTAGGATGTTTCTCTATTACTTCACTTGCAGTCACTGGTGGTACTCCGTGATTTCTATAAGGGACCATTTTCTCTCGGGGGGGGGGGGGACAGGACGAACAAGTTAAATTAAAAACTTTAAGTCCAGTAGATCTCAAAAGTGATATTGACTTAGTGTGATTTTTAAATAAATAGATGCTGAATGCAGTTTAAAAGATCATGAAGATCATTTTGTGTCTAATGATTTTAAAATATATTTTATTTTACGTTTTATGCCCTGTGCCATCTGAGGGACTATTATGGACCAACCGAATCAAATGGACATTATCGCACAGGAATATATGGTATTGGATCGGATCCAGCTGACGAGATGGGTGATAAACCAAGAAAGAATTATGGGAAGAAC